>JANUYF010000004.1:245701024-246451024 GCA_026167975.1 Phrynosoma blainvillii
CCTCATCCTCATTGGGGAAATAATCTGGTTTGATACCACTTCAATGGCCATGGTTCCATGCTATGGAATTCTGGGATTTGTAGTTTGTTGGGGCAGGTGCCGCAACAAACCACGAATCCCAGAATTCCATAGCATGGAGCCATGGCCATTGAAGTGGTATCAAACCAGATTATCTCTCCAGTGCAGATGAGGCCTTTTTCAATGTGAGGAGAGTGGGGAGTAGATGTTGCCAAATTGCTTACAGATCCATCAGTCTTGTAAGTGTGTCTATGAATTTCAGTTTATTGTGCTTGACACGATGAGGCGACTCTAAGGTATTCACATTTATGGTTTTCTTGAGTACACATGATGGAGGTGAATTGGGACAGCTTTGTGTGGGTTTTTAAATTTTTTTGCCATCTGGCTTTTTCTTTTTCTTTTTTGCCATTCCTCACTTTGTGAAATAACTTTTTCCTGGCAAACAAGTTGGCCGGGAATAGAAAACAACATCAAAAAACTGGCTTTCTCGGGTTGTTAGGTCTACTCTGGATGGTAACCAAACTTTGGGAGGGTAGAAAAATATATATATATTTTCTAAGTCACAGAAATCCACTACATGTGTATTGGTTCACATTCTGGGTGTTGTAAATTTTAAATAGATTCATTCCAAAAAATTGGACTTAAAACCCCCTCAAACTTTTAGTCACTTTTCAAATCATTGATTTCTAATTGTGTACTGGTAATAAATAAGGATTCCAGTAGAGCATTGCATTCTGTTGTGTCTTAAATAAACTTGGTCTTTATCTTTTTGAATGATCAGAATGGATTTGTGGCTGCTTTTGACCCAGATCAGTCTTTCAGTCAATGTCTTCTAAGGTTCTTGTAAGTGGGTTTTCCATCCTTCCTTCTTAATGTCACCTATGAATTTAAAATGTTTCCCTCATCTCTTGGTCTATGAAGCATGAACTAAAATTAGTTGGGAAACCATTGCACACATTGGGAGCAGTAATTTAGTGTAATGCCAGTGCCTTGTAAAAAAGAAAGGGCAATGCTATGTAAATGTAGAAAAGCAGGAAATATGAAAATTTCTAAAATTAAATGCTTTGGAGTGCTTAAAATTTGAGGCCCATTGTATTTTAGAATGACATTGTATTCTGGGTTTCACTCATAACCTTTAAAAAAAAACTCTGAAATTTTAAAACTTTAATTTTAAAAAACTGAACCCAAATAACCACATTTATTCTGATCAATTGGGTATTTTGGTGTTCCTTCCGAACATTAGCTAACAATCAGTGCATAAAAGGAGCACAGTAGTTGTCGAGTTTCGTTGGGCAGTTGAGAAGTTTCAAGCAAAATATTTTTTAAAACTTGCAAGCAGCAATGGCGTTCGTAAAGGATTCCAGTCCATTTTTTGCCATCATTCTTGCCCCCTAATAGGACAGATAGTTTGAGATAAATTCCCTACCCAAACATTGATTAAAATACAGTTTTCACTTCTTTTAGAAATGTTCTTAACGTTAACCATGTGCCAAGTGTTGAAAGTGCCATGTAAAGCAGAGGAGTTCAAATACCACAGGGGAGTTTTTCCTTTTATGAGAACTGTTTTATTCTTTTAAAACCCCACATCACTTTTTAAGTGTGTGATCTGAAATATATTCTTTCCTCTTCCCTCAATTTGGCATTTTTGAATTGCCTTTCCTCAAATTTAAAATACATTTCCAGTGGATAAGAACAGGATAATAATTCATTAGAGAATACTTAGGATCTGAAATTCTTCTGAAGCATCGTATTAAGAGGAATGCTTTTGACAAACTCAACGTGAGATTTGTGTCTTCTTAATTTAGCCCTAAGGAATTTTGCTACAGATCCCATTCCAGGGTTCATTGCTGACTTCAGTCAAATGTTCAATGCTAAATACTGGTCCTTTGGAGGGGGGAAAAAGTGAAGTCATATAGCCAATTCCAGTTTTTTAGCACTGGATTAAATCTTCTCTTCAGTACTCCCAGGAAAACCATGGAATGTACAATTAAAAGAATTACTGCTTTGTGTAAAAAGGTGGGTATATCCCACAACTGGAATAGCATATTCCAGTGTCAATATGTTGGTATGTGTGAAAACGTTTACACAAAAAGAGCTTGTGCCACCAATAGGTCATTTTGTGTCAGATTAAGTGGGTTACTACTTCAACGCTTTGAGCCCTGAGAGTTGTGTGTGCTACTTACAATAGTACTCAGGAGTATAAGTAATCTTTACGCAAACTTAACTTTCTTTACAGTGCAATCCTGTCTACTCAGAAGTAAGTCTTAATGTGTTCACTGAGTCTTAGTCCTGAGTAAGGGGGTGTTGGATTCAAAATCTTTTTTTATTAATTGTGCTTTCAAACAAGAATGGAACTTGAAAACTGGTGCTCTGATAATTTGGTTTTAGATATTTAATCCCTTTTCCTTGTGAAGCTTTAAAAAAAACAGCAAACATATACACCTTGAAACTGAGAAAGAGACTGTCAGAACCAGATGTATAATTCATTGTGCAAACCAAGCCAGGAAGATAGGTAGTGGTCAGATGGTTCTGATTCCAAACCATTTTTCTTAAAACTTCCCTTTTAGAAATGGATGTGTGTATTAAAGGTGGTGTGGAGTGCTAAGTTCTAATCCTTCTTGTATTTTGTATTGGTTTCATAGAGAGTTTCTGAAAGTTTAACGGCATCCTTAAAAATGAATGAATATACTTGGGATCGTGTATTGTTAACTTGTGAATCTTAAGTAGGCAGAAAACAGTTTGAGTTAAAATTGTTGCAGACAGTTTTGTTTTAAAACCACAAATGTAATGAAAAGGGGGGAAGGGTTTGTCCAATAAAATAAATGATTTCATTTGATTTATTTGTAAGTTCTTTTGCACAGAAAAATGTGATTAAAAGCCTATACTCTCCCCCTTCCTATCCATTCCTGAATTCCTCTCTACAAAGGATTGAAAAGAAAAAAAAATAGTAGTCCTGTTTCACAGACACCAAGGACTGGTGTTAGGGGAAAACCTTACAGAGTGAGATTTATACAGTAGGCTGCCTTTTCACGGTCCCATTGTATAATATTGTAAAGAAATCTGGGTAAATAGGCATGAATTCCTTTCTTCCGAGACTGATAACTTTCTAGATCATGAAGTTGTTGAGCTCATGTGATATTCAAATGTCACAATTTAGGATTTTAATAAGAAAAGTGGATTGTTTGTGTCTAGGGCTAAAGGATGGATGTCATAATTGAGAAACTAGTTTGAGTAGGTAGCTTATTAAGTCTGCAATGGATTAATATAGTCCTAATATATTAAAATTTCTAATTTTCCTTTTTATTTATTTCAAGAAGATTAAAATCAAGACCATCAAAGAAATCTGGTGGATCCCTAATCCAGATCTCCTCTATTGAAAGAGAAGTTTCTTAAGAAGAAGAAGAAAAATCTATAAAACAAAGAGCAAATAAAATAACCACTCCAGGCGCTTTCTCTTTTTCTTTTCTAATAACCAAGCCGGGAACTATGTGCAGTCAGTTGTGAAGTTTTTGCCCAAAGAAGCCTAGGAGCTTTTCTTTTCTCATGGCAGAGGGGATGCTTTAGAATTTGATAATGTTTGTGTGTGTCTCGTTGTGGGACTGGAATGGCAAGGGGAGGGGGTGGTGGCTGAATTTTTTTCCTTTCTGTTACACTGGGGGGGGGGGGTGAGATTGGAGAAGCAAAAGATGCTTTAGCGTTTTGCCTTTGTAGTACTCCATTCCTAAGTATGTTTAGGTGGAAATCAATCTTGCTACATTTAATAGGGTTTACTTACAGGTAATCAAGCATAGGATTGCAGTTGTAAAGTCTTCACATCTTTGTGAAAACAAGGAAGAGCGAGAATGTTTATGTCAAACTGAACACAGAGGGAAGGGTAGATTGTTGTTAGTATCTTTGGAGCAAAATGCTCTCCCTTCCTGCCCATAAACACATTGTTTTTCCTCCAAAGGTTGAAGTAGAGAGCAATGGTATTTCTTCCTCCAACTCTTTCTTCTTGGTAGCAGGTGTGTTTGTTGCTACTGAAGACATTTCTCCCAAAAAGTTGTGTGAAGATATATCTAAAACTGCTCATCTGCATCCTGGGTTTTAAGGAGACAACTTATTAAGGAGGTACTTAGCACTGAGATCTTACAAAAAATTCATTATCGCTGGTTCTCAAACTGCCTATTTATGCCTTGGCCTTCAGGACAGAAATAGATTCTCTTACTGGTTCTTTGTGGAGGGAACTTGCTTTTGCTGTCAAAATATATAGGTGTTTTATCACAGTTGTTTTAAGAGTGAGCAATATAAGATCACTAAGATGCTTTAAATTCAGCAGCTTCAAAACAAATCCTCTATGAAGACTGGTTTGATTTAATTATTTTCTGTTTGGCATTGTTGTATTCTTGAATAGAACAGGATGCCACTTTTAAATCTTGGCTAATTCACTTGCCTCCAGGGCTGAGTGATTTCCTTCTTACACTGGGAGTAATTGCCACATAACAGGTTAAACACACCTTGAGAATTGCTGTTGATAGGAGGGAGTGATGACTGAAAGTTATGTGCTAGAATATGTACCTGGGAAATGTGTAACAGTAGAATGTCTGAGCTTAAAATATTTTTTTTCTTCAAATTTTGCATGCAGTATCACTAAAGAAAGGGGATGTAATTTCAAACTGAACTTTGGAATTGATATCTGTTTCACAAAATTCAACTTCATCCACCTCCATTTGTTTAATTTGTTTTTCTGGCTTTGCTTCAAATATACATATTGATGCATTATTGTTACCCATCCTTTGTGAGTCTTGGTTTCTTTAGATCCCTCTTCTTGCTGTACATAAGCATTCATTTTCATGATCGTAGAAAGGATAGCTCCTTGAATTACTTGTTTTGTTTTTCAGTTAGAAACACAATGTTGATATCTGACTTTGTTCTTCTACCCACATTGGACTTGCAATTGCAGTGCAGGCAGTTTGTCCATGGAATTTTAAAAAGTTTTTATTTTCTTTGGAAAAATCTACTCATCATGTGAGAAGGATTTTGAAGAAATGCAAGGGGGAATGCAGCAGATAGAATATTTTCAGAATTGCTCTTCCACATATTGTACTGTGTGGGGGTTTTGATTGATGATTGCAGATTATCTTTGTGTTTCCATATATGAAGAGGTGTATTTTCCTAAAATTATCATATCTATGGGAAGGGTTAAAAAGCTGAGATGGGGAAAAGTGTGAAATTAAAATGTGCAAAGGTACACTTGCAGTTGTGTATATAAGGTGACTTGAAATGAGAGACCCATGGTGTGAGGATTCATTGGGCACACCTGGACTCTCATTTTATGAAGACTTTGCAATCTCCAGGCAGGGCAGTTATTGATGATCCCCTGTAAGTATTTCAACAGATATGTAGGGTTGCCTAGATGAGAGGTTAGCATTGTGGGTTTTACAAACTGTATCCTACCTCATGCTCTACTGAATTGGTTTTTATGTAAAACAAACAAACAAAAACCAATTGCATCTACTAGCTTATGTCTGTAGCTGTCATGTTCTTTCCATGAGACAAAATCAAATCTTTCACTGTCTCCCTTTCTCTGAAACCCTCTTCCTTGGTTACAGCTCTTTGTAGTAAAAAATGGGAATCTATGTCAGTATTTCTGCTGCCTTTTAAATCCCAGCAAACTAAATTTACTTAAATTTAAGCTATATTAAAAATTTGTAAGAAGCACAGTTGATTTTTTTTTTACAGATTTTTGAAGCCACAAACATTTATGCTGCTTGGGGTGGGAGATAGAAGCCATTGTGTCTTGTTTTGATGTCACTTATAAGCTTTTCTTTCAACCTTGCTGGTAAAACTCTGCCACATGATGCCATTGGGACAGAAGCCGGTTCTCTTAACAGCTAGACAGCCAGACTTTCAAGCTGAGAGGTGATCTTCCCTTAGGTGTGAATTCATGTGAAAAGTTCAGCTGTGTTTCATTAGTTTGTGAAATATGAGTGTACTTTGTGTACTTATTTACAAAGAGTTGGAGTGGTATTGAGGTGTTATTTTTTTATGTATAACAGTGTCAACAGAGCCTGCATGCATGTAGAGGGAACTCTGTCCATAGTGGCAGCAACTCTGGAATTGCCCTTTAGTTTGGTATGATCTAGAAGAAAATCCTACTTGCCTATATAAACATAGTAATAGGGAACTGCTCTGCTAACCTCTATTATAAAGAGCACATGATGGAATGCATTCATCATATACAGAAAAAAGGTGAAATGGCTGGTGTGCAGAGAGGGTGTTAAGCAACAGAGCATGTATATAGTGTGTTCCTTGAGGGCAGGATGGGAGCTAACATGCTTCTGGATTTATCTGGCAGTACTTGATCTTTTCAAACGGAAACTGTTTGTGTAATGACTCGCACATGCCCGACTGAACAAAGCAGTTTTAGGGAATTTATCCCATCTCTGCAGAAACAGTTAGATTTTGGTCAGTCTTTTTTTTTCTTATAAAAGTCTAGGAAAAGGGTCCAGGGCTTAAAACTGTTCTCTTTCCTCATGACCCAGCCAAACTAGAAGAAAAAAGGCGGCAGCAAAGAAGAGTGGATGAATTACTTGCATATTTTCAGACAGTACCGAAATAATAAAGGGTTGATTTGCACAAGCACTTTTGAAGCCGATTTGTCTTGCATAATGACTGTATTTTTAAGCTTGGATTGAATGAAGAATTGGCAAGGTAGTAATCTGAGAGCTCCACTGCATGCCAGATTGCAAATTTACTTGGCTGCCTCAAACTGTTGTTGTGAAAACTGACAGTCTCTTCTAGTGGAGAATAAACTCCAAACACAAACTTTTTAGAACATCCCGTGTTGCCTTCTATAAGGACTCATGTGTTGGTTCAGGTGGATCTGTTCATAACACAGCTGAAAATAACAGTTTATGTTTTAACTCAGTTTTTTATGCTCTATTTAAACTATGTTTAAAGCTCATATGATTCCTAAAACTTAGGATATGTAACAAGGTAAACTCCATACTCAATTAAAACACAGTCATACTAATATTTTATATAAAAAACAGTAATTGTTTAGCTAGAAGACATCATTCTTTCCTAATTCTGGACACAGTCTAGTGCAGGTGTTAGTAGCCTTACACAAAGTAGCACACCTTGTATTGCCTTGGACCAGTCAGCTATAATCATTGCTTCAAGGATTTTGCTTAGAGCACATGGAATAATGCTTTGCTTAATTGAAACAGGTGGAAAATTCAGCTTCCAAACAGATTTTCAAGGAAGATGTAGGGAAACATAGAACAGCTGCAGTAAAAAAGTACTTAGTAATGTGGAAAGGCTGAGGAAGCATTAGATATGAAGATCTAATATGAGAATGTGTGTTTAGGACTGGGATACTGTGTATTTAGGACTTGTTCTCTGGCAGCACCACAGACAGGACAGAAAATACATACTAGGAGAGGTAGAGGATCTTTTTTGTGTGCTTGCATAGTGAAATAGAGATATGTCATTTACAGGATTGACCCCATTTTTTTAGATGTAGAAATGCATGTTTGTGGATGTCGTGGAGGAAAGGTGTTTGGACATGCCACCAAAGTATTTCTTTCCCAGTTCATAGAATCATAGAGTTGGAAGCGACCACAAGAGCCATCCAGCCCAACCCCCTGCCATGCAGGGACAGATAATCAAAGCACCCCAACAGATGGCCATCTAGCCTCTGTTTAAAGACCCCCAAAGAAGGAGACTGCACCACACTCCGAAGGAGTGTGTTCCACTTTCAAACAGCTCTTACCGTCTGGAGGTTCTTCTTAATGCTTAGGCGGTATCTCTTGGATTGTCTATTTATAGGGGAGGGCTGACTTCTGGCTTGTTGAATGTGCATTTGTTTTTATTGGAAGCCTGAGGGTTAAATATGCTTGACCTATGTTGTTGTTTTTTTACAGTTTTTAAAATTTGCCAACCATATCCAGGGGTAAAGGATACAGTTAGAATTAAAGAACAAAGTGCATCTGAGCATATTCTGAGTCTACAAATAGGTTTTGAGTATCAAATTAGAGCTGGGTTTGCAATTCTTTCACTTGAGACCTCTCCTGGTTGCTGCCAGCTTTTATCATTTTGGAGTCTATCATAGAAAAAGTGTTTTTATTGTTGTCATTATTAAACCTTTGAGAGTTGGGAACCTTCAGTAATCTATGGCAAATTCTACCAGACCTTGATCCTCTTTTTGCCTCTATCCACCTAGGGATATGCTGTTCAAATTTCCTTGACTCCAGAGTGTTTATATATAATTCTTTGCTTGTATCTCAATTGTGAATATCAAAACATAAGCCTGGTGTTTTGTATTTGTTTTGTGTGGAAGCCTCTGCTTTTCCATGCCTTTGAATTAATCCTTGTTCAGTCCATTTTCTGTCTCAAAGATGTTCTTACAGCACTTAGCAGTGCCTTTCTAGACTGGCCATGGCTGTTAGTATATTGTGGAAGGCCACATTAACTTTGAAAACAGTTTAGGTCCTGATTTGTGTGATGTGAGATGAAAGGCACTGACAGTAACTATCACAATCCAATAGTAATTATTAGATTTTTGAAGTGACTGGATTATTTGTAGTATGTGGTGCTGCTGTATGACAAATGCAGCTCTTTAACTCTGCAAGGAACAGTCTGTTGGAATTGGAGAATATCACTTTCTGGTTCAAATTGAAGCAACTTCACCTTCTGTGACAGTGGAAACTGTCACTCTGTCTTCCTATTAATGTTGTGTATGTGTGTGTTGATTTTTGACTTGAATCACCTGTGGCTGCTGGCTCAAACGGGGAGAGCCAAATTAACTATCTAGCAGACATTTTCTGTGGGCCAAGTTCTCTGGCTGGGAAGTGTTTTAAGAAGATGGAGGTGTAGACAGATAAGTGCTAAAGGTGCAGTAAGAGCCTAGTGGCACATTGCCAATGCGCTTAATATTCCTTTCTTTTTATATATATATAAAAAAATCCTCTCCTTGATGGTCTTTCCCCTACTCCATGGCATGGAGTAGGATGCTAGATAGTTGGTACAGAGGTTTTAGACTGGACATACTCAAATAATATTCTGGGTGTTGTCAATCCCTATTTTAGAGGGTGTTTTGCCTTTCTATCCTCTAACAGTTTTGCTTTTGTTTGTCATGGTTTCTTATGTTTCTGAATAGTGGTGCTTGACAGCTAGTGACAAACATTTACAGTAATACTAAATATTTAATTGTTCCAAGTCCCCTAGCCATTCCTCCTCCCCTCCCCACTACTCTGTTGACTTGATTGAGGCTCTGACTCAAGCCAATCTGGCTGGTTGCGTCTGTTCCCTAATACGTGGTGCCCTGGTTTTCTTCTCTGCCTTTGTTTATTACCATGGTGGATGCATTAATCTGAAAAGGGATAGCAGTTTATAATGCCAAGATATTTTCTTAGTAAACAAAGTTTAGCAGATTCTTTCCTTTTCCTTTAGGAAAAAATTGCAGCTGACTTCTTTGGTTACTAGAAGGGAGAGGTTGGCACTGCCGGGCGAAGAACTATGAGGAAAAATAACAACAAATGTAGTCACTTAAAAAAACAACACAGTCTACCAAAAGCCTTAAAAACACTGTTCTACAAATAGTATCTAGATAATATGCATTACTTTAATGAGCTGAAACTATGCGGTAAAAAGTGGACTTAAAATTTTTAATCCTGTTTTTATAACGTACTTTTCAGTTGGAATTTGTAGATGGGTAGGAAGGCAAGATTGTGATTTTAAAACAGGTTGCAAAACTTACAACTGTTTTTATGCATTAGTTTTTATTTTGACCTCTCCTTTTTCTTCTGAACAGTCATTGTGAACCAAAATGCTTTGAACAATTTGACAAAGTGAATTAACTTTCCTCCACTTTCCTTGCTTATTTTGATAAAGCGAAAATTCATCAATAAAACATGGAAGTTTTTTTATTCAGCACAATAATATTTATGATTATACCTGCTCAATATTAGTCCAAGATACCCCATTCTTTATGTAAATCTAGAGATGTTTGGCAAAACTGATTTTTCTTCTGTATCTCAGATTTTTAAAAAAATGCTTTACTCTCTTTAAGAATTGTTTCAACTATCATGTAGCAAATATAAATTGTTCCCTGCTCGTCTTGCATATGGGAGAGAACTTCCTATTTCATTTTTGTATAATAAATTTAGTTTCACTAAATGTTCCAATGACATATTAATTTGTGTAGTCTTTTGAAATCCCTGTATCCATTGTCTTCATGGCATTCTCTTTGCTAGATCATGATTGTTCCTGTTTTATGGGTGGGAAATTGAGATAGTGACATTCTTAAAGTTATCCAGGGAATATATATAACCAAGTATCATATCTTAATGTCATTCAGTGTTGAGTAAAGTCTCAGTGATCACTACACAGTTGTATTGACATACTCCTATCCCTTGTTTCTTTGCTGCATAAAACTCTTGGTATTTGTAGGCCTCTAAGGGTGCATCTACACTGTAGAAATTATCCTGGGCATAGTTAGGAGAGCATATATAATGTCATAGGCTCTATTCTAAAGGTGTATGTAATGCTTATGTAAGCAGGTGCATCTACACTGTAGAAATAATGCAGTTTTCCACTGGTGTAACTGCCATGGCTCCACCCTACAAAACCATGAGATTTGTAGTTTTGTGAGACACCAGTACTCTTTGGCAGAGAAGGCTAAAGACCTTGTAAAACTGCAAATCTCAGGATTCCATAGGATGGAGCTACAACACTTAAAGTATTATTTTAATGCATTACTTTAACAGTGTAGATGCACCCTAAGATAGAGAAGACGATAAGTGTGACTGTATATTTATTGGCTTATTCACTTCAATCAAAAATACAGAAAAGAACATCCTGCTTGTTTTAGGTATTCTCAGCTTGTCCCTTTGCTATTACGTTTTTGTACATATCCATATTAAAAATGACCACTTTGAGGGAATTAGTATCTTTCCTCCCACAGGAATGGAAAAGAAGCTTTTACTGAGCTGTGTGGAATAGTTTTAGAGGTAAGAGAGGTGGGTTTCCTAGAAGCAAAGTATATTTGGTAGAATCTTTAGTAGAAGTATTCCATATTGTGTGTTCCATAGCACTTCAGTTTGCTTAGTTGATTTGACTGCTGAAAGGGGTGACTGCTAGGCAAAGGAGTTTCGAACTTGAAATAATTCCATCCTTCTGTGTCAGTGACTGGCACATGCAGGCAATATGGAAAACAATTGGTTGCACACTTTGCTGTGGACCTTTTCCTGTGCAAATGTGCAGTTGGCTCGTGTTGATGTGGGAGTAGAAACTGGTATGAAGTCACTCTTATACCATTTTAGCTTTTGATGATAATTGTCTGTTTTGTGTCTTTTCTCGCTTTAGTACAGATAATAGGAGGTAAAGCACTTTCATCAGATTTAAATAATTTTAACTAGCTTGACACTTGGCTGCTTAGTTGTTGACTCTCCTGGGAAAGCTGCATAAAATCTTTACATGTGTTCCTTGTTACCTGTTCCCTATTGAAACATCCAAGTGGAATACAAGTTGTTCAGCAATAGTCAGATTATGATTCTGCTGCTTTCTGGGTTGAGAAATGCAAATAGCAAGACATTCTAGAGAAGTTGTTGAATAATTCCTTTGCTTTCTTCTTTCAGGAGGAGACAATAATTCTGCAATCCCTTTTCCCCTCAGGAAGGAAGGATTTTTCCAGTGGAAGGCAGAAGAGGGGTGTGATTGCTGTTGGCTATCTCTTTCTTTTTAGATATACCATTTCTAAAGTATCAACAGAGTAGGAATAAAATATAACAAATGAAAAGGGCTTTTGAATGTACTATTACTTTAGATGGGAATTCAGATTAAATCCCTCTTTACTTCTGTATTCATTCACTGCATTCTGTGAAATGTGAGTATCTGAAAGTGAGTGTCTACATGTAAATACTCAGGCTTGCTTACTCTGTGCGTATGTGTGTGAGAGACTGAGAGTGTGAGTTAGCCTTTTAGACTGATTTGGTTGTTTCGATGTAAATATGACATAAGTATTATAAGCATTATAAGTATTTGAGTATTATAAGTATTTTCTTACATTTTTGAATGATATAAGAATAGATTGAATTTCTGAATTTCTTTCTGAATGGCAAGAAATACAACAATGCATAATATATACCAGGGGTAGGCAACCTAAGGCCCGGGGGCCGGATGCGGCCCCACGCGGCCTTTGGACCGGCCCCAGGCCAGTCCTGCCGCCGCCGCCGCCACCGCCCCCGCCGCCACCGCCCCCCATCATGGTGATATTGATTATTGTTGTTATTACTTGTTCTTGGGGTTTTTCTTGGCAAAATCTCCACAGGGGTTTTGCCATGGCTTTTCTGGGGCTGAGAGAGTGTGCATGCATATTTTTTTTAAAAATTATTTTTTTAATTTTATTTATTTATTTATTTATTTGTGGTGCTTCGGCCCCCCAATTGTCTGAGGGACAGCAACCCGGCCCCCGGCTCAAAAAGGTTGCCTACCCCTGATATATACAATGCAAAATAGAATGGCTATTCTTTCTGCCCTGAGTATTATGTGTGTGTGTGTGTGTGTTAGTATATTTTTGAGAATATTTTTTCTTGATAATGAAATAATTTAAAAGCCCTTCTGATCAATGATGACTCTAAATCCCAAATTAATCATAGAATCATAGAATCATAGAATCATAGAGTTGGAAGAGACCACAAGGGCCATCCAGTCCAACCCCCTGCCATGCAGGAACTCCCAATCAAAGCATCCCCGACAGATGGCCATCCAGCCTCTGCTTAAAGACCTCCAAGGAAGGAGACTCCACTACTCTCCGAGGGAGTGTGTTCCACTGTCAAACCGCCCTTACTGTCAGGAAGTTCCTCCTAATGTTGAGGTGGAATCTCTTTTCTTGCAGCTTGCATCCATTGTTTCGGGTCCTAATCTCTGGAGCAGCAGAAAACAAGCTTGTTCCCTCCTCGATATGACATCCCTTCAAATATTTAAACACGGCTATCATATCACCTCTCAGCCTTCTCTTCTCCAGGCTAAACATCCCCAGCTCCCTAAGTCGTTCCTCATAGGGCTTGCTTTCCAGACCCTTCACCATTTTAGTTGCCCTCCTTTGGACACGCTCCAGTTTCTCGACATCCTTTTTGAATTGTGGTGCCCAGAACTGGACACAGTATTCCAGGTGAGGCCTGACCAAAGCAGAATAGAGTGGCACTATTACTTCTCTTGATCTAGACACTATACTTCTACTGATGCAGCCTAAAATTGCATTGGCCTTTTTAGCTGCTGCATCGCACTGTTGACTCATGTTCAACTTGTGGTCCACCTGGATTCCTAGATCCCTTTCACACGTAGTCTCATTCAGCCAGGTGTCCCCCATCGTATATCTGTACTTTTCGTTTTTCCGCCCTAAGTGCAGTACCTTACATTTCTCTGTGTTGAATTTCATTTTGTTAGCTTTGGCCCAACTTTCTAGTCTGTTCAAGTCATTTTGAATTTTGATCCTGTCCTCTGGGGTATTAGCTACTCCTCCTAATTTGGTGTCGTCTGCAAATTTGATAACTATGCCCCCAATACCATCATCCAAGTCATTAATAAAGATATTGAATAGCACTGGGCCCAGGACAGAGCCCTGTAGCACCCCACTGGTCACTTCTTTCCAAGTTGAAAAGGAGCCATTGTTGAGCACCCTTTGCGTTCGACCAGTTAACCAATTACAAATCCATGTAACAGTTACTTTGTCTAGCCCACATTTTACCAACTTGCTTGCAAGAATGTCATGGGGAACCTTGTCAAAGGCCTTACTGAAATCAAGATATACTACATCCACAGCATTCCCTTCATCTACCAAGCTGGTAATTTTATCAAAAAAAGAGATCAGATTTGTCTGGCATGATCTGTTTCTCTGAAACCCATGTTGACTTTTTGTGATTATGAAATTATCTTCCAGATGTTCACAGACTCTCTGTTTAATGATGTGCTCCAGAATCTTTCCGGGTAATGATTCATTTTATTGTCTCAAGCCTTGACTTGGTGGCCTTGCTCTAACTTGGAATGACTAGCTCTTCCCTTCACTGCTGAAGTTTTATTTGAGAAAATTTCTGTCTTGAAAGTTGATACAGTAATTGCATAAAATTAAAAGTTTACTTTTCCTCACTGATAGTTTGCGGAGCCCTTCATTATTACCCCTCCCCAACCCAACAATCGAGGTACATGTTGCCAAAAAGAAGCTATTTTTGAAGCACATCACAGCAAAACAAATTCAGGGGGGACACTTTTTTCCTAATGTTTCTGGTGTGGTTTTTTTTTTTTTTTTGATAAGCTCAAAAGAATTGATAAGATATATCAATTGACATATCTAATTTGAAAGTTTGCTTCCTTTTCAGGTTTAGGACTATATTACCATGTCACTGGTGTTGTAGTACTTGATTACTGAAAGCGAATGCTTGTGTATGTAGCTTTTGCTCCAGAAAATACTGGTGGGTTCATTGGTGATGCCCAGTTCTTATCTTGCAATGGTGTGTCATAAATAGGTAAAGAGATTATCCATTGACAAGGTTGTCAACTTGTGTCCAACCATAGGGAGTGGTGCTCATCTCCGTTACTAAGTCAAAGAGCCAGTGTTGTCAGAGACTACTCTGTGAACATGTGGCCAGCATGATTACACAGAATGCTGTTTACCTTCCCACTGAAGTGGTATCTATTTATCTACTTGCATTTGCATACTTTCGAACTGTTGGCAGAAGCTGGGACTAGTGACAGGAGCTCACCCCATCGTGCACCCGGGCCTCAAACTGTCAACCTGCTGATCTTGCAACCGACAGTGAGCATCTTAACCACTTGAGCTATGGCTTCATAAATAAAGCCATATTACTTGACACTGCCTGGGGCTGTAGTGTTATGGGAGGATGGTATCTCAGTGTTTTTTATACTTTACAAGCCTTACTGGTGTGTGTGTGTATGTATATATGTGCACCCGCACATGTATGAGAGAGAGGGGAGGGGAAGAGTAGGTGGGATCAGCCTAGCTGAGTGTTAGTGCAATTCTCCAAACCCTTCTCTCCGTTTGTGAAATTGTGTGGTAATTTAACCTAGGCTGTACTTCTTCAGGATTGCAGGTGGTAAGCTTCCCTGTGGCTATGTCTTTCTTTAGGCTAGGCTAAACCCTCTCCCTGAATCACTATAGCCATGTTCGACTTTCTCCCCAACCCCCATGACAACACCCTCAGCTGCACTAGGGAACAGTTTCTAATAAGTTTGAGCCAGCATTGCATTACTTACTGACCAAATGAAGTGGTAACCATGGTACAAGGATGGAAAAAATTAGAGCAAAAGAGGTTTTTCTTTATCAACCTCTCAGAAGAATTTTATCATCTGACTAGCTTCTAAAGTAAAGAACTATTTGCCATGATGTCAACACTGCATATATCAATTGACATCTAGTTTGAAAGTTTGCTTCCTTTTCGGGTTTCAGGACTATATAAAGATGACACTGGAGCTGAACTGTGGTGAAATATGCTGATAAAGGCGTATGTTTGGAAAATCACACTGCTTGGGCTCCAAATTGTCCTGAGTCGTCTTTGTTGTTGTATGCCTTCAAGTTGTTTCCAACTTAATACGACTCTTATCGCAGGGTTTTCTGAGGCCCAGCGTGTTTTACTTGCCCAGTTTCACGCCGTGGGTTTTGATGACCAAGTGGGGATTTGAACCATAATCTTCAGAGCCGTGTTCCAATAGTCAAACCACTACACCATGCTACTGTGTCCTGAGTCTTACTGTCCTTCATTATTGCTTCTCCCTTGACCAGGCTTTATTAGTGATTTATGCCTATTCTAATTAAACCTTGCTAATTTGCCTGACTCCTTGATCTGTTGTTTTAATGCCTCATTATTATATTGTTCTTTTTTGCTGTGTGTTAGACACTGAAATTTAGAGTGTTTTGTGAACCATGCCTTAAATAATTGCTTAGATTTGTACCTTAAATCTTTCAGATTATACTTTATATATACCGTATATACTCCCCTATAAGTCGACCTCATGTATAAGTTGAGGGCAGGTTTTGAGGCAAAAATTATGGATTTTGATATGTCCCGTGGGTAAGTCGAGGGTAAAAATTAAGGGCATGTAACAAAAGATCTAAAGGATGAAGCAAAGAAAACAATGTTAAAGAACATACAAAATTCCAGCAGACATAACTGTTTGTGCTCACACTTAAGTCTGGATGGATGAGAGAATAGAAGGGGGTCAGTACTTCCAGAACAGATTATGCTCTTACCTTTCACCAGGGAATGGTTCCCTTTTTTATAAGCGTTAAAGTACATGACTGACTTTGACCCATGTATATGTCAATCCAGGTTTTTGAGGTCAATTGTTTGACTAAAATTTCTAGACATATACATGACTATATACAGTATCCTTTTAACATTCCCTCATAAGCACAATTTACATTTCTTAGTGTATAAACCATCCTACATAAATAAAGCTTGTAGTCTACTGTTGGATGTACCATGATTAGTGGCTCCCATGTTGACAAAAGCAAAGGGACACTTGGGGTCTTTACAGACTGCTAGAAATAATGCAGCTTGAGTCCACTTTAACGGCCCTGGCTCAGTGCTAGGGAATCATGGGAACTGTAGTTTATTGTGGCACCAGAGCTCTCTGACACAGAAGGCTCAGTGTCTCAGAAAAAAACTACAATTCCCACGATCCCCTAGCACTAAGCCAGGGCCTTTAAAGTGGACTCAAGCTGCATTATTTCTGGCAGTCTGTAAAGGCCCTTAGTTTAAGCTGAACTGAAGACGTTATGCAATTTGGACTGAGAATGAAAATAATGCCCATGTGGTTCTTCCCATTTCCTTTCTCTGATGTGTTGTAATGAAAATAACACAGTGGGTTTGTTGAAACATTATCAATTGTCATGTTACAACCAAGGAACGATGGTTTAATCTAAACAAGGTTTATGATTTCCCATTTCATATGTAGTGGGAAACTGATGTTTATCAAGTCCTGGAAGTTTTACACTGTGGTGCATAATATAAGGAGGGGGGACTAAGGTACATCAGCATAAAATTTGTTCTCAGTCTAGTGTGTGTGCCTTCAAGTTGCCTGTCGATTTATGTATGGCGAACCCATTAATTTCATAGGGTTTTCTTAGGTAATGAATACCTAAGTTTTGGTTTTGCCAGTTCCTTCCTCTGAAATACAGTTTACAGCACCTGGTATTAATTGGCTTTTTCCTATCAAATTACTGACCAGGACTGACCTGGCTTAGCTTCTAAGGTCAGATGGGATCTGGACCCTTTCAGTATATTTAGGCCAGCAGTCAAATATATAATTGGTATCACTTATGTCTAAAGCAGGTCATTATACGACCCCCACATCTTAAATTCTAACACAAGTTTTTTGTTTCATTTTTACCTATCTTTAACTTCAGTAAATCACTGAATAATTGTAGGTATACAAATCTGATGGGTAAATTAATAAATCCTTGAGATGTTAGTTGTACTTCAGTTGTCAAACATGCCTTATTACCATCTGATTGCCTAGTGCTGCTGAACTGTTATTGCCCCTCTTAAGTATTTCTATACAGCCAGCCTTGGGGATAGTATACTGACCCTGCATAATCTGCTGTTCCATGTCTGTATCTCTATAAACTCACCCTCTCAAAGCAATACCAGCTTTATGCTGAAAGCATGATAGCTTTTTATAATTCCTGCCCTCCAGATTTGGCATGTTGGCTATTGTACAGGCATGTTCATAACCTATAATATTCCTGGCAGTTTTTTAAAAAATATATTTTTATACTTCCTCACAGTGGTTAAAGCAGCACAATTACTTTGCTCCTCATTTGAATGGAGGCACCCCAGGGTATAAAAATAGGGATATTTTCAGATTGGTATAGTTTACTAGTCCACAACCTGTTGTTGTCTAACACTTGGGCAGAGCAGGTTGCAACAATAATAAAGGAAACTTAACATTCTCATTGGATATTTCATTGACATGGTGAAAGAGAAAGGAAGAGTGGGTCGAGGAGAAGTTCTAAATATCCATAGACACAGATGGGTCCCTCGCAGTGCCATGTCTTTTTCTGGCTCCCGTTGGGAGTAATTGATCTGTCATACTTGGTATTTAATATGATGGTATGTGGCATTCTTGCTGCTGGGTAGTGATGGGTTGTTGCAGACTTTGCAACAAAAGCAAGGCAAAAGGTTTTTCACCTGCCAGACATGAACAAAGCAACTGTTCTGTTTGTTCTGTGTATGTCCAATGACTATGTAGGATCTTAACTTTCAGAGCTGTAAGTCCTGAAAATGCTATTGAAAAGAATTGTATGACTTGGTTTTAGGCTGTGTTGACACTATCATAAGGACCATGCAATGATTTTGAGGTACTGGAACTGACCTTGAGGTCTCATGTAGTCTTTGTCATAGGAAGATTATAAATCTGTAGGCAGCATGGAAATTCTCTATTTAATCACTCTTTACTGGGAATTTAGCAAAGGAATATGAAACACTTGATTTTGGTGCCACTGTGTTACATTGGATTTGGTTGCTTGGTGACTCAATTGGCTTTGTGGATACTACAGGGCCTTTAAAGACCAAGGAGGTGTTATTCAATTTATTCATATCTAAAGTGTACACATTAAGCCTTAGTGATGCTAGCTATTCAGTTAATGCTTAAATAGCATATACTGAGTCTAGTAAACGATTTCTCTCAGCTGTCTTGGTGAATTAAGTGACTGGTTTGAATCCTCCTGAATTTGGAAGAAAAATTGGGTGAGGAGAATGGGGTCTCCAGATGTGTAGCCTTTGCACTGAGACTGCCACTGATAAAATAATTTCACTTTGCATTGTACTTGCATCTTCCTGTATATTCTACACATAATATTTCTAGAGGAATTCCTGGGGTCTTTTTGGGTGCCAATAATGCGACTGTTTCCAATTTCTCAATATTGTGTAAATATAGACTCATGCATGCACATGCATGCATGAGTGCACACACATCTTACTAAGCTTCTCGGAGGGATAAAGGAGCTATTGTAATTGCCAAACACTTCCATAGAACCCTCTTCACTATGACCCTCTTCAGTGTGGTTGCTACTTGCTAAAATAAGCAAGCTGTATCTTCTGAATAAAATACTCTGTGTAAAGGATTCATAAGAGAACTTGTGGGAGGATGGATTCAGGAACTAAGGCTATGGACAAATCATCTATTAAATTCTGAAGCTGCATGCCCAGTCTTCAAATCATGGTTTGCTAACCATGTGATCTGAGTTATGTTGGTTGGATTTAACCATGCTTAGTCCTGTGGCAGATATATTGCTAATTACAATGTGTAACAAATTGTGGAAAGGGGGAGAGGGCCTGTGTCATGGGCTCATTTATGAAACTGGTACTCATATTGCAGAATGTGATATCTGCATTAAGATCATGGATAAGACACTGATCATTTTTGAACATTTGCTCATGAGTTCGTAACCCAATGGTTTAAGAAGGTACAGCTGTGTGCTTATCTCTTCTGTGTTGGGTTTGATGTAAAAATTCTAGCGTGTGTTAAACCAGAGTTTTCTGTTGTGTCTTGCATGAGAGATTTTAACTTATTGTTATTGTATTTATTTATTTGTATCCTGCCTTTTCCCCATTTTGGGGCTCAAAGTGGCTTACAACAGGTTAAAAAACACATTAAACTTCATAAAATATAAAAATGAAAAAGAGATAAAACAATAACAAATTAAAACCAGTTAAAAGACAAACGCACAACAACACAATTATTAGAAAAATTCTGCATGTTATCTAGGTGTGTTGGACATTATACAGTCAGTCATCAAATACCTGTCAAAGCAGAAAAGGCTTTATTTGTCTGTTAAAAGAAAGTAAGGAGGGTACTAGTCTAACTCCTCTGGGAGGAGTTCCAGACCCTGGGGGCAAACATTGAGAAGGCCCTCTTTCATCTTCATCTTCCCACCAAATATACCTTTGCAGGTGGTGGGACAAATTGTAGGGCCTCACCAGCAGATCTTGAAGCAGAGGGAAGGTTATGAAAAAGAGTACAGTCCTTCAAATAAACCAGATCTGAGCCTTATAGAGTTTTATATAGGGTTTACCAGCACTTGAATTGGCTCTGGAAATGGACAGCATCCAATTGTTGCAACAAGGGATTTGTATGCTCCTTGTAGCCAGCCTCAGTTAGCATTCTGGATGCAGTTCTTTAGGTCAGTTGTAACCCCATCCAGCATTAATACCAATCAGTCTACCTGAATAATAAGCCAGGACTGGCTAGAGATAGTGGAAAAAGTACCACTGAATTACAATTACACCTTACATTAATTGTGTTTACATTAAAATGGAAATGGTTATTTTAATTCTGGTCATTCTGGCTTGTTTTTTAAATATTATTTTACTGCACTAAGAACTTTACCAAAATGCAGGTGAAAAATGTCATTGATGATTTCACACCTCCATGGCATGATTTCATTCAAATCCGTTGTTTTCTTTTTTCCATTCCTCTTGTTGCTCTTGCGTTTCTCTTCTCTTGCTCCCTCCCCCTTTTTCACTCTATGACATTTCCCATGAGCAACTCCACACCATGGACTTCCTCTTCTTGTTCTCCCCTCCTGCCTTCCTGTTTTTGGCTCAGTATCATGCTTACAGTTTGGACTAGGTGGTCCAGCAGTAAAAACTAAGCAGCTAAAAAGCTTGTGGGAAATAAAAGGTCTTCACCTAATGCTCAAAAGATCTAAACTTTCTATTTTGTTTTCAGAGGCAGCCCTCTGTAATTTTCCATGATCAAAAAGAGATAATTGCTCTCCAGATGTTTAGGGCTACAACTTGTCTAAAGGAGAGTTTATAGAGTTGAAAACCAGAACATCTGGAGAACATCAGGTTATCTTGGTCTAGGCATTTCAAGGCACATAGAACAACTCAGGACAAATACGAATCTTATTTTTTGTGGCAGGGAATGGGGAATACAACTGTCTTCAAACCAGCTGGAACAGCATGTGGTTGGGCAAACAAACCACTCATTAACAGCGTCTAACATTTTGTCTGGAATTGTATATTGGCCACCATCCAGTCCATGAACATTCACAGACATGGCTACTACCTCACCTGGATTATATGAAAAGGAGAGGAAAAACTGGAATCATCAACATAATGATACCCCTCAGCCACATCTCCAGATAAACTTTTGCAGTGGTTTCATGTTGATGTTAAATAGCAGGGGGGCATAAAATTAAGAGTTCTCTTGATTCAATAGAATAATTGCTAAGGGAGAGATCAATTTATTCTCTGTCAGTTACTCTTTTTATTCTTCTTTTGGTTGAGGTCATCCCATAGGCTAGGGATGGAAATGATGCAGTTCTCCACATGTTGCTGGGCTCAGATCCTAGCAGCCTTATCAAGCACAGCTAATGGTGAGGAATTCTGGGAATTGTACTCAAGCTACAACCTGTGAGCCATATTAGTCCCAGCCTTGTCTTTTAATGACCACATCAATTTTATTTCTGCAACCTGACCAGAAGTCTGATTGAAACTGATCTTAAAAAAACATGAATTTCATCCAAGAATGCCCACAGTTGATCGGTAACCACTTACTTGTTCAAGCACCTTTCCCATTCATACAATGATCTATTTTGTGGTCCATATATTTGTCAGTGTAGTTGTCTTTGAACATAAAAAGGCATGCACAATTGGACCAAAAACTTTCAGTTTACAAAGTAACCCAACCAGATAGTTAATGGGGCAACCTACAAATAGGAGGATATGTGTTGCAATAGCACTCTCCTGTCAGTGTTCTCCAGAAACGGGTACTGAGAAACATGCTGTCTCTGCTACTCAAGGTGTTACATAGCCATTAATAGCCTTATTCTGTCAAAACCTATGTAAGCTAGTGGCCACCGCCATGTGGCAGGTGACTCCATTGTTTAACTCTGTACTAATATATACTTCCTTTTTTTCTTTCTGGAAGCTCCCGTTCAGTTTCATTAGGATCTAATGATGATGCCGAGTTGTAAGAGATGGATAAAATGTTCTCTCTATCCACTTTCTCTACCTTATGCTTATCGTATAGGAATATATCTACCTCTTGGTCCAGAAGAACCTGAGATCTTGGAATGTGTAGGTATATAGGGCATGAGATAACTTTGAATTATGCACAATTTTTATAGTTTTTATTGTTGGAGGAATCTAATTTGAAATTCTGTAAAATTTGAAAAACACACTAGATAGGTGTCCAGCATTTGATCAGTTAGGTGGCTTAGCTGTTAAGATGAATTTTCTTATCTTTTGAATTGTTGATAGTACAGAGTGAATGTTGCAAACATTTTTGGACAAGTTTTATGATACGATGGGGGTATATTTCACTTCTATGACACAGGCAGAACTTGAATCAGCGAAGCCAAATCATGCTAACTACTGTGGGCATTATTTCTTCTCAGATTCTATGGTATACTTCCTTTGTAACATTTTACATATTTCAAGAGTAAGTGGTGCTTAAGCTATGAAAATTTCTTCTCTTACTTTGAAAGAATCCCTAGCCATCAAAAATAGCCATCAATAAAACACACCATTAGGATTTAGAAACCATAAACCCAACTTGTCTATTAGATTTTAAATTCATTTTAAATTCTTTCCTTTTGAGGAAAATATGACTGTGGTAGTAAGACTCAAAGTTGTTGCTTATCAAAGTTTGCAGTTGGATTATGTCATGGCTTAATTTATTCCCTCTCCTTTGTACTTGATCTTCAACAGTTTTAGAAGAGAAAACACCCCCTCCCCACTTTTTAGCCTAGAATATGAAGTGGGGTGATGCATAATAGCTTTTTTGGGTACTCCCCTCTTTCCCTAATCACTGATAAAAATAGTGACAATATACCTTTGGGTATTGCTTGTGGGCCAGGGGTGGTGAGTTTCAGTTACTTGACTTCTCCTTTTCTATCTCTAGAGTCCAAAAATCAATCTTTCTTAGAAACATATATTGAAGTTTTAAGATTACTGTGGTTTGAATCAATCTGTAGTGGAGGCAGGAATCCTTGTGTCTGATGTTGATTAAGTCATTAGCTGTGGTTAATGTTTGCAATGACAACAACTTTAAAATAAATGAATATATCCGACTTTTTAAGTGGTGGAGCAGTACATTTTAATTTGCAAATGAAATCTATTTGGTGAGACCAAATGTGACGATGCATGGTTGAAAAAAATGTTTAGTTCTGATGGCTGATGGTATCTGAACTGAAAATCCTGTCAAATAAATTTGCTCTGTTACTGGTAATATCTTGAATAAGCTATGAATGAAGGGGATTTGGCACTGTACAAGCAAACTGGCTTTATTTGATGGTTAATACTAATATTTCTACTTAATATTTTTCATAAATTCTCACCTGTGAAGCAGTGTGGTCACCCTAGAGCCTCTTTATGCCTTTAAAAGTGTAAATATACAAATTAAGCTGGGAGATGAGACTTTCTTTTAATTAGTTTACATTTTTGTGTGTGTTATGCCTGCTTTCTTAATTTCCTGAGAATACTGTACCCTTGTATCCCTGTGTAAGTTTGAAGGGTTGGTTTCCTGTATCAGGAAGCAATGAAAACATAATTTGTTTGGGGGAATTCTGTATCTTTCATTTTTTTTCACCCATAGTTTAATTTTTTCCATCCTTTGTAATTTTTTTGTGTGTAATTAGGTTGTGATGGGAAATTATCTCTATTCAATAGTGAAACTCCTGACTTCAGCCCAAGCTGAAATCTTGTATGTTACTTGAGTACATAATGGCAGGAGGAATAATTTAAAAAAAAATTCTTCATAAAAGCTCCTTAAAAGAGAAACTGTTTTCCTTCCTCGTGCTGCCATCTCCCCAACCCCCCTAATTAAACGGTTTGAATTTGCACGTTAACCGCTTGGCGCTTCTTCGGCGCCTCAGATGATTAGAAAGGGATATTCATTTATGCCTTTTAAACGCCGCCCCGATTAAAATCAGAGAGATTTTTTCCTTCATCAAAATCTAACATCCTTGAAAAATTAATTTGATGCCTCTTGTTATCAATTAATTGAATCTCGTTGGGAAGGAGGCTTGTACGGCGGGTGGTTGGAGTTGGTCCTTCTGTTCTTAGCTGCTTTTTAAAAACACTCCTTTTCTCCCCTTCTACCACTTCTTCCAAACATTGTGACATTATAAAACTTTCCCTTTTTATTATTTTACTCTTCTTGTGAAATAAATGAATAAAACTTATTTCCCCCGCCCCATTTCTTGGGGTGTTGTCATATAGAAAGGAAATGTCCTCTTCTCCCTACTTCCTAAGAAGACTTGAAGGGTGGAATTGTTAGCACGTTAACAGTTTCTTGGCAATGTGGTTGGGTTCATTCTCTTTCAAATGGGGATATTGGATATTTCATTTGAATCTCCTTTTCAATTAAAAACATACTGCACCTTCTCTTAAACCTGCTCCTTTTCTCTGATGAAGTAATTTTTTGTTGCCAATTTCGGTTCTTCCCACGAGACAGGTTTCCTCGATTTGAATAGACTTTTCTGCCACTTTATTAACTTCTCAACTCTTTGTCCCTTTTTCTGGTTTCTTAGACAAAACGGGGGAAGTCAATGGTACTGACTTCTTTACACTAGTGTATTTAAATTTTAAGAAATAATTAAAATCCCTTGAATATATATGTATATATTATCTTCCATATTACTGTGACACTCTAGGGTTGTTTGAACTCAAGACCTTTCCAGCTCAGTAACACCCTGATCATCAGTCAGTGGATGGAGGAAGTTTTAAACTGAAACAGAAACTGAAACTGGCTAAGAGTAGATTTCTTTCTCCCTCAGTCCCCCTCCTTTAGGAAAGCCACTCCTATTCATGATCCTTTAGCAAAAAATGTTTGCTGTCCTAACAAGAATATAAACTTGTATGCACTGCTCACCTTAAGGTTATTATTTTAATCCTCCCATTTTTCCCTGTAGGGCAGTCTCATCTCTATTTATTTGGCTGTGCCAATTGTTTGAAATTACAGTATTTTTTTCAACTGTGTTTATATGCACACTAACATATATTCAAAGTTAGACAGCTTCTAAAAACACACATAAGGTTAAAAAATGATTCTGATGAAAAAAACACAGATAATTATGCAAAACAACTATGGAGGAGCAGATAGAGCCCATATGCTAGCACAGGGATTGGCAACCTACAGCCCGTGGGCCACACCCGGCCCACTGACCGGCCCCTGCCAACCCCTGCCTCGCGTGTTGCGGCCGCCATTATCTTTGCCAAAATGGCGACCGTGATTCATTTGTGCATGCGCAGTACTCCTGCGCATGTGCAAATGAGTCGCAGCTGCCATTTTGGCAAACAAAATGGTGGCCACAATGCACACGGCGGCGGCGGTGGTGGGGTTGCACGCGTGTGTGTGAGCGCACGTGCCACCATTCCCCCCCCCGCCCGGCGGAAGACCTGGGGACCAGCGACCGGCCCCAGGTACGTTAACGTTGCCGACCCCTGTGCTAGTAGCATCAAGCTTACCAGCAAGTCTATGTAACTGAAATGTCATATGACTTTTCTGCTCAGTCTTGGTTTTTCCACTATGGAAAAGTGATGGCTTATGATAGTGCCAACTAAGAGTAGGGCTCCATAGGTTTGTGCTGCAAAAACATTATCATAATACAAATCTTTCTGTACAACAAAACCCATTTCTTTTTGAAGGGTGACACGGTTAGGCCTCCATGAACCAAGCTATCCAGGCACTTAGAAAATTGGTGGTGATGCTCTTCTTTAAGTTTCCCCTGTCACTTTAAGAACTTTAAGAAGTGGGAGCTAATGGACTACTCCTTGAGGTTTTTACCTCTAACAAAGGTTGCATTTTGCATGATGCATTTTGTGATTTTTTGGTTTTGGATGTGTAGATTTTAGATTTTATTGAGTTTTGCTGCATGGCCAACCCAGGTAATCCTGAATATGTTTCATGGATTTGAAGGTATTGTGAATTTTGCTGCAACAGGGAAACTTTTAGAAGAGGGATCTAGTGGTGTTGCTGAAGTTGGTGTCACCCGGTGCAGTGGGAGTGGTTAGGTGAGCTGACTTGCCTCTCAGCCTGTTGCAGCCTCCAACTAGAAAGGTCTTCAGGGGGCATCAGACCCTGGAGAGAAACCTCGCCCCCACTTAAAGGTAGCACACACACACCCCTCCTTGAAGACAGCACCCCTGAAAAGGCCTTCAGGGTCTGTGCTGGATTCCAAAGGCACTGCCCTCCCTCCCCAGCAGTCACTGCTACTGAGTGGAGGGCGTTGCTGCAGCCTCCGGAGGACCTAGAGTCCTGTGCAGCTGCTGGACAAGTGAGAAAGTGCCCTTTCTTGCTCACCAAGTAGCTGTTCCAGCCCCTCTGGGGGTACCGCCCCACTGGGTGATATCCCCCTCTGAGGTGTCACCCAGTGTAGTCTGCACCCCCTTAAGATGCCACTGGAGGGAGCTAGTGGAGTGAGACTTACTTTTGAGGTTTTTACCTCAACAAAGGTAAAACTTTCATTTGGGATACAGTGGGCAGGTTTTAACTATGTAGTACCCAAAAATTTTTCTCGGATGTAGCAATACAAAGACTTCTGGAAAAATTCAATGTCTTTTATCTAAGAGAAAAAGCAATGAGCTTCACACAGGTCAGGGACAACCTGGATATTAATGGGAGTTACTTTTCTGTACTGATGGAGTTGAAATTTTATTATCTTTCTTTTATTGCCCTTTGTTCCTAGTCCCCAGGTGGCCAGAAAGGGGAGTGTTGTTATTAATATTATTATTAATATTTATTTATATAGTGACATAAGTTTTACACTGCATGGCCCTTGTCTGCTTTGAGATTCCCCCCAGCAAAACTGAACTACAACTGTTAACATCATCTAATACAAAATGTAGGCCTGTGACTATATTATCATCACCTTCTTTTCCTCTTTGATTTTTAACATCTATTGCCTGATAAAGAAACCAGTGGAGTTTCAAAAGTTTGCATTATGTAGTTTGTGTATTTTGGTTGGCCAATAACAATATCTCTGGGTTTTGTATTCTGTTTTCTTGTGCTACATGGCCAACACAGGTACCCCTGAATATTTTCCCCATAAAATGCACTTGACATTGGAGTCTTGAATGGACATGTTGACTCCTTAAAATTTAGCTGCAAAAAACATCTTTATTATTGCCTAGTAAGCTACGTAACTGTATTTACAGGATTGTGTTAAGCTCTTATGTGTCCCTATAGTGATGATTTGGACCTTTATTGCTTAGATCTAGCAAGTGAATGAAGAAAATATCTAGTGTTCCAGAAATTCTGCTACTAACAGACCATAGTATTTGGTTTATTTACACACAAAAAACCAGTGTCAGATTGGTTGTACTTCTGAATCACCACTTTATTTCTTTCCTCCACTTAATAGAATACTTAGGGATCCCCCTGTTCCTTCAAAGACATTGGAGTAGCAGTTTCAGTAGAAGGACATAATACCAGTCTTCCAAAATCCTGGGCTTCAGTTTCAGAAAAGGTCAGATGTAAGTCCACAATGTACACATCGTTGCATCCAATGCAATCATTTACAGGTACCATAATTCTTCCTCTTTTCTACTTTACAATCTCCCACTCCCCAGAACCCAAGTGAAAATATGTGAAAGTTCTCCGTAGTTAACGCTCTTGCTCAGAAAATAATAAAAGTCATTGTATACATATTTTATACATTTCAGTTTTGTGCAAAATTTCACAGGTTACACTGCCTTCCATCTCATTTGCTTTTAGGCCCATTGTGTACATGTTTCCCGCACCCCTCCCACCCATATTTGTGGTGTTTTGCAAGTTAAGGATAACAGTTTTCAAGTGTCTGATGAGGTGGACTTTAGTCCATGACAGCTTACATACCATAATGCACCTGCCTTTTATTTACTGTATGTGAGCCACTCTGGGAGCATTTTTGGCATTAGAAAAAGATTTTAAAAATGGTTTAAATACAATAAATAAATAATAAGTAAAAGTAAAACTCTTTAAGGAGTGCTGTAGGACTTGTTATAATCAGTCCTATTTAATAACTCAGCTAAAATCTATCAGCCCTCATTGTGACATTAATTAAGTGATTTTGACTGTGTGTTCCTCTTTGGTACACAGTTTGCTTTATAGTAACAATGCTGTAAATCCTGGTGGGAAACTGGAAATGCTTTGCTTTGAACAGTGAGGTATTCTCCAGCCCTTTAAATCCTAGTCTTAGGTAAACTGTATATCAAAAAAAAAGAAAGAAAATAAAGAAAAAAAAAGATGCTGGTGAATGTCTAGAAATGTGTAAATGGGATAAGCCAGTATAAAACAGGACCAGTGCCTGGAGAGTAGAGATGTAAATCCTTGACTCTTTTGAATAGTTACAGTTGCTTTTTCCCCTTTGTGGCAGAAAACAAATATTCTTCCATAGTATTCTCCCCATATTTGAATATTCCAAAGTGATGCAGAGATGTTATTCTACAGAGAAAAATGTATACTTGTTTTCCACAAACCATGCTTCTTTTGTAGAAAATATTGTTTCCTTCCATTTCTGCATAGAAAACAGTTTTTTGTGCAAACAACCACTTGTCTTCTCTGCAGAATAATTCCTCCACAACACTTCGGGATACTGAATACCAGTAGAATATTGTGCAAGATTTTCACTGGGTTGTTCCTGACTGGGCTTTCCGAATGTTCCCAATTTTTCAACCTGGGGACAAATAGTTATGAATACACTTTCCTTACCTAATGGTGCAGTTTCCTGATGAATATATATTAGGTGGTACGCATGGGGTGATTTTGTGTTATGTGTGCCTTACTGATTTTCTGTATTACTGTGATGACTTAATAATAGATGTTTTGTTGGAGATTATGCTGTTTTATTAAACAATGAAATACCCATCCAGCTGCTAGAAGAGAGAGACACTCCCAACCCAAACACTTTGGAAATTTAGTGTGACCATCTCTGAAGAGAGTGGGGTTGGCAAATAGCAGTTTCCCCTCCTCTCTTACTCTGTCAGATGGTTGCACTAAGGAAGGTCCCACCACCCTTAACATAAGCTTCTTCCTAGCCGCACACGTGCATGGTTTCCTGAATCTCCCAAACAGTAAGGCAGGAGCCTCTAAGTGTGCAACGTCACTATTTAATTAGTCGTCCCTGATTAACAAAACTTGGCGTTCAGCTTCCTTCTGCCCTCATCTTTCCTGGCTTCGAATCAATGGCTTTGATATGCTAATTAGGGAGTAATTTAATTTCAAAAGGCCGCAATTAACAAGGGTGTTGTGGACATGCTGTAGTTAAGCGGCGTAATCTAATTTGCATTAGTAACAAGCAGGGACTAATTAGAAGCTTAATTAGACACTTAGATGGCTCTTGTGTTTACTTTCTTAATGAGATGGAGTGGGGCTCTCTTTTTTTTAATCTTTTCAAGAGCTCAGCAGAAAGCAAGCAGTGGGTGAAACTGGAATGCCAGTTCCTGGCACCTTTTCTGTCACTGTAGGCAGCAAAAGCAGGCTGGTTGCCTTATCCAGGCACTATTTTGCTGAAGGGAGGAAGGCTTCCAGTTCTAACCTGGCTGTGTCATATAGTGTCACACTGGCTAAAGCCTCTGTGTTAGCTGTGGAATTATTTAAAAGTTGGCTGATTTCTTTCTGTTGAAAGGAAGATAGGAAGCTGCCTTACACCAGATTGGATCATTGGCCTGTTTAGTTCAGTATTGTCTACAGTGGCATTGCCCTACCTTGTCCTACCAAGATACATTGCCCTACCTTGTCTATGCCTTGGTTGGGTATATTATAAGTTCAGTATAAGATGCTTTCCATACAGAGCACATGTTCTGTCACTGAGCTCTAGCCTTGCTCCAGAAGGCCAAA
Source organism: Phrynosoma blainvillii (assembly GCA_026167975.1). NCBI lineage: Eukaryota > Metazoa > Chordata > Lepidosauria > Squamata > Phrynosomatidae > Phrynosoma > Phrynosoma blainvillii. The sequence continues at coordinate 245,730,875 of JANUYF010000004.1, forward strand.
AAAAATGTATTGGAGAGTCTGGTCATTGCTAACTTCATGCCTCCTTGATGTGCTATCATTTTGTTTTGTAAGAAAAAGGACAGTTCTACTGGGCTGAGTTAAGAGTGCTTTACTATTCTGAGTTTGTAGCAAGATCTTGTGGCAAATCTAGATGCCAGCTTTGTCTACACATCTACTTGGGAAATCACAGGATCTAATCACATAACCTACAATATTAGAGACACTTTCACTTGCTCATTCTCTAACATGATATATGCCATCCTCTGTCAACAATGCCCTTCACCACTCTACATTGGCCACGCAGGTCATTCTCTGTGTGGAGAGGATAAATGGGCATTAATCAGATATTGGGAATGGGAATACATAAAAACCTGTTACAGAACACTTCAGTCTTCCTGGGGATTCCACTCTGATCAAAAATCTATGAAGGAAGATTTGAAAGAGAAATAGCTGAATTAGAATACAGCTGTCCCTCCACTTTTGCGGCTTTCACTTTTGCGAATTTGATTATTTGCTAGTGTGTACCTAGGAGGAAGGTGGGTGGGCACAGGCTGTTCTTCCTCCCTCCCAGCTGGCTTCCCTGGACTTTCAGAAGCCTGGGAGGAAGGTGGGCGGGACCTTAGCTATTCATAGTTTTTCCACTTTTGCGGTGGTCTTCCGCCCCTAACTTCTGCAAAAGTGGAGGGACGACTGTATATCCACAGACTCCACTCTGTCAACAGTAGGCTGAATAGAGACAACGGCTTACTAGCACATTACATATAACACCCCAGCCTCTTGACTGGTTTATCATATCTCCTTTGTGGTTCCCAGCCTGCACACCACATTCCAAAATTCCTTCCAACCCTCATATGCTCATCCACCCACCCTTAGGCAACATCTTTCCTCCTGCTTTTGTCCCTTAACGACCATAGTTAAAATTGAACTTGTCACCTCGTCACCATCCCCACAAGTTTTGCATTTCAGTGGCTATTCATACAGTCTGATTATAAAGGTCCTTCCTGGACATCAATTCACGCCATGCATCTGAGGAAGTTGACCAAGACTATGAAAGTTTATGCTATGATATCGTTTGCTGAATTAGTCTCAAAAGTGCTACAAGATCCCGTTACATACTGATATTCCAGACTAACGGGACTATGTCTCTGAATTCTACCCTCATGGGTGGAAAGAGACAGTGTGAAATGTTTGGTCCAGGTAACCTATTTTCACCACTTCTTGCTTCTGCAGGAAAACTTAACAGAGTTTTCCATGAACTTTGCAAAATCAAGGTTTTAGTAAAATGAATAGGAAAGGAATGAAACCTATGCATTTTTTTCTTGTACTGTTTTACAAGTTTTTCATGAAAATCAATATAGGAAGCAGCACAGGGCTGACAAAGGAGGAAGTGTAGCAGCATGAGACACGGAATGGAACTTGCTATGTTCTTTTAACTGCTGTACTAGTACATGAGGATAGCTCAAAGGTGACTTCTTCCAAAATAAAAAAAAAAGTTTGTTAGATGAAAGTAGTAGATGAAAGCATCCATAGGTGTGATCTCATTAAAGGAGGTGCCTGGACTAAGCCAATCCTTGCTTCCTTAAATCTCTTCTAATTTACTGTAATGCTTTAAATTCATTTTAGCTCTTGCAGATTTTATTTTCTAATCCCTTTCCACATTTCCATGTGTTTATGTGTTAATTAAAGGGTAAAAAGCCACTCTGAGCAATCCCAGGTTCTTTTCCTCCTCCTGAACCCAAAACCTTTTAAGATTAAGGAGCTGTTTTTGAAAGTCTTTCTAGTGCCTAGACCTGAGGAAGAATACTGTTCAGTCCTCCATGTGCTGAAGTAGAGACTGGAAGAAAATAACAGCACTTTTGTGAAGACATTCATCTTCCAGATATCTGTAATTTTCCAAATATCTGTAATTTTGGGGTGGCTCTAGTTTTGCTTAACAAGGAGAACATGTCTAACAATCAGAAGTGCTTCTATGGATGCAGAAGGCATAGGATCTCTCCTTTGTACATTTAGTATAAGTATAAACTGATTTTGGAAACGGGTGAAATAGATGGGCAAAATAAAGCGTTTCCAGCTGCTTTGAAGGCAGGTCGTTTAGACGACGCATGCCTCGAAAGCGGCTGGAAACTGAAATGAAGCTGTACTCTGGAGCTAAAAACAAGCAAAAAGAAGTAAGGATACTCTGACTCAAGGTGGAAAATGCACACCTTCACACCTGCATGTAAACAATCCAGTGCAAGTGCGGGGCTGCAGCAAAGCAAAAAAAAGGAAAGTTGTGACAACTCCAGTGGATGTAATTATGGCATACACAAGCCAGGCAGTCTAACAGGGACATGGAGTGAAGGGGTGTGTGAAAGGGTCATGTATGGGATCCTCCATGATTGTGTTTTCCCAATGTATCACTCACACACCAATGCCCTGTATGGGTGGAGCATCACATGTGCAATTGTGCAATGACTTCAAGGCACACAACAAAGGTACACAATAAAGGTACACAAAATCTTCATGAAATCTTTTCCTTTTTCATGAATTTTTCCTTTTCATTTTGTTGTGAACTTTTAGTGGCCAAATAAGGGTAAGAGTGACTGGTCTTGTTCTGCTCTGACAGTCCTAAAGGAGGGATTAGGATAATTTACTGTGATAGTATGACAATTCTGTTCCTTTTCAGAACAGGCAACTTGGGTGCCTTCCAATGTCTTTGATTATAGCTATAATCCCTGATCATTTACTGTGTTGGATATGGTGTATGGATGCTGTGCTACAAAACATCTGGAGGGTACCTAGCAAAATTGTTGGCTCACTAGTTTAAAGTGATGGTGTACCATTATAATGAGAAGGTAGACGTGTCTCATACAGCTAACCCTGATAACCTTAGCCAAATGGTATTGATGCACTTGCTCAGCTGCATGCTCATGTGTTTCATTTCTGGCCTCTAAAACATCTGTGGAAAAACCTTTTTGTACTTGGTTTGTGGTGGTAAATTGGGTGCTGCTCCTGGGCTCCAACACTTCCTTTCTTAATATGTCAGAAGAATACACTGAAAGAATTTACTGGAGAAACCAATTTGATTGAAATATTAGGAGATGCTGAAATTGCAGAACTGGTGATGGAGTATGAATTGCCCTAGAGCTGTGCGTATTTGAATCTCTAAAATTATGTTTTTCAAAATATGACCAGAATATTCCAGATTCTAACCATAGGTATGCTCTTGCCTGAACTCAGTAACAGTATTCAAAAAGTTCATCTGCTAAGGTATGATAGAAAGTATAGACAATTCAGAAAAAACACACCCAAATTTGGGTCTGTTCCTCAAATTTTCAGTGGAGGGGGTTCTCAGGCTTCAAATTTATTTTGTTTTTGTGTGCCTTCAAGTGATTTCCAACTTATGGCAACCCTAAGGTGAACCCATCATGGGGTTTTCTTGGCAAGATTTGTTCAGAGGAGGTTTGCTGTTGCCTTCCTGAGGTTGACAGCATGTGACTTGCCCAACGTCACCAGTGGCTTTCATGGCTGAGCTGGGAATTGAACCCTATTCCAGTTCTTATTGGAGAGTATGTGTGATGATGTGGATTTCTGCTTCATAAATTTCTAACCTGATTTAGTATGTTTTTGATATCTGAAGGAACCTTCCAGCTCAAACCACTCATGGATTTGGACACAGGAAAATTATTTGTGCATACACAAATTTATGGATAGTCCCTTCTGGGATGTTTTGGCTTGGGTTGCATTCATGAGTAATCAGGAATAATTTGCTCTGTAGACACTATAACTGTGATGTACCTCAGCCTCAGAGGAAGGCAATGGCAATGGCAAACCCTCTGTGAAGAAACTTGCTAAGAAAACACTGTGATAGTTTGCATTAGGGTCGCCATAACTCAGAAACAACTTGATGGCACACTACACACACACACCAGCTCTTATTTGTAATGCTGCTTTTCTTTACTCTCTGAGGAGCAGAGTGGGAGGCCAGTGCATGAATGGCCTTCATTTTGTCCATTCAGGTCTGGTATATAGGAATGTTTTCTCTTGGTTAATGCATGTGCTGTTCACAGAATCAAGAGTTGTGTTTTAGAGAGGTAAATTTTCTTAGATTTGTTGTTGTTGTTGTTGTTGTTGTGAGCCTTCAAGTCATTTCCAGCTTATGGTGACCCTAAGGTGAATCTATCATGTTTGGGTTTTTTTTGCTTGACCTTATTTTCCTTGCAGACCCACAGATATGAGATACTAGAAGTAGTATAGCATTGTTACAGTATTGTACCCTCTTTTGTCTTTAAGTGTCTCAACACTTTGCAAAGAAAGATGAAGAGACATCCTTACACCTGTGGGAAACATATAGGAAACAAATGATGTTCTTGCTGTTTTTTGGAGTATGAAGTATTATGTCAGAGGGCCCCTGATTTCCTCTTTAGCAAACGAAAGTGTTATTTGGTTATGAAGTAGAAGACAAGAGCCTATATAATGCATGTACGTGTCTGTTTGTTGTGTTTTGTGCAGAATGCTCTGGGTAGGGAAGGCAACAGCAGAACTTTCAATGGAAGAAGGTTCTGTGTCAGTTGAATAGAAGATTTGTGACACTGGGGAAGAGTGGAAGCCATGGAGTTTCTTGTTGCTTTCTGTGACTATTACATACTTGGCAAGAGAAGTTATTTACCCAGTATTTGTAAGAGGAAAGCGTGGGGGTGTGAGGTGATTAACTTACACTGGGAGAGGGAATTTGTTGTAAAATATGTGCAGATTTGATATGTCAGTCTGTAGGTGCTCTAATAAGGAGGGGAACCTATAGCCTGTCCAGCTTTGTTGGTGTCTGACTCCAATAAGCCATAGTCTACAATAAGCCATAGTCTACAAGCATTATATAGGGGTACAGGATCCCCATCCTTCCTTGTAATTGTTGTTACAAGCATCTTAGCTTGCCTTCCTTGTTCTGAAGCATAATGGGCTCTTGGTATCTGTTGGGATCTGGTTTCAAGACATACACACACACACACACACACACACCGTGTATTCCAAAATCCGTAGATGCTCAGGTCCCATGGCATAAAAATGGTGTCCCTTATATAGAATGGTAAAATCAAGGTTTGCTTTTTGGAATTTATATATTTTTTCAGTATTTTCAAGCCATGGATTTTTGAATCTGTGTATATGGAGATGGAGGGCTGACTGTATATAAGGGAAGAATGCTAAAATTGAATTGAGATAGAGAACATGAAGTATTAGTTTTGTATTTAGTAGGAAGAAAGGAAAAGTATTGTAGTATGTTAAAAACTCAGGTTCAGTGGCTGCCATTCCTCTACCTACTACTATAGCTGAGATGAAGTAAGGGAAATATGTTCTCTATAGTTAAAGGAACAAGATGTGGAAGAGGAAGCATGAAGAGTATGTTTAAGGGTCTAGGCAGTTTTTGTGCATGGTAACTAATAATGTGTGTGGAGCAAATGCATGTTGCTGCTGAATGTTCTTCTTTAAGAGTATAATTTCTTCACACAGGTAAGACTTTATTCTTGGAACTCTTGCATATAATATATGCCTAGATCTGCAAATGCTCCATTTTAAAATCTGAAAGGATAACATATATGAACTGTTACATGCGCTTACTCTCTGTGGGTGATCTGTCCACATAGCAAAACCAGCTGATCTCTGTGCTCTCCCTTCCAGGGAAACTCCAGACATCCATCAGTCTGTTAATTGCACTAATTAGAGAGTCTGGAGGTGTTAATTGGAAAACCCTGGTTTTGTGCCTGTTTAAGGGAAGAAAACGTCAATAAAAATTAATTGATGACTTGGCATGGCATGCGCACTTCACAGGTTAGCAGAGAGTCAAAAGATGTCAAGGCAAATGTTACTGCTCAGATTAAGCAATTGTTAATTAAAAAGCAGCAGTAATTAATATGTCTATCTGCCATATGGTATTGGGTCTTACGTTCTCTGTTGTCCCCTTCTACTCCTGTGTCCTTTGTTTCTGTCTTTTTTCCTTGCCAAATAAGAGATGAACTTGAAACAAACATAGAAAGTGAGATAAAATTGGATGACTCTGTTTTTGAAACACTTTTTCAAATTCTGGCCGCAATGGACAATAATGACTGATCCATTCACAAAGCTTCAGTTCATTATTAAAGGATGAGTACCCTTTCCTTATAGCTCTTTTCTGTGTTTTACTTGAATGTGTGATTATTGCTTGCAGAGAGACTGGAAGAAGTGCCTTTGTTCGTTTTATATTTCAGAGTTCACTTATCCTTTTATTTTTTTCAAAAATTGCATAGCATGAATCTAGGCTGTTTCAGTAAACAAAGTCAATGAGGCTTATTAAAATTACCCAGTTGGCTGCCGGTTTGATACACCATTTCACCCATGTCTTCTGTTTTGGGATTGCAGATATTGGTAGAAGTACTTGTACATTTTTGGCTAGACAGGCTACCCACATTAATGGACAGAGGAAAGTGGGGTGCTCTTGGGTGTCACTTGGCTATATACTGTATCCTTGTGTGGTTCTGGCTTGTACCCACATGTCTCTGAACTAAAATAAAACAATGTGTCCTGTCATTGTAGTAGTTTAAGGGAATATGTTTGCTTATACTGTAGGAATAGACTGCAGTTACATCACCAGGTGACTACAGCTCTTTTACATTTCCTGTCAAGTTTCCTAACAAGTAGTAATAGGAACTTGGTAATTAAAATGAATTAAGTTATGAAAGGAGTTGCAAATATGCTAACTCAAAGGGACAACTTAATTAAAATTATTTTTGAAGAAAAGTCATTGACTTACAGAGCAAGCATGGTAGTGGTTTGAGCGTTGAACCAGGTCTGGAATCCCTGGTTGGCCATGGAAACCCACTGAGGGCCTTTGCAGACTGCCAGAAATAGTGCAAATTGAGTCCACTTTAAGGGTTAGGGTTAGTGCTAGGGAATCATGGGAATTGTTTTTTTCCCTCAGACATTGAGCCTTCTCTGTCAGAGAGCTCTGGTGCCACAATAAAATACAGTTCCCATGATTCCCTAACCCTAACCCTTAAAGTGGATTCAATTTGCACTATTTCTAGCAGTCTGCAAAGGCCCTGAGTGACCGAAAGGAAGACAAAGACAACCCTCCTCTGAACAAAAACTGTCTTTAAAACCTTGCAATAGGTTTGCCTTAGGGCTGCAGTAAGTAAAAAAATGACTTGAAGGCATATAACAACAACATTGACTTATATTTGCAATTCAGCATAAATATTTCTCCAGAATTAAGATATTAATTAAATAAGCCAGTGTTAAAGTGCAAACAAATTTTACATTATCTGATTAGTTTTTTATTTGTAGCATTGTTTTCTTGGTTTCTTTCAAAACTGCTTCATGCATTTGTCCTTCAGGCTTGGAAACGACAAAACTCAAACTCCTCTCTAAAGAGGTAGAATTCAAAGATACAGCCGTGTTAGTCTGTAGAATCAGTATGTAGAAAGATCTTGTAGCACTTTTGAGACTAACTGAAAGAAAGAAGTTGGCAGCATGAGCTTTCGTACATTAAATTCTACTTCCTCAGATGCATTTGGTGGATAGATTCCATCCTCTGTTTCTTGCCTCCTCCAATTATCATTTATGATAGTCTCTAGAATAGACAGCCTAGGCTTTGCATTGACTATACTAATTCCCTCCAGTGTAGCTCAGAGGAAATCCTGGTTAGTGCCAACCACCTTTTGCTTAATAGACGTTTTGACAAATCAAAAGAAGAAAGGAGAAACAAATTGGGTGCAGGTGGGAAGAAGACAGCTTGTTGCTTTTTTTTTTAAACTGAGGTTATTGCTTTGACGGTGAGGCAAAGATGATGGTCTGAAGCAGGCAACTGAGTAAATGTGTTGACACTTAAGTAGGTCTGGGTTGCCTTGGTATATGGAGGAGACACTGTATGGGAACTATATTATGGGCCATCTTGAGTTCCATGGAACAAAGGGCACATGAATTGTATGTGAACTTAGCATATATAGTAGCAGTTTTGCCATGTAAATGAGTGCATCTGTTTAAAGTGTAGTTTGAACTGTATTCCCTGTGACGTAGACACTCAGACTGCAGCGTTTGAAGGAAATCTTAAGCTCATTAGAGCAGAAATAATATATACAGTCACCCCTCTTTTTTTGCAAGGGATCAGTTCCAGACACCCCCCCCCCCGAAAATGAAAAGGTCTATTGGCTTGAGTGGTTGTGCACTTTCATGCGTGGCTTTGTGAGTGCTGCGGGCTCGCGTACCATTTTAACCAATGGGGATCGCCCCTCCATGAATAATCAAGACTACGGACTTCAAGTCCGCTAAAACAGAGGGATGACTATATATATATATATGTGTGTGTGTGTGTGTGTGTGTGTGTGTATGTATGTTTGTATCTTGAATTAGCTTCTGGTGAACTGAGCACTCTGGCTGCTATATTGCTCTAAATAGCACTGGAAATCTGAAGTGGTATAACAGTCATAATTTTAAACTTTTTCCAGATTGTGATGATTTAAAAAGCAATAACCTAAGGGTTTTGTTACCACTTTCCTGAGTTTAGAGCCACTTTTAGGGTTCCATGTCATATTTTTCTTGGCAAGCTTCAGATGCAGGGATAAAGCTTGCTTTTTCTTCTGTTTCCCCATGCGCTCTCTCTCTCTATATGTATATGAGGGGGATTATATGTTACTGGCATTTATAAATAAAGGGTTAAATATCTCACACATATGTCTAAAACACTCTCATTTGTTTTGGGACTTTTTTCATTTCCTAGAAAATTGATTTCCCTCAGAAAATACATGTGTTGGAAGAAAATTGTCAAACGTGGAAGTGTGACAATTGAAATAAAAGCTGGGAAAACTGCATGACTGGAGAAAAGTGCTCTGTGTTGCACTACGGTAAATGAAAACGGACAAATATGTAGGGTAGGTGTTGTAATTTTGCAATCATGGTAGAGTCTGATTTCACTAGAATTTTACCACTAGCCTACTACTTGCAGGACTATTATGTAAGCTGCAAGGCAGAGGAACATTTCAGAAGCGTACAGAGAATACTTATTTTGGCTGATGTATTCTTGGTATTGCTGTTTTCTGCTTTTTAGCTCAGAGAAACATTTAGCCATCAGCAGTATTAACTCTGACTTATATTTGCAATTCAGCATAATCTGATAATACTTGCCTCACTATAATGTTCTGTATACAGTACTTAGCCTGTTGGTGATTAAATTATTTTCATGTTGACAGTAAGTGAGACTTTAAGTGCAAGTGTGTGCCATCTATGTAGGGAACAATCAGGATGATCAATGTTGAAAAAAATAGTATTTTGCACTTTGAAATTTTTAGGATTCATGTAATACAATAGCTTTGGGAGCAGTACATGGACAGTAAGGAAATACATGTTTTAAATCAGTGAACTACCACATGCTGTCCAAGTGTTTGAATATGTAGCATTTTAAGAAGTGGAGACTATTTGGAACATGAGCCTACTTACCCTTGAAACGTTTTTTTTAAATGAAAATATCTCATCACAGTATTTGGTTTAGACTGGAGCTGAAGCTTGTGCTGCAGCTTGTGTCTGATATGTACATGTATAACAGGAATATATATATTGAAAGTGTCATCATCTGTGGTAGATAGGAAGTTGCCTTTGTTAGCGTGGTTACGCAGCATGTGATGATCCACGTCAACGTGTAGCACCAGAGTCACCACCTTCTCAGATGCAAGTAATAGCTTGTGAGCTGAAGGAGCACCTCTCCCCTTCCAGAAAGAGTAAAGAGACTCTACAGACAGACGTCTCTCAGATGAGGCTTTAATCTTGGTTCCTCTATGTAGAAGGCTATATATACGATCCACAGCAACAACTCCCAACGACATCAACAACCCACACATGTGTCCTGAGGCAACTCCCTTATATACCCAGGGTTCCATGTGGCCTTCTGGCCCTGCCTCTTCCTTCTGGACACCTGTCACCCAACCTGGTGACTTGGCATTTTTCCAGCCTTTTCTGTGCTTTCCAGCACCTTGTGACCATCAGCCGATGTCACTTCCTATGACACAGCACCTGGTGGAAAATCCCTTTCATTCCTGGTCACTTGTGTGTAAACCCACACTGGACATTTTACTTGAGATACTGTCTCCACAGCCTTATACCTTGATCTAGCTATGTATCAGTCTAGCTCAGTTTTGTCTGCTGACTTGTAGGCTTTTGCAGAAATCTTTTGCATCACTTCCTGCTTAATCTTGGGAGGGGGAACTGGAGGTGCCACTGATTTTACCTGGCGTCTTTTAAATGGCTGGCACTGAACTATAATCCATCCTTTAAATCTACAGCAGAGATTTATAGTACAGTGTCTGGTGTGATGAGATTAATCAGTATATTTAGTTTATACCACTTTTGTCCCCCATCACAGTACTCTCCTGACAGTCAGAAATAGAATTAAAAGAGCACTGAGAGAGGAAGGAAATGGGTATACTTAAAGCATGATAGGAGGAACTATTATGACAGGTCCTGGGGCTCTTATTTTGTTGATATTTAAAAGTTTGGTTAGCTCATAGGTTGGATATCACCAATATCCTCTAAGGTTCTCTAAATCTAGCCCTAATACTGTAGTTCTTTTAATCAAGGCATTTTAATATATGACACCAAAATGCCTTTGGGCTTGCCTCATACTGTTTGTGTGCCCATGAAAATGTGCCTGTGATTAGAAAACAATTTTTAACTTGAATATACATTCTAGTCAGCTTTGTACTCACATTTGCCCACGATTCATGTGTTCTTGATAATAACATACCTGAATCTCAGGTGATACCAGTAATGTTAGCATGATGGAATCTGTGTTGGTACAGCTTTTCTCCACATGAATGAAGTCAGTGCTTCATTCAGAAATTGTTATTGTTGCTTGGGGTTTCGTCATGGACAGATGTGGCACCCATAGTACATCAGTAATTAATAAGTAACGGGGGGAAAACAAGGGTGTTGCCTGATGAAATATTGTTTGATAAATGGTGTGATTTTTGGATTAGTTGGTTAAATGCACATATGAAGAAATAATAGTTTTGGAAGGAAAAGTTGCTACTTTGTAGACAATACATACTTTAATTGTAGCAGATACTCTCCTGGAAGAGACTTCTGTATATGAGAGATGAGGGAATGCCTCTTTTTCCAAGTGCCTCTTTAGAACTAAATAATTAATAATTGCATAATTTATATAGCTGTAACCATGTTTGTAATGTTAACGTTTCACTGGTACATTAAAAACGTGTAGCTCTAAGACTAATATGCAAAATATACTTTCTGGTTGATTTCATTTACCTTAATCTTACCTGCTAGTCCTTATAAAGTTGTGGGGTAAATCTAAAAAAAGAAATATACTGTATATACTCAACTATAAGTTGGCCTCATGTATAAGTCGAGGACAGGTTTTGGGGCCAAAATTATGGCTTTTGATATGACCCATAGATAAGTTGAGGGTAAAACTTAGGGGCATGTAGCAAAGAATCCAAAGGATGAAACAAAGGAAAACTATGCCAAAGAACTTACTAAATTCCAGCAGGCATAACTGTGGTCACACTAAAGGCTGGATGGATGAGAGAGTAAAGGGGATCTGTGCTTCTAGGACAGATTACAATCTTGCCTTTCACTAGGAGGGGGTTCCTTTTTTACAAGAGTTAAGTACAGTGCTTACATTGACTCGTGGATAAATCGACTCAGGTTTTTGGGGTAATTTTTTTGACTAAAATTGCTAGACTTATACATGAGTATATACAGTAACCAGTCACAATTAATCTTTTCTCTTTCCTCAGTTCCAGACAACCCAATCTCATGACTTTTAGGAGCGAATTAAATAGTTCTAACGTCTTTATTTTTAAATGCCTAGGGTTGACAACTGTGAATTAATGTAAGGGGGAGCAAGTAGGAGGAATTATTCCAAATTGTTTCTATATTTTCAACATAAGAGACTCAAATCTGTTTTTGTGTTTCCATGATTGTAATAGCAAAGCCAACATGCCTAAAACATGCAAGTGATTTAACAACCAGTCTCCTCCTTTCCATTCTACGCCTTTTACCATTCCATTAAAAAGAGGGAGTCTATAGGTTAGCATTAGAGAAAACATGTTTTGCACGCAAAGTGTCTTTGATTTAATCATTAACATTGCCAGGTACGGCTGTGAAAGTCTCCTGAGTGAAACCCAAGAGAGCTACTGCTTGTCAATGTAGACAGCATTGAGGTGGGTGGTCCAGTTGTCTAATCTAGTTTAAATCATCTGTCTGTGTCACTATGAATAACATCTACATGCACTCATAAACCATACAAAAAGAGCCTCATGTCCTCTAGAAATGTTCTTAATGCTGGCTTGATCGAATGAAGTTGGTGCTGATAAATTTGAAGAAAAAAAAACTGGGAATGTTAAAAAAGTAAAGAAGAGAATAGGGACTTGCAGCCCCAAGTATTACTTTAAAACAATATTCACAATGTGTACAGTTAGATCAGAGAGCCAGCTTGGTGTGTTGGTTTGAGTGTTTGACTAGGACTCTGGAGACCAGATTTTGAATTCCCTCTTAGCCATAGAAACCCACTGTGTGACTTTGGTCAAGGGCCTTTGCACACTGTCATAAATAGTGGAGCTTGAGGTCACTTTAACTGTCCTGGTTCAGTGCTAGGGAATCATAGGAATTGTATTTTTTTCTGAGACATTGAGCCTTCTCTGTCAGAGAGCTCTAGTGCCACAATAAACTACAGTTCCCATGATTCCCTAACACTGAACCAGGGCAGTTAAAGTGGCCTCAAGCTGCATTATTTCTGGCAGTCTGCAAAGCCCCCAAGTCACACTTTCTTAGCCTCAGAGGAAGACAGTGGCATATCCCCTCTGAATAAATTGTGCCAAGAAAACCCTATGATAGGTTTGCTGCTTACCTTGTCATCAGCGAGAAACAACTTGAAGGTGCACGAGGACAACAGCTACATGAAGAAAAATGATTGTGATAGTTTTGCTGAAAGCAAAAGTTCTTTCTCTGCGCCAGCTGGTTTTAAACAACTTATTTGGACAAAAGGGGTGTATGTGTGTTTTCTGGACTTCATGAAATAGAAGGATGTATACTTGGAAAGCTATGTCATACAGCTTTTTACAGTTAGCATGTAGCTTTAAAAGTTGAACTAGATCTCTATTTTGTTTGCCCCGGTAACTTTATAATTTCTCCTTCCCAAGCCCTATAATCTTTGGCTCAGACAAGTTGTTCTTCCGACGTCCTCTCATCCTGTGCCCTGGCATCACTAACCTGAATGTATATTTTCAATAAAAACCAAAATGCAGTAATCTCTGTGCCCTTGAATTCTCCTGCAGCTACAAGTATATGTGTGTGTGTGCGTGTGTATGTTTGATAGTGTGAGGGACTACAGGAGGGAGTCGACACCTCCACATGGGAATTAATGTCATTCATACACCCTGCGGAAATGACTTTTGAAATGCATATAATCTCAAACATGCAAATGAGAAGCTTGCTTCACCCTGTTTAATATGAATGATCAGCTTCTGAATAGCTATTATTACACGCCACATTTCAGCAATTATGTTGTTCCCGGTTTGTCGATCTATCGTGCCAAAAAAGAAGGGGGAACAGCCTATACAGAGGAAAGAAAAGGTAGGAAAAAGGAATATCTCTCTCCTGCACCTCTTCTGCTTTCAAACTTGCTGACGGCTTCTCTGCTTAGGCCCATTTGAGGGTTTTGTGCTTCACTTCTTTGCTGGAGAAGACGCTGCCTTGAATGAGGCATGACTACTGTTGTTTTCTTGTCAAGACACAAAATTAGAATGAGACACCCTAGTGTGTGGGGTGCATGTTAGCAGTTCTGTTTTACTGTTTGATTGTTGATAGGTCTATTAGGGTGAAATGGTTTAGAATCACAGTAGTAAAACATTGCCCATTGATCTTTAACAGAATTGGTGTTATCCATTTTAAGATAATCAGTGTTTTGTCCTTTAAATTCATATAATCATTTGTTATGCTGCTGAAGATAATATGAAGAGATATTAGAATCTGTTTTCACTTTTCTGTATAAAGCAAGCTGCTAGCAGCTGTAGTTCTAGGAGATGCCTTGAAAATATGGCTATAGTGCTTTTTCAGGGATCTCAGGCTAAAAGGATCTCAAACGAAAGGGATCCCCAGCTGTATTTTGAAAGAATCTTCTCTGTGGGCACCCCACCCCAAAATCTAGCTTTTTGGTATTTTAATACATTAAGCACATGCTACCTGTTGGGCCTGTCCATTGCCAATGCCCACAGCTTCAGTAATCATTTCAGATTTCTAGACCAGGGGTAGGCAACTTTTCCCCTTTAAGGGCCGAGGGACTTCAGCTCCCAGAATCACAGGAGCTATTGGCCAACATGGTACTGTTGGACAACATGGCTGAGGCTTCTGGGAGCTGAAGTCCCTTGGCCCTTAAAGGGGAAAGGTTGCCTACCCCTGTTCTAGACCATGTCCCATTGGACTGAGACTTGAGCTGAGGATGCACTGGCTCCAAATAAGTTTATTTAGGATTTTCAACATTTGAGAAAAATAAAATTGAGATTTTATTTTAGTTTCTTAAATCTGACTCCTCCTCCTCTGAAAGTGACTTTGGCAGGTAGGGTGTATGGTCAACTCTCTGTTTCCAGCTTCTTTGCAAGAGCATCATCCTCGTAGTTATATTTATTAATAGTGAAGTAGGCAACCCCACACCAAATACAACAAAACACTCTGGGTATGTTAAAAAAAAAAAAGGGAGTGTGTGTTTGTGCATGTGCGTGGACACGTGCATAAAAAATGAAAACAAAGACAAGACAGTGAACATGAATCTTGCCATCCTCTTGACATCATTGAACCTTGGTGTCAGTCAAGGAGTCAGAGCAAAGTAAATAGCTCACTTTAGCTGCATCTGCTGTACAGAAATTATCCAGGTTGACGCCACTTTCAACTCCCATGGTTCAGTGCTATGGAATTCTGGGATTTTGTAGTTTTGGGAGACATTTAGCCTCTGTCAGAGTGCTCTGGTGCCACAGCAAACTACAATTCTGCAGTGTGGATGCAGCCTTCGTTATTTGTGTGTTACGCCAAAGCTTGCTTTCAATCAACCTGAGTGAGGCTGAATGAGAGCGGGAAGAAAACAAGTGAAGTGGTGAATATAGGTGTGATGGTTTTCAATCCCCCCCCCCCCCCAAATTTTCCCCAAAATGTCTCCAGGGATGAATTTTTCTTTCACCAACTTTCAGTTTTCTTACTTCTGTTTTGGTGGCCAAGCATACAGGTCTGCTCTTTAAACATGCTGTGTGTACCTCATGAAGTGGCTGTCCCTCCCTCGTTTTCTTTCTATTTTACTGTTCCCACATGTTCAGTAAGGAATTCTGGAAACAGCTGCTGTTTACCTTTCCTGTTGTGGGCACGGGCACAAAAAGATAAATCAGAATTGGCTAGAGCAGAATCCCTTCCTTTCTCAGCTCAAGCTTGATTGCATTGATGACTGCATACATTCTGCTGCAACCTGGCATAGAAAGTCTGCCTGTCCAGCCCTCCTTCACCATTCTCCTCAAGTTGATGCTGCTAAAAAACTCCAGCTAAATAGAGAACCGGGATATAAAGGGGGTGTGTGAATGGGTGTAAAAAGACTTTGTATGAAGGTGATTCTGTGTCAGAGGCTTTGTTAATGGAGGTATGCCTATAGAGCAGTGGTCCCCAACCCCCGGTCCACGGCCCGGTACTGGTCCGCAGAACAAATGGTACCGGGCCGCCCTGCTACTGCTTGTTTTGATTTAATATTCAACGTGACGCCGCAATCCCCCCCGAGTGGGTCGCGGAAAAATTATCAAACTTTGACCGGTCAACGGCAATAAAAAGGTTGGGGACCACTGCTATAGAGTACAGTTGCTCCTCTGTTTTTGCAGACTTGGCAGCCGTGTCCCCTGCCCATTTGTGGGTGGCAAACAGAGGAGGACAAAACGAGGGAGTGTGCCACCATTCAAGCCAGTGGGGCTTGAATATTTGTAATTTTCCATTTTCATGGAGATCCCCCACAAAAACGGAGGGGCAGCCGTGGTTCATTACATATGTGGTAGCTTCTGTGAAATTTAAATCTCTGTCTTCTAAACATTTAGCCTTCATTTGCTTAGTTTCTTGGACAATGTAAGTTAAGGATGCACTCCAGGTGCCTTACCTGTGGCAGTGTATCACTGAATTATTGCAGGATGTGTTCTTGTTTCTTATGAAGTATTTCAGTTGTGTTGCTGTTAGGATGCTTGCAAACAGTGTCATCCGTATTAATGTGCTTCTGAATTAACAGAATATTAACCTGCCTTTGTATTAAATTCCTGTTAGGGTTTGTTTGTTTTTTAACTTGAGTCCCCCCCCACCCTTCTACTCTCATTCTTATCTTAGTGCCTGTTTGTTCTAAAGTAAATTTCTCCCCTTTAATGGTATGTCCCAATAATTGCTGAAGACAATCATGTAAATTTTGAGCTGAACTTTCTTTTTAATAATCTCTTTTTTCTTGATTACATTTATGAATCTTGCATTCTTTATTAATTGTTCCCCCGCCCTTTGCTGTTGAATTGAAACTTTTGCAAGGCATATTATTTTTTTAAAGTTTGTTTGTCTCGATATTATTGTTTGGCTTTAGCATGCAGCTGTTAGCTGGTTTGGGCATACAATTTGCAGGGGAAAATTGTTACAAATAAATGCTAAGATGAAATGGTACTTTAAAAAACTGCTATTTTGCTTTTGAGTCTTGCAGCCAAGCAGAGCAAAACAGTAATTTACTTCTACTGGAAGTATATAAACGCTCAGCACATTTGTACTAAAGTTACGGTTGGAATAAATTGTTGCCAATTCTTAACTAAGAAAGAGATGAAGAATGATTAGCATATCTTGCCCTGCTATTTGTTATTTCTTTTTTAAAACACTACTATGTCAAGAGTGGGAGGCAAAGTTCTTATCAGGGGTAAAGTAGTACCCCTTGTTTGTGATGAAATGTTAGTTTCTCAAGAAGGGATTTGCGCTTACTGCAAGGTTAGGTAAGTGACTGATCCATATTGTAATTAAAGTTATAATTTCAACAACTCATTCACATGGGAAAGCCTTTGCTCAAGATGATTTGTGTATTAAGCAGTTGCTCTTCATCCATGAAATCTGGGGTTGGGTTTTCTAGATGTCTTAGTCTTCTCTTTGTTTCCCTAAAAATCAATTTAAAGGAAAAGATGAATAGCTGTGGAATATTCCTTGATTGGTAATGTTAGGATATCTCCATCTGGTAGAATCGCTAGGGCTGTGTGATAATATTTTCTGAAAACATTTGTTTATGGTGAGTGGTTTGGTGTAGCAAGTGGTGTACTGTAGAGCTTTCAGTGTTGGACTATGAGTCTGGGAGATCAGGGTTCAAATCCCCACTTGTCTATGGAAACCTACTGGGTGACCTTGGGCAAGTCTTACACTCTCAGTATCAGAGGAAGACAATGGTAAATCCCCTATGAACATTTCTTGCCAAGAAAAACCTATGATGCATAAGTGCTTGGTTCTCCATAAGTCAGAAATGACTTGAAGGAACACAACAACAGATATGTTCATGGTTTTGCCTGGAGTTGTGGAATGAGATTTTATCTTAAGGGCTGTATTCCAGTAAGACTTTGTTTACCAACCCATGGAAGTTATTACAGTCTATAAGCCATTCGCAAGAAAAATAAGTAATAGTTAATAGTCATACAGTTACATGTCTGTTTGTTAGACCTTTTGGGACTTGCTAAGCTAGCCTCTGTGAACTGGAGCAGCTTATAGTTAGTTTGTTGTGAAAACTACCCCTAGCAGTTGAAATTTTCATTGTTCAAATGTTCTCATAATTTTTAACTGGCATGAAGAAGAATCTAGTATTTCTACTAAAGTCCTGTCTGTCATAACAGCCTTGTTAAAAGAGGTGCTGATTGGTAAATGTCATATTGGTTTCTGCTACTGGAGTACTTTAAAGCATATGTAAATATTTTTGGGGTGGGGGCAGTTTGGTAAAAGTTAGAAGACCATGTGCAAGAGGGATGCTGGTTCTGCTTATCTTGTAGCAATAGATTTAGCAAACTGATGACTTAATGTAGTTTAGAAGCTTCACTCAAATCCTTGCTCAAAGATCTTCCTACTTATTTTTTTTTAATGCAGGTGCTGCTAGCAAGTCATGATGGTTGAATCTGCCTCAGAGACAATACGTTCCACTCCCTCCAGCCAGAATGGTGTCAGCAGTCTAAATAATCCAACTGATGGAGGAGGTGGAGGTGGTGGCGGAGGTGGTGGTGGCGGCTGTGGAAGAGAAGGAGGAGCTGGTGGCGAAACCAATGGCGAAATGAGCCCAGTGGAACTTCTGCATTTTCAGCAGCAGCAGGTACTGGCAACTTAGTTCTGCCATATTCTCTGTTTTACTCAGCTAGATTTTGAGTGCTTCTTTTAGAGCTAGCTGAGGAGGAGAATGCTCTGAAATGAGTTCCTGTTCCTTTATTTGACTTCCACATGGCTTTCTGATGACATTATAGAAAAGGGCAATACATGGAATAGGCTGTGAATGGGATGGCCTATGCCAATACTTCAATGATATTTGCCTTCACAGACATGCTTTCATTAAGTTCTGGAATAAATATTTTGCTAGATGTAACTTCTTTTGGATAAGCATTCATACATAACTTATGTGTTGCTAAATTCTACAGCCCAGCATACTTTTATCTGATTTTCAAGGAGGGAATTAATAAGATTCCATGGGAACTTTGGGGTCTTTTTTTTTCTTTTCTTGAAGATATTTCCTCTGGGTTTCAGAATATAATGTTGCCATACCATTAAGTGCTGTGGTACTTAGCAGAAAGGGGACATTAAAGTAGATGCTTCTTTGTTCAGAAAATCAGCAGTATCTCTCTCATATTGTTTATAGCAGGGGTAGGCAACCTTTCCCCTTTAAGGGCCGAGGGACTTCAGCTCCCAGAATCCCAGGAGCTATTGGCCAACATGGGACTATTGGCCAACATGGCTGAGGCTTCTGGGAGCTGAAGTCCCTCAGCCCTTAAAGGGGAAAGGTTGCCTACCCCTGGTTTATAGTGTTATACTGGCGTCCATGAGTCAATTTATCCATAATGTTATGTACTATAACTTTGGCCAATGTTTGGATTGATGAGATCATTTCTTAAAGTCTTAAGTAGAGATTAATGCATCTCTTTTGCTTTCTATAAATTTCACATTTTTTCTATCACAGACTTATTCTCTCTCATTTCCATATCACTTCATAAATTTAAAAAGTCCACAGAAATTTTGTATGCATTTTCATGTTTCTATTGTACAAACTTTTCCCTAATTAATCTATGCAGTTTTTCATCACTGCCTCACAAAATATGCAGAAATGAAAAAAATAAAGCTGATTGTGTTTCAAATGTTGTAATTATTCAAGAAATGTGAACCAAATTGAAGCCAAACAAAATTCATTCCCATCTCTAAGGGTAAGTGTAAAGAGCATGTTTTTGCTGTGTTTGTCCGAAATAGCGGCTCAACATTAACTTCAAGCAAATTCTGGCTAGAAAGCAGTATTATAGAGAATGAAATTACTATAATTTGAGCCAGTAAAGAGCTTAATAAGAATTCGATACTTGTATTTATCTATCTATCTATTTATTTAGTCAATAAATACATATTTGAGCAGTTACTGTTCAGTACATATAAAGGTGAGCAAACTTGTAATCTGTGGAGTTTTTAATGCCAAAAAGGGTGACAATACTAGACATTTGTTAGTGAAAGCAGTATATATCACTCATGCTGGTTGAGCAGTGCAGACAGAAAGGAGCAGAAGGTGCGGGCTGCACTAGGTGACACCTCAGAGGGGTGTGTCCCCTGATGTGCTTGTGGGAAGGGATTGCCTTCTGATGTGTACTGTCGTGCTTCTCTATGGGTAGATAGGGACTCCCAGAGACTGAAGGTCCTGGGAAGGCCTTACCCATAGGCGGCAACAAATCTGTTCGGGATGGGTAAGCATGTCACGGAGAACTCAGGGTGGCCACTCCTGTCACCAAATGGTGTTGGATCCCTTTGGGAGTTAGGAACAAGGTGAGTAGACTGGAACAGCCTGGGACACTGATGGTCCTTTGGGTGACCCAGTCCACTTCCCCCCTCAGGAACAAGCAGGCCAGCTTCTCTTCCTCTGAGTCCCTGTCTACCCATGGAGAAGCACGGCACCTGAAGGGCTGCACTTTGTCCACCGCATCCTAGAGCATCATAAAAGGATTCAAAAGGAATTTTCCATATCCCCAGCTGATTGTCAACAAGATCTTTATGGATGTAACATAAGGTGTTGTTGAGGTGTTAGCATCTGTAGATCTCTGTCAGGTAATGCATGTGTACATCAACTAAAACTGCCTGAAGCGTTTTAGTATCAGCTGCTGTTGTGTGCTTCCTATGTGATTGGCTGACAATTGGATGTCATTGTTCTCCATAATGCAATTACACATTGTTGTGTTTCCCAGATTCGTTAATGATTTTGAGAGCCAAGTATTCTGTTCACTTGGTTTTTGTTTGCACCTGTGACAGCAATAATTTCAGTAAGACTTGCCTAATTCTAGTGCTGTCTGTAATATGGTATACATCTGATAGCCTGCCCATATGAAACTGAAGAATTGAGGAATGCTGTTTTTCTTTGTTGGTGTGAGGAGCAGCCTTCAGCCATGAGAAGTGTATGAAGAATCATTTCAGACTCCTGTCAATAGCATTTTTCAGATCTTCATTTTGTCTAGATGAGGCATCCAGCAGTAGTCTCACAAGTTGCTGCTAACAAAGTCCACACTTTGAGTTGCCATTCAATCTGGGAATTGTTAATGTAGCATATGGCAAAATGACCTCATTGCTAATCTAGATAGTCTATCTTCAGAAGCAGGTGATGGATGGGAGATATAAAACAGCAGTTCTGTGCCCAAGATGGCTTTTTGGACTTAAGCCTCTTAACAAATGTAGTTATTAATCTAAAACAAGGTCAAATTTATAATCATAACATTATAGATAATTTGACCTGTGAATGACATTTGTAAACAAGAGAAATATTCTCAACAAACTTGTGGTAATTTTGAAAGTCCCTCTCTTGCCTCTGCCATAGCACTTGTGAGTATGACATCATGTGACTTCTATCCATGGTGGGTGGAGGACATCTTCATAACTAAAGCAAAAATACTATGAAAACAGTTGCTCCCTACCTTGAGCCTTTGCTTATGAGGAATCCTAGTTTAGTGATTAAGGACGTTATCACACGGGGGCAAATCTGCTGGTTAATCCACACAAAACCCAAACAGAAACTGGATTAGTGCCCCGTGTTTTCACACGACGTCGCACAGAAACTGGACAGAAAGTGCACAGAAACTGGTGTTAACCGTGATCTTTTGAAATTTGGTTCTTTGGAGGAAATGCAAATGCACAATTAAGGTAATTTCGAATTTACCGTAATGTGATAACCAAATGCGCATTTGGGAGCATTTCCCTGCTGTTGCCATGGTTCCAGCGAGCATTCCTCTATCTGCGCACGTGCAAGAGGCTCATTTCTAGTACATTAACAGGCTTTTTTCGCTTGTGTGTGGACATTTAATGCGATTACTGTAAATTCGCAATTAAGGTAATGACGTTTGCGGAATTATTGTTTATTTCCTGTTTATTTTCAGAATGCCTCATTTCCACTTTATTTTCGCTTTCTGGCCTACGTGTGATAACGTCCTATGTCTTGCTCTTTTGTCTGTCCCCATCCCCTACATGCTGGGACAAGACACCATGCTTGGAATCATGTGAATAGGTTGATTCATATCTATATGCTTTCTGGCACTTTCAAGCTTACAGCTTCAAGTTGCCTTGAATTCTGGGCAACATTTTGAGAGGTACTCTTCTCAGTGTGGGACGTTCCACCATAGTTGTGTACTTGATTAATAATGGAAAAATGTTAGCAAGGAAATCACCTTAGTGGTATATCAAGCTCCAGCCTTATTTTGTATATAATATATCGGGGGTAGGCAACCTTTTTGATCTGGGGGCTGGGTTGCTGTCCCTCAGACAATTGGGGGGCCGAAGCACCAAAAATAAATAAATAAATAAATAAATGTGCATGCACACTCTCTCAGCCCCAGAAAAGCCATGGCAAAACCCCTGTGGAGATTTTGCCAAGAAAACCCCAAGAACAAGTAATAACAATAATCAATATCATCATGGCGGGTGGTGGTGGCGGCGGGTGGGGGGGCGGCGGCGGAGGCAGCACTGGCCTGGGGCCAGTCCAAAGGTCTTGGGGGGCCACATCCGGGCCTTAGGTTGCCTACCCCTGTAATATATAGTATTCAACTCTCAACTCTCTTACAAACACTGCACTTCCCTTGTTTTGCAAGACTAACTTAAGCAGTGATCATGGCTATGTAACCATAGCACCATGGATTTAGTCTGTCTACACAAAATCCCAAAAGTAAGTTTATGATTATGCACCACAATGCCGCCTTTTGATTTCATTGGCCTTTTGAAACATGGATCCTGCCTATTGTGTCTAAGGTCAGATTGCTGCAAATTACAGATAGACCTGGTTTTCTGCCTTGTTTGCCAGTGTATTTTGATCTGACTTCAAGTGCACTTGGCGGAGTTCATCTTTCAACTTTTTGGTGCATGCACATATATATGCTTCAGCTTATGAGCCTGTTTTTTATATACCTGTTTTTGCTTCAGCTTATGTGCCTCTTTTGGACGTGCACATATATAAAGAGGATTTGTGTGAGCACGTGTACAGTTAGGAGTGGTAATCAGATAAACAACCCTCTAGTTGTATAGCCAATGGTGAGGAATGCTGGGAGTTGAATTCCAACATTAGGAAAGCTATATGAATACCACTTGTGAGTTAGGTATTTTACTATATGTGCTGTGTGTAAAAGAAAAATGAACCACATGCAATACAAGGATATTTATGTGTATGTGTAGATTTTCCTTAGCCATGTTCTGTTTTTGGAGAGACAGCATGATATATAGTGGCTTGACTATTGAGCACTTGAATCCAGGAGGCCAGGATTCAAATCTCTACTCAGCCATGAAAATCCACTGGATATTGGGCAAGTCTTGTTCTTTTAGCCTTAGAAGAAGCCAGTGGGAAACCTTTTCTGAATAAATCTTGCTGAGAAAACCCTATCAGGGTCATCATAAGTTGGAGTTGACTTGAAAACAAATTTGTTTATTTATTTTATATGCCACCTGTCTCCAAAATTGGAACCAAGATGGCTCACAAAAGAAGCTTAAAACCAACAGCAATAAAACAGTATAATTTTAAAACACAACTAAAACACCACATTAATATGAAATGTAAAAAAAAGTAAAATGTTTAAAAATACTAAGGCCCGAAATACATGGGCATAAAGAAGCGGCTTCTGGCTGTGTTGTAGGCATATCGTTCATACGATGCACATCTCCAGCATGACCAGAAGTTGTGCCAAGGTTAAAAGGTTTAAAAGACCGGAGCAAAAAGGAGCTGGAGTAATCCAGCTCTTGGCAGCGTGGGCTGGGGCCAGTGGCAGCGGCCTGCTTTCAGAGCGGGCTGTGCAGTTGCCATGGTCCAAGTCCACTTGTGGCCAAAGTGGCTTCAGGCCGCTTCCCACCCTGTTCCAGGCCTTAGTTTAAAAAACTACCAAAGCAAAATCCAAGTAAGAAACCTTCCTGGGTTAAATTACGTATTAAAACCTTCTTGAAAAGAAAAGTTTTTGCCTGCCAGCAAAAGGAGAACAGAGAAGGCCAGCCTAGCTTCCTGTGGAAGGGAATTCCAAAGGGTGGATATAACAACAACAATGTTCTATTTTACAATGTATGCACAATATTTTTACTTGGTACTTATGTATATGCATATATATGAAAGTACTTTTAATTTCCAATTAAAAGAGAACTTTATATCTTTGTCAAATGCTAAATAAGGCAGTGAGCCCAACCTCATAGGGAGATCACTGTTCTAAGGAGTTCATCACCCAGGGGTAATTGGGAGTTTAAACAATGATTAACCCGTGAAAATCATGCAATTGGCATTAAAATGTGCTTAAAACGACATTAACACAAGTGCCATTACTCCGTGAAGAACCAGGGAACAACCAGACAAGAAACAGCAAAAAGTCATTCATTGTTTAAATTCCCAGTTTCCCCCATGTGATAAACTCCTTAGAAAAGTGATCTCTCTATGAGGTTGGGTTCCCTGCCTTATTTACTGTTGTTTCTTGCCTGTTTCTTCACAGGTTAATGGCACTTTAATCATGTTTTGTCTCAACGTTTTGTGAAAACCATTAGTGGAAGTGCAAGTTAATCATGGATTCTGCACGGGATAACAGTGCTTTGCATGCTGATGTATGAAAGTCATTTGCGTAATTGCAGGTTAATCACGGGTTAATCGTCGTTTATACTTCCAACTTTCTCCCGTATGATAAACTCCAAAGTCATAAATTCCAGCGTGAATGCTGTAGAAAATTGCTGTGTCTGATACTTTAGTAGCGAGCACTGTAAATCCATTACCTGAATAACATCCATTTCTCACGCAGTTAAGCCACTGTTCCCCTGATCTGAAGGGTAATCATGCATGTCATGCTTCTTGAAGTCACCCTTGCTGAAAGAAAAAGACACTGTTCTTCCTTCCTTCAGTGGTATGCATATGTGGCTATATGTGCCTTGTGCTCATAGTGCCTTGAAGACTGGCTCTGCCACTCACTTCATAACTTCGTGGGTTATAGTGTGTGTTCCCTTGTCATCCCGATTAAGTAAACTGGCATGTTCCATGAGTAGAAGCTCCCATGTTAAGACTTGAGGTGTTTGGCCTGAGCCACAGTAAGAGCATGTAAGAACTGTTGGTCCTCATCTGATTTTTCTCAGGACATTGTGAGATGCAAAGTATGTGGAATCCTTAAAGACAATTCTCATATATTCCTCACTTCACCAATGTTGAGGATTGCCACAAACATTTCCATGCAGGACCTGTAAGACTCTGTGGCAGGGGTAGGCAACCTTTCCCCTTTAAGGGCTGAGGGACTTCAGCTCCCAGAAGCCTCAGCCATGTTGGCCAATAGTCCCATGTTGGCCAATAGCTCCTGGGATTCTGGGAGCTGAAGTCCCTCGGCCCTTAAAGGGGAAAGGTTGCCTACCCCTGCTCTATGGCTTGGCCTGATGGGATGAATGTGTGACAAGTAAGGAGATTTAGCACATGCCACTGTGAAGCAACAAATACTGTGCTTATATAGTCATCCACTTACTGTATTTTCTGGCGTATAAGACTACTTTAAACCCAAGAAAATCTGGGGTTAAAGTTGGGGGTTGTCTTATACGCTGGGTGGAGGAGGAGGAAGAAGAAGGGGTGGTGCGGTGCAAGGTAGGAGGAGGAGGAAGAGAGAAAGTCTAGGTTAGAGGGGGGGGGAAGAGAACCAGGGTCCGACTCCCAGCCATGGAGACCCACTGAGTGACCTTGGGCAAGTCCCACTCTCTCAGCCCCAGAGGATGGCCAGGGCAAACCAACCCTTTTTGCAAGAAACTTCCCAAGAAAAGCCTATCCTGAGGTCGCCCTAAGTCGGGGGACGACTTGAAAGCACACAGTAAGACAAGCAAAGCTTAGGCGGGATGAAGGGGAAGGGGAAGTCTATATATCCTGGGACGATGCTGCTCCTGCGTGTCCCCATCTGCCCTTGGGTGCCTACACTGCACCATCCCAAGTGTGGCTCCTAATGGATGGCGGGGAGCTGGGGCCTTGGGAGGGGCTAGGCTGGGCTGGGCTGGGTCCCCAAGTTTCCATCCATCCCTCCATCCCTTGCTGATCTGAATCCGGCAGCAGCGCTGAGGTTCCTCCTCCAGGCTCTTCCCTGCTGGAGCCACACTCCTCACACGACCGCCTTCTCATCGGGGAGCCGGTAGACCAGGAAGATGTAGAGCCAGCAGAGGACAAAGAAAGCCAAGACGCTGACGCCTTCAGGCAAACGGGTGCCGCAAGCAAGGCCTCTGCAGCACAGAAAGATGCCCCACGCCGCCGACGCCATCCCTCCTCCTCGCTTGCTGATGCCCCAGAGGAAGAGGAGGAGGGAGAAGGAGAAGGAGAAAGAGAAAGAGAAGGAGAAGATGGGCTATAGTCCCTCCCCAGCCAGATCATAGGGGTCCTCCAGGTGGAGGGATGAAGAAGAAGAAGAGGAGACAGCGATGGGTTGCTCTTGCTCCTGCGGCTCCTGCACCCCAGGTCCCCCCATGCAAGAAGGACGTCTTACTTCTTCCTCCTCCTCCTCCTCCTCTGTGAGGGTTCTCCTGGGGAATGTAAGGGCTATGGGAGCCCAGGAGGAGGAGTCGTCCAGGCACCCAGCCTGCCCTGGCCAGTAGCCCTCTCCTTGGGTCGCCTGTCTCTTTCTTTCTTTCTTTCTTTCTTTCTTTCTTTCTTTCTTTCTTTCTTTCTTTCTTTCTTTCTCTCTCTCTCCTGCTCTCTCACTCCCTTCCTTCCAAAAGTTTTTTTTAATTTTTGTTTGGTGTGCGTTGGAAGAGGGGTAGTCTTATACTGCAAGTATATCCCAAACTCTATATTTTAACTCAGGGGTAGGCAATCTTTCCCCTTTAAGGGCCAAGGGACTTCAGCTCCCAGAATCCCAGGAGCTATTGGCCAACATGGGACTATTGTCCAACATGGCTGAGGCTTCTGGGAGCTGAAGTCCCTCGGCCCTTAAAGGGGAAAGGTTGCCTACCCTTGTTTTAACTGAAAAAGTTGGGGGTCGTCTTATACGCTCAGTCGTCTTATGCACAGGAAAAATATATTTGCACAAGGTCACACAGAGTATCCTGTCCTGATCTCAGGCACAGTCTTTAAGATGTACATACGAAAAATCTATCAGAATTGTCTGGCAGTGTGGATTATTCTTGGGTGCTGTTGAGCAGGAGCTTTCAGGAATCCAGTGAATAGGCCACAAAAGTGATCTCACACTTTTGTTTTTCACACAAACATAAGAATCTTTTAGCAAAACCACTTAAATGTAGACAATCATTTGGGAGTACATTTTCTTCTCTTCCAAAATTAAAGAATGGAAACCAACAGTAATAGCTTTAGTTTCTCTTCTAACACAAAGGCTGTTCACTTAACGTTTTAAAACTACCAGCTGAAAATAGTTACAGTACTCCCTCTTTCTGTCTGGTCTTTGCTGCCTTTGCTACATTCTGCTAAATCAAGTTGCTATCTTACCCCTCTTGGAAAGGGCTTAAGGAGAGAGGGAGTATAGCTTTAAATTGCTATCACCTGTGTGCCCATGTGGTGTTCTGGTTGTCTCCTGGGGACTTGAAATTGTTAGGAGACTTGAAATATACCATTGCATTGTGTATTTATGCCTTTCCCCACATATATAAGGCATATACACACACATGTACACACAAAGATGAATGCATGGGAGCAGTTAACTTGTTTCAAGTCCCCTGAGGGCTGACCAAAGCAACACATCTGCACATTGTAGTTTAAATCTCCCCACACTTTCCTCAGTGCCTGCTACTGGAGGTAAGGTACTATCTCTGTGCCATGGGTTGTAGTAATGGATAAAGAAGAAAAGAGAAAGAACATTATTTTCTGTGTCCTCTTTTTTGAGAAAGTGAGCAATAGGAATAATAATCTCTTAGAACAATTCCTTCTGTCACGTACCTTAACTCTGAAAGAAGGTAATTTTGAGGAGGGGAGGATCATTATCCCAAATAATGTTTGCCTTCACTCGAGTGCCTTTCCTGACGCTGCATATAATTAACCTGTGGAACGCACCAATGCGAGACAGTACTTAAAGGCAAAGGAAACTTCTGAACGCAGATGGCATCTGCAGTGACAATAGCTCGGATGAGAACCATTGGTGCCATCAATCTTCATGCTTCAGGGAACAAGCTGAGCAGCAGCTGGGGTCAGTAATAAATGTCCCCATATATAGAGTTTTGCACAATTAGGTGCTTCATGAAGGATTTACACCTTCTCCAGTAGCATCCCATGTCTGGCCTTGTTTAAAGAGGCTACTGAGCCATTGGTTTGTTCCTGTCTGACAATTTTTGTTTCTGCCTTGTGCTTTAGACCCCAAATGCACTGGTGTTAAAGCAAATGCAAAACCCAATACTAATTCTCTGGAAGATGACTGTAAAAAAAATTAAGTAGATTATGAAAGTCTAGAAAGGTAATAATGATTTACTTATTTATGATCAGTTGGTGAAACTCCCTGCCACGTAAGAGGAGAAGACTCCAGGAAAAAAGTTATCAATTAATATTTCGAGAGGGATGATAACAAATGCTACCAGTTACGGGAAAATAGATCTCAGAATTAATCAGTGTTAGGGCAAGTACTCTCTATGTCAAATAGACATCTGTATCTATGAAGCTGAATGTTACACATATATGTGCATATGTCTTCCTATTGCATTATAGAAATTCACAAAGTGCTCATAAATGTGTTTGGATGTGTGTGTTTATGCTATGGAGCCTTACACATGTGGAGATAGCTGTTTCTGACACATTACAAATAACACCTGCATCTTCTTTTCCTCAAAGTTTTGAATGTAGAAAAGAACACCTTGGATCTGAGCTTTTAAAAAAAAAATGCAAAAAGACATGGACTACTAGGCAGGCTTTCACAAAGTGTCTACACAAGGGGTGGGCCACTGTGCCATAGGCATGGACCAGTTTTTGCTCCTGTGCCTCCCTAGTGCAAAATTAAAATAAAACTCTTGATTACTTCTGGTGTCATTTTGCCTTTAATTTTGGCTAGTTTTCAGACTTTTTTTCTTTTGTTTGTTAGGATGTGGGTTGTGCAGCAGGCAAATAAACTCCAACCACTGCACTTGATGTGTTTTGATTTTCTGGCAGTGCAACACCAGGACTTTTTTGTATGTGTGTGTGTGTCAAAAAATGGATCCTGAAGGCTTTTGGGCTGTCCTGGTGTCTAGGGGTAGTATATAAAAACAGGTTTGAGATCTCATGTAGCCACAGGGACACACTTTCTCCACCCCCTATTTACAATTTCTTTACTCCTGGTTTACACAATATAGTGGACCTTTCCCACCCACAGGAGTCCGCTGCATATGGGGAAAATGCAGACTCTCCATATTACTCAGTGGGTAATATAGGGCATGGCGATCTGCAGACAGTCCAATCTGTGGATCACTAGGCCACCAATATGTACCTGCTGTAAATATTTCTTGGATCTTCAGGGTTTTTCTCTCAAAACTGTCTATAGCCACAGCGGTCATCTGGTTACCTGGACAATTTGGGTCCAACTATATCAATCCTTTACCATTGATTGTGATGGCTTGGGTCAATTGTAATTGCAAACCAAAAACACTTGTAGAGCCACAAATTGTCCATTCCTGATCTATAGGAAATCTGCAGTTGCATCAGCGACCCTGTCTGATAGGTTGATATCAGACCAGCTAACTTCAAGAATGCTTCTTCTGGTTACTTACAGTGGTGTGAGTTAAGTTTTCTTTTTGAGGCACCTACTCAAAATTGCATCCTGCTATTTCAACAGAGGAGGAAATGATCTTAAATCCAATTAGGTTCCATTAGGAAAAGCAAAATAAGTTAACACTTAGAATATGTCGTGTTTTTGGCGATTACATACCATGTTGGAATGCCTATACCATAGTAAGACTCAGAGCAGGGTTTAAAACTGACTCAGCAACGGTTTCTAGGCCTTTGCTTATTCTGCTAGAAAAATTCTTGATCTCTTAGTGATTATTTATTTTACAAAAAGCTTCAGTCAGGATCCTGCTGATGAGTATAATTGCTTCATTGAAGAGAGCACACATTTCAAGACCACATTTCTCAAGATCACAGTAGAGGATTTTGTTGTGGTTATTCCAGCTGTTGTGCAGGTAGAATATGTTCTCTCCACCTCTTCTCAACCAGTCAAAATGCCCACCTCTTGAGCTTATGGTAAACAAGGCCTGGAAAACGTGAGCTGGGCTTTGGAGTAATGAGGTGACAGAAGGAGAGAGAGATAAACAGAGAGAGTCAGAAGTCAGGCATCTGACAGGAGTTTAGACTGAAACAAACAGCACTGGCAAGAGAGCACACGTCACTTTTGAACAAGACGAAGTGTCTGTTTCCATGCAACGGGCAGAGCTGAAGAGCTTGTTTAAATAGAGATGAAAGGAACAAGGAGGCTGTGTGACCTGCAGCCAGCATATGGTCCTGAGGCTAGAAAAAGAGCAGAGGATATAGGAAAAGGAAAGGAGAGTTGCTGAACCTGTATTCAGGATGGCTAGAGAAAGAAAGCTGGGATGGGCAAACAGACACCTTGAGAGTTTCATGAAGATGTGTCAGGCTATACCTTTTGGCTATACCTAGGGCTGTTTCATTAAGGAATTGCAGGAAGAGCTCCATCTTACAAAGGACAAAGCAGAACTTGTGATATATGATTTCGTTACCAGATCTCAAGAGTAGCCACTGACTTGACAAACTCTGTTTACTGCTATGTGTCTA
This sequence comes from Phrynosoma blainvillii, assembly GCA_026167975.1. Classification (NCBI taxonomy): domain Eukaryota; kingdom Metazoa; phylum Chordata; class Lepidosauria; order Squamata; family Phrynosomatidae; genus Phrynosoma; species Phrynosoma blainvillii. The sequence continues at coordinate 245,761,296 of JANUYF010000004.1, forward strand.
CAGGAAGGAGTTATTAACTCAGGATTTGAACATAACAATTTTGTTAGGAGGGTTGTGTTAAAACATGCGGTGGCCTACAACTTGATAATATTGCCCACTGGGGACTTTTTACCACTCAGTAGAAAACAAACAAACTCAGTAGAAAACAAACCCCAGACCAGTGTCCTCCAAAAGCTGGTTCATTTAACATACCTTCCTAACCCAAGTTCTTGGTGTTTGTGATTATTACATCCTTTGAGGGTTTCCATCTCTTTCACTGCCACCATGTAACTGTTCTTCTGTGAAAGCTGCCTGCTCTGCTTTTTCTAATTTGATACAAGGCAGACTCAGAGAAAATACTGTTAGGAAAATAAAACAGCCATGTTATGTTTTCCTTTTCCTTTTCCTTTCTCCCTAATATGTCCAGTTCCTAGTTCATCTGCAGCTTGAACCTTTGATTTTGTTGAACTGACGTGGGGCACCTAGTAGTTTTAGCTAACCTTATAAATAATAGTACCATCAACAACTTTTATCATTTTTCACTTCTGGCACCCAAAGCATAACAAAACTACTCACTAGAAATACAAATAGGATAGCTTACTCTTGTCTTCAAATGTCTTGAGGCCATTATAGATGCTGCCACCTTTCCATGTAGTCCTCCAGAATACAGGCTCTGCATAGGAAGTGTCTAATTCTTTTTGTTACATTTGCCTAGATTAATCTACTATACAACCCTGAGCACTTTGTGACTGTGAACAGGCCACAGTTATTGGATAGCTCAGGATCAGTTGATCTATTACAATAATTTTAACATGAAAAGCATGTTTTGTGGTCATTTTCACACTTTTTAGAGGGCTATAGGTGAAGAGTCCCTGCCTCTGGGCAATCTAAATTTGAAAATGTAGTCCCTACTACAACCCATGGTCTCTTGTTCATTCTGAAATGTGTTCAGTATCAAAATCATCTTGGAGTATCTATTTATATTTTCTCTTGGTGTCCTAGCTCAGAAGGGTCTGTATATCTGTAATCTGAAGACTGTTTTAGCCTACAGTAAACATGCAGTTGCTATATAGTATTTTTGCTGCTATGAATGTGCCCTGGGGAAACGGAGAGAGCAACTCCCACCTCTTTCAAAGGAATAGAGAATTAGATACAACTTCCAGCAAGGCTTCTGCAGCCCCTTTCTGAAGAGTGCAAAGAATGGAGGGATCACTTCCCAGCTTTCTCTAGCAAATTTGACGGTGTTAGGGGGAAATCCTTAGGTTTCAATGAAGGGGCCCAGATGAAAAAAATGTTCTGGGATTCAATAGCATGTGCTTACATTGTGGCAAGGGTCATAGGAGGGGAAAGGTCAGCCAGGGTCATGGGAGGGTTGCCTAGCGTCTGGGAACTCCCACAGTGGTTGCTGTGGGAACATCAAGAGACCTCCAGTGTGCTAACATCCTGTAACGAGATTCAAAAGAGTTCCAGTCTTTGCACATTAATGAGTTTTTTACTTAGGCTGAGTCCTCATCGCCAGTATCCACCTTCCCCAATGTGGATCCTTTTTAATCCATAGGAAGAGGGAGTATTTCAGAAGTTGGAAAGTAGAGATCAAGACACTGTGGTAATATATATATATATATATATATATATATATATATATATATATATATATATATCACCCTCTGCCTTACTCAGGGCAGGGAAAGGGGGATGGAGGAAGAACCCTTCAAAACCCATGAAGAACTCTGCATCTGCTCATATCTCCATCATCCTGCTCACTTCCTTCTCTTGGCATCCCTAGCAGCTGGTGCCAAGAATATCTGGCAGAGAGATTTACCCTTTGAGGGCCTTATTACTTTTCTCCTGCTTGCTGTCTGATGCTTACAACTGATTGGAAGGAGGAACAGAGTGGGCATGCCTAAATACCACTGTAAAATCTGCATTTTAATTTTATGTGGAGAGTAGGCTTTCTCTGTGAGATACTTAGGTTGATTATAACTGTTACTGTGGTTCTTAGTCCCAGAGCAAGGCCTCCTGGTTAGATGTGCCCAGGGATATCTATGCCAACATCTTGAGCACTTTGTGGGCATTCTGTCATATGTGAAGCTTTTGTTACAGTGAGTTGTCTTTAATGTGTAAACTGTACATTGAAGTTGCATATGAAAACTTTGGATGTAACACCTACTTTATATTGGTAATGGTACTGTAAGGCAGAATCTCAGTCCTGACTCTATGAAGCTTAGCCTACTCCCCCATCCCAGCTATGCATGCCCTCTTCTCCGTTTTATATTTTTAAGACATTTGGAAGATATTGCCCGAAGCAATTGTTTCATGTTGCTTCATGTAGGGTCTGGGTCTGGCTGTGAGGTTAGTTGACAAGACAGTTGTGGGGTTTTTTTTTTAAGATTCAAAGGTTGCTTTTTCTATTGAGACAACTGAGTAAGGAGGGTTTAGTCATGAGCTTTGTCAAATTACACTGAAGTGTAGGAAGGAAGGGTAATTAAATAACTCTGAAACAGAGGAAACTACTTTTATACCTGATCAGCCAGCCCAGTATTTTCTGTCTTGAATGCTAGCATCCGTGCAGAGTCTGAAGCAAAAAGTCCTTTTCATTGTATGGCGAGTCTTTATCTTAACTGGAGATGCCATGTTGAACCTGACCTTCTAGATGAAATTTTGTGCTCTACTGCTGAGGACCAAAGAAGACATTATTGTAATGTTTTGGTAACCCTCTTTAAAGTAAAGCCAGTCAAGAGCAAGCCAAGATTGGGGGTGGAGGTGTAAGGTCTGCTTCATTCCCTGGTTGCAGGAAGGATACACACAGTGACTGACATCCACATGAATCCCCATCTCCTGCCATTTTCCTAGCAGGCAGGCTGGGGAGTGTGGCTTCATTTTATGGTAGTTGGGTTGCCTTATGCCCAGATCTGTGCTCTGTGCTGCATCAGAATTCTGGTGAATGTTACAAATAGATGCTGCAACTGTGTTTCACTCCGGTTAGCATGTTCATGTGTAGTTATGGTCCACTCATTTCCACCATCACCACCACCACTTGTAAACTCAACCAATCAATCTCAGTCTCACTGTCTCTCTCTCTGTTACTGACACATGCCTAGAAATGAGTCTTAGGACAAAAGCTCTCAATGGTGTAACAGACAATCCAACACATGTAAATAGATTACACTATTTATGTTTTCTAAATGTTTTATCTAAAGTTGCCTATTCTCAATATTGTCTTCCAATTTTGGCTAGGAATGAGCTTACTCTTAAAATTGCAAGGGCCAGCTACTGTTAGTCTGTACATAGGTAATATGTTAGAAAAGGAGCCCTAATGGCTCAGTCATTAAGTGCCAGTACTGCAGGCACAACGTTGTGAGTTCAATCGCAGGGCTCCAAGGTTGACTCAGCCTTCCATCCTTTCAAAGGTTGTAAAATGAGTACCCAGCTTGTTGGGGGCAGTTGGGTTACAGATTGTATACTACTTAGAGCAGTGATGGCGAACCTTTTAGGGGCCAAGTGTCCAAACTAAAAGGCCTTCCATGACCGGGTGTTACCCAGTGCCAGAGGCAGGACTTCCGCCCTCCAGGGTGGGATTTCTGGGGTAGGACATCTTCCCCCCACCTTCCGAGCCTTCAGCTGCCTCTCCAGAGACAGCTGAAGGCCCGGGGGGGAGGGGAGAAGAAGAGGAACAGGCGCATGCCTCTTCCTCCTCCTCCCCCCGTATTTTCCTGGCCTTCAGCTGCCTCCAGAGAGGCAGCTGAAGGCCTGGGATGGCCAGGAAGGAGGAAGAACAGGCTCACACCTCTTCCTCCTTCTCTCCGCCCTCCACATGCTGGGGAAAATGGCTTTGCATGCCATCTCTGGCACACGTGCCATAGGATCATCATCACAAGCTTAAGGGGTGTTGAAACCACTATCACGCAATATAGAAATGTAAATGCTGTTGCTATTAGTTTTTACCTCCCTTACCCCTTCCATAATGGTCAGGGCATAATTGTGTGCTTGCGTGCCATTTTAATGCCCAGGGCTCGCCGTTCGCATGAGCTTGAGTCCACAGATGGAAAGCCCACTTATGGGGTGGGCTCACTGTAATTGCAAAACAAATGAACTGTTAATGTGACAAAAAGATATTAAGAATGCTTTTTAAAAATGTAATTGTATTTTTAAACTGTTGCAACATTCAGAAAATCCTCTAATTCTTGCACTCCTTTCCTTGCATGCAACTTAATCCATTGGTTCTTGGTTTATTCAATTTTACAGTATGGCTGTGCATGCAGAATAGCTAAGTATGATTTGGCATGAGCTCCTCAAATTAAGCAACAAACTGGGATCAAACAATGATTTAGAGAGTTTTTAAAACTGCACTCCTTTCCTTGCATGCAATTTAACACAACCTGCCATTTCATGCCATATCATCTACTATACTATACTATACTATACTATACTATAGATAATTTTAAATCATGAAATAGTGTATTAGATATGCATTTTCTTTCTTCTTGCTGTGAGAAAGTTAAAGTACAATTTTTGAAGACTATTCACAGTTTGGGAGTTATTCTGTACAGAATTCACATGTGGTATTTCTGGGCAGAAAACAACATTGTCTGTGAAGAAAACAACATTTACTTGCAAGAAAATGATATTTCTGTGCAGGAATGTTATTTGCAGCACAGAAAATGCCAGTGCTTGTGCAGAAAATGTGTTTTTAATATCATTTCTTCACATTAGTAGTTTACTTATTTTGCAATTGATTCGTACCAGTTGTTTCCTGCATAAAACAATGTGTGAATTTTCTGCATATTTTTCTGCACATAATCATTCTCTGCTGTGGTAGAAATGCTGTTTCATGTTCAAAAAATCCTCCTGCTCTGCAAAACAACAACTTGCAGATTTGGCATAGAAGTCCTGAATTGCAATTTTTTTCATCACTCCAGGATTCTTCTCTGTTTCTTTTTGTTTGAAAAACATGTTTTTGAACCATTTCCCCCCCAAATATTTTTCACATCCCTGGAACAGAACACATGGCTGGTTCCAAACAATTCTCTCCAACGTGGTGCTTTCTGGATGTTTTGGACTTTAGTTGTTAGTTCCTGTCAGCCCCAGCCACGGTTAATGGTGAAGTTTAGTGGTAGTAGTAAGAGTCCTGTTGGGGAAGGCTATCACAAACCATGAATGAATAGATGTGAACATTTTACAAAAATAATAAAGCAAAAATGAAGCCAGTTTTTAAAAGGCAATTGAGTTACATAATAATAATAATAATAATAATAATAATAATAATATTTATACCCCGTTCCTCTGCATTGCAATCGGGACGGCTAGTAGACCAATTATTTGTGTACTATATTAGCGTTGTGGTTTCATGGCATATTTTTCCATACTCAAATTTTGTTTTGGATTTGGTTGACAGTATTTGACATTGGTTTGCCAGCCTATACAATCCTTGACAGTATTTGACAAAACATTGACGAAAAAAGGAAAGCAAAACAAAATATTCTAAAAATTATGAAAAATGTCAGGAACATCATAGTTGTGTGGATGTATCTTTGTCTTTTGTGATGTGGGCATTATCACTTAGATGCCAATGACTAGCCCCACAACCATTTTGCCCTTAGCAGTTATAAAATACCAGAAGTGTTAATCTAGGAGCTTGTATGCACAGGCCAAAAAGCCCATGTTCCCTCCAGTCTCATGTCATCTGGTCTGGACAACACAGGCCATTAGCTCTGGGCTGGGATCAGCCAGTCCAGATGTTGATTTGGCAATCCCGGACTGATCCCAGGCCATAGGTACCTTAATACGGTCTAAAAGGACTGTCTGTTTGTGGAACTCCAGGAAACTCAGTGGTGTCAGGCGGCACACCAGACAGCCCAGTGCGCCCTTTACTTGCAGCTGTCATCATGTCTTCCCTGAAGGCCCTTGCTGTGGCCATCGGAAGGGGTAACCTGGCCACATGGAGGCACTCAGTTCCACCCTTAAGGGCCATGGCTGAGGCCTTCAGGACAGACACAACAGTGGCAGCAGGTAAAGGGCTCATGATGGTAGTGGGTTTATGGTGTGATGGTAGGCAGGCATGTCAATACCCATCCATTGCTGTGCTGGCCTGGGCATGGTCTGTGGTATCCTGCCTGTCTGCTCAGGATCTAGGAGGGAAACATCAAATTAACATGCAGTTCTGAAATGGGAGTTGCATGCATCCCCCAAAACAGAAGTTCCATCTAGAGTGAATGAGGAATGTGACAAATGAAAACATACTGGTTAGTGGACTAATGGAAATATATTTTGGCTGTAGTGTTGCACTTTATCATAGAATCATAGAATCATAGAATCATAGAATCATAGAGTTGGAAGAGACCACAAGGGCCATCCAGTCCAACCCCCTGCCATGCAGGAACTCCCAATCAAAGCATCCCCGACAGATGGCCATCCAGCCTCTGCTTAAAGACCTCCAAGGAAGGAGACTCCACTACTCTCCGAGGGAGTGTGTTCCACTGTCGAACCGCCCTTACTGTCAGGAAGTTCCTCCTAATGTTGAGGTGGAATCTCTTTTCTTGCAGCTTGCATCCATTGTTTCGGGTCCTAGTCTCTGGAGCAGCAGAAAACAAGCTTGTTCCCTCCTCGATATGACATCCCTTCAAATATTTAAACACGGCTATCATATCACCTCTCAGCCTTCTCTTCTCCAGGCTAAACATCCCCAGCTCCCTATCAAAATCTGGTATTCCTTGAATGAAGAACTTGCTTTTTCCCCACCTCCTTGTTCTGTATAAACCATAATAAATCTTCCTCTAAAGCGATTTATGCAGAAACTTTTTATATAATTCAAGAGCTTACTAATGTAGTAGCAGTATTAGTAGTAAGATAGTGTTATCAGATTGTGTAACTTATTTGCAGGTTTTACTATACTTTTCCTTAAAGCTTTGGATTTAGCAGTCATAGAACTCTCTGATTTTTAACTTAAAAGAAAGAAGCTGCGTAGCTGCCTTTTTGTTATTGGGACAAGCTTGAAAAAGCTGCTGAAATGTAGCCTAAAGACTCAATAAATAAATAAATGTTAAAAGCCCCTAAGGGGAGTGTTTGATATATTCCCTTCTATCCACAGTCCAAAATACTGTTTGCGTACATAAGCATAAGATTTATTGGTTTCAAAATGTAGGAATCTGTGTATATTTTGGAGTGGAGAGACTTAGAAATTTCTTCCTTTCCTTGTAATAGCTGTAGATTTCCCAAGGAAGTGATTACTTAAGCTTCATTGGTATTGGTTGGGCACCCTGTTGCTCTAATCACTTAAGGAACTGAATAGAACTATTTTATCTCATTTTAAAAAGAACGCCCTTCTCTTTTGACCCTGTTGATTCTTTGTCGCTATCCTTCCAGACTGTAGTCATATAATAACACTCCATCTGGAAAAGCCATTTCATCCACTCAGTCCAATATTTGTTTTGTATATTTGGAAGCAGTTTTAAAGACAGACATAGGTTATATTAATGTTCAAATATTAAATGAAAATAGACTCTTAAAATGGAGCAGTTTCATATTTAAGGGTGAGTTAAAGCATGTGTACATGGGGTGGGGGAGCATGTAAAATTTTGCTCAGAAAAACCATGTGATCACTTTTCAAATATATTTTGTAATACGTTGTTATTAAGGTATATTAAGATAAAAATGAAAGGCCAGAGCACTTAAGTCAACTTTATATCTCTATTACTTTGCTTAGATTATAATTCTAATTTTGAAAAGAATTTTTTTTTAATTTAAAATCTTTTGGAAGGAAGAGATATCTGGTTCAAGCTGAACCTGTCTCTTCTGATCTTTGTTAGTAGAGTTGATTTTTCTCCCCTAAGTAATGATTCACAGAAGGAACTTCTCCAGGGTCACCTATGAAGTGATGGTGCTGACTTAAACATGGATCAGTCTGTAAGTTAGAGATTTTTCCCAAGTGACCAAATATATGCATGCGTGCACACGCACACACACATACACACAAAGAATCTGCTCATATGTACTGAGATTTTGTGCCATTTGGTTCTGATCATATAAAAATAGACAGGTGAGAGTGCTTTTCAGTGTGGTAATGGGTATTGATAATAGCCATCCCAAAATATGTATGCCAGTGCTTTAATACTTTTAACCTGGAATGTGATAATGTTGTTTTTATGAGGTTAGTAAAACATAATAGGCAGACTTTCTCATAAACTCTGTTTTGACTGAAATAAGAGGGAAAATGTGGAATATTTTATATCTATCTTCCTTCATCTTTCTCTGAAAGCATTTTCCATAGTTGTATTATAGTGGTGGAGATCTTAGTTGATTTCAGGATTCTATCATGGCATTTATTTTAGCTCAAACCTCACATGCGAATGAAGAATAGAAGAAAATATTTTAGACTACTTTAAAGAAAAGCAGCCCAACACTCCTTTTAAGAAACTTACCTCTTAGCTGTATGAAAAAGGACAATTTGGAAGCAATATTTAGCACATAATGATTTGAACTCATCTTCTCAGAGTGTCTATGTGCAAAATTTTATTATAGAATATCCAAACAAGTCTCATAGAAACTTTTCATGAGTTAACACTTAACTATTGGTTCCTATTCAAACAAAAATCCATCAGTGATGCCTTTATTGGCCAATCAAAATGCACAATATACTTGTTGCAAGCTTTCGAAGTTCCATGGGCGTCTTCATCAGGCAAGATGTTACAAACCAAACAGGAGAAGAACAATTGGAGATGTTAGTCAGATGCCTACATGTTGTTTCAGTCTTTAGTTAAGATAGTATATGGTAGTGAGGATATCTTTTGCAGGCAGGCTCCTCCTCCTTCTGGCCTTGTGGCTGTAGAGAGATTTGCAATGTCCAGGAAATGTTGAGATGCAAATGGATTTTAAATTTCCTGGACTTTGCAAATCTCCCTATAGCCATAGGGCCAGAAGGAGGAGGAGCCTGTCTGTTAAAAGATCCTATGTTCTTGTTTCTTTTCACTTAAGAAACCCTGGAACAATTAGGCAGATAAACTACAAATAATATGCATTGTGGCTCATTGGACAGCTTCAGGAGAGTTCTACAGGTCTAATGTTTAAAACAGGATGAATCACCTTTTCAGTATTGGGAACAAAAGCTCAGTGATCCAAGAGGAATTGGTCTAGTACAAGCATCCAACAATTAAAGAGAATTCAATAGGGAAGCAGTTGGAGAGAAAGACCTATGGTCTCAATTGTATCTACAACTGTGGTCCCCAAACCTTTTTAGGCCGCCACCCCCTTCCCTCTTGGGTAACAGTCCTAATGCCTCCCAATGCCAATTTGTTGATATTAAGTCTACTGTTCTACTGCAAATTTAAAACAACCAATCTTGGTGGCTGCTCCCTTTGCACCCAATCAGCTTAGCAGCTGGCTGAACACTGACCAAGAAGCCTCTTGCGCATGCCAACCTTGCTGGCCTGGACAAGAGGCTTCTCAGTTGCTTCTCGACAGGCTGCTTGGTTGCTGTGCCCTTTGCACCAGTCACCCTCGGAGCAGCAACTGAGTGAGGAAGTCTCTCACCTATTCCAGCCTTGTGGAAAAGGCCAGTGCGGGCAGGAAGCTTCTTGGTCAGTGCTCAGTTCACTGCTCAGTTACTGCTTCCAAGGTGATCAGGTCCAAAGGGAGAAGCTTCTCCTTAGCAAGGAAGGACTCTTAGTCCTTTTTCATTGGGGCTGACAGGGGCACAGCCACTGTGTGTATAAGTGGGTTTACAGAGACAACATACTCTGGACTGGAGTCTGGCGTGGACAGAGAAAGGGTGATATTTTAACTATATGAGCTGCTCCAAGACAAAGGACTCTTTCCAAGAATCAACCCCGGATATTCCTTCCCCTCCTTCCTCAGAGACATGTCTTTCCCACACAGCTTCAACTGTCCCCTCCCAACACACAAACATTGCTTCTTCTGCTACCTCTTCTCTCAGCTTGTCCAATGAAAGAAAGCAGGAGCAGGTTGAAGCACACATCCCCTGGGGCAGTGGAAAGATCCAGGGGGGTGGTGAGGGGAAAGGGTGGCATCAGAGGGGTGGTAAGAGAAAAAAAGGGGCAGCAAAGGGGCTTCAGCAGTCTTGGTGTGCAAGAAAAACAAGGGGAAAGCACAGCTCTAACCTGCCAGCCAGGTCCTGGCAAAGCTCACAAAGCTTAAGCAGGGTCTCATATTTGAAAGATCCTTTTTGCCACAGCTTCTTCCCCACTGCCATGTGCTCTAACTCCTTGCTCCAGTCAGGCAGGCAGTGTGAAAATAGTGCCACTCCAAGCCACAGAATTGTCCTGCACGCATGTCTCGCAAGTTTCTAGTGAAACACATGGCTAAGAGATTGCGTTCATACAGGAAAGTGAAGAGCAAAAGACACCACCACTTCTTGGTGGTTTTAAGGGACCCTGAAAAGAAATTTCATGCAATCCTCATTCCCACCATGGTCCCAAAGACTATTGTTTCCCCTTGTTTTTCTTGCACACCAAGACTGCTTAAGCCCCTTTGCTGCCCCTTTTTTTCTCTTACCATCCCTCTGATGCCCCCCTTTCCCCTCACCACCCCCCTGCATCTTTCCACTGCCCCAGGGGATGTGTGTACTGTCCACTTTGAGAATCACTGTTCTACACCAATGAACAAAGCATGGGAAATAAACAAGATGAACTTAGTAAGTTTAATTCATGATGGAAATATAGTAATAGGAAAGGAATAGGCCAAGGAATAGGTCAAACAGGTAAGAAGAGTAGCATTCTGTGTCGGATTTGTACATCTGTGAGGAGATCCATGATGAAAAGAAAGAATACCAAGTTGAGAGTAATGGAGTAAAAATTAAAGGAGATGGATATAACAGTGACATCATTGTATGGGTCTACTATAGATCTCCAAGCCAAAATGAAGATTTGGATGATGCATTGTTGTTGTTTATCTTCAAATCATTTCTAACATATGGTGACCCTAAGGTGACCCTATCACAGGGTTTTCTCAATGAGAGTTGTTCACAGCAGGGGATTGCCTTTCCTCCCTCTGAAGCTGAGAGCATTACTTGCCCAAGGTCACCCAGTGGGTTTTCTCAGCCAAGCAGGAATTCAGATCCTGGTCACCAGAGTCATAGTTCAAACCACTATACTGCACTGGTTCTTCTGTCAATACTGGGAAAGATTCTAGAGTAGATGATTGAACAGATAGTTTGCGAACCCTTAAAAAAGATTGCTGTGATCACTAAAAGTCAGCATGGGTTTGTTAAAGAAAAGTCATGCTAGACTAAAGTGATCTCTTTTTTAAAGCAGAGTTGCAAGCTTGGTTGATTAGGGGAATGTTCTAGATGTAGTATATCATGATTTCAATAAAACTTTTGACAGACACACACACACCCTTAATATTCTTACAGACAAGCTGGTCAAATGGGGCTAGACAGTGTTACTGTTAGGTGACTAAAAGACTGAACTGGTTGAAGGGCCAAAACCCATCAGTGGTTTTGGGCACTGCAGCTCAAAAAAGGTGTTGACAAGCTGGAATGTGTCCAGAGATGGGTGACCAAGATGGTAAGAGGTCTGGAAACCATGTCCTATGAGGAACAGCTAAGAGAACTGGGAACGTTTAGCTTAGAGAAGAAAAGACTGAGAGGAGATGTGATAGCCATTTTTAAATATTTGAAAGGTTGCCATATTGAAGACAGAGCGAGCTTGTTTTCATTTGCCCTGGAGACTAGAACACGCACCAAAGGATTCAAATTACAAGACGGGAGATACCACATAAACATTAGGATGAACTTCCTGACAGTAAGAGCTGTTTGGCAGTGGAATAGACTGCCTCCGAGTATGGTGGATACTCCTTCTTTGGAGGTCTTTAAACAAGTCACATGACTATCTCAGGAGTAATTCGGCTATGTGCCTCCATGGCAGAGATTGGAGAAGATGGCCCTTGTGGTGCCTTCCAACTCTATGATTCCATGGCTCCTGCTTTTTTAAAATGTTGATGGTCTGCAGCTAGGCAAGGGATACAGATGAAAGGTATAAATCATCCTGTAGGTGGGAAGTTGTAAGAGATGGCAAGGTTATCATACATGAGATTTTTCCTCACTGGTTTAATTTCTGATTGAGTCATGCTCAGTTTACTCTAGAAGTTTCAGAATCCATTCTAGAGTGGGGAAAGTCCTAAGATTAATTTCACTGACTGTTCACTGTTTCTGGAGTATGTCACCATTGTTTCCTTTTTAGATGAGGGAGTGCTAGGATGGTGATGCTTACCCCTTCTGTTCCTTTTTTGAGAAAAGCAGACAGTACACACTTTCATGCTGGATAGTTAGGAGCACAAAAAAAGGGACAAAAAGAAAAGAAACAGAAAATATTTACAGAACTATTTCAGGATATTAAACATTAGAGGAGTGCTTAGATTATATAGGCATTTTAAAGCACACATATACAAAGAAGTAAATAAGTGATTGACTGGAAAGGTGACAAAATAGTCTTTATAACAGAGGAAGTTCAACATCATTGTAACCTGTGTTGCCAGTGGTCCTGTCTCTATTGATGGCATATCAGTTTTTTAAAGCCTGTGACCAAATATTGGAACTATGTGGGCCTTTGAATTATCAGCGTTCCTCATCATTGTCTATGGTGTCTAGGGCAGATAGGATATACAGTTCAGCAATCCCTGGAGAGCCACGTAATTCCCACCCTTTTTTAGATTTTTTGAGGCCATCTGGTGAACCATAATGTGGATTACTGAGCAAAGTCCTAAGCAGCAATAATTACCATAGTAAGCAGAAACTGGAACAAAAACTTTCCCCCCGGGGACAAAAGTACTTTAAATATAGGGAAAATATAGTTTCCTTATCAATATTTTCTTGAGAGATAGAGATCTGGGTTTATTGTACAATTTAATACACAATGGGCCCATCTATCATGAGTGGGGGAAATTACCTAGAATTGCCCCAATTCTAGTTTGGCCAGTATTTTTGGCCTGCTTGAAGCTTTACAGAGGAAAGTATATCTTTTTTCAGCTATCTTTATACTCAAAAGTTTTTATGTGGGATTCTTCACTACTGCAGCTCCCCTTTCTTCTAATACTGGAAATATTTTCTCAGTGTCTGCATGCACCTGGAATCAATTCTAGGCCTTTCTTGTTGCTTTATTTGTGTGCACACATAGGGTTTTCTCTCTAAATAGAGAGAAAGGAATACAGACAGGATACATTTTTCATGCCAAATACTTAGATCCACATACTACACTGACTTAGAATCCAGAGGATAAATTGGAACAGGAATTTATTCTGACCACGTCAGTAAGACCCCAAAGCTCTAATTCCTTCTTCAAAAATGAATCTGATTGGTGTAGATTAAAACAGTGGGCATAGAGCATACTTTGAAAATATTGCTAATTTTAGGTTAGACTGTTGAAATAGAAACTTTTTTTAAAAAAATATCATACCAACAATATATTCCTTCAGATCTTAAAGCATTTTTATTGTGAAATATGTATAATCGAAAACATATAAAACATCTGATAAACTGTCAGGCAGGATATGGTTTTGAAAAATAGGCACTTAAAAAATTACCACAAAGTTCTCTTTAAAACATTTCAGTCTTCAAAATGTCTACCCTTTTTTGTTTTTTATACAGTACATCTTAAACTGTTCAGTAATAGTTTTTGTTAGTTACAGCTTGAGATTTGAAAAGGGGACAACTAAATAATCTCAGAGGGGAATGAGAGCTATAGTGAATTTCTTTCCTTCCACATTGTATCACATTGTATGACATGCATGCTCCAACACAAAATGGATTTTATTCAATACATCATTAACACAAAGAGAAAAGTAATTCAGGATTTTTCTGTCAATGTATGTGAGGGGACATTTTACTCTTTGAATTCATGCATTTATTCATTCAGCCTCTAATTCAGTCATTGATCCAAACAGAACAGAATATGGTGAATATATGGTGAATATATATAAACAAGGTTTGAAGGCTGACACTGAAGTAGCATGTAAAGGAGATAGCAAAGAGCTGGGGTAGACGGGCAAGAAAAAGAGGCTTGATTCTGCTTTTTCCAAAAGTGGGTCGAAACCCAGCTGTGCCCATGGCTCGCTCCCAAGGCTGGCTGAATACTCGTGAGCAGACATCATGGGGTTGCATTAAGCCCATATCACTAAGCTATGTGTCTTAGTCTCCCCGCACTAAGGGACACATTGGTGAGGATGCAAGAGAGGGCCTTTTCAGTGGCTGCTTCCCAGGCTGTGGGACTCCAAGGGAGACTAGGCTGTCCACTTCCTTTGTTGTCCTTCACTGGCATGGAAAGACATTTCCGTTCTCATGGTTTTTCAGTAGCTAACTGGCTGCTGAAGAATAAAGCTCTTAATGTATGGATGCTATACTTTATTGTTGGATGCTGATCATAGGTGTTTTACTTTTAAAACATTGAAAAATGTGTAATTTTTTGCACTGCTAAAGTAACGCTGACACACAAATATATTATGTTTTGAAACATGTAGTTTATATTATTATACTCGTCCCTCCACATTTGATTCCAATGGTGTAACTTTTTTTAAAAAAATATTTAACTTAGTGTGTGACTTACAAAGGACTTAATATGGAATCTACACAGGCTAACAGAATAAATTTCACTTTGCTATTTCAGAATCATAGGTTTCTGCTTATAGAAGATTTGTATATACTGAGATTGGGCAACCAACATTGTAGCCACTCTCTTGTCTGTTGAGATACCAAACCAAACTGTATTTTGTAACATATTGTTTTAGAATTAGTGTGGTGTAGTGGTTTGAGTGCTGGACTACAACTGGAGAACAGGGTTCGAATCCTGGCTTAGCCATGAAAACCCACTGGGTGACTTTGGACAGGTTACATTCTCTAAGGCTCAAAGAAAGGCAAAGGCAAATCCGCTCTGAATAAATCTTGCTAAGAAAACCTAATAAGGTTACCATAGGTCAGAAATGACTGGAAGGCACACAACAACAATGTATTGTTTATTTTTTCTCTGTTTGGGCCCCAAGACATCTGGGGTCCGAGAAATTTACACCCCACTTAGCTGTGGTTATGAGCCTCACTTAACTCAAATTATTTCTACTACAATTAATTCCTCTTCCCTTGTCATACCTCTCTTTCTTTTTCACAGCCTTGGCTTATTTAATTATTTTCTTTTCTTCATTCATTTACCTGGCTCACTAAATATTTATTGTTTGTTTTCCAAGCATTTACTACTTTAAAAAATTAGCTTATGTACATTTTGGGGGTCTCATTTTTAAAAATAGTTCCATCCCATTCCTCCTCATTATCTCCTTTCAGTTGTTAACTTTTTCTGTGTCCCACTGTCCTTCCCCCACTAACTTGGTATGTGTATATGCCTTCAGGTTGCCTGTCAATTTATGACAAATCCATGAATTTCAGAGTTTTCTTAGGCAAGAAATACTCAGAGATGGTTTTGCCAATTTCTTCCTCTGAAATATAGCCTACAGCACCTGATATTTGTTGGTGGATTCCCATTCAAGTACTAACTAGAGCTGATCCTGCTTGGCTTCCAAGATCAGATGGGAACTGGTACCTTTAAGCTCCTTAGGGGTGAAACAGATGGGCAAGAAAAAGTGGCTTGAAGCTGTCTTTTCCGAAGCCACATTGAAATCCCACCAACCACACCGCCATCTCCCAAGGGAGCTGGAGTGCGCATGTCACGACTACATGACACGGCTTCAAGCCACGCCTCTGGGTACTTTGTTTTTTACGGTCCCCACCATCATCCCTATGCACCTTCGCAGGAGCAGCTGCCATCCCATTGCATGGCCATCCCTGTGAACCTGTGCAGTACTTCATGGGACAGGGCATCAGAGCAGAGGTGTGCCCATGCAGCTGCCAGCAAGGTACAGTCATGCCTCCCTTCATCCCCCCCTTCACCCTATCCCCCCTCTTTGACTGTCTGTTTTGTGTATGTTATACTCATTTCCATGAGAAGTGTCACATTTTCTCTTTTGGGCATTGCCACCCTCCTGCTTGGGTACAGCAGCTCTGTTCCTTTTAAATGCATTCCTGAAATGAGGTGTTTATATGCACAATTAGGGTTATGGTTTGGAAAGAGTGCCCCTTTAGAGCTGCACTGGTATTGGTGCATTTATACACACATGCGAAGGTGCACACTTTCCAGGAAGAAGCAGAAAAAAGCTGCTTCTTTTTGAAGCGGCTTTTCTCCCCATAAGATGGCTAGAGGCCGCTTTCCGGCCGGCTTCAAAGCACGCGTCATCTAAACACCCCACCTTCAAACCAGCGTGAAACTTGCTTATTTTGTCCATCTGTTTCACCCCTTAGGCTTTCCACCAACTTTTGTTGTTGTTGTGTGTCTTCAGATCCTTTCTGACTTATGGTGACCCTAAGGCAAACCTGTGACAGGGTTTTCTGGGGCTGAGAGTGTGTGACTTGCCCAGGGTTACTCAAGGGGTTTCAATGGCCCAGCAGGGAATTGAACCCTGATCTCCACCAATTTTACTCTTAACATTTTTAGTTAGTTTTTTCATGATAAATCAACCGCTGCACATTTTTCTATTCCTGATATTCCTGTCCTTTCTTTTTTTTAATTCCTTTTTCTCAATTGTCTCTGCAGTTGTTGTTTTTTTTACTTTTTCTGTCTACTTTCTCACATTAATTTTTAAATATTTTTTATCATTTTTACATTTGTGCTTACTATTCAATAGAAAGTGCTTTAACTTTCATTCATTTTCTTTATCTGTCTAACCAGGACCACCAATATTCTGTGCTTTATCTATCTTCTGCTTTTGAGAGTTCTGAGTGTTTTTGTCTTCCTATGATCTTGGTTTTTGTGGTTATATTTAATCTTGGTTTTCATCTTATCTTTCTAACCATACTTACCAGATTTCAATTAATGGTTCTTCCTTTTCCCTCCTCCTCCTCCCGCTTAGTTTATAGGTATTCTCCAAGCCTTTTTCCCCCCTGTTGCTTCTTATTCTGTGCCCATAATCAGTATTTTGGTGCTACTTGTTATGTGTAAGATGACAATATCCTGTTATTTTATATTTCTGATCATTCTTTTCTTGTTAATCTCCTTCAGTTGCCTATTTATAATCACACAGCTGCATACCCACATATTTGTTCACTCTCTGAAGCTAAATATTTCAAAGATAATTTCTTAGATTAACTTTTGACTCTTCTTTCAATTTTTTTTAAATGACCACGCTGCCCCTTTCCTTTTGCTTCAAACTAAATATCTTTTTATCCTCCTCTTCCTCACCCCTTTCTTCTTAATTTTTAGGTTTTTATTAACAGGCCGAGAGGTCACCCTGCTTCAGGCTAAAGGCCTGTCTACTAAGGCACTCTATGCGACATTGGCCATCCCTATGTCTATTAAAAGGCCATAAACAGAACACGAGCACAGACATATTCTCGAGATCAGTGATAGCAAACCTTTTCAAGACTAAGTGCCCAAATTGCAACCCAAAACCCACTTATTTATCGCAAAGTGCCATGTCCCTCTGGCTTTCTAGTTACAAACTCTGGCAAACTCTGCTGGGGTGATGTCATGCATGCCCACAGAGAGGATTCTGAGTGCCCCCTCTGGCACGTGTGCCATAGGGTCGCCACCACTGCTCTAGGTTGTACTCCCAAGCAGTTGATGTTTAGGTGCATACTGCTTCTGCATCTGGAGGTAATATCTCATGACTAATAGGTGTTGTAGGAATAAGCATGACTTAAGCCTGCATCCACACTGCAGAAATAATCCAGTTTGACATCACTTTAACTGCCTTGGCTCAATGCTGTGGAATTCTGGGGAATGTAGCACCAGAGCTACCTGACCAGGAAGGCTAAATGTCTCACAAAATGATAATTCCCCAGGATTCCACAGCATTAAGCCATGCCAGTTAAAGTGGTGTCAAGATGGATTATTTCTGCATTGCGGATGCAGCCTAATAGACTTATTCTCTATGAATTTTCTTGACCCCATTGTAAAGCCAGCCAAGTTCGCAGTCATCACTGTGTCTTCTTTTTGGGTCTGTGGACCATAATAAATTGTGACTGTCTCTTCTAGTAACCTCATCCAGGTTTAGTTCTATTAAATTATAATTTATATTTTTGGGTATTTTAATGTTTTGTACAGCACATATATACAGTTACTGTATATACTCATGTATAAGTCTAGAAATTTTAGTAAAAAAATTGACTCCAAAAAACTAAGTCACCTTATCCACAGGTCAATGTAAGTACTGTACTCTAACTCTTAGAGAAAGACCCATCCCCTGTTGACAGGCAAGAGTGTAATCTGCCCTGGAAGCACTGCTCTCTCTCTCCCCCCCCCCCATCCCTCCAAACCTTTAGTGAGCACAAGCATGACTGCTGGAATTTTGTAAGATTTTTTGGCATTGTTTTCCTTTGCTTCATCCTTTAAATCCATTGTTTATACTCCTAAGTTTTACCCTTGATTTATCCACGGATCATATCAAAATTCATAATTTTGGCCCCAAAACCTGCCCTCAATTTGAACATGAAGTCAACTTATAGTTGAGTATATACAGTATGTTCTTCACAAATATTATATATTTAATAGTATATTAAATTTGCTATTTAAGCAAAAGTGGAGACTGTGTAGCTTTCCAGATGGTGTAGGACTAAAACTTTCATGATTTCTAATTGTTGGCTATGATGGCTAATGGGAGTGTAGCAACACCTACACATTCCCTTTTTATAGTATAGATGTGTCTGCAGTCTGCTAAATAAATCTACTTGAACCATGGTGGTGGCTTCTATATCCTTGAGTCTTAGTTACCCAAGGCACCTTGACATTCTCGTGATTTACTTGAAGCTCACCTGAAGTTTACTTTATGCTCACTTGAAGTTATCCACTATTATTTTGTTTTTCTTTACTGCCATTTAAAAAATTCTTACAATAAAACCTTGGGGGCTCACCATATCAACATATGGTAGCAAAAGCAACAAAGTGTCTTGCAGCATCTTAAAACCTGACAAATAAGGCATTTGTGAACTACTGTAGATTGTAGTCTTGAAAATGTGCACTTCTGGTGCCCCAAGAGTTGTTGTTCTTTCAAATAAAAAATATATATCCTAAAGTATACATAAAACTACCTTGTTTTTATATTGGACGTTTTCTAGACAATGTCCCACCAAATTTGTAACTTATAGGTCCTTTACTATTTATTTATTTATTTATTTATTTATTTATTGCTGTGTGTTCTTTCCCAGACTTTCTTTAGCACTAAATACATTTCCCAAGAAATAGCATAGAAACAGAAATCAATATGTATACTTCAGAATTTTGTCAACATAATCAATGTATAAATTAACAAGATGTGTAGAGTGTACAGTCTAGTTTGTTTATGTTTTTGTTTTTTAAAAACCCACACAATTATTACAAGATTTGTGCTGCAACAAAGGCTGTTTCCATCAACTATATAAGCACATAGGACTTCAATAATGAAAAGCAGAAAAACCCAAGAACTGACAGTTTTGTTCTGTGTTTATTGATGTGTTTAATAATTGTGTTTTTATAGTAATGGCATCTCTTAATTTCCTATCTCAAAACTAATGAGTGCTGGACATCATTTTGGTAAGTAATGTCTAGTTACTAGTTGTTGCTGTTGGGTTTTTTTAAAAAAAATATTGTATTTTGTATTCTTTTCAATATTGATTACTAACATTTTTTTGGATAAAACTATAACAAAGTGTGGGAAAGAGAAATAGCTGAGGTATTGCTCTAGAGCCACAGATTTATTTAATTTTTAGAGTTAGATACATGAGAATGAAAGTGTGAGCACACTATCACATGCTGATACCGCTGTAGTGAGATCTAGTAATGTTTAAAGCCTTTTTGAAGAACACTTAAGAACATGTATATATTGGCGTAAGAGGCGCATGTATCTTGTAATCTGTGAAGTCACAAACATCTCTGCCCATGACACTGACACAGCACCATTCCAGAGAACATAAAAATAACGGAGAAGGAACTGTCAGTGGTAGTGAGATTGCAATTTCTCCCAATAATATCAAATTATAGTTTAATTTCTGGGGAATTTCCATTTCCCCTATTTTATGTTGTGCTGTGTGAAAGATGCTTGGCTTAGCAGTGATGGCCTATTTCTTTGCTGTACAAATACCCACACCTGCCATTATCTGTGCAGTACTGAAAAGAAAGTAAATTGTTCAATGTCAGGTGTTGGAGCAAAAAATTAACACCTTCCTTTTTTGGGACCATAAGTTAGCATTGTTGGTGGGCTGGTTCTTCCTGAAACTCACTTAAAATCATGCTTATCTGCTCCTGTGTCGGATTTGGGGGAAGGAAAAACTTTCTTTCTAGGACTGAGAGTGAAGAACCATTTTATTGTCATGAGTGTGCTGTCAGCTTTTTGTAAAAAATAAAATAAAAATGTAAATCTGTTGTTTGGGCGTGTGTGTTCTGTTTACATAGTTATGGGCAAGTGTTGCTACTATATTGGTACTTGCAACTGATGTGTCTTGGAAAAAGAACTTTAACCCCACCCCTCCTCGGAGCTGGAGCTATCTATATACTGCTGCCTCCTAGCAGCAAGAGTTATAACTTTTTTGTTCGTTTTTATAACTTTTTTTGTTCGTTTTTCCCCTCTCCCTCATAGTAGCTGGGTTTTTTTTGGGGGGGGGGGGAGAAGGGAGTGTAAAAGCTTCTGTGGGTGAGCTCCATAGTTGTCACAGGGAGGCCCCAGTGTGAGACTGTAAGGCCATGTCATTTTTTCCTGTAAATCTTGTAATTTCGTGCTTCAGAGCACAACAAAAGTGAGAGAGTCAGCAGGGAGTGAATTAAATTCCCCCATGAGACCTCATGTGGGGTGGGCATCTTACGTTCTCTCTGCAGTTCCCTTGGCTCTCATGCACCATGCTGTGTATCCCCTTAATCGAGCAGCAGGTCTCATGCCGTCTCCTGCGTACCAGCCTGGCTTGGTGCCCTCTTGACATGTTCTGGCACCCGTCACGAGCCGTATTCTTCTTGCACAAGCCATTACCAGCTTAATAAACTCACACAGACTTTACAGGGTTCCCAAAAGCCCATAAAACAGGGGGTTGTCCCTACTGTCCCCTTGTGAACAAAGCTCCTGTTGTGTGGCTAATGCAATTAAAATGGGGTCTATTGGAGGCTTCATACAGCTGGCTGGGGCATCACAGTTTCCTCTGGCAAGCTGGCCCTCTGATCAGTATAGCACTTGTGCTGCTAGCATACCACTTTGCTTTCCTGAATATGCCCAGGTCTCCTCTTGAACTTTGGCAAATTAATTAATTGATTCAAAACAGCAAAGCATTAAAAGAGGCGAGGAATTGGCTGTGTGGAGTGTTAAAGACTTGGAGAGGGTTCTTTCGAGAGACAGGCAAAGCAAGACTCCTGTTTGTTTGGTGCTTGGTATTTACCCTGTGTTTTTGGGAAAAGTCACCACCTCTTCTTGAGCTTTGTTTCTTCATTTATCACATTGTCTGAAGTACTCTACAATGATCCTTGAACTTACCTTTGCAGTTGCATGTTTTTCCTTGTGGGGTCAGTGATATTATAAGAGTCCACAGTTTAGTGAATGAGGCCACAGGGCTGAATGGATTCAATCCAGGTCACACGGCAGGTCAGTACAACTGTGTCAAGAATGAAATGCAGCCCCTTTGAGTTGCAATCAAGACTGTTCTTCCCTGGAGCAACTCTTCTTGAGCAAGTTACTGCAAAATGGAAGCTGTTAAAGAAAAACAGACTATTCTGCACACATTGGAAGTGCATGAAAGTGCTGTCTGAGATGTTGTCACATATTTGGAAGCCAGGTGGCACAACTAAAACTTTAAACCTGTTGAATTTTGAATACGATTTCATTGTAACTGTTTTCTTTTGTCCTTTTGACTGGTGCCGCTATAATAAACAAATTTAAGGAAATGCTACTTGCATTCCAGAAGAAGGCAGCTTGTGTCTCCTGTGATTTATAGAACCACTTATATACAAACGGATGGTTGAGATTTCATGTATTGACATGTAGACCCATGAATTTTAAGACATAGCCTTTGTGATTTCAATAGTTTTTATGAGGTATCTTTCACAGTTATTGCAGGTTTTTGTAAACCAGCATAATATGATTTTGGTGTTTCCTTTCCTGTGTCTTTTATAAACACACTATTGACTTTTGCTTTTGCATTACTGAGAACTGTGTTTATTGTACATTGTAAAGTGTCCAGTAATTCTGAGGAGAGGGGAATGGGAAGAGAGAAAGACATTTATATCCCAAGGTTTAGAAGTGTTTGTGAGAACCACAGCAGTGTAGGTAACTTGTGGTTTTTTTAACTAGACAGCTGCTTCTAAACCTGTAAATAACAGTACAATCAACATTGTGCTTCCATTTATTTATTTATTAAAATATTTATATCCTGCTCTTTATCTGAAGATCTCAGAGTATTGTATCTGAATATCTCTGGACACTAAATTTAGCATTTAGTGAAACTTTTAAATAAAACATTTTTTTTCCTTTGGACATCTGTGTCATGTCTTAATTTAAAGCAATTGGAAAATAATAGTGTTTAAAAGATACACGCACATACAATGTTGTGTTTAGACATCTATCATGGGGCTGAATCCAATAGTTCCCTGACATTGGGACTTGACTCCTCTTGTTCTGCTGTGAAACTGTGGCACTGAAAATCTGCCCTGGCGAGTTTCTCCATCCTCCAGAGTAATTAAGACAAATGGAAATCTGTGAGAGAGCAGATTCCCCTCCATCACTAATTATATTGGCAGAAGTAGCTTCTGGTAGGGGAGATACACTGTAAAAAACTTACCAAGTTATTCTAACATGTAACTTCACCATATACATGGATTACACATAATGTGCAAAACATACTGAAAAATGCATATTTCATATGCATTTTACACTACATACATATGTAGTAGAGATGATTTTATTTATAATTTATCATGTTCAGTTATTAACATGAAGTAAGTTGCAGATTTAATTCTATACTTCTTCGTACATGGGTTGTATGTATATCATATTCTCCTAGCTGTGATCAGTTAAAAGAATGTTATTTATGTCTTTACATTATTTATGTATCTATATTATATACATAAAAAATCTACAGTATGTCTAAGCCAGGGGTAGGCAACCTTTCCCCTTTAAGGGCCGAGGGACTTCAGCTCCCAGAATCCCAGGAGCTATTGGCCAACATGGGACTATTGGCCAACATGCCTGAAGCTTCTGGGAGCTGAAGTCCCTCAGCTCTTAAAGGGGAAAGGTTGCCTACCCCTGGTCTAAGCAATGCTGTATCACATGCCTGTGTTTAAATTACAAAACTAGATTGTATACACTTTTAATGTTCTACACCCATCCTTACAAAGCTGCAACAATGTGATCTCTGTCTTGCATTTGCATGCAGTGATATATGCAATTTTACTGCATACAGATAAGTGTGCACATGCTAATCTGATCCATCTGTAGAAAATCAGCTGCTCCTCCTAACAGAGAAAGTACGGTACAGTATGCAAGGTTTAAATGCCTGACGGAAAGTAACTTTGTTCTTTATAGCTGGAAATGTGGAAAATTAACAAGCAGCTCTTTCTTTGGGACACACCCTGCAAGTGCCTCTGCCGACTGGGGAGAGCACAGCCGCCCTTTGGAAGCCAGAGCCTTGATTTACGGTTGCAGTGTTGACAGCTCAGTGGAACCCACATGCTGTTTGCAGCACCGCCAAGCTGGGCTATGACCTGCCGACCTCTACCCCTGAGCTTCCCCCTCCTGTCTCTATGCTGTAATAAAAACCTGTCTTGCAGGCAGGGCTACAATGACTTTGTTGTTCAGAAATGTACCAATTTTTTTTGAGGGGGGGTTTGAAATTCTTCTCAAAGCAAAAATAAGGGACGTATGAGGAAGTGGGGCTCTGGGAGCAGCTGCTTTTGGTACCACAGGATTGTTTGTCTTAGAGGTTATTCTCTGCTTGCAGTCAGCTCCTGAATGAATCGCCTTGCCTCTATGCAAGCACACCCTTCCCTCCCCCCCCCCCGGTGGTAGTGCCTTTCTGATCAGACACACTTGGGTGCATTTCCTTCTGTTACCTCTTCTCCCCACCCACTCCCTGTTTGTGTTGTTTTACAAGTGTTGTGCCTTAATCATGCACATTTCTTTTTTGGACAGTTGTGGTCATGTTTTTGTAAGTGAGAGGCAAAACTTAATGTGCAACTATTTATAAAATCAAGGGACTTAGTCAATCATCCTACGCACATGTGGACAACCTGTGGCCCTTGGAAGTTGCCTGTGAATTCCTATCCTTGGGCTCTCCAATCCACATCTGCACTGCACTCTGCCAACACAGTTGTGTTAGGAAAGATGCAAAGTAGATATAATGCTCATTGTGTGTTCTTTTCTCCATGCTCAGTTGGGCTTCTGCAAAACAGATAACTGGCAATCTGGCAGCAGCGTGATTGCTTTGGGGCAGTGGGCCTAGTTCCTTGGCACAATCACACTGCCAGGCTGTAAGGTGTCTGATGTAAATTGCACTTCTCCAGTTTTGTCCAGTTGAGTAATGTGTGGGGAGAAGGAAGAAGTATGAACTTAGCGTGCCTGGAAAGGTGGTTTAAATCTCTGCATCCTTTTAATCTGAGACTGGGTAGAGGAGGTGTGTACAGATTCCGATGTGGTGCCACCAATTGCCCATGTGGCTTTGGGGATCAAAATGATTGCCCATTTTAACAGTCCAGTTCTGTTAAACAGTCCAGTTCTTTGAGTTGGGCAGGAGTTAAAAACAACAACGATAACAACTTAGCAATATCTGCTTTGTTTTCTGAAAAATTACATCCTTCATACTGTAAAAGTAATTTCACGTTTTAGCTTGTAGAAAGTTCTAAAGAATTCTGACTTATTGTGAACAAGCCAATGAGATTATTCACAATGGCCATTTACTCCCATTACAAGCAGAAACGGCTAAACAAACCATAGTTTATGATGTTGCCTTGTGAGGGAAGAGACAAGCCAGAATGCTAGGTTTCGATGTCACAATAAGCCATGAATGGAAAGCTGCTTCCATTTGAAGGAAGTGGCTTCCAATCAATAAGACAGGGTTCCCTTGAAATCCTGCTTTATTTTGATGTGCAAACAAGACCATTGCCTTTCTGTATCCAGCACTATATCATCTATTTGTTGCTATGGGATCTGACTAGGAAATAGGCCCCAAAAGGAGAAGAGAATGGAAATCTGGCAGATCAGGAAAATTAATTTGATATTCTTAGCTTTTTCCGGTGACATTAATCATATTCTTACATTGGTATTATGGCTGTTCAGCAATCTCCCATTCAGTTTGCTGTTCCAGGCTCCCTTAGCTTTGTTTCTTTTGGAATTCTCAGACCATTCATTGGGACCAAAATCATTCTGGTGTTACAGATATATTTCGTTCTCCTTTACATAAGCAGAAGAGAAATGCTAACGGAAGGATGGGGGTGGGGTGTCCTACTATTTCAATGCTAGTATTGCAGGATAAATACAAAGTATTGGCAAGTTATACTTGACCTGCTGTCTTGAACACGTGAGCTGTGATCATTCTTCAAAGTTGAGAGCACATAATGTTGGCAGTGGGTTACACTGGAAAGAGTCTGAAAAAGAGAGATTGATTAACTTCTTTTTCTTTTCCTCCTGTTCTGTATCGCTTCAGGCTCTTCAGGTGGCACGGCAGTTCCTTCTCCAACAGGCAACAGGGCTGACCTCTCCCAGCAGCAATGAAAATAAGCAGCCAGCCGTTCAGGTAAGAGGCAGCAAAAACTTCAGTACTTCTTTTGAAGCCTTTATAGGAAGTATAATGATAAGAAGATTCCTACAAAGAATGCCTTTGAAAAGTGATTTTCCTTTATTTGATTTCAAGAAGCACTATGTAGCCTATGGATCAACTGCTTAGTTTTTAATTGCTATAGTTAAGGAGACAAACTAGTCTCAGTGGCATGGCTATCATTGTAACATTCTTTTGAGGTAACACACTGCTGTTGATCTCATTACACAGATGAGGAACAGGACATTGTGTAGGTGGAAGTTGATGCTTTGTACAAGATGATTGAGACAGTAAAATTTGTTAAGTACCATCAAGTCAGCTTTGACTTATGATGACCCTATGAATGAGAGACCTCCAAGTCACCCTATCCACAGCCCTGGTCAAATCCTGCAGAATCAGAGCCGTTGCTTCCTTGATTGAGTCCATCCATCTGCAATGTGATCTACTGTTTTCTGCCTTACTTTTATTGTCTTTTCTAGTGAGTTATGTCTTCTCATGATGTGGCCAAAATACAACCATCTCAGCTTAGACATCTTGGCTTCTAGGGAGAATTCAGGTTTGATTTGTTCTGGAACCCATTTCTTTATCTTTTTAACAGTCCATGGTATATGTAGAACTTTTCTCCAGCACCACATTTCAAATGAAGATTTTCTTCCAATCAGCTTTCTTCCTATCATCTTTCTTCATTGTCCAGCTTTCACAACCATACATAGAAATTGGAAATAAAATGGCATGGAGCATCCTAACTTTAGTATTCAATTATTTTTCCAGAAATGGAGGCGGAGACATCCTCATATGGAGGCGGAGACATCCCTATGTAGGGTTGTTCCCTCCTTATCTCTCCAGAGGCAGGAAATTAACTTCAAAAGAGACTCCTCCAGGGGACAGCCCCCCTTTGTTCCTCAGTCTTTTTCCTGCCTCCACACCATGTAGGCAAATTTCAACTACACTCTTTGTTTAGCTTCGGGATTCTGTCTCGTTTCTTCATAGCTGCCCTTACAAGTCCTAGTTTGGTTCTGATTTCTTGATTGCAGCCTTCATTCTGATTAATGACTGAGTCAAGGTATGGAAAATCTTGAACTATTTCAATGTCTTCGTCATCTACTTTAAAATACAATCAGCCCTCCTTATTCACGGATTTTTTTTTATCATTCACAGATTCAAGCAATCCATGGCTTGAAAATACTTTAAACATATACAAAATCCCATAGAATAGAATATAATAGAATCATAGAGTTGGAAGAGACCACAAGGGCCATCCAGTCCAACCCCCTGCCATGCAGGAACTCCCAATCAAAGCATCCCCGACAGATGGCCATCCAGCCTCTGCTTAAAGAACTCCAAGGAAGGAGACTCCACTATTCTCCGAGGGAGTGTGTTCCACTGTCAAACCGCCCTTACTGTCAGGAAGTTCCCCCTAATGTTGAGGTGGAATCTCTTTTCCTGGAGCTTACATCCATTGTTCCGGGTCCTAGTCTCTGGAGCAGCAGAAAACAAGCTTGTTCCCTCCTCAATATGACATCCCTTCAAATATTTAAACATGGCTATTATATCACCTCTCAACCTTCTCTTCTCCAGGCTAAACATCCCCAGTTCCCTAAGTCATTCCTCATAGAGCTTGGATTCCAGCCCCTTCACCATTTTAGTTGCCCTCCTTTGGACACGCTCCAGTTTCTCCACATCCTTGGCAAACCTTGATTTTGCTCTTTTATATACGGGACACCATTTTACTATGCCATTATATTTAATAAGACTTAAGCATCCATGGATTTTGGTATCAATGGGGGTATGTTTGTCTTGGAACCAAACCCCAATTGGAAACCATTCTGTTTCTCCGTATTCTATTTTAACAGTAGCCCGTTGTCCCGAGTACAAGTCATGCATCAGGACTATCAAATGTTGTGGAACACCCATTTCTTTAAGAGCGATCTATAGTTTTTCATGGTCTACACCAGGGGTAGGCAACCTTTCCCCTTTAAGGGCCGAGGGACTTCAGCTCCCAGAAGCCTCAGCCATGTTGGCCAATAGTCCCATGTTGGCCAATAGCTCCTGGGATTCTGGGAGCTGAAGTCCCTCGGCCCTTAAAGGGGAAAGGTTGCCTACCCCTGGTCTACACAATGAAAAGCTTTGCTGTAATCTATAAAACACAGGCTGATTTTCTACTGAAATTATTTGGTGCATTCCATTATCCCAACATATGTTTGCAGTATGATCCCTAATGCATCTTCCTTTCCTGAGCCCAGCTTGGACATCTCATATTTTTGTTCCATATATGGCTAAAATCTTTGTGGTTGAATTTTTAGCATCACTTTTCTTCAGTAGGAGATTAATACAATGGTCCTGTAATTACTGCAATCCCTGGTGTGCTCTTTCTTGGGGATTGGAATGGATATTGAGCATTTCAAATCTGTGGGCTATTATTTTGTTTTCCCTATTTGTTGACAGATTTTAGTTAGAACTCAAGTATAATCTACAAAGACAGAATATGTGTAGCTTGTTGGTATGCCATCTGTTCCTGGTGGTCTGAGTGCAGCTTCCACTTCATTTTCAGAAATTGTAGGTTCATCTTCAAGTGGTTCTTCCTTGAATGAATCTGTCATTCTTGTACTTCTTGTATATGGCTCCTCAGTATATTATTTCCACCACATTTTTGTTTCTGTTCCTCACCTGACCATAAAGCATCCACACTTTTGTTTTTAGTTTCCCTTTGATTTCTCAGATCTAGTGGAAGAGGTTTCTTGTTCTTCCCTCTTTTTTGCCATCTTGTATTTCTCTGCCTTGACTATGATAGTAGTTCTCCTGGTCCCTGTACACAAGTCACTGAACAGTTGTTTTCAGGGTTCTGACTTTATTTCTTTCGCATTTTATTTTTGCTTCTTGCCTGTCCTTAAGTGCCAGAAGGGTATTATCTGTCATCCACTGAGCCTTCTCTTTCTTATGTAATTTATTATTTACTGTTTATTAAAATATTTAAATCCCACTCTTAACTCTAAAGATCTCAGGGTAGTGTATAAAACCGACCTGACTACTTTAAAACAGAGTAACAGTATATACAGTAACAATAGTTTTAAAAGTCTAA
Organism: Phrynosoma blainvillii; assembly: GCA_026167975.1. NCBI lineage: Eukaryota > Metazoa > Chordata > Lepidosauria > Squamata > Phrynosomatidae > Phrynosoma > Phrynosoma blainvillii. The sequence goes on from JANUYF010000004.1 coordinate 245,790,098, forward strand.
GCACGTATTATACAATTTAACTAGTGAAGTTTAGTGATTTAACAATTTTAAAGGAGGTATTAAAACTGGTTAAAATAGTTTTAAATGATTTAAAATCATGTACATGTGATTGTGCAAATCCAACTAGGCCCCAAAAGCTATAGTAAACAATCACATTTTCACTTTGTGCTAGAATAACAGCAATGTTGGTACCGGTTTGGTCTCCAAGGATGAAACATTCTTTAAATGGGATGCCTTCCATGACATTCTCCCATGGCATTTTGCCCCAACTAGTATGGAATATAGGAGAGCCCTCTTCAGCAGACCTGAAACCCAGGCAAGTATATATATGGAGAGGCTTCCCTTCAAATATTGCGGTCTCAAGCCAGAGTTTTAAATGTCATCACCAGCACCTTGAATGCCTATCAGAAGCATATTGGTAGCTAAATTAATTAGTTAATTAATTAATTAGTGAAGTTCCTTTAAAACCACTGATATATGGCTTTTGTATCATGTTCCAGCCAGCTGTCTAGCTGTTGCATTTTGTACTAGCTGGCAGTTTCAGAGTTATATTCATAGCCAACCCCATAGGAATCCTCCAGTACTATTCTCTGTTGTGTGGGAAGAATGAGCTCCCTCAACAGTGAAGAATATTGGAGATAGACCTCTGAAGAATCTATCTAGAATGAGTTTCTTGAAGGATGCTTCATGCCTAGTGTGCAGATCCAAAACTGTAGACCAGATTAATCTTGGAGATATACATTATAACCTTTCTGATAGCTATAAAATCACCCATCAAGCTAGTGGAGTGTACTGAAAGCGTATCTGGGCAATCAGTATTCTGGTTCGTAAGACTACAAAAGATGGCCTTGAATATCCAGTGGAACATACGCTGATCAAGCATAGGCTAATCTTCTGGAAGAGCCCCTATAAGCCACACATGATTGGATGAACAAGGTCCATTCACCAAAAGTGGTCAGGCATAACATAGATCTGAGAAGGAATGTTTATTTGCCATCCACAGATGGGGTGCATGTGTACAGTCAGAGCTAACCATTGAAGGGTGCGAAAGTGAGACCCTACTATGTGTTTTAAATTAAAATTTGATGACAAAACAACTGTGTCATTTAGAAAACTGTAAGAAAGATCCATAAGTAGAAGTACTTGCTCATTAGCATGGCAAGTTATTATAAGGGCTTCCTGAATAGTTACTTTATAGGGTAGCCAAGAGAGGTGGCAAGCTGTCAAGTTTTCAAATGGTTTCTTTGTGACTGAGCCATGTTTAGACAGAACAAGGTCAAAATTGTTGAAAAATCTAGTTTATTTTTCTTCAGGAATACACTGGTGAACACTGGCCAGCCATTCTGGGATCTGCTAAATTATCGAGGAACAAACAAGGAAACAATGTCTTCCCCTTATGTGTGAATCTGTTATTCCTGGTTTGTGACTCCCCTGGAGTTTGAAGCTGGGAATCCATTCTAGGAAATGCATCTGGGAATATAGGTAACCTGGAAAAGGAGCAGGTGTAGGAGAGGAAGGAAACTTAGGGCCATTATTCATTACAAAAAGTGATTGTGGCTTCCATGCTGGGCTGATTTTTTTTTCTGAGAAACTTGTTATTTGCAGTTATGGTGGGTAAAGTATGATTAAAATTCATAAAGAAACAGATCCACACATTGGATCATTTGGGATCTGATGACACTCACAAAGCATCACCTTGCTTTCTCTTTTGCTTACTTGAAGGGGGTCCCTTTGCCACTATTCAGGAACTGGTGAATTGAGTTGACTGATGAGCAGAGATGTAGAATCATAGAGTTGGAAGAGACTACAAAGGCCATCCAGTCCAACCCCCTGCTATGCAGGAATACACAGTCAAAGCACTCCTGACAGCCTTTGTTTAAAAACCTCCAAAGAAAGAAATTCTACCACACTCCAAGGCAGTGTATTCCACTGTCAAACAGCTCTTACTGTCAGGAAGTTCTTCGTAATGTTGAGGTGGAATCTCTTTTCCCATAGTTTAAATTCATTGCTCTGGGTCCTAATCTCTGGAACAGCAGAAAACAAGTTTATTGCATCTTCAATATGGCATTCTTTCACATATTTAAGATGGCTAACACATCACTTCTAAGGCTGCAGCTAAGGTTTGTAGTTCTGCAAAATATTTAGTCTTCTCCGTTGGACAATCCAGGTGCCACAACAAACTGCTAGTCCCAAGATCCCATAGCACTGAGCCAGAGCAGATAAAACAATGTCAAACTACATTAATTCTGCATTGTGGCAGCAGCCACAACCTCTCTTCTCCATATTAAACCTACCCAGCTCCCTAAGATGTAAATCTTTACTCTTCCACACAAGAACAAAGAATTTTAAAATTTTAAAAGTGTTTACAAAAGGTGGCTGATCGTTTTTTTCAATTACTTTTTCATTTTGGGACTGCTTTTATGACAGATTTTTTAAAAATTGCACAAAAACATGGTTTTGGCCCAAATTCCAAAAAATCTCATAGCACTTTACAGTTTTCTTTGCATGGGTTTCTTCACTTCTTCAAGACTCTTTTTCTTGCTGAGGACAAGAAAACATTCCTACTGCTGAGTGAGGCAACAGGATTTTCATCATTGTTGCATTCAGCAGACACCTGATATTGTGGGAATGGTTTGCAAAGTAGGTGGTGAAACCCTAGATGAGGCACGTTGAATTGATTTTGAAGCTCTTGAGGAACACAAAGTAGGTTCTGAACCAAGAAAAATTGATTTCATGGGCCTTGAAACTGTTAAGGGGTTTGAAAAAAGAGTACAGTCACCCCTCCGTTTGCGCGGACTTGGAGTCCACGTCCCTCACCCATTCGCGGGCGGCAAACAGAGGGGAACAAAATGGGGTGTGCACCCTCAGGAACGCTCAGGCAATCCAACGGGGCTTGAATTATTGTTGATTTTCCATTTTTGCGGGGGTGGGGTGGAATGGATCCCCCATGAAAATGGAGGGGTGACTGTATTTGGTTGCAGAGAAAGATTTAGACCAGACCTGAACAAGGTGGCAGTAGGAAGGGGCCAAAATTAAAATAGGCTAAACTTCCTCAGGCTGCAGGTAGGTCTTAATTAAATATTAATTAATTAATTAATAACATTCAATAACATTCAATTCATCCTTCTCTGCCTGGCCCTTTCCTCAGGAGAAAGCTGGGTGGCGGAGAAGCCTTGCAGGGCAAGCATTTGTCTGTCCTCTTCCTCCTCCGCTGCTTGACCTCCTCGTCCTTAGGAGAAAGCCAGGTGGTGGAGGAGCCTTTCTGGGCAAGCATTTGCCCATCCTCCTCCTCCACTGCCTGGCCTTCTCCTTGGGAGAAAGCTGAGCAGCAGAGGAGCCTTTCAGGGTGAGTGTTTGCCCCTCCTCTTCCTCCATATGGCTCTCTTCTCAGGAGAAGGCTGAGCAGCAGAGGAGCCTTGAAGTCGTTCCACATCCTTGCAGGCCGCCCAAAATCCTTGTGCAGGCCTGATTTAGACGCTTAGTGCATAAAATGCAAAGCTGGAGTAGAAGTCTCCGATATTGAAGGGTTGGGGGATCAAATTGGCTCAAATGCTGTATGGTGTTCTCCAGAGATAATGCAGGAGGAGGAGTGGAGGAAGGTATATGAAAGCAAACCTCGTGTAATCCATAGGGAACTGAATTCTATCTCCTTGCCCATACACTAGGGCCATAATCTTGTTTGTGCGCTATGCTCACAGTTGTAGTTTTTCTAGGATCATACAGTGATGGTAAGGAACAGTGGCATCATTAGGGGGTGTGGTGGTACGGCCCACACTAGGTGACACCCTAGAAAGTGGGTGACACCTGGTTGAGCCCTCCTTCCTTCCACTCCCCCGTGCGCCATCCCCACATGCGCTCCTCCTGCGTACACTCCCCCCCGCACACCGTCCCATCATTTTCCTCATAAGGAAAAGGACAGGACAGCATGGGGAGAGGGAGCATGTTCCATCCCTGGAAGCCCTGCCCCCCCCCCCCCGGAAGCCTCGCACTAAGTGACATCCAGTGTAGGGACACCACTGGTAAGGGAAGACAGACAAAACATTGCTAGCTTTGAGCAGACAATTTCTGCAATACCTTACTTACATTGCATCCATGGCCTTTCCCTCCAGTCACCAGTGCCTACATCAGCCTAGTTACACTGGCATAGTGCACCAACAGTATTCCAGTAAGTTGGGTGCTACTGTGTATGGCAGCAGAACCAGCACTCATAGTGATTTTTAGACGGTTTGTTCAACCTCTGAATTGTATGTGTGATATCATAGAATCATAGAGTTGGAAGAGACCACAAGAGGCATTGTAGGTTTGAATGCTTAAAGCAGGGGTAGGCAACCTTTTTGAGCCGGGGGCCGGGGTGCTGTCCCTCAGACAATTGGGGGGCTGAAGCACCAAAAATAAATGATTTTGCCAAGAAAACCCCAAGAACAAGTAATAACAACAATAATCAATATCATCATGGCGGGCGGCGGCAGGGCCGGCCTGGGGCTGGTCCAAAGGCCTCAGGGGGCTGCATCCGGTCCCCAGGCCTTAGGTTGCCTACTCCTGGCTTAAAGAGTGACAGTTACAAATAAGCAGATATCCTACTAATGCTGTTGAAGCAATCAAGTCAGCGACTTGGGTATCAGAATCTGAAATATTCATATACATACAGAGCAGCCACTAGAGGGCCCAAAGACTCAAACACCAATTCTGATTCACCTCCATAGGTGAGGGCTGGGATTGATGGGAATTTCTACCTATAAGTGGCTTTGATACTGAAGTTTTTAAAAACCACTGAACTGTATCTGGGGATAGCCAAGTATCAACTACATGTAGTAGGCTACAAATGGTTAGGTGAGTCATGGTGCGCTAAAATGTGCAAATGAGATTGAGCAAAAGCCAATGGAGTTCTCAGCACTGGTCATTAATGGTCTCGGTTTATTGATTTACCACAAATTTTGTTGAAGAATATTAACTAAAAATACTTTATTAACTGAAATGTTCTTAACTGAAATTAACTGAAACAAGTATTTCTTTTTAGGAAGTGGAACTTTCTGAACACTGTTGACGTTTTTCCTGCTAGAAACTTTGAACCAAAATCTTTCCCCACTTGCTGCCCAAATAATGCTCAGAACTTGATATGAAAAGCATTACGTGTTCTGCAAAATTCAGAAGATAGGTGCACTCCTGCCTACTTACTCTGTAGTCTTTGTGACTACAAAGCTTGGGGGTAGCAGAATAGCAGAGCTGTTATTCTCTGTCTCCCACTCTTCCTCAAAATTTCTAAATGTGGGTGATATGTCACATAGTAAGTACATTGCTCCTTCTTTAGTGGTAATAGCCAGTAATGTGGTGATAGGAGGCAATGAATAGAATGGTTATGACATCACACTATACATTGTTTTGATCTAGATATTGCAAGGAAGAGTGTGTAATGGAAATAGAGAGATAGTAGCTTTGTGGCAGTTGGAACATTGAATTATAAACTGAATCATTTTCACTCAAACATCAAGTCTGCTCTTTAGCTTTTAAACTATATATATATATATATATATATATATCCTGCTTTCAACTTGGATATCACTAGAGATCCTGCCAAGATGGAGGTCATTGCACATGTGTACACCACCAGCAAAGCTGATAGGCTTGGGATATGAAAAGGGCTTCAAAATGAACATAAATTCAGCTCTAAAGGAGGAACAGAAAAGGAAGGGGGAAGCCCAAGTGAATGGAAAGTGACAATTTTAAATAGCTATGTGGAGGGGCTCTCCCTTCAGGCTAATTAAATTTATCGGTGAACAGTAGGTTACCTTATTAAAGCCATGTGGGTTTAATTAACAAAGGAAAGTAATTAGTATGTGCTCTCCTGGAGCTAAAGGTCCCGCCTCTATCTGGCTGAATTGCCTCCAAAGTCTGCTGGAAATGGAAGAGACCTAGTAGAAGAGGGTATGGAGATGAGGGAGGCTTCCTTCTGCATCTCTGGATGTTCCAGAGAGCCAGATCCATGCAATGATCTTGGCAATGCTTGTTCTCATTTTTCTGTCTGTTGAAATACATCTGGCATAAAACAAGGTGGTTATTTTACCTGCTGTTTTCCCCTCATTTCCCTGGTTTTGTTTGGAACTGCATACCTGCAGTGTGTTCTCAAGTGTATAAGCTGTCTTCTCCTCAGCCAGGTTTGTCCTGTTTATTTCTCACTTGGCTGCCTATCTCTAAACCTACTGAACTGAATCTGGATAGTGTTGCTTTGAAGGCAGTGGGCCTTTCTCTCTTGTTTGTTACCTGATGCCCAGCAAGATTCATTCTGAACTCATGTCTTTCTGATAGTGGAAGAAATACATCTTCAGAGCAGTGCAATAAGAGTACAAACATTAGCAAAAATTGAAGCCAGCTTGGGAAAAAAATCCCTGATTCCAGTTTAGGGAGCATTCCCAGTTCATTATATCACATTAGCCATCTTGAACCATTCCAGTACAATAAAGGCATATGTATCTCAATATCCCACTCTGCCTCCCTACACACACGCGCTTTCCAAACTTGAACAGGAAAAGTAGCATCAGAACCCATTCCACAAAATAGTTTAGTTTCATATATTCTGATCTCTTTCCGTCAGGAATGGCTGTAATTTCCAAGTAATAAATGAGATCACTTCGCTTTATTCCAAGACTTTGCAAATAAAGCCTTGTTGGGAGTTTTCCATTTGACTTTGTTGTTTTCCAGTGAGGATTGGATTAAACCCATGCACCTCATGTATTGGAACAATGTATATGAAATACAATTCTGTGAAATGCTTTAAATTTAGAAAGATTTGATGATGATAGGGGAAAATGCTGGTAGCCAGGAAACAAGTTTTCATTCCCTAATGGTCCTTAATCTTGAAAATGCACCATAAAAATGCTGCCTCTGAAGAGTTTTTGGGACACGTGGAATACAGAGCTTTCCTGAAATGTATTTTCCTTCTTTTTAACCCTGCCATCACCTGCCCTGAAAAAAAAGTTGCATTTCTGTGGAAGGAATGGGCAGGCCATAATCTCCATTAATGAGTTTAAGTGAAAGTGAAAAATGCAAAATCAGTGCTGATATTAACAGCAATAATTCATCAGGGCTTCTTTTGAGCCAACAGCTTTTTCCAATAGCTTTTTCAGGAAGGAAATGCAGTCACCAAATGGAAAATATCTTGAAAGAACAAAGGCAGTGAGGGTGAAGTCAGATTCCTGTAATCTGTGGGTGTCTTCCTTTATTATTTGTGTGTGTATGCATGCCCATCTCTTTGACTTTTTTCATCTATTGTTTTTATCCCCCTACTGTTTCTTTTCCTAGTGTTTATGAACTGTGTGTGTGTTGCATGGCTCTGTCTTTCCTAGTCTCATTCTGTCATTGCCTGTTTATCTTCCCTTTCACCCTCACTCATTCATCGTCTGTTTTCTCTCTTACATTTTGTTTTTCAGTCTCTTTTTTCCTCTCTCCCCCCTGCCCCCCATCACAGTCCTGTTCAGCCTTTCCCAGTCTCTCCTCTGTTTGTTCCTGTGGCTTTCTCAGAGTTAACAGAGCATGCCTTTCAGTCTCCCTCCCCACTTTTTGTGTTGCAAAAGAACTTGTGAAAGTTGTAGACATGAGTCAGGAATAGCTCATAACTCAGCAGCCTTTCTCCCCTCCACATGCCCCAGCATTACAACTGGAGGAGGATCTGAATGAGGGGAGATATGGGATTAAGCAGACTCTCTTTGAAAGGAAGTTTATCTAACAGTGGAATGGTGTGGATGAGATTGACCAGGAGGGTTTTTCCAGTGTGTGTGTGTGTGTGTGTGCTCACACACACTCACGCACACGCCTGGAGAGTGTATTGGTAAGAATGAAGGATGTATAGAGCAAGGTTCCTTAGGCCAAAGTCTGTTCTTCCTGAAGGAGTGAAGAAGTGACAGTAGGATGTGTATCAAAAGAATTGAATATATAAAATCTGTACCACAGCAGGGCTCAAAAGGGACAGGAATACTTCCCTAACTTCTGATGGGAGCAAAACTCCCCCATTTACTTGCCAGGGCTGTAAAGGCTGCCTCCCAATCTTGCTCCCAACCCACATTAAAAAACCAGAGCTTTTTCTGCAGTATAGTCAACTGTGATCTCTGCTGACATTTTTTTCTTTTTGCAAGGATATAAGGGCTTGAAACCTAAACCAATTGTACAGTTACATATAGAACTGGGATAGAAGCAGTTTCGACGTTTGGAGAGAGAGTGTTAAAATTTTCAGGACTGCTGTGATTTGTTAGATTTCCTCTAACAAAGTGAGAAGTGAGAAGTAAGGATGGCAACAAGAAAATTGTCCTGGAGCTGGGTGTAAAAAAAGCAAACACAACCTGGGACTACTGTGGTAGAGGTCTCAAAACTGAACATAGTAGAGGTTGATAAGGAAAAGTTTCTTGACCATCAGGGCTTGGCTAGCATCTCACTGCAGCCTACAATGCCCAGCATGAATATTAAGGCATGCTAAAGCTTTTTGTTTTGACTGTTGATCTTAATGAATGGCACAGTGTCAAATATCAGCACTTTTGCCCACATTTGAACTGAAAGTTTAGTCAAACAAGTGCAGATGCTTGCACCTTTCTTTTAAAAATTGGTGTATGTGCCCTAATTTGGTCTTGTAATTCAATTTTGCTAAACAGAACTAAATTGGCTGGCTGCCACCTAACTTCAAGGGCCCCTGCCCCCTTTCGAGGGATTGGCAGATTTTAGGCTGATAAGATCTACCTTGTTTTTCACTAAAAGCTTTGAGGTCTGCCAACCAGACCCATGTGCACAGTAGTAGCTCAAGAAGGCAAACATAGAATTGCCAAACATGGTGTGTGTGAACACATGTTCAGCCCAAGAATTTATTTTCAGTGTGGACACTGGAGCCTTATTAGTCCTTTCACACACAAATCCCCCATATTTTATTGATTTCAGCAGCCTAATTTAGGAAGTTAAAGGACCTTTTCTCCTGATATTTTAAAACTATTGGAAGTCAGACGTCCTTGCTGATCTACTGCGAATCACCTAACTCCTGTCCACCTCTGCCTCCAGAATTAGACCCTAGTTCATTAGCTTGTCTTCAGCATCACATGTCTGTGGAAGATTCTTAAACCTTTTAGTTCTGATGTGCAAAAATTGAAAGCAGGATGTTTCCTGCAAAAGAATTCACTAAGTTTAAGCTGTCTGCATAGTCCACACTGATCCCTGTCACCTTTGTAGACTAAAGGGAGTATAGTGCAGAGTGGGGTCCAGTTTGTATGTCTAAGCAACATGGACTGGAAAGCAGTGATATAATGACCAGCTCTCCCAAAGTATAACTGTATAGATAAATATACTTAAATGATCCAAATGAGCTGCATGCCTATTTTAAAAACATGTTCCGTTTACCACTGATTTCAGTGCAACATTCAGAATAGTCCTGGGTTAGGACATAGGTTTTGTTGAACAGAGAAGTGGAATAGACTATCTTGCATACACTTGTAGAACTTAAAAGTAGGAGTACTTGTTTTGTAAATTCCAGTGTAAAATGGTCTGATACGTACCACCTAGACTCCAGCATGGATTGGAAAATCCACATTTTCAGTTATCCTCCAAATTTCACAATTTTCCAAATTTTGCAATACAAAATGTTGAGTTTTTCTCTCAAAAGGTACGAATACACAGACATGAATATTTTACCATAAACTGTTTTCAAAGTGTCTACTTGACAAAAAAAATTATAAATGGTGAGAAAACACATTCAAAATTAGAGAATTTTTCTTTAAAAATCATGCTATTGCACAAATGGATGGAAGAGAGTTCTGAGCATATGCAAAATCAGCGCAGTCTGGAAACAATGGCCTGTCTGTCCATGGCTTCAAGAAGCAAGCATCATCTTCCACTCCATGGACCATCCAAATGAATGTATTTTATTGAACACCTGGGAGATGATAATGTTACAGGCATTTTATTGTTTGGTCACTGGGGCATAGTTGTGATTTCAGGAAATGGACCTTAAATGTGGTATGGATTATATGACATTTCAAATGACCCAGGAATAAATAACTACCTAAAATCATTTTTAAACAGGTGATTTACAGCATACTATGATGACTAATTTTATTTTTCACATTTTCAGGTGACCACGTTTTTGAAATAAGACATTTAGCTTTGTTGCCTGTTAGTTATAGTTGCTTAGAATTTACATCTAAATTTTCTTTTAATCTTTTACATATTAAGGTAATTTATTTATTGTTATAGTATCTAAAATAATAATGTAAATCTTACATCATTTTAACTATTGGCATTTTAATATTTCAATTCCTTTTTCCTCTACCAATAATGTACAAGATTAAAAGGTACAATATTTTCTTCTCTGTTCATAGGTGAGTAATATATTAACACTCTCCTTGATTTCTTATGTTTTCTAATGTGCATACTTAGAAAATACTACTCTTTTCCAATTGGGTAGATTCAGTCATAGTTTCAGATCAATAGTCACTCCTGAAATTTTTCCTCCCAGTACAAGATAATCAATCTTTGAAGTGTTTGCAGCCATCATCCAGCATTTCTGAGGAACTGTACAAACCAAGACTTTAGTCATCTTGTCTATGGAGTTTATCACATGGGGGAAAATTGGGGGTTTAAAAAGGCATTTTCTTGGGAAAGTTGCATGATCATGGTGAAGATTTTCACATACATCGCAATTAGAGAGGACGGGATTTCCCCATGAATTATTTGTTGCTTGTTATTCCTTGGTTATTCCCAGAATAAGTCCCATCTAATCGTATTGTTGTCTGAAAATCTTTGCCGCAATCTCGGGACTTTGCTGGGAAAATGCCTTTTTAATTCCGGCTTTCCCCCATGAGATATGAGTTATGGTAACTAAGGCTGCATCCACACTGCAGAAATTATCCAGTTTAACATCACTTTACTCAGTAACTATGGAATTCTGGGAATTGTAGTTTGGTGTGGCACCAGAGCTCTCTCACAGAGAAGGTTAAATGTCTCACAAAACTCTAGTTCTCAAAATTGCATAACATTGAGCCATGGAATCTGAAGTGGTGTCAAGCTGGTTTATTTCTGCAGTGTGGATGCAGCCTAGGTGTTTCAAGTGTTGCCACCAATTTTCTGATTCTTGTTTTACTGTGCAGTATCGCTTAAGTCGACAGGCGACTTGAAGGCATACGTAGACACAAATCAAGGATTCTTGGTTATAGTTCAAAGCATTTGTGACATCAAATGATTCATAATAAAACTCCTTTGATTCCCTTTTAAAATTATAATCCTTTCAAGAGAGTTGCAGCTATTTAAGAAGAGAGTCTGTTCATCCATAGAATAATTTTAGTGGAATGCCTTCATTTTTCCTTTGTTCAGATGGCTGAAACACTGTTTAGCTATTTAGGAGAGTGTCTGTTTCTTCTTGAGCTTTGAAGTCGCTCTATGTGAAGGTCCAAACAAGCAGTGATTTGATGTAAATTGATGGAAAGGCTTACTTCAACTAACTTGAAATAGTTAAATGTTAGCCTTCTTTAAGTCCATTGTGTTACTTGTTCTGATAATTTATGGTGACTTAATGAATTCTGTGTCAGCTATTATCTGTCATGTAGTAGATTAATTCAGTTTATTAATGGAAGAAAATACTAAAGCCTAACAGCAGGCCCAGGTTCAAGTGTGTTCACCCATGAAGCTCCCTGTATGATGTTTTCTCCAGCTTTGCCTACTGTACAAGGTTGTCAAAGATAAAATGTGAGAGACTGGTTGTGTGTGAGGGGTGGGTGGGTATACCATGTATGCTTACCTGAACTCCTTGGAAAATACTTGGGATATACTGGGGCCTAGAATGTCACTTGGGCCTGTTCCTGTAGATAAGCATAAACATTGCCTCATAGGCATTTGAAAGAGCTCCAGTTTTTTTACAAAACAAACAGAAACAGCTAGGGCTGCATTCCTAAACCCGCATGAAAAACAGGTTGCAAATCTATTAGCTTATCCACTCTGGCCAAAAGTCTTGAGATTTGGCAGGAGTTGTTCTGTATTTACCCCCCTGCCCCCCAATGGCATACTTTCTGTCCTGGTTCATTGCAGGTAACTTCTTGGGACCAGCCTCAACTTTTTAAACCAAAGGCAGAAATCTTTTAAAAACAAAAACCTGGAAGATACTGCTACAGGCAGTGGTTCATTTCTATAGTCGGCTCCATTGTGACATCTGGGTGGTCACTATGATGACACAATGAATGAAGACATGCCCTTTCCCATTGAGGTTCTCCTCTGATCTTTGTTCCCTCAGTACATCTCCAGGGAGGTGAGGAACCCCACTCACATTATATTTCATGCTATATAAAAAGTAAAAGATGAAGCCCCAGTATATTTAGGACATCTGGGTATTGATATGGGAACCTCTGTTATAAGGTGTGCTGTCTGGATAAATAATAGTCTTCCAAATCCCATTTTTGGCCAGTCTGGATGAGCACTAAGACTTCAGTCCTGTACCTACTTGCCAACTGAACTCATTGTGGTTTATCTCTAAGTAGATATACAGCGTAGAATTGTGAATGGGTTTGTTCAAGTGCTGAGGCTTCCAAGGAATTTAGGGCAGAATGGGACAGAGAGGAAGAAAAATAATCCAAGTGTCTTAGACTGAAACCTCATGAAGTTTAATTGTACATCAGTCATTTTAAAACAGTCTAAAGCTTTCTGCATCACTATCTTGAATTGGCCTGCAAAACAAATAAGCCACCACCAGAGCAGAAATAATATTGAAGATATTTATTCAGTACAGCATGTATCAATCTGTTTATTGCATTTTAAATCCGCAGTAGTATCTCGGCACGCATTACAGAAACTGGGGTACAGCTCATCCATATGGATACCTTGAAATGCTATCTTGGCAACAGATTCCCAGTTAGGCTTCCTGTAGCATAATAGATGTGTAGTATGCAGTAACAATAGGTGAAGTGGTGATTTCTGATGTTTCCTACACAGAACTGTGTCCTGTGATGGGAAGTTTGGCTTGGATAAAGTAGCCCTAAAACTCAAAGCTTCTGTCACTTTTTGTTTGTTTATATTTACTTACTTATATTTTTATTTCAATTTAACTTCAAGAAAGTTGGGCTGATGTTAAAAGGCTGCTCAACACACTCACCTCCTGTTATCCTATTTTAGGATTTGAAGATTGTCAACCTAAGTTGCAAAAACAGCAGTGGATGGCAGGGGTGTGTGTTAGATTTTGCTCGCCCCAGCCTTTAGGTCACTCAGTAAGCTTCATGACTGGGTGAGAATTTGAACTGGGCACTCTTGCAACTGTGCCACTCTAACGCCGATTCTTCTTTGCAACTAGAGCCTGGAAAGCTGTTTTTAAAAATGTAAGCCATAACAATTCCAAGGTCCCCTAAGGTAGTAGCTGATATAGTTACATAATTTTAAAAAAATGCTTTACTTTACCATTTCTAAAGTTATTTTAGTCCAGCTATAATATGTGTGTTCAGTTTTTAAAGAAAATCACACAAAAGAAGCAGCAAAAGACAGATATCCACCACCATTTAAGGGGATTTAGATGGAACAAGCAAGTTGCAGTATGTACACACATTAATAATATGTGATGCTCCTCCTCCATCACGAAATAAGACAATTTCCCCATAATTATAAAAGTTGCAGGTACAGTTGGCCCTCTGTACCAACTGATTCTTTATCCATGGATTCAACCTCCCTCCCATATTTTAAAAATATTCAAAAAATATAAATTCCAAAATAAAAACCTTTGTTTTGCCATTTTATATGTGACACCATTTTACTATGCCATTTGATTTAATGGGACTTGAATATCCATGGATTTTGGTATCCATGGAGGGTCTTGGAAACCTATCTGTCATCAAGTTATAGTCATCATATAAATTAATTATACCTTTATTTATTGGGGAAAAGGTAACTTGTTATTTGTAATTGGTTACTTCCAAACTCTGTTCACAATGATATAACTAGATACTTTTTGAAGATCTGCTGTATAATGGGGTACAGAGAGCTATCTAGATCCTGGATTGAAGATGGAATTTGCTTCAATATTGTGGCCATTTCTAAAATTTCTGGCAATGAGAAAACAAAAATAGAATCTTGTATTCTTTCTCTTTGTCCATTTCTAAGGAAGATTTGGAGGGAAATCCACCATCTGGATATATTTTTATAACAAAAGAGGAAGGACTAGTACAAGGAAAGCGTAGTAAGTTTGGAGCAAACTGCAGGAAATTGCTTTTTTGGGGGGGGGTCGGCTGTGGCAGGGAGGGCACTGGTGTGGAAAAGTGTATTTTGTTGATTTGAACTTGAGTGAAATGGGTAATGAAGACAGATCAATACTGGCCCCTCCACACTCCCTCATTGAAGGGAAAAAGAGAGAGCTGCCTATGTGTCTGCTGCAGTTATTCTAAACTTAGTCTTATTGCAGTAGGTTCTCTCACTGTGTTCCTGTCTTGATGTTGTTCCTATGTGCATCCCTTGTTCTTGCTTGCTGTGGTGGATCTATGCACTTGAAATGTGTCCTGCATAAATGGAAAAGCAGTTGGGAGGAAAGAGTAGAGGAGAAGCAAACTCAGGCACCAACTCCTTAATGTTACAAAGTTTTTAGAACAACTGTTAGATTGGAAAACAGTTGAAGGAGGAGAAAGCTGGTAATAATCTTGACCCTTTTCTTCTTCACTACAACCTGGCTATTCAGCACAGGTGAACTACTAGAGCACAGGTGCCAAAGAATGCCCCTGTGGCTGCACGCTGTTCCAAGATTGATCTTGCAACCCTCCAGACTGCCCCTTTTCTGGCAAAAAGGAAGTGATAACCTCTCCTAAGGGCTTCTGGGAGCAGTAGGTCACCATTTAAAAGGGTTGCTGAGCCCCCCTGTGCCATTTAACATTTTAAAAAATAGCAATCTTCTTAACCAGACCTGCAAAACATATGACCCGGGGGCCGCATGCGGCATGCCAAGGGATTTCAAGTGGCCCACGAGGATGTGGAACGACTTCAAGGCTCCTCTACTGCTTGCCCTTTTCCTGAGGAGAAGGCCATGCAGAGAAGGAGTAGGAAGGGTGAATGCTCACCCTGCAGGACTCCTCCACCACCTAGCTTTTTCCTGAGGAGAAGGCCAGGCAGAGGAGGAGGTCACTTGCTCTGCAAGGTTCATCCACTTCTCAGCTTTCTCCCAAGGACCAGCCCAGGTGAAGGTGGAGGAAGAGGGCGATGGGCAAATGCTTGCCCTGCAAGGCTCCTCCACTACCTGGCATTCTTCTGAGGAGAAGGCCAGGTGGTAGAGGAGGAAGAGGAGCAAATGCTTGCTCTGCAAGGCTCCTCCACCACCTTGCTTTGTCCTGAGGAGAAGGCCAGGTGGTGGTGGAGGAAGATGGGTCGGGCGAACACCCATCCTTCAGGGCTCCTCCACTGCTCGGCTTTCTCCCAAGGAGAAGGATGGGTGGGGGAGGAGGAAGAGGACATGCAAATACTCCTCCTTTGCCTGACTTTCTCCTGAGAAGGCCAGGTGACAGAGGAGGAAGAGGAGCAAATGCTCGTCCCTCAAGGCTCCTCTGCCACTCAGCTTTCTCCTGAGGAGAGGGGCAGGCAGAGGAGGAGGAGGACAGAATTAATATTAATTAATTAATGTTAATATTATTAATTAATTACTATTTAATTTAAGCCTATTTGTGGCCCGAAGAAATTTAGCCTATTTTAAGTTTGGCCCCTATCTACTGCCAAGTTGTGCAGGTTTGTTCTTAACCATAAGGTGGGCATAGGTTCACTTCCAGATTTGTTCAGGTTTTTGGCAGTTCAAAGGGTCCTTGAGAATTAGCATGATGTAGCAGTTTGAGTGCTGGCCTAGGACTCTTGGAAGCCAGAGTTTTTGAACCACCACTCAGCCATGGAAACCCACTGCTTAAACATGCACCACTCCTTCACCCTAAGAGGAAGGCAATGGGAAACCTCCTTTCAACAGATTTTACCAAGAAAACCCTACGATGGTGTCTCCATAAATCAAGGTTGAGTTGAAAGCACATAGCAGCAGCAGCATCAACAACAAGAACATAGGGCCTTTGGAAGATCATGGGGCAGGTAATTGGTTGCCCATCCCTTAAATAGAGGATGGCACATGGAACATTTATCTTGGAATATGCAGTTAGATACCTAGACTTAACTCTTAACTATATTCTTCATTCATGTGTTTTGCAACTTGCTTGTTCTGTCTAACTCTCTTTATGTGGGTGCAGGATATTTATTTTACTTTCACACAGAAGATGTATCTGTGTAACAAGCAGAACAGCAAGATTCTGAAGCTAACACCAAACCAATACAGTAGCAGCAGTATTCCATATTCCAGTCAAGGTCATTCAGTCATGTGACTTCTTCCCTTTCTGTTCCTCAAAGATGAATTGGTATACTAGGTATGCAATCAGCTTCTGCCTTGAGAAATATTGGTACCTTTTTTTCCTAGTCTAAGGGCATTTTACCCAGTTCCAAGCAGTAGGGGAGTTCATCGAGCAAGACCATTCAGTTGAAAGCCCTACAGTGTTATGATTCATTAATGAATCTCACCCTGATGTAGACAGAATTTTGACTTCTGGGCACCAAGAGTGGCTTGGATTTGTTCCCCTCCTCCTTCAGTATTGCAAGCATGTCCTAAGAATCTGTGCTACCAAGTTCTGCTTTTTATTATGTATCTATAAATCAGATCACTTAAATGAACCTTCTCCAAGACACATATTCTAACAGACTCATTTTCCACCAACAGACCGGCTGTTCTTTTGTTCTTCACCTTTAACTCGGGTATGATGGGATTCAGGCTAAAGCATCTCAGAAAAACATATCCATTCAGATGCACTGTCAAGGCTATGCTAGGAGGCCAGAGCTGTTAGTAAGCAGTTTTGTGGAATGGCAGTAAGCCAGCAAGTGAGTCACTGCTGCCTTAGCTCACTGTCTGCCAGATGCCAATTCTGAAACACCCACACCCACAAACCATTCTTGGAGAGAGAAATTCAGCCTCTGTCTGCAGGCACAATGCTTCTGTTGTTATTACGAGTGTTAATCTTTAGAGAGTGAAGAGCCTACAGTTATTGTGAAAGTCAAAAAGCAGGCCTGGTGCAACTAGTTAGTTAAAGGTTTCATGGCAGTTTAGGTGTCCTTTGCTCCTAAATTAAAGTTAACATCATTTATTATTTCTGTCTTGTTCAACCTGAGATGTGCTAAGTGCTGAATTAACTGGCTTAAAGCTAAAGCCATTCTTGGCATTACTGCTGGTATAATTCTCATCAAAGATTTAAAAGGTTAGGCCAAAAAATGAAGTTCTTCTCAGCCTAGGTGAACTAATTTTATGAGAGTTTTGACTTCTTCCTAGAGCACAGAGGTGAGCAAATTATAGTCCTTCAGATGTCGTTGGCCTGTAAAGCCCTCAGTTGTTGCAAGCATGGATGATGGTGAGAACTGATGGCTGTTGTAGTTACAACAACATCTGGAGGGCAACCGTTTGCCCACTCCATCTGAAAGGCTAATGTGGCATATTGAAGCATTTTTAAACAGAAGCTGGAAAAAAAATCCAGGCTTTTGCTGTTTGTCCAGAGTGTTTCAACAATTGATACCATATTGGTAGTGCTTCTCTTATATTTCAGTATGCCATATTAAATGTCATAGTACCTAGACATGTATGTTACTACTAACGACTTATAGGATGAGTTCTTTAAATATCTTTTTTTTTATGGGCCTATTTGGGTTACCAGGAATAGTTATGGTACTCCTCACAGTGTAGTTGGTTACCTTAGACTGTGCATCTGTGTGAAATGGGCTAAAGCCATTTCTTTTCAGGTTGTCTTAATGCTACCTCTGCCTCATGCATTGTGATAGGATGTTTGTTTTTGGTATGTTAAGAGTGAGGAAGAAAAGAAATCGATGAATATGGCATCTAGTTATCTATTAGTTATCTCTCTGTGTGTTTGCATGGAAGATCTGTTTTGACAAATTTTAAGCCTGAATTGTTTTTATTATCAGGAAGTTTTACTTACTTATCTTTCTTGTTTTTAATCAGGCTTGAATTTTGCACTCTGCTACCTATATGAATTGATTTTACTTGTTAGATTTCCCATTCTGGATCCATTCTTTCTTAAATGCCAGTGTTTAAACACTCAACTTGATTAGCAAGCACATGATAAAAACTTGCTTTAAACTTTATTAATTAAAGTGGCCCATGAAGTCCCACCAAAAATGGCAAAATTGTCCCCCACCCCTTAGAGCAGGAGTGGGCAACTATGTAGGTGCCCAGGGCAAATTCCCCCACAGGCCATACTCCATACATCAGATCCAAATACCTCCATTTTCTTCTGCAGCTATGGAAGAAAAGTATTTGAGGTAGTACAGTGGGCCCTTGGTATCTGCTGAGGTTTGGTTCCAGGACCCCCTGTGGATAACAAAATCTGTGGGTGCTCAAGTTCCATTAAATACAATGGCATAGTAAAATTGTGTCCCTTGTATAAAATGGCAAAATCAAGGCTTGCTTTATATATATTCCCAAGCCGTGGATGGTTGAATCCATGGGGGGCTGACTGTATGAGGTTCTGGGATGCTTGCCACAGTAGGGTTATTTTTAGACATTTTCATGTGTTGTGAGGTTTCTGCGTGATTTTAGAGCAAAATTTCCTGAAAATTATGCCTTTTATAATTGGGTGGTTTGGGGAACTGGTGGGTAATTTCAGGGGCTACAAATGTAATGCCCAGGGACCACTGGCAGTCCATTGGATGAACTTTGCCCACCTCTACCCTAGAATACTATGAGGTCATTTTTATTTCAAAAATATCAAAAAAGGTAAACATTCAGGGTCAGAGGAATGGCACTAAGACCATTGCCTACCCCATTATAAAGAGCACTTTCTTTGTGCAAGATGTGCTGTAAACCTTTTGAGCCTCTAACTGGCCTTTCTCTCCTAGCACTAGGTGTACTGTAAGAGAGAGATGGTACATCATAGTGAAATATTCTTCAGGAGAAGACTGTTTTACTTAACAATTCCAAATCTCCCCTAGTTTTCATCTACCACTTCCTATACGAGAGCCTGCTTGCTCTTTGTTGATGGCCATTAGCCTTCAAGATTTCTGTTTGTCTATGTTTCCTGAATAACAGTGCATGATGTTCCTGATCAGTTTTGCAAATAAAAGGCTGAAGCTCTTCTAGCTCAGTGCTCCTGAAACTATCTGTTGATGGGCCAGCATTTTCCCCAACCTCAAGTGCCATGAAATAGGCTTGGTTCCTTCCAACCTGTATTTGTAATTGAGGGATTTGCAATTCCATTGCCATTTCTCCATTATTTTGTATCACTTAGGAGTTTTCAGGAGTCCCTCACTTGGTCACCTGAGCTTCCAAATTAGCATTGTCCTAAGAGGCAGGCATAATATCAACATGCTCCTTAAATAATCTTAAGCATTGCAATTTTGGAAGCTTTGACATGGGAAAATAAGCATGTGCCTTTGTCCTGTTTTAGGCCTTTATTGACATAAATAAATTACGGTACTATGCATACATACACTCATACACACACACACACACACACACACACACACACACACACACACATTGCCCTTTGGGAGGAACATAATAGACTTCTCAGTCTAGGCACATTCCTATCATAAACTACATTGCATGTAAGGACTAAAGCAACTGACATCATATTGGAACATCATATTCATTTAAGGAAACATCACTAAGAGGCAGCCTGAGTCACATTGCTAAGAAATTAAATATCTTACACTATAACATAGTAATTTCCTGAGGAATTCTGCATTTCTAAACAGACATCCATAGAGAAATCCACATGTTTCCACAGGCATCTCAAAACAGAGGAATCTATGATAGTTTTCTTTAACAGTAAGTTATCTAATATTTATCCAATAGCCTATCACCGTATTATCAAATATTCAAAGACATAGCCATATTAGTTTGTATCAACATAAAAAATACAAAAGAAGCCTGTGTCACCTTTGAGACTGAGAAATTTGTAGCATGACGTTTTATGGTTTCTACATTGCTGAAACAGACTGTTGCAAACATCTTTATCTCAGTCTCAAAGGTGCTGTAGAATTCCTTTTTATACTTTTTATTTTCAGGTAACAGCATAGTGTGTGTATGCATCCACACACACCTTCCAGTTGCCTGTCGGCTTTTGATGACCCATGAACTTCAAAGAATTTCTTAGGCAAGAACTACTCAGAGTAGGCAACTGTTTATATATAGCTGTATGAGCAATGGCGGAAACAGTTGTGAGCTGCTTACCTTTTCTCTCATTTAGATCTGCATTTATGTTACAGGTATCTTCCTGTCTGTTGATCTCTACCTATTAGTAGTGACTGTTCATTGGTCTGCTCTTATCAACCAATTAGATATGACTTGCAATAATCTATCTGTTCAAGGTCACATATTATACAGCTGTAAACGAGATTTTACTGGCCTTTCAGCATGCCACCAATTAGATACAGGTCCTTCACTGGTCACCATTATTCTGTCTACCTGCCATCAGGTGACTGCATCAAGTATGACTCTGCATTATTAAATGCCATTTCACTAAGTATACCTTTTTGGTTTCTTCCCTCTCTGGTTAGACTTTTCTATATTTACCTTATTTTATCTTATACTTAAGTGGCTAAACACCCACACCTGGTTTCATTTCATTCTTCAAAGACACCTGTCACACAGTGTTTATTGCCATTCTTTCTTTCAATATACAGGCATCAGGGCCTTAAATGTTGCAAAAATTGATACAAAATAAAGCATTCAGGCAATAACAGCAGACACCCACATCATATTTGTGCCAAATTACTATTGCATTGACATAATTTCCTGGAGATGTACCATGGGCTACCAGTGGATGATTCACAGACTAGCATCAGCATTTGGACCACCACATTGAGTAACACTATTCTTGTTGTTATGTGTCTTCAAGTCATTTCCAACTTATAGCAACTCTAAGGCAACCCTATCATGGAGTTTTCTAGGCTAAATTTGTTCAGAGGGGGTTTGCCTTTGCCTTCCTCTAAGGCTGGGAGAGTCTAACGTGCTCAAAGTCACCCAGTGGGTTTCTGTGTCTGAGTGGGGATTCAAACCATGATCTCCAGAGTCAACACCCAAACTCCACCATGCTGGCTCTCTTACATTGTTCTAATATCTTATAAACACTGGACACAGATTTATCTCTTTGGTTATATCAGGGCCTTTACAGACTACCAGAAATAATGCAGCTTGAGTCCACTTTAACGGCCCTGGCTCAGTGCTAGAGAATTACGGGAACTGTAGTTTTTTCTGAGACATTGAGCCTTATCTGTCAGAGAGCTCTGGTGCCACAATAAACTACAGTTCCCATGATTTCCCAGCACTGAGCCAGGGCAGTTAAAGTGGATTCAAGCTGCATTATTTCTGGCAGTCTGTAAAAGCCATCAGTAAACAATTCACATACTTTTTCTATGGTTTTGCTGGGCTGAAGGTGCTTTTCATGGACATGATGGGAACAAATGTTTTCCATAATGAGATGCAGCTGGCTTCTATCATATTGAGAGAAACTGAAGATAAACTGGTGCCAGATCTGGAGGTACTGTGGGAACAATGTTTAGAGATCCTACCCTTTTCACCATCTCATTGTAAACTAGGAAACAAGAAGGCTAGAGTCCTAAAAATACTCCATAATTTAAGAACCTATATACCGTATGTACCTATAGATCTTCTTCCTTGCTCCTCTTCCTAAGGAGCCCCAACCATTCTCAGTGTCAGCATAGAATTTTAAAAGAAAGGGGAAAGCTATTGGATGTAGACAAAGGTTTGTATGAAAATATAATTCTGCTTTGTTAGCAGCCATCACACTCTAAAAGGCACCGCTTTTGTTTTCTTGTAACGTTGTGAAAACCTCATGTCGGATCGAGAGCTGCGGCCCTCACGACTAATCGCCTCTCCTTTGTGTTTTTAGATTATAGGGGCAATTAGTGTTGTCAAAACCTCTGGCAAGTCTCTTTGCTCTTGACAGGGTGTCAGTCCGACGGGCACAAAATGGAAGGTGTTATAACTCTCCGGTAATTGGAATGCCTCCGATTTTGAAAATGCCAGCCAACGTGTATCAAGCTGGATGCACAGTGTAGTGGTGGGGGCTGTGGGGAGGGAGTTCAGATGCAGGATGCAGATGAGCAATTAATTACAGGCTCTCATTCAGAGCACACTGCAGGCTGATGAACAGCAAAGGGAAATTAGTGTGATGCTTGTTGCCTAGTGAGTGGGCATCAACTCTGTTCTTGTTCACTCAGAGCTACTGCCCGAGTTTCTCTGTTGATTTTCATTGCTTACTGTATGTTGGAATACTCATCCTGTTGGATAGTCAGAGGACAAAATACTATCAGTGATGTACATCAATGACATATCAATTGCAGCTGCCATGTTTCTGCTGTGATAGCAAGGCTTTATAGTAATTACTCCGTTACACAAGAAGGATACTTCTCTGTTTCTGTCCCAGTGGTACGTTTGATTTTATACATATTTCTTGCAGATGGACATTTAGAAAGCTTTCTAACTTAGCTTGTTGTTGTTGTTATCGTTGACTGCCTTAGAGTCAACTTCAATCCATTGTGACCCATGAGAGACCTCAGAGTCATCCTATCCTCAGCCGCCCTGCTCATCTCCTTAGACTCACAGCCATGGCTTCTTTGATTGAGTGTGTCAATCTGGAATGAGTTCTTCTTTTTTTGCTATTGCCCTCTACTCTCCCAAACATTACAGTCTTTTCTAGTGAGTCCTTTCTTTTCATGATATAGCCAAAATAGGACAGTTTAGTCACCTTTGCTTTCAGGGCGAGTTCAGGCCTATCTTTTCTAGGATCCACCTATTGATCTTTTTAGTGGTCCACGGTATTCTCAAAACTCTCCTCCAGCACCACATCTCAAATGAGTTGATTCTTCCTATTGTTCCCCTATTTCCTATCCGGCTTTCTTCACTGTCCAGCTTCCACAACCAAATGTAGAAATGGGAAATACAATGGATATACAATCCTAGCTGTAGTATTTAATGATGTATCTTTACACTTCAGGATCCTGTCTAGTTCCTTCATAGCTACCCTTCCAAGTCCTAGTCTTCTTCTGATTTCTTGATTGCAATCTCTGCTCTGATTGATGAAGCATGGAAAGTCCTGAACTATTTTGATCTCTTCATCATCTGCTTTAAAATTATGTAGATTGTCTGTGGTCTTAATTTTTGTTTTCTTGATGTTCAGCTGCAAAGTTGCCTTTGCACTTTCTGTCTTGACCTTCTTTAGTAATCTTTCCATATCTGTGATATTTTCTGCTAGTACAGTGGCCCCTCCTTTTTCACGAAGTTCGAGTCCACGTCCCTCTCCCGTGGGGGGGGGGGGCGAACGGACAGGATTAAAATGGGGGGCATGCTGCCATTCAAGCCAATAGGGCTTGAATATTGCCATTTTTCCATGGCATGGGGGGCAGAACGAATCTCCCATGAAAATGAAGGGGCAACTTGTATTAAGGTGTCATCTGCATATCTTAGATTGATGTTCCTTCCTTCAGTTTTCATGCCTCCCTCTTCCAAGCCTAATCCTACTTTTCATGCTATGTTCTTGACATAGAAGTTAAATAGATAGGGAGATACAATATAGCCTTGCCTGATGTCCTTTCCAATTGGAAACCATTCTGTTTCTCTGTAACCTCTTGTCCTGAGTACACATTATACATCAGGACTATCATATGTTGTGGCACACCCATTTCTTTATAGTTTCTTACCTACACTGTTCGATTAGGACCTTCTTCCAATGTGAGGAAGGTATAGCAATCTGGATTTTGCTTGGGAGCAACAAAGGCCCCATAGCTTTGATTCATTGACTGCTTCTTGTTGACAATGTCTCTTCAGCAGGCTAGAAGCAAGCCCAGAGCAGTTAATAAATAACTTCATAAGTTAACACAGAATGACTTCTGGAATGACAAATTTTGGGCACCTCCCTCAAGCAGGCAACCTGAGTCAACAGATAAGCATTTTAACATGACCCAAAGGTCAACGCGCTCCTGTTTGCTTGAGCTGACAAGACACTAGGGGGTAAAAATTCCCTAGTGGCATTTTCTCTGTTTCAAGAACCATTAAAACTGAAGGTAAGAATGCCTTCTAGGTTGTTGAATTTGCTGAGCTGCTTGTGGTAGGTGATCTGCTTCATGTGCCAAGCTGGCAACTTTTCTCTTTCTAGGTGAGAAGAAGACAGTGTTCGTTGCCAGGTCTTCAGGATGTTTGCACTGTTGCTGAGTAGAAGGCACTCATCACTCCTGATAAGTGATACTAATAGAATTTGATGGCGATTTTTTTAAAACTGTTTCCAGTACATATCTAGGTATGTGGGGCACACCTGCCTCAAAAATACAGCAAATGTAAGCCCATTCTGGTTCAGGCACAGTAGCTTTCTTCTTTACAGCACCCTAATCATAGCTGCTCATTTTCTACGCTCTGCTTAGAGAAAGCCATGGCTGAAATGGAGTAATCACTTCACTGCTTAAGTTGTGCATAAACCTTTGCTCCACGTGAATTACATAGCAGTTAAGGTTCTAAAATGTAATCCCAGAAATTAACCATTTCTTATGGTCCTAAGAAAACCATTGTCTTTTTGAACTCTTTGGAAAGGTAAGCATAGAGCAGGGGTAAGCAACCTTTCCCCTTTAAGGGCCAAGGGACTTCAGCTCCCAGAATCCCAGGAGCTATTGGCCAACATGGGACTATTGACCAACATGGCTGAGGCTTCTGGGAGCTGAAGTCCCTCGGCCCTTAAAGGGGAAAGGTTGCCTACCCCTGGCATAGAGGAATATCCCTAACGTTAATGAGGAGAGCATTACATTGTTTCATTGCACCCAGGATGAAAGCCTTCCCCATAGAAGGCAAGGTTTGTTCCCCAGAAAGGGAAGCACTTAAGAGCAAGAAAGAGCAAGGCCTTATGGGTTACAGTGATTTCTGCCCCCCCCCCCCCACACTTTCTGATTCTCCTGGTTCAATGATACAGTGTCACCAGTCTTCTACTTCCTGACATCTCATTCCACTCTTTAGTCAAGATTTCACAGTGTAACAGTGAAGGAAACTCTATTTTCTAAGGGCAAGTGTCTCTGTATTGGAGGAATTGCAACACTTTTTAAACACGCTGGGAAGGGGGGAAGAGAAAGGAGTGCTATGTATTTTCCTAAACACCTCTGCTTTTAACATTCATGGCCTCTGTGACTCAGACAACGCTTTATTATCTTTGTACCTACCCCACATTAATGAGACCATTTTACACAATGGGAAGACAGGGCAATCTGGTCATTTGTTTCTTTAGACCCCATATGCAAACCAATCCTTTTGTCACAAGAGTCCTTGCTTCAGAATTTATCATCAGCATATATGGATAGATTCATGGCCATCTCTCCCCCCCCACACACACACACAAATCTGATGAGACCCAGACACTGCGTATCAGTTACACCTGCTAGTACAGGGGTAGGCAACCTTTCCCCTTTAAGGGCCGAGGGACTTCAGCTCCCAGAATCCCAGGAGCTATTGGCCAACATGGGACTATTGGCCAACATGGCTGAGGCTTCTGGGAGCTGAAGTCCCTCGGCCCTTAAAGGGGAAAGGTTGCCTACCCCTGTGCTAGTATATACACTCATTCCAAACCCTTCTCTGCAACACTTAGCACCACTCGGTTCCCCCCACCTCTAACCTTTTTTTAAAAAAATTCCCTCCAGCCCAGTTACAGAAAATATACTGCTTTATCAGACCAGCAACCCATTGAAAATTTAAATCTACACCATGATGTTGCCTGCAGTCTTGGTGATTCAAAGAACACTGCCACTAAACATAGGATCTCCATTTTCTCATTTATGTGTTGCAGTGGCCCCTTCCCATCTGTGGGGGTTCAGTTCCACACCCCTCTCCCCATGGATAAGAAAAAAGTAGTATGCCCAAGCCCCATATTATTCAGTGGGCAGTGACATGTATGTGTCTGTAAGCACACACCACCATTGAATAAATAATATGGGGCCATGGATGCTACAATATGCAGATAACTTGCTCACTGATGCAGTGGGCCCACTGTATTTAATTTTGATGTTTAGTTCCAACATTTATTCTTTGATCATCTGTGTCTGAAAATTGTTCAACTGGACTTCCAAGAAGATCAGTATAATTTGCCCTCCATATTTATGGATTCTTTACCCACAGATTCAACAATCCACTTTTA
The DNA here is from genome assembly GCA_026167975.1 of Phrynosoma blainvillii. Classification (NCBI taxonomy): domain Eukaryota; kingdom Metazoa; phylum Chordata; class Lepidosauria; order Squamata; family Phrynosomatidae; genus Phrynosoma; species Phrynosoma blainvillii. Next base: position 245,816,299 of record JANUYF010000004.1, read on the forward strand.
AAATATATATATATATTTTTAAAATATATACATTTCAAAAAGCAACCCTTGATTGTGCCATTTTATATAAGGGATACCATTTTACTATGCAAATATATTTAATTAGATTTTAACATCCACACATTTTGATATCCATGGGTGATCCTGGAACCAAATTCCACCAACTAGCAAGGAACCACTGTATTTCAGGTGTGGGTTCTGATATTCTTTGTAGCTAAGGCATATGCAGAGAAACTGAACAGATTATGTCATTTTTAAATTCTCCCTCTACATAAATCCTCATTTTACATTTTTGTTATGCAGCAGTCTAAATGCTTGTTTAGCTGCTTGCTGCTATGATATAGCATATATGTACAGCTTCTGAGGACTTTATTCACAGTGAAATAGTCATGTACATAATTGTTACTTGTGATTGAATACCTGCTTTTCATGCTTTTTCCTCATGAAGTAGTATTTAGTGTGTGTGTGTAGTAATACAGAATAGCTGAACCAGACTTAATTTTGTTACACAATTTTTGGCATCAACACAGGAACGACAGCTTTGTTGTCATTGTTGTTAGCTGCCCTCAAGTCAACCTCGACTCATGGCGACCTTGTGGATATCTCCAAGCCCCCCCCCCCCTCTGCTTAGGTCTTGTAGATTCAGGCCTGTGACCTCCCTAATTGAGTCTAGCCATCTGGCATGTGGTCTTCCTCTCTTTCTGCTGCCTTCTACCTTTCCTATTGCCTTTTCTAATGAGTCATTCCTTCTCATGATGTGGCCAAACGACAACAGACGCAGTTTAATTATCTTGGCTTTCAGGAAGAGTTCAGGCTTGATCTGATCAAGGAGCCATTTGTTTGTCCTTTTGTCTGTCCATGGTATTCTCAGCACTCTTCTCCAGAATCTCAAATGAGTTGATTTTCTTTTCATCAGCTTTCTTCACTGTCCAGCTCTCACGTCCATACATGGTGATGAAGAATACAGTGGATTGGACGATTCTAACTTTAGTGCACTGTTGTATGTCTTTACTCTTTAGGATCTTGTCTAGTTCTTTCATTGCTAGTCATCTTCCTATTTCTTGACAGTAGTCTCCTTTTTGATCAATCTTTGATCTAAGCTACAGGAAATTTTTAACCATTTTTATTTTTTTCATTGTCTAGATTTACTGTATGTAGATCCACCATTGTCATTATTTTTGTTTTGTTTTTATGTCCAGCGGCAAACCTGCTTTTGCACTTTCTTCTTTGACTTTCCTTACTAATTGTTCCAAGTCCATAATATTTTCCACTAATATTATGGTATCATCTGCATATCTTAGATGGCTAAGGTATGAGTATTATGGAAATAGGTGTTCTTAACGCCTAGCATTCTTCCTCGGAAACAGAACTTTCAAATATTTCAACACAATATGTTCCCTGAGCTGTAGGTCAGCTCGAGTCAGTAACTTCGATACTCTGTTCATAAACTTTTCATCTTTTCACCCTGAACCCACAGTAAGCAGACTACACTCACTTGGATTACTATAAGCTTACTTACATGAACAGACCTCCAGCATCTTTCCTTCACTTTTTTCCTGTTTTCACTTCTAAGAAGGAAATAGGGATAATAAGCCTGTTGTGATCCCATGGAGTGGTATTATTAAACCATCCAAATTACTCCTGCCTGTGTGGGATTTGTTCCACTTCATTTTTCTTATAGATATACAACAGAGGAAAGAAGCAAAGAAGGCTGGAATAGGTTGCCTATCTATATGTCTCTCTGCCTTCCCATTTAATAGTAGGTTAGTAGTGTTTTTCACAACCATTTGTCTGACTAATTGTTCCCTTTCCCTTCCCCACTATGGTTAATAGACAGAAGGAATTCCATGATAGTGTTGATCAGAACATTCTATACACAGAACCACACGTAAAAGATACCTTATTGCACTGATTATTTAACACAAAAGCATCAAACTTAAAACTGATTAAGGGTTGTTGTTTTTTGGCGGGGGGAAGTGCTGTAGACTTTAAGGATGGTAATTACTAATAAACTCATGACACCCAGCTTTATATTTGATTACCCCAAAAAGCCCAAAATGGCAGCCTTTCCGAACTTGTGGAAACTTCAAAGCACTGGCTGAGGACAGTATCTACCCTTTTAGGCTGGTGGGAAGTTAGAACTGGTACAGCATATTTAGCCTAGCTATCGGCAAGTGTAGATAAGTGAGAATACCTACGGTCAGTTTTGTGACAGTTTCTCAGGCTGTTGGTGAATTTCTAGGTCCAATTCAAGGTGCTAATATTGACCTTTCAAGCTTTTAACAGCCTGTGATCCACTTATTTCAGCAAGGCTTGTCTGTCCGTAGTATTCACAATACCAAAAACAGCCTCAGTTCTGTGGATTAATCATTTCCCAAAAGTGAATGTGTGCACTTCTCTCTGTCCTATATTTCTGACACTTATACAAAAGGCTTTGAATCGGAGGAGAAGGAATTGTGTCATTGTATGGAATATAAAGGGAAATTATGCTGCTGATTTTTTTAGATTTGGTTTTTATGATATTATTATAGCAGGATGGGTATTTTATATGTTGTGCACTGCCTTGAGCACATGTAGAAAGCCCAGGTAAAAATATTTCAAACAGTCTATCGTCAGTACTTGGATTCATCTACATATACATTGAATCCACAGCAGAGCTGTAAGATAACAGCTAGAATAGAGGTTTGTGGTCTGCCAAGCACTTAGCAGTGGTTTGTGGAGACCAGGCCATTTTCATTGTGGTTCTTATAGCTTCCCCTGTTTTCTACTTTCAGTCTTCTTTTTTGAAAGAGAAGACATACATTAAGAATATTTACAGCAGTTATTTAAAATGGAGTGAGCAGTAGTATTAAGGTATTAGTTGTAAATGCTTTGAAGCCATAAGAACTGATTTTATTTTATTTTATTTCATTATTTTAAATTTTATTTTCCAAATTACAATATATTACATAAAGAGGTAGCCGTATCAATATAATTACATAATCAGTTTTGTTTTGTCATTCTTATTCTTATTCTTACTATTGATGTATTCAAAACAATAAAGTTATATATCACTATTTCTTATCAGTGTATGGTTACAATTTATTTTGCACTCTTTCCCATTTTTTCTCATACTGTTGAAATGTCTTTCCTGCAGTATACATCGATAACATATCCATTGTTACAAATTCGTATAGCTTAATTTGCCATTCAATGATAGTAGGTGTAATTTTAGACTTCCAATGTTTTGCTAATAAAACAGCCGTGCAGCTGTTACCATATAAAGTATTACACTTTTTTCATCTTGGTTTAGATTATCATCTATCACATCAATTATATTTAACAAAAACAATTCCGGTTTAAAAGGTATATTTTTCTGTAGTATCTCACACATTTTCTCCCTAATTTCTTTCCAAAATAATTTACTCATCTTACATTTCCACCACATATGGTACATGGTGCCTATCTCTTCTCTACAATTCCAACATTTGCTTTCGTTGTTTTTATTTATCTTAGATAATTTTAGAGGGGTAATATACCATTGATGGAGTATTTTGTGGAAATTTTCTTTTAGTATATTACACTTAGTAAATTTATTACAATATTTCCATGTATTTTCCCAACTTTGTAAAGAAATTGTATGACCGATTTCTTGCATCCATGTTATCATATTTTGCTTTATCACTTCTTCTCCTGTTTTTATTTCTAATAACCACTTGTAAGTTTTCTTTATCCATTGTTTCTCCCCTTCTTTTAATATTTTGTCAAATGTTTTTGTCTCTTCCTCAATTCCGTATTTTTTTATATCCCTTTTAAAGTCTTCTTTTATTTGCAAATACTTTAGCCAGTTAATATTGATCTTATCTTGTTGTAGTTCTTCTCTAGTTTTTAATTTATAACCATATGTGGATTTTACTAAGATTTTTTCATATGTAATCCATTTTTCTTGTTCAGTTATTTCTTTACTATGGTAAGCTTTTTGTGGAGATGTCCATTGGGGTAATTTCTTGTAGAGATATTTTTTATATTTTTTCCATATACTGTACAAACTCTTCCGAATGTGGCGTGAATTGAATCTTTTATCCCCGGATATTTCCTCATACACAAGTACGAATGCCATCCTCTTCTTAGCTCAACATCTTCTAGTTCTAACAATTTTGAGTTGTTAAGTAGAATCCAATATTTTATCCATAATAATACACATGCTTTATAATATAGTTCTGTATCTGGGAGACCCAACCCACCTCTATCTTTTTTATCTTTTAAAACTGCTGCTTTGATTCTGGGTTTCCTGCCTTTCCAAATAAATTTACTAATACCTCGATTCCAGGTATGAAAATTTTGCTTGGTTAGATGGATAGGAATTGTTTGAAACAGAAATATTAACTTAGGTAATATATTCATCTGTATTGTAGCGATTCTTCCTAGTAGGGAAAGTTGTTTTTTATCCCATGTTTCCAGATCTTTTTTTGATTTTCTTCCATAGTTGTGCATAGTTATTTTTATATAAATCCGAGGGGTTTTTTGTAATTGTTATACCAAGTTATTTTGCCTTATTAATTATCTGATAACCTGATTGCTTTTTTAGTGTTGCTTCTTCTACTTTTGTTAAAGTTAAGACATCTGTAGGTAAATCGGATTGATTCAGTGGTTTTACTCTTGTTAGGACTGATAGGATTTAGGCCTATATTTTGGGGGGGTTGCCATGCATTAAAATACTTACAAGTATTTCTGCAAAAATAATTTCCAGGTAAAGCTGTAAATTTCTTTGTGTAATGATTTCGACCACCCTAAGTGCACTGGGTTAAATCAATTTCAGTACAAGTATTTGTGACTGTTGGAAAAAAAGCAGACATTCATACAGCAGATAAAACTGACATGACATAGTCTTGTTTAACATTTTGCTTACTAAATATATCAAAAACCGGTTTAAAGGAAAAAATAAATCCTTGAAAAAATTCAAATAAACATTTTCCTGGAAAACCTACTTCATTGCACTGCAATTGTAACAAGATGACTGGTGTTCTTTTCTTTAGCCATCTCATGTGCAAAGGCCATTTTTTAATATATTAAAGATAAAACATTTTGAATTTCAACTGAAAGACTGTACTCAGTTCACAGTTGGTACTTCCCTCTCCTTGATCAGGGTGAACAGATTCAGGAAACAGTTTGCTATGAGCAAAGGTACGATTGCATATGCCAGCAGAAAAGTAGAATTAACCAGATGAGTATAAATTTACGGCTGGCAAAATACTCAAATAGTCTGTTGACTGGAGACTTCTTTACACATGAACTTTGCTGAAAACATAATGGAAGTAGTGGTCAACCACAACGTGGTTAGTTGAATAATTCCAACAAAGGTGTAATCTGCTGAAGTTTATCTAATTTCTGACCCACTTACAAGACCCCATGAGTTAACGGTGACCTAGTTTTGGAACTGTGCTTGCTCTATTTTGGCAGCTATGCAGATCACAGCAATAATGACATTTCAAGGCTTCTTGAAATCTGTTCCATTTTCTGGTCATAGCCAGGATAGCTAGCTTGCAATCTACAGGCAAGGGTGCCTCCAGATGCGGCTTATACAGGCATCCCTCCCAATTCGCAGGGGTTCCAGACCCCCCCCCCCCGTGAATCCAGAAAAACTCAAATATTCAAGCTGCCACTGGTTACAATGGCTGTGTGCTCCCCCCTGCATGCTATTTTATCCCTCCCCGCTTGCGATCTGTGAAGGACCAAGACCGCGGACTCCCAAGTCTGCAAACGGGGAGGGACGAGTGTACTGTGAAATTGCACTTCCTCAGCAGGTTACCTGACTAGATGACCCTTGTGGTTCCTTCCAACTTTACATCTGTATCCAGAATTGTACAGGATAAGAAAATATTATTTTGAAAAGCATTGATATATTCTTCTTTGAATCTTCTCTGTTCCCTAGCCTCAGTACTAGCTGACTGAAATGAAATGGTCTCTTTGACTCTGCATATTGAATTACCCATAGAAACTGGAGCAGCATTTTGGGTTTCTGCTAATCCCTTTCCACCTCTGGTGTTGGCACCTATATTTGTGCCAGTGTAGACTGTGATCACTATGTTTGGTGCAACTTAGGTTGGATTCAGCATTGGACAGGCCACTTTATCTCAATTCCAAAGAAAAGAGACGGTTGTTTTGTTGTTGTTCTGTGCCTTCAAGTCTTTTCTGATTTATGAAAACGCTAAGAAAAAGTGTCATGGAGTTTTCTTGGTAAGTTTTGTTTGGAGCAGGTTTGCTTTTGCCTTCCTCTGAGGCTGTGAGATTGTGACTCACCCAAGATCACCCAGTGGGTTTCCATGGCTGAGTGGGGATTCGAACCCTGGTCATAGTTCAGCGCTCAAACCACTACACTACGCTGGACTATAGTATGCCACAATAAATAATGTTAGCCTTTGAAGTATCATGAGAATCCTTGTTACTTTTGCTACAATAGACTAATATAGCAGCTCCTATGGAAACTCTGAGACATGTCATTGTAAAATTTTAGAAGTCCCACAGGAATCTTTGTTTTTCTTATACAATATAGCCTCACCAACACATATGTCTCCTACTTGCCCCTGTGTCAGGGAAAGTTACAAAATGGGCATAAAAATCAACATACAAGTTGTACTCTTATTTCTAGGTTTCCCACAATGCTACATTCGACATACATGGTAGCTCATACTGTGTTATTTCTTTCTCTCTGTAGGTTCCAGTGTCTGTGGCCATGATGTCTCCTCAAATGATTACCCCACAGCAGATGCAACAGATCCTTTCTCCTCCTCAGCTCCAAGCCCTTCTGCAACAGCAGCAAGCAATTATGCTACAACAGGTAAGGAAGGTGTCCTGCTTTTGCACACTCCTTTTGTTGCAGATGTTTCATGTGAGAGTCACAGGATTGACATTTGCATCTGCACTTCTTGCAAGCAAATACAATGTGTTTCCTGTTTGTACCTTGTAAGGGTGGAAAGTATTCTGATTTTACACATAGTGGAATGGAAGCTGAAAGAAATTAACAGCCAAGATTGATATATCCTCAACCTGCTCAAGATTGATATATCCTCAAGTCCAACATTCTGCTCTTTAAGAACTTACTTTCTTCTGTATCTTTAACCTGTAAACATGTTGTAATCTAGCATCTTGAGGACTATGCACTTGGTTTCAGTTTTAATTTGTAAAAGGTAACTCCTTTTTCCTCTTTTCTTTTTAATTTTGGAGACCAGGGCTTAAATTGTCCTGCAAATGAACACTATAGAAGTTGTCCAGTTGTAGGGCAGTGCTACACTATGCTCCCACCCAAAAAGCAAGCAAAGCCCAAAACCCACAGTTTATTTATTTATTTATTTATTTATTTATTTATTACTGCCATGCTGGCACTACACTATTCAAGCACTAAGACTGTCAGGATGAATGCATCCAGAGGAAAATGTCTTAGATGAACCAATTTGGGACAAAGGCAAAATGTTACTATAAGTCATGTGGCAGCCACAATGAGCAAGCAGTTGGAAGTGTGCTGTGTCACAGGAAGATGATGACACACAGGCAGGACATGGCATCACCAGGCTTCAATACTGCAAAGTCATGCCACATGGGAAACTGGAGACTGTGTTGCACACCAGTAAGGGGTTGGACTAGAAGCACCAGCAATGAATGTGTATATAAGGGAGGAGCTCCAATACCTTGTGTGGTGGTGTTGATGTGTATAGTGAGCGGAGCATTTTGTCAGTTGGTGTGAGATATTGTAAATATCGGAACGAAGATTAAAAGCCTCCTTGAGAGTACTCGGTGTGCTGTCTGCAGTTTCTGTGTGTGGGAGAAGGAATTCTTCAGCCTGCACTGAACTACATCTTTCAGTGGCGTGTGTTCTTGGTGCACAAGCTTCAGCATCTAGACTTCGGGTCGAAAATGTGCCAAACATGTCTGTTTTTGTGAGATAGGTCTTGCTGCAGAATGATGAGCTGCGGGTATGTTATAGAATCATAGAATTATAGAGTTAGAAGATACCACAAGGCCAATCAAGTCCAACCCCCTTCCATGAATGGAGAAGGATTTTTTTGCCCTTTTCTCCAGCAACAAAAACTGGTTTTGTATTGGGAAGATTAACTGCAATCTTTTCCTAATGATGTTTGTATTCCCTACACCTATTCAATAATGGTAATTTTACATTTGGCTGGGCCAGTATTAATAACATTCTGACCTTTTCTCCTTTCTTGGGCTGGTCCTTTGATATAGTAAGATCCTTAGGTATGTATCATTGCAATTTACAGAAGATTGAAATTGAAAGTCTAATGCAGTGATGGCGAACCTTTTAGAGACTGAGTGCCCAAACCCAAAACCCACTTATTTATCGCAAAGTGCCGCGTCCCTCTGGCCTTTGAGTAATGAACTCTGGTGAACTCTGTCCTGGGGCAATGGTGCATGTGCCCACAGAGATGGCTCCAAGTGCCCCCTCTGGCACACATGCCATAGGTTCGCCACCACTAGTTTAATGGCAAACCATTAAAATAAAGCCCTGTTGCTAAAATCAAGACTAAACAAGTCCTCATTTAAGAATGCCCAGATCTGGGGAATGAGGATGCTCATATTTGGGTTGAGGCCAGATTCCACCACCACCCCATCCTCAGTGGACCATGTGACACCAGGACATAGCCAAACCACATAACATTGTTAGAACCCTGCCAGAAGCATGGGGTGACCAATTTCTCCGTCAGTCCTTGCAAGCATTGCCCCTGAGGTCAGTCCGCCAGATATATGTATCTGGCTTTGCTCCTCCATTTTTGCTTATGCAAGGCAGGGGGAGGAGGTGTGGGGCTTCTTCAGCAGGCCGTTGCAGAAGTCATTTGAGAGTGGGTAGGAGAAAGTGATGACCAGATATGGTAATCTTCACAGACCAAATTAGGTGTACAATGGGCCCTTGGTATCCACTAGGGTTTGGTTGCAGGACTCCCCATGGTTAGCAAAATCTATGGATGTTCATGGATTTTGTTCATGACATAGTAAAATTATGTCTCCTATATAAAATGGCAAAATCAAAATTTGCTTTTTGGAATATTTTCAATCTCTGGATGCTTGACTTCATGAATAAAAAAAAAAACTCTGGATACGGATATATCCGACTGTATTATCGAGAGCCCTTACCTCCAGAATTTTTATATGGTGATCTACAAATTAAACTTATGTCCATTGGTGCTGCTGCCATTATAAATATTTTTTATTCCAAATCACAATAGACAAAATGATACATACACAATTTAGATAAAAGTTTTTATTTTGGTTTCATTGTCAGAGCACATTCTCATGTTCTAGAAGCCTGAATTCTACTTCTGGTGTTTCTTCTGAGTTCTGAGACTGTGATAGATTGTTATCATGACATCTTGTGGCCCTAAAAAGCGAATTAAGTAGTAAACCTTCATTCTGAAGCAAACCATTATTCCCCCTAGGGAATAACTTTTTACATTACATTTTTCTGTAGCTGTACATTATTGGAGAGCTGTATTTCCCTAGAAATATCCTTTGTTAACTGATAGATTGTGGAAATTGTAGTTCAAAAATAATGTTTCCAGGCTCTGTATTTTGATTCTGTATTTAGATTAAAAGCCAGGTATAGCACCTTGAGTCTGCTCTTTCACATATCGCACTCTGTTTAGCAAAAGGTAAATATGTGTATCTTCTGTTTCTCTCTCACTGTTTCTCAAATATCAACTGATAAGAACAAGGGAGGATATAATAAGATTCTTGATGAAAACACACTGTTTAGACAAACACTCTGGGGGGTGGGGGTGGTCATGAAACCTACAGCATCCTCCACACCCTTCCTCCTGCCTTTAATACCTGTTTACTTCAAACATGCTGATAAGGAGTCAAGGTTGGCCCCAGGGAAAGAACAAAGGGTAAACACTAACTTGGGTGGGTCCTTCCTTCTCCCAGTCTCTTTGGAGCCAGATAGAGAAACACGTTTGACTGCAAATTAAACAGCCTCAGCTGGAATAGCTGGCATTCTCTATGAGAAGAAAACCAAACATCACACCTCTCACCTCTTGACCCAATGTTCTCAGAGTCCCATATAGAGACCTGGTTTTGATTGGCTTTTGGGTAAACAGGGAGGCTTTCCAAACCTGTTCAACAGACATAAAGAGAAAAGTTTCTGCTGTCAGCACTGTCAACTACAAGCTGATAAGGATTCTCCCAGAATCCCCAGGGGCATTCCTCAGGAGCCAGCTTTTCCCCCTAGGGTTGTAGAAACCTGTGCAGACCTTGCCTGTAGTTCTGGCCCCCTCCAGTGGAAAACAAATCAAATTGGCAAAGTTTGTTCTGGAAGGATATAAAACCAGAACTGGCATTTTCTTGAAAATGCAGTATAATGCCCACTCACCAGCACATAGAGAACAGCATCTTTTATCTAGAGACTGCAGATCACATTGCCAGGTGTAAATACTTCCTGTGCTGCATATAACATCATGTCTGTTTTGCAGATAGCATAACTGAGGCACTAAGGGAAACTGACTTAGGATTCCACAGCAGCCCTGAGCCTCCATATACTACAGTTAAATGGTTCTTTATATACAGAGGAGAATGCTATTGTCTTGAAGAGTGCCCTGTCTAAAGAGTAACTGAGACTGCATGTTGCATTGAAATCACAAGTATAACAAACTCTGGACAGCCATCTCTTCTAGGACAAATCCACTGGCTGGGATGAAAACAGCTGTGGGGAAATTTTCAAGCAGAAAGGAAACGAAGAAATGGTAGAATATCTTCTTTCCCGTCTCTTCTTAGGTGCAATCCTCCAAACGTTGGATATCAGTTCCTAGTATTCCTAGCTAGCATAGCCTAGGGAGGAATGTTGGAAGTCATCCTCCCAAACTTTCTTAGAGGGTTGCATGATTCCTACTTCCTTTGATGAAAATGCCCCCAGCCAAATAAGAGATTGTGGAGTGTAATTTATCCTATATGCCTTTGACTTAACCTCTTAATCCTCATACCAATTTATAATCAAGCTCTTAATACAAGGAGTTTCATGCACTTGCATTCAACCTTTGCTACCCCTTGCCTCTTCATCCCCTTTGAAGATTTCTGTCTTTTCTACTGTCAAAATGTAGTCTGCTAAGCACCTTGGAGGCAGAGACCTATCTCTTTTCCTAATGAATTGCTGTAAGGTTCCACATGCATTAATGGTTGTTTGCTCCTGAAACTTTCTCGCTTATCATCAGAAGGTTTCCTAGGTCTGTACATCTCTTACTCTCTTTTTCTGTGGTTATTGTCTTTCAAAAAGAGCTTTTGGGACTCTGAGGGGTTTTGTGTGTTTTTGTTGCCCCCATTGGTAGCTTCCTACCATTTGATTGTATGTATTTGTTATCAGTTTCCTGCTGAACTGTGATTTCTTTATTTTATTTTGTCTATCTGGGCTTTGACTGACATTTTGTATTATGGATTTTAAAATGTTGTCAGCAGCCGTAGAGGTTTCTATAGATTATAAAGTACAGTACAAATGCCTTTATGAATAAAATAAATAGCATTTTAAATCTTTTTACTTATTTAAAGTATATCTGTATCACCTCCTGAGGGCTCCTGAGGTGATGAACCAATGAAAACCTATGAAAACAATACAAAGATAAAATCATTTTTAAAACACATTAAAATACTTTTTTTTAGAAAGTCCTAAAATCAGTTTAAGGGCCCAAACACACTGCAGAAATAATCCAGTTTGAGACCAGGTTAGCTGACCTGGCTCAATTGTAGGGAATTGTGGGAACTGGAGTTTTGAGAGACATTTAGCCTTCTCTGTCAGAGAGCTCTAGTGCCACAACAAACTACAGTTCCCAGAATTTCCTAGTACTGAGCCAGAGCAGTTGAAGTGGTCTCAAACTGGATTATTTCTGCAATGTGTTTTGGCCCTAAAATAATGCTAGAATCAGTTTTGAAACAGTTGAAACAGCAATTTTAAGCACTGAATGCCATGCAGAACAGCACTATTCTATCTGCCTGCTGGAAGATTTAGAGTTGGGGTAGGGAGTTCCACAATTGAGGCACTGCTACAAAGAAACCCACCAGTCTGACTTCACAAGGTTTTGGAACATGCAACAGGGCCTCCTCTGAAGATCTCAGATTTTTGCAGGCTCACATGGAAGGAGGCAATCTTTCAGTTATCTTGGCCCCAACTCTTTTGGGGCTTTGTTGGTTAACACTAGCACCTTGAATTGAAATTGGAAGCAAATTGGAAGTCAGTGTATTTCTTGCAGGACTGGTGTTACATGGTCTCCTAAAATGCACACCTGACACCAATCTGGATGCTGCATTTTGCACTACCTGTGCATTATAGTAGCCTAATTAAGAGGTAACTAAGGCATGAACCCCTGTGGCCAGATCTGCCTTCCCTAACCACTGCAGCAACCTGGCTTTCCCGGAGCAGTCCTGGGTTCAAGAGCACCCTTAAGCTATGAATCTGATCTTTCAGAGGGAGAGCAACCCCATCCAGAACAGGCTGTGATCCCAATTCCCAGTTGGTTTTCTTACTGGCCAGTAGCATCTCCTTCTTGTCTGGATTAAGCCTCAGTCTAGTCACCTGCATCCAATCCTTTACTGCATCTAGACAATGATCCAGTCCTACCACACCCTTCATGGCATCAGCTGTAAAGGAGAGATAGAATGAGTATTACCAGCATACTGATGAAACCCACCCTCAAAGCTCCTGATCACCTCTTCCAGCAGCTTCATAGAAATGTTGAAAAGCATAGATAGTATTGACCCATGTGGAACCCCACAGGTTAATGGCCAAAAGGTCCCCCAGCACCACCCTCTGGAAACATTCAGCCAAGAAAGACCAGAACCACTGAAAAGCAATGCCCACAAATCCCATATCAGCCAGACAACTCAGTAGGATATCATGGTTGACGGTATCAAATGCTGCTAAAAGATCCAGGAGAATCAGTTCCCCTTGTACAGCACCCAATGTAGGTCATTCACCAAGTTACCAAAGCAGTTTCTGTCCCATAACCAGGCCTGAACCCAGATTGGAATGGGTCCAGGTAATCTGTTTCATTCAGGAAAAATTCCGAGTTTTATTGTCACCATTATTCTAGGATCTTACTTATAATGGGGAGATTAGAAAGTGGCCAATAGTTACCTAGAGAGGTGGAGTCCAAAGAAGGGTCCAGAGGTCTTACAATTGCTTCTTTTGGAGAGGTTGGAATATAATTGTCTTTCAAAGAAGTATTTATAACCTTCACTACCCAATTGGCCAGTCCTATTCTGGCAGCTTTAATTAACCAACATGGACATGGATCCAACAGACAAGTGGTTGCCCCCACCTCTGTAAACAACTTGTCCACATCATCATGTTGACCAACCTGAAACTCATCCATCAAAACTGGACAAGTACATGTCTTCCCAGACTCTGTCTTCAGTGTGGAGTCCACGTCAGAATGACCTAATTTGGGTATTGCCATAATATGGACTTTGAAATTCATCTTCTGGTGAACATCACTATCCTGCATTTTGGTGATCTAATCTTGTGGTTCTCAGTACTTTTAAATAATAATTGAATATATAACACCTTTACAGTGTGCTCACATTTTAGATAGTTGTAAGGCACAGTAAAGTAGCTGTAAGTAGTTGCTGTCAGCCTTGGACATTTGAATCTCACATAATATCTATATTCTTCTGTCCTGTTATTTCCTCAGTTGCAGGAATACTACAAGAAGCAGCAGGAGCAACTTCACCTGCAGCTGCTGACTCAGCAGCAAGCTGGAAAGCAGCAAGCCAAAGAGGTGGGTATAGCCTCTCATAGTTGCATAAGCATCTCTACAGAAAATAAAGATCTTCCCTCTTGTGTTTTTTAAAATACAAAAATCAGACAGCTCTCTAGGAATGATAACATAATTGCACATTGTTCCTTATTCAAAAGGATAGATTAAACTATTGTGCTCCTTTGCTATCTGAAAACACAAACTGGTCTATCTTGTATCCTGTATACAGGCTTAATTTCATAAAAAGTCACTACAGTTACAAACAAACACCAAAATCTTTTCCTCATAGATCATCAGTAGGTTTGTTAGAAACCTGTTGCTTGTTCAGGGTGCTTATCTTCAATAGGAAATTTGTGGTTTTTACTTTAAGAATCTAAAATCATTTGCAGTATTCCTGCTATTAACACTCCCTCCAGAATCAACATCATAATGTGGAGTACAATAAAAATATTATTTGCCAGCTGTACCACTGGTCTGAAAGTGCACATTTCAGTGGTTTGATAAATCTGGAAATCTAATATCTGTGCTGCAATAGCACAACAAATACAACTTATTTATTTTCCCTGTTAGAACTAGAAAATCATAGTTTTTCAGTAGTCTGACAGGCAGGTTTCAAAGAAATCACTTCCCAGAAATATTTTGCAGTCACATATTAGCATACTAATTTCCTTGCAAATGAGCTAGACAGTTAAAATTCTATATGCTGCAAATGATTTTTACGTGTTCCATGCAAGTTTTGTAAGGACAGACTGAAACGGGCTCAACAACATTGAGTTCAAACATTTATGTTAGACAAAATCCTTTCACAAATCTTTTGTAATATGAGATGTAGTTCATTTCACCCACTACATATGGAGGCATCACTGAATGTCAAGGAATTCTCTGTGATACTTACAACATTCTCCTCATGTCAGCTTGTTGTGAATTATTGTGGTTAACTTTTCTTTGACACTGTTTATATTAAAGATGTGTGTTTATCAAGTTCTTCAGTTGGTGTTGGATTGATAGAGGCACTACTATAGCAGTGCTGTTCTGTTTGCTCCATAAAACAGATTTTGATCACGCTGTCATGTCGTAGATGATGTGTGTGGTTTTTAATCTCTTTGTTGTTAGTTTCTTCCATTATCTATTGAAATAGCTCTGCAAAGCCATCTGTCATGACCAAAATTACCAACAGCTCACTTCTGTTTGGCTTGGAGCTGTTGAACATTGTTAAGGTCTAGTTTGCATGTTATAACCACCATGTGATTTAGCCACACTACTGCAGATGGTGAAAAGGAAAGGTTAATCTATATGGCCTCTGTGCAGAATAAGATCCTCACTGAGAACTATGCTCAGGCAGGCCAGCCACAGAAGATTCAACAGCTCTCTCTCTCATGTAAACAAGATAGTTTTCCATTCCACTCACCTAATTAGTTCTGCCAGCCTTTCTGTCACACTGAGATGGGGAGGAGCACACCTCTCGCTGATTTAAAGCTGACCTCGTGTACTGGCTTCATATAGAGGACCTGAGAGTGACCTTTGCAAAATGTCAACCCAGAGTAGCCAGAGCTCCATCTAGGTTTGGCTTTGATTATTTCAGGGCTGGGCAGCTGTGGCCCTCAATATGCTATTTGGACTGTAACTCCCACCAACTCTAGCCAAGAAAGCCAAGAGCGAGAGATCATGGGAGTTGCATTTCAAAAGATTTAGAGGGCCAGGTTGTTCAACACTTTAGTATATGAAACAGTGGCATTTTTACATAAAACATAAGCAATATTGGCACTACTTTAAACCACAGCAACAGTTTCACTAAGTGCCAGAAAGATGGTGTTCTGGATAGATTAGCTGAATAGCTAAGGAGAATTTCTGTGATTACCTATGATTTTCTCTCTGGACATAAACGGAATCTTCAGTCTAATCTGCACTGCACAAATAAGCCAGTTTGACACCGCGTTACCTGTCATGGCTCAATGCTACGGAATTCTGATATTTGTAGCTTTGTGAGATATTTAGCCTTCTCTGTCACAACAAACTACAAATCCCAGAATTCCACAGCAGTGACGGTGATGTTAATTCTTCAGTGCAGATTAGATCTTCATCCTGTACCCTGTGGTAATTTTACAGTGAACTTGAATACAGTGAAACATCTCAGTTTGGTCTAAGATGTACCTGTCTGTAGCATCTCTCTGATATCTGTTGAGAGTAAGTCAGTGATGTCTGTACACTTGTCCTCTTAGCCTAAAAATCTATAGCTAGTGGAACTACTTTCTTTCATTTAGGAACTGACGCACCCCAATGATTTGCCCAAACCTGCACGGGAGGAACTCAGTTCCTCTCAGTCAAAGGCTGACATCTGAGACTCATGACTCCTCTTTATCTAAACTAACTTTATCTAAACTAAACTTTTTCTAAACTAATACGATTTTGATAAGCATTTCCCCCATTGAGACTGGTATAAATTAAATCTTCTTTCTGACAATAACTTTTTCACAGTTAAAGCCACATCTTGTACCCAAGCCAGAAATAATACCTTGCTGCTATCTATTAGTTCCTTTGGCATGCTAAGCCACCTGCCCCTTTTCTTAGAAACATAACTCCTTCTTCATTTCCAGAAAACATGAGAGGGTGAAGAGCTTTTTATATGGAGTTTCTCTTTCCTGATAGTTGTCTCAGTGTACCAGCTGATCCTACACGGTTAATCTGGGAGGGGGGCAGTGCTGGAGGATTGGCCAACCAGTAACCTAGGCGTCAGATTAATGAAGTGCTCCTGTCAGTCCAGAGTGTCACGCTGAAACTCCTCTTGATGTGCTCATAAATCAAAGTGATGGGGCCTGTTACCCCGGTAGCTGCACCCGCTCAGCTGCGTCTAATGTAAACAGAGCGCAGACAAAATGCATTAAGGAACTCAAACCCCGTCACTAGGGAGAAGATCAGGGATCAAGGGAGTAGAGGGTTGGAGCAGGAAGAGGGAGGATGGGAGCTTGGACTACACCCTAACAGAAAACCTTCCATCTGTGCCTGTACCTCAGAGAAAAGGAAAGATAGGAGAGGCCCAGTGGGCGCTAGTGACTGGCAGAGTAAGGTTCGGTAATTACTTTCTTTGTGTTTAAGATTTTTATCAGTGGGCAGATAAGCTTCATACTTCATTGGTTCTATCAAAAGTACACAGCTGATGACCTCCAAAAGTGAAAGTGTCCAGAGAAGTCCACAGACTGGCAGCAGTGCGGCAGGGGGAGGGTGAGAGGGAGCAACTAGGCAACATCAGAAGGAAACTTTAGTGTTTTGGGTATGCTGCTCATTCCAAATAGTTTGGAATTAAAATTGAAGCAACTCTAATGGACTCAGTGCAGTTTTATGCACTGAGAATCCACTGGCAAACTAACAATCTTTTAAAGGTAACCTGAATTCAATTTCTAATAATAATTCCTCAAACATAATGCCTTTTATTGAATTACATGCTTTCCTTTGCCCCACTTTCAGAGTTCTGCTTGAAGCATTTGATATGTTTTTACATTGTTCACCTTGCCTCTCGCTATAATGAAGTGTTCTTCTACATTCATGCTAAATTGCATAATGAGATTGCAGCTTGCCACTTGGCTGTACAACCTTTGGAAAGTAGGCTAAGTTAAGATTCATGGAGCATTATAGCACCATTTCCACATTCAGAAAAATCTCATCCATCCATTTGTTAGTGTTTTACTCATAAAAGTTGGTAATGGGAATTTGTCACTTGGAGTAAAATTCACATGACAATAATATGAACTCCTCCATGATATGTCATAGGGGATCTAGCCACTGCTCTCTTTCATTTGTAATGCATCATGTTTTCTTATTGCTCCTGTCTTTATTCTTACCACAAAAATCTAGGAAATTACCACACATGGCTTTTAAACCGTGATTTCCCCAGGAATGAAGCAGCATCCACAATGCTGATTGCATGATGCCACTTCCCTCCTGTAGCTGCCCTATCCCTCACTCATCCTTTTTCATTCCTGGGGGAAGCCCATGAATGAACTGCCAATTGTGCAATGCCGTAGGTGCAAAAAGCTGTTCCCGGAGTACTTGCATGATTAGCAGTCACGTGGTTCACTGTTCCCTCCTACTCCCTTTACCCACCCCCCTCCTTGCTACTTTTGGGTTCCCCCTCCCTCAGTTTTTCGTGCTATTCCAGAGCTCCGCAGCTCTGAAGTTTCAAAAAAATCTTGTTAAAAGGTTATATCAGGGCTATGGAATTGTGCAAAAAAGGTTGATTTTTTTTTAAAAACCCTACAGGCATACTGGGTAAGGCATAAGGGTGTGAGGGGGAGTTAAGGGAGAGAACAGGAAGGGAGCATGATGGAGGTAGCAGCCCCTGTTGAAAAAAGGAAAATGAATGCCATTTTTTTTAATGGAGTGAATGCAGCGAGAAATGGGCTGGTGTGATAATGCCCCTATTAAAGAAGGAAAGACAGAAGAGCTGTATGATGCCTTTTGATTGGTAGCCCTGGGAGGTTTCCATCTGGGAAGCACACTATGAAGCTTGTGCCTTCCTAGACATTTACTTGGGGGTGGCAGTAGAAGTAAAGTAAAGTAAATAAATAAAGCAAAAATCAAAAAGCCATAGCAGCTTAAAATATAGTCATTCACTAATATTTCCTCACCTTTCCTCAATTTAAACTGGGCCTCCAAGGACCAAATAGGTTAGGTATTCCATTTCTATCATTTTGTTGTCAGATTTGGACCTTGATGAAAACATGGTGGTAGCAAGTTAGAGAAATGCCATGCAGGAACTCAAAACCTCCTGCCATGCAGGAACTCAAAATCAAAGCATCCCCAACAGATGGCCATCCAGCCTCTGTTTAAAGACCTCCAAGGAAGGAGACTCCACAACACTCCGAGGGAGTATGTTCCACTGTTGAACAACTCACTGTCAGGAGGTTCCTCCTAATATTAAGGTGGGATCTCTTTTCCTGCAGCTTGCATCCATTGTTCTGGGTCCTGTTCTCTGGGGCAGCAGAAAACAAGCTTGTTCCCTCCTCAAGATGACATCCCTTCAAATATTTAAACAAGGCTATCATATCCCCTCTTAACCGTCTCTTCTCTAAGCTAAACATACCCAGTTCCCTAAGTCGTTCCTCGTAGGGCAAGGTTTCCAGACCCTTCACCATTTTAGTCATCCTCCTGGACATGCTCCAGTTTTTCAACATCCTTTTTGAATTGTGGTGCTCAGAACTGGATGCAGTATTCCAGGTGGGGCCTGACCAAAGCAGAATACAGTGGCACTATTACTTCCCTTGATCTAGATACTATACTTCTACTAATGCAGCCTAAAATTGCATTGGCCTTTTTAACTGTGGCATCACACTGTTGACTCATGTTCAACTTGTGGTCCACTAGGACTCCTAGATCCCTTTCACACGTAGTCTCATTAAGCCAGGTGTCCCCCATCTTATATCTGTGCATTTCATTTTTTTGCCCTAAATGCAGTACCTAACATTTCTGTGTTGAAATTCATTTTGTTAGCTTTGGCCCAGCTTTCTATTAAGTTCATTTTGAATTTTCATCCTGTCCTCTGGGGTATTAGCTATTCCTCCTAATTTGGTGTCATCTGCAAATTTGAGAAGCACGCCCCCTATTCCTTCATCCAAATAGTTGATAAAGATGTTGAATAGCACTGGGCCCAGGACAGAACCCTGTGGCACCCCACTGGTCACTTCTCTCCAGGATGAAGAGGAGCCATTGCTAGAATAATTTAGTTTAAGAGGTGATTGGGGAAATAATTGACTTTCCTCAATTATGAGTGATCTGTTACAGGAAAACTGTGGATTCAAAGGGGTGATTTTTTAAAAATCCTGTAGCAGAGATCCCATCTCTGCTTTGCTCTGATTCTTGAGCAAATTGACCTATATCCTCACCAGTTTGCCTTTTTGGGGAACTGGCGTTTGCGTCTGACTGTATACCCCACAGCAGACACTTACTGAATGGGCAACCACCCATGGTAGACATTTTGTGATGATACCCATGACACCTCAAATTCCATGTCCTCTGGTCTCAAAAACATCCAGATCCCTGAACTAAAAGGTGTCTGGGGGTTGTGGTATGGGGGTTCTTGTGAACCTGAATTGCAGACTTGCTTACTACAAGCAAGGAATTTGATATCCAGACCTTTTGAATTTAGAGTAAAAAATAGTTATAGGATTTAAATAAGAATTTTAACAATCAGCTTTCTTCCAAGTGGTGAAAAAGTCTTTATGTGATTGGAACATTCTTCCCCCATGCCATTGTAAGAGTTCCAAGACCAGTGTGTTATGTGATATTTGCAATACGGCACCAGTGCATTTTCTAAGGAGAAATTGTAACAAACCTGTTTAAGCATTCCCTTACATGGCCGTACACTTTATTGTATCTTCAGTGTATCACCACTTGTATTATGGCTAAGGTTTTCAGAGTCATTTAGCTTTTAGTGGTATAAAATTCCATTGCAGAGAACCTGTAGTGAGTCAGCGGTGATGAAGACATTTCACCTACTGTTCCCGTCTTTTCATCCTTTGTACTTCAGACTCCCCAAAGCTACTGCTAGGGTTCAGCAACAAGTAGATGAGAAAAGATATAGAGCACTCTTGAGTTATGATGTGAAAGCAATATGCCCTGGGGAGTCTAATGACTTAATCCTTCCCTAATTTCCCTCTGTTTTACAGCTGGAAATTGAGTGAATGGGACAGTGTTCAACTGCCCTGATGTAACAGGCAGAAACCTGTGCTCACAAAAAGGCCTACTGGGAAAGGAGGAAGCAAGGGAGGGGAGAAAGCAAACACTAGGCAGTGCAGTGATGCTGTAGATTCTTGCAAGAGAGCTCTGGGATCCCCCCCTCCCCTGCAGGCCACTCAGAGTGCATCTCTCACACCCATAAAATGATTTAACATGAATGACTAACCCTTCCTTGCTCCTCTGCTGGCAGTACAGTCTGTAGGGGATGACTCTTCCCAGTTTTGATGCCCCATGGCTGAGCCAGAGTCCCTGGTGATTCATTAGTCAGGAATTCTTCCTAGATTTCTTCCCAGAATGAATGGACTTGTCTTGCTACAGGCCTGTTCTTCAAAGATGTATTCTTCTCTATAAAAGGCTACTGAGTGAATGCTTTGAAGATTAGATGGATGACAAAATTAACATTTTGAATGTTGAATCTGTCCCATGTTTTCCTAGTGCCCATTTCTGAGAAACCCCCTTCATATTCAGCTAGCAGTGTTTTTCTCTCATCCCTTTAAACAATGTCTGCCAGTTAGAGTACACATAGTTTCTCAGATGTAGCAAGGGAGTTTTGGTAGACCATACGTGTATTTTTGTTTACTTTTTTCAAGTGCTTGCAGAATAAATAAATGAGAAGGAAAAGTCTTGTCCTTTTGCTGCCCATGAAATAATAATAATAATAATAATAATAATAATAATAATAATAATAATAATAATAATAATAATAATTATTTTTATACCGCCCAATTGGTAGTCCAATCTGGGCGGTTTACAGCATAAAAATTAGCATACAACGTAAAACAACATTTTCCCTCCCCCCCTTAAAACGTTATTAAACCACATTATAATTAAAACCATTTAGCAATATAAAAACAAAAATTAAAATTAATACAATACAAATAGAGCTTCTTAAATTCTTTAGACTATGTTTTAGCAGTGGCTGGAATGAGAGAGAGAATACGACTACAGGGAAAGGGCTCTAATAGAAGAAGGTGGGGTTTAGATTTAAGTATAAGAAGTTTCATCCATTACTCTACTTGGAGTGTGGGAATGAAACAACAATAGATCAGTAGTCCCCAAACTTTTTCAGGCTACTGCCCCCTTTCCTCTTGGGTGACAACCCTAGTGCCCCCCATGCCTCTTTCTTGGTAGTAGGTCCACTGTTCTACTGGAGGAGGGTGGAGAGAAGAGAAGAAATATTCTAAGCAAGGGAAGCAGCTGCTTTTGGGTAGTTTCGCTCATGAAGTAAATTAAATCCCGCTTACCATTGTTACGATTAGTGGTTCTGATTGGTTTTGATATCAAGACCTCTTTTGGGTCTCTATTACGGCCCTATTCTGAAAGCCATGGGCTCAAGGCTGAGCCTCACATAGGCACTCCAAACAGAGTTGAATCTGCATTTACAACCATTTGCAGATCAAAAAGGCCAGGCTTAGGAGCTGCAAAACAGGACATTCACACCTAAAGATGTATGTGTCCGCCCGAATGTGAGAAAAATCTACATCCAATCTACCCTCTTTTGGAAATTGTCTACTTCAAAGCAAAGCATTGGAATCCTTTGATATACAGTAGCAACTCTTTGCCTCAGCCTAGTCTTAAGGGTATAAATGGGCCCCAAAATCTCAGGAAAGAAGGAGTCTGGATAGATTTCATGATGGTCCTGTACCATTTGTGATCTCTATCTAGAGTCACCAGCTCTCTATTCTTTGTCCTTTCCCTGTCATAATGGTTGAGTCTATCTCTTCATTCATCATCGGAGCAGCCTCTTTTCAGGTTATTATCACCATTAGAAAGCCTTGTGTTTTCTATCCAAGCTAACTCCTGAGTTCTTGTGTGTGTGCATGTATGTTAGGGTGTTTTTGTATGTTTGATCCTATGTATATATGTGTGCTTGCTTATTGATTTTTCTCTCTTAATAAAAGTACAATTCTTTTGGACAAATGCTGTCTCTGCAGGAACTGTTCCCTCTAGCCCCCTACATACAATGGGTTGGATCTATTTACTATTTTTCAGCTAATTATAAATTTCCCAAGGTCAGGTTCTTATTACACCATGCAACTCCACTGGGTGATCCTGGGCAAGTCATACATTCCCAGCCACAGGGGAAGGCAATGGCAAACCCCCTCAAAAGATTTTTTTTCAAGAAAATCCCATGATAGCTTCTTTTTAGGGTCTCCATGAGTCAAAATAACTTGAAGGCACATAACAACAACAATTGCTACTAGCCAGCCCAAGTTCCAAAAGGAGCCTGGAGCCCTACAAGTTTGTATTTGGGGGAAGGTGAGGCTGGGGGGTGGCTTGGGAAAGTGAAGGAGGGAGGCCCCTCTATGGAAGGAACAATGCTGCCCAAATGAGGTCCCTGGCGAAGAGGGTGAGCAGGCAGGCAAGCTCATCAGGATTTCCACCTGAGGAAAGAAGGGCTGCGTAGCTGCTTGGGTAGCCCATGCCAAGAAATATTCCTTCAGCCACCTCCCTCCTCCCCCTCCAGGCTTTGCCTAGCAAAGGGAGGGAGAGAGGAATAAAAGAGGGAGGAAAGGAACAGGAAACCCCAGGAGTTGCCAGAGCATTGACTGTATCCAATGCAAGGAGGAACAGAGGAAGAGCCTGCTCCTTTCCCTTCACTTCCACCCTGGCTTGCTGGCTTGAGCTAGTTAGCCAAGGCAGAGGGGATAGAAGAGTGTATGCCTGCCCCCTCCCTTCCCTTTTGCCTTGGGACCAGCTGTTGTCTTTCTTACCCGGAGAAGCTTTCCTCTTGGGCTCCTTGAAGGGGGAAACTGAGCAGTTTCTGGGGAAAAGTGGGCATGGCAAGTATTTTGGTGCCCAATGAGGGGAGGGAACAAGGAAAGGGGAAGGACAGAGTCCGTTTGCTCTGTTCCAGGGTGAGGGAAAGCTGGAGGAGCCATGCAAGGTTTCTTGCCTCTCAGCCTGGACAGACACAGCTTGGTTCCCATGGCTCTCCATTCATCCTCCCTCTGTCCTGTCCCAGAATGGTGTACAAAAGAAATTTCTTGCAACTAGGGTTGCCATAGTTCTCATCCACAAAACCTCAGATGCAAGTCTGCAAAAGGTTATGCTACAACTTGTTTTCATACAGTCTCAAAGGTGCTACAAGATCCCTTTGCATGCCAATATTCCAGACTAACATGATTTATGGTTGAATCTGCACTGCAGAATTAATGCAGTTTGACATTGCTTTAACTGCCATGGCTCAATGCTATGGAATTCTAGGGTTCTTAGTTTGTTGTCACATCAGAGTTCCCTGAGAGACGCTACACAGCTCATAAAACTACAAATCCCAGATTTCCATAGTACTGAGCAAAGCAGTATTGAAGTGCATTATTTCTGTAATGCAAATGAAACCTATGTCTCTGAATTCTAGCCACTTGAAGACAACTTAGCAAAGATGGGTTTCTCCTCCTCCCACTTCTATGAGGGGGAGGGAGGGAGAAAATCTCCCAAAAAACTATGAGACTGAGAGGGACTCCTACTCTAGGAATCATATCCAGGGGTTGCCATGCTGGCCAGCCAGTATAGCAAAGCACAATACAATCCAAAATCCACAAAACAGTGATATTGGCCAACCAAAATGCACAAAATAGATCAAGGGCCTATACAGACTGCCATAAATAATCCAGTTTGAGACCACTTAACTGTCCTGGCTCAGTGCTAGGGAATCATGGGAACTGTAGTTTATTGTGGCACCAGAGCTCTTTGACAGAGAAGGCTCAATGTCTTAGAAAAAAACTACAGTTCCCATAATTCCCTAGCACTGAGCCAGGACAGTTAAAGTGGACTCAAGCTGGATTATTTATGGCAGTCTGTACAGGCCCGAAGCAAGCTTTTGAAGTTCAGCTGTGGTTTCTTCATTGGGCAAAGGTGTTAAAAATCAAACAGGAGAAAGGTATCACTGTTTTATGGATTTTAGCTGTTGTTGTTTGCAGTGTGGCCAACACAGTTACTCCTGGATATGCTTTCTAGATTTTAGGATACTGTACTTTAGACAACAGGGGAATCCTAAACAAGAGGGAACAAAAGGCTGAAACTTAATTTTTTGAGGTCTTTACCTCCAACAAAAGTCAAGTGTTGTGTTTTTAAAAAATAAGACTGCATTTAATGTGTTATAAGCAGCATTTAAAAGTTTTTTTTTGGATGCAACAACACAGAGACTTCTTGAGAAATTCAATATTATCTGCCAAAGGAGAGTGCAAGTATTTTCACACAGGAGAGAAAAAGAAAGGTTTCTCACTGTATTGCCAATGGACCTATTTGCAAATGTTATTTCCTGGACTTTACTGTTTGTCTTCCAGAGCCCATATGCCCCTCCTTTTTTTCAAACACATACACATTTCTGTGGGAGAGGGAAATGGAGAAAAGGAGAGTGCCAGCCCATTAGCATGCAACTAAGAGGAAAAAGGGACTCTGGACCTTAAGAAAGGGTCACCACCTTTTTCAAACACACACACACACACAAGCAAACATTTCTATGTGGGGCTGGAGCTGGAGGGAAGGACAGCTCCAGTCCCAAGCAAGCAAAGGTTCTACCATATCGCCACACATTTACCAGGACACAAAAAAGCCTCCTTGCTGCTCCAAGCCGCTGCTTGCCACCTTTGTCTTCCCGCCTCTGGGCTCTGCATCTGGCACACCTGCGCAATACCACCCAGAGCTTCAGGGGTGGGATCTGGATGTGTTTCTCCCCCCCCCCCCCCGCCTTGTTTTCACTCCTGCCTTTAGAAATCTGAGACCTGCTGCTTCTCAAAGATTTCAATCCAGGACGTACGGTTTTTCAGCAGCAATGGAAACCCTACTTGCAATCCCCATCTCCATAATTCCCTGCTGCCCCTTTTTTTGTTCTCAGCACCCCCTTGCTGCTCTTTTCCCCCTCAGCGCCACCTGGAGCTTTCCAATGCCCCCAGGGGGGCCCTACCACCCACTTTGGAGACCACTGCAATAGATGATATATAGAAATGATGAAGTAACAGACATGGCACCTTTTGTTTGTGTACAGCAAGGGTGGGTATGCTCCATGTTTCCAGGGGCATTTTTTTTAGTTTGCCCATTGGCCTATGGGCATATGGTTTGTGCAGACAGGTTGAGAATATAAGCAAGACCATCATGCAATACACAGGAACTAGGAAATTGAAGCAAGGAAGAGACCATAGAACATTACAGGACTTTGGAAAGAGCATCCTCCCCGGAAACCAGAAAGTTGATGACAAAAAGTGGGAAGCTTCAACTAAAAAACCATTGATTAAACTGTTCTAAACTTAAGGATTCAACTTTTTAAAAGTTGCATGTAGTGGAGGCCATGACTTGCTGCAAAATTTAGTGGCAAAATGTGACAGTTCTAGAATTGTCACAGTAGAAAAACAACCAATTTAAATGCCTTTTTTTTTTTTTTTTGGAAAGGAGGAGATGGGGAAAAGTTTTGGGGTGCAAGTAGGGGTGTGGGGAAGACACATGACCTGTAGCCCACACAATTCCCATCCTTGGTCTGTAGTTACAGTCTTTCATCCCAAGGCCACAGAATATCAAAAATGGTGCTCCACAAGGGGGAAAAACGTATCTAAATACTTGATGGTACCAGATTTGCTCTTACATTTAAGCACTAAAATATTTATCTGGAGCACCAAATAAAAACTATCACAAAAGCAATAAAAGGTGAAAGTATGGGTTGTACTCACAGAATTACATTTTCTTTACTGATTTTTTTTAAACTATTAATGTCAAGATTGCCACTGCTAGCCTCTTACTACAGTCTGGCTATTTGTTCATAGCTCTTGTTAATTCTTTTTCTTTTGCTATCAAAAAGTAGCCACGTTAGCCTGTTTTAGTCTCCTTGGATATTTCCCATGTCAGGGGCTGCAGTCTTTATACCTCTTACCACAGAGTAAGCCCCATTGAATGTGTCTTAATTCTGAATAGACATGATAAATAGACTTTCACCAGAACTATAACATTCTAGTACATAAATGTAAACAAATCAAGACTTGTTAGGTGTTAGCCTGTGATAACAAACAGAAGTGGGGAGAGCTATGTTTATGGCTATGAACTGTATTATAACTGCATCTTCCTTATTTAGTTGATTTATGTTGTGCTGTTACATAACTCAGGGTGGCATATATAAGAATCCTAGGAGACCTTCACCTCATCCATTTAAAATAATCAGACCTGATTAGCTCCACCAAAGCATAAGCATCATGTATCCTCAGACCATGCCTTGGGGCCAATTTTCCATTTGCCCTTTTTGGTGGCAGATGAGATCCCTCATTGTTGCTTGATCAGCATTAAGTTAAAGGTAATGTGTATTAAGAGTTTTCTAGAGATTTTTAGATAATAAAATCTTCATCAGATGGGGGTACAAACCAACTTCCAAGTAAGCCTTTTTAATCTCAAGGAAAATCAGTGTACTAATTATTGTACTACTCTTATAACATTTTTATGCTATCCTTATTTGATATAAAAACCATGCGCCTTAGACTTTAAACCCCTTGTTTTGCCTTTTTGCCCCTTTAAACAACATCAAAAAGCATATTTGAAAAGGATATAAAAAAGGTCAGGTCAGAGCCATTATTCGTCCCACTGAAATTAATGGGCCAAGGATTTCTGGAAAAAATGAACAGTTGTCAATGGATATTGACAATCAATCTACAGTACAAAGCAAAACAAAGCAGCTTCATTTATATACCGCTTCATATCGCGCTATGGGATGTCTAAGCGGTTTACAACTGTGAGCTGATTGCCCCCCAACAAGCTGGGTACTCATTTTAGCGACCTCGGAAGGATGCAGGCCTGAGTCGAGCCTCAGCCCTGGCTGGTATTGAACTCGCAACCTTGTGGTTTATGAGTGAGTGGCTGCAGTACAGGCATTTAACCACTGCGCCACCAAGCCAATCAAATTACAGTACTTGAATTGTAAAATGAACTCTGTGCTGTTAATTTCTGCCAAGATATGGATTATAACCATGTTACTCAGAATAATAATAATAATAATAATAATAATAATAATAATAATAATAATAATTTTATTTATACCCCGCCCCAATCTGAGCGCAATCGGGGCAGCTAACAAATGTTAAAAAATACAGAGTACAATCAACCCCCATACCCTCCCCCTTAAAAAAGTATTAAATCAACTTAAGAATTAAAACCATACAAATTAAAACAAACATTAACAATCAACAAACAACATCAAATACAAATAAGTCATTAAAGGAAAGACGGCGGTTACATGTTGACAAGGAGGCGGTCTAAGAAGAAGGATCCTAGAGGGCTCCCCTAAGAGGGATTCCTGAGGCTGGGATTTCTATCCTGGAAAGGCCTGCTGGAAGAGATCCGTCTTAACAGCCTTTTTGAAGCTATCTAGAGATGTAAGTAGACGGATCTCATCTGGCAGGCCACTCCATAATCTGGTGGTGACCATAGAAAATGTCCTCAGGGAGGTAGCCGAGAGCCTAGCTTTTTGTGGCTGGAGCAAATTCCTCCCAGAGGACCGGAGTGCACAGGGAGGATTGTAGGGGAGAAGGCGGTCCCGAAGATAGTTTGGACCCAAGCCATTTAGGGCTTTAAAGGTGATAACCAACACATTGTACTGCGTCTGGAAACTAATAGGCAACCAGTGGAGGGACTTTAATACCGGGCTTCTTTTATTTATATTTGGGGGCATTGGATGGACAGCTATTCCTGTTTCCCGCCCATAATCATAATCAGTATCCGTGACATGTTCTGCAAAACCTTCACTAAAATGTAGCCCATCCAATGTGTTACCTTCCTTGTTCTCCCTGAAGCCTTACATAACCATCAGATGTGTAAATCCTTGTGGGAGGAAAATTGTGCATGAAATAATGTCATATTAGTGTATATTCCTTTTTACCAGTTCATTAAAATATACTTTAAAAAAAAAAACAGCTTTGAGAGCAGCAAGGTACCCAGGTCCTGAGTATTGAGGTCTCTGGATTACATATTGCCCAGACAGTGTTGCATTACTTCATGAAGGTGAACAGGTTTCCTTTAAAGGTCTCCCAGGTTACCATGCACATGTGTGCAAGCTCTACATGCTGCATTTACAAGCTCCATCCATGTATATTTAGAGAAGGTAGTTTCAACAGAGAAATGAAATTCTGTCTCTTTATGCACAAATCAAACGCCCAGACTTTGTGGAAATGCTCATCTGACAGCGAGACTCAGCATTTTCAGTGCTCTGCCAAGCAGGCTCGCTCTCTTCTTTTCCGCCACCCTCCCTTCGTTTGCTGCTCTGATAGATCAAAGGCTTTTCTGTCTTGGTTATATGCTGTGTGGCCACTGAGGACAAGAGATCAGGACTGTGAGCTGTGTTGGCTGCAAGCAAGGCTAAAGCTGGGATTGGGCTGCTTATGTGAGACCCTGGAGAATCCCGTAGGCCTCTGCTACAGGGTTGAAAATAATGTGTTTTGATTTTCTCCTTTTGTCTTCCAGCAGCCATTAGGGAATAAGCAGCTGGCATTCCAACAACAGCTACTGCAAATGCAGCAGCTGCAGCAGCAGCACCTGTTAAACCTCCAACGACAAGGGCTGGTCAGTTTACAGCCAGGACAAGGCACCGTTCCTCTGCAGACCCTTCCACAAGGTAATGCACATAAGCTTCCTTGCTCTTTAAGTGCAGTCAGGGGTAACTGTCTGTCCCCCACCCCCCCGCCCCAGTAGCAATTAGCATAGCCAGTTGGTTGTCTGTTAATTTAAAAAGCTGGATGTTTTCAGTGCACTTGGGGCCTAACATTTGGCATGCTTTTGGTTTTGCTATAAATCAGACATCAATAAAGCATTATTAGACCAGAATGTAACGTGCCTGATCCAGCTCCTGTTCAAGGTATGCCTCGGAGCTGTGTTGCTGATGTTAATGGGAAAGAGTGGGGACTTAATATTTCATTATTCATCTTCAGTGCAAAACACAGTAATTGCCTGGCACTAGACACTCCAGTGTGATGATGATGCTTCGTGTCTCAAGGAGGGGATGTGTACATAAAGTAGCTTTGCTTTATGTAGACATCTTATGCCCCTTTCCACCAGAGATGATCCTTAACGAAAGCAACAGAGTGGCTTTTATATGATTATTGTATCTCAAACTAATAAGGGTCATTTGAACATTTTGAGGTCTACTCCTCTAAATGGTTTGGCCCAAGCTGATTGTATGTGGGAGGATTCTGGAGGGCAGGGGTCGTGGTGAAAGGAGTGCTTAGATATTGCTTATGACCACACCACTGCCACCTTGTCCAAGCTTGTCTGGTTTTGTATCAGAGTTGTTGTTGTTGTTGTTGTTGTTTGCTTTCAAATCGACCTAAGGTGAACCTATTATAGTGTTTTCTGGGGCTGATGGTGTGTGACTTGCCCAAGGTCACCCAGTAAGTTTCCATGGCAGAGTGGGGGATCGAATTCTTCAGAATTGTAATCCCACATTCAAACCACTACACCGCACTGCCCATGGGTAATTGGGATAGCAAATTAGAAGTAGTTTGGGTGCTCCCTTTAAGTCTGAAATCCTGGATGCATTTGACTTGATGATGAGAACAAAACCCACACCCATCCTTTGCAGAAAAAAAAATCACTATATGAAAATATAGAATCATAGAGTTGGAAGAGACCACAAGGGCCATCCAGTCCAACCCCCTGCCATGCAGGAACTCAAAATCAAAGCATCCCCAACAGATGGCCATCCAGTCTCTGTTTAAAGACCTCCAAAGAAGGAGATTCCACCACTCTTCAAGGGAGTGTGTTCCACTGTCGAACAGCTCTCATTGTCAGGAGGTTCCTCCTAATGTTGAGGTGGAATCTCTTTTCCTGCAGCTTGCATCCATTGTTCTGGGTCCTGTTCTCTGGGGCAGCAGAAAACAACCTTGTTCCCTCCTCAAGATGACATCCCTTCAAATATTTAAACAGGGCTATCATGTCCCCTCTTAACAGTCTCTTCTCTAGGCTAAACATACCTAGTTCCCTAAGTCGTTCCTCATAGGGCATGGTTTCCAGACCCTTCACCATTTTAGTCGCCCTCCTCTGGACACGCTCCAGTTTTGCAACATCCTTTTTGAATTGTGGTGCCCAGAACTGGACACAGTATTCCAGGTCCAAAGCAGAATACAGTGGCACTATTACTTCCCTTGATCTAGATACTATACTTCTTTTAATGCAGCCTAAAATCGCATTGGCCTTTTTAGCTGCGGAATCAGTCTGTTGACTCATGTTCAACTTGTACTCTACTAGGACTCCTAGATCCCTTTCACACACAGTCTCGTTAAGCCAGGTGTCCCCCATCTTATATCTGTGCATTTCATGAACAACTAATTATTTAGTTGAATTATTTAGCAGTTTGACATGCAATCTAACTGCTACTGTGTAATAAAATTCAATAATCCTACCTACCTGAAAGGCAGTGTGATCATCTAGGTAACAAAATAAAGACAAGAATGAATGCATCTTGCATTATAGACCTTGAATTCCAAATGATACCAAAGGTACTCATAGTATGTAATGTCAGACATGCATATAGAACAGAATAACCCAGCACCCTTTGTATTTGAGTAAATCTCAAACCTTCTTTTCAGGCCTTCTCCTAACAAGGAGTGAGGTTAGAGAACACTATTACCAGATTCCATGAATTCAGTGATCATTATTAGATAACTACAGTGTACATTGGGGTGAACAAAGTCAGTCCCACAGGCTGTAAGCAGCCCCAGGGCCTGTCTATTTTGTGGATTCCCTGTGCTCCTTCAATTTATTATATATATATTTTTTTAAAGAACTGACATTACATTTGCTG
This sequence comes from Phrynosoma blainvillii, assembly GCA_026167975.1. Taxonomy (NCBI): domain Eukaryota; kingdom Metazoa; phylum Chordata; class Lepidosauria; order Squamata; family Phrynosomatidae; genus Phrynosoma; species Phrynosoma blainvillii. The sequence continues at coordinate 245,847,523 of JANUYF010000004.1, forward strand.
TGGAAATTCAGTGAAAAATCCTTGCATGTCTTATAGTCAATGTGAAAAGGAACTGAATGCACTATAATCAATATAATTGTCAATTTCATTCCTTTTCCTTTACATTCATTAGTCAATATCATAGTGCCCTACTGAAGTCAGTTTAAGAACATGTAAGATCAGTTTATATAGAAGTTAAATAATGAATCAAATATGAGTGAGGAACTTTATTCACTAATTATCTGAGAGGATTTCTAATAAACTGAATAATATTTAATGGAGAATTAATTTAGGTTCATTTTCAATCTACTTTCCATGCAAGTAGCTAACTTTACGTGTTTTGATGTATTTTTAACTGTAAAAAATCTTTAAACAAAACAAGAAAGGGCCACTGGTCAATTTGGAAATTGACCCCAGCCCCATGACAGTTGCCTGCCCCTGGTTTACACACTCAAGTCATCCCTTGGAGTAACATCTAAATCAGAAGAGAGTACGCTAATTGACTTTCATATTTCTGCTAAAAACTAGAGTAGTTATCACATCCACATATTTATAAATGTAAGAAATAACTGGAGATGCAGTTTAAGCCCATTTATTCCCCCAGGTGTGAGTGCTTTCTCAGGTTTACCATTCCTTTCTCAGGAATGGTATTTCTTTATTTTCTTACTAATTTGTACCCCACTTTTCTCTTATAACAAGGAATTAAGGTAGCTCATAAAAAGATTAAATAACAAGTGTAGAGATAAAACCACAAAAAGATATTATATTAAAGTACAGTGAAGCACATTATAAAATTAAAACACAGTTGAATTAATAGCACAACAATTAAAAAAGTACAACACACACCCATTAAATGCCCCTTCCTCAGCAATCAGCCAATTGCTGAAGGACTGCCTGAATAAAAAGCTCTTGCCTGCCCATGGAAAGACAGCAGGGAAAGTTAGTTATTATACCTCAGTTGTACTGTAACATGGATTGGATAAAGTGTGCTCTGGACAGCTACCTGTTGGTGATGCTTTAGCTGGATTTCCTGCATTGAGCAGCACATTGGATTTATGGCCTATGGGCCCCTTCTGACTCTATGATTAGAATCATAGAGTTGGAAGAAGACTATAAGAGAGATCCAGTGCAGCCCCCTGCTGTGTAGGAATACAAAATCAGAACACTCCCGACAGATGGCTGTCCAGTTCCCATTTTTAAAAGCTTCCAAAGAAGGAGATTCCACCTCATGCCAAAGCAGTTTATTCCACTGTTGAACAGTTCTTACCATCAGGAAGTTCTTCCTAATGCTTAGGTGGAATCTATTTTACTGTAGTCTGAATCCATTGCTCTGTTTCCTAGTCTCTAGAGCAGCAGAAAACAAACTTGCTCCATCATCAGTAAAACATGCCTTCAGATATTTAAACGTGGCTATCTTGTCACCCCTAAACTTCTCTTCCCCAAGCTAAACATAGCCAGCTCCCTAAGCCACTCCTCATAGGACATGGTTTCCAGACCTTTCACCATTTTAGTTGTTGTTGTCTATGACATGCTCCAGTGTGTCAATATATGCTGAATGATCAGAGCTATGTAATCCACAACAAACAAGATAATATTAAAACAACAAATTCAGGGAAAACAGAATATAATGCAGAATTAGGAAAATATACACCTTGTCACCTGCTAATGTATCAGTGTCCATCTTCTGCTAAATTAGAATTTTAGCTATGTCATAATAATGAGGAGGAGGAGGAGAGTTGACTGTAGTTAATTTGAAGGTTTAAAGCTAGTTTGTTTCAAATAAACCATGAATAAGATCAATGGGTATGGAGGAACCAAGAGAGTGTGGTTACTATAAACAGCAGCAGTCATTTTCAGAGCCACAGCAAAAGAAGAAAGGAGAAGAATGCACAAGTCAATGTAGCATGTTCTCATGCTAAACTGTGGCTTGTCAGAGAGCAGAATTGGCCCTCTTCCTCATGCATCTGTCAAGCTAGGATTGATGAGCACTGGAATTTATTCTGAACATTTGGCTTGTATATCCCTCTGCTTCCCCCCCCCCCCCCCCCGGTTAAAGTACTATAACATCCACTCTGGGAATGAGTACAAAATAGAGAGCAGTACACTAGGAAATTTCTAATATGTCTCCCCTAACTATTCTTTTAAATCAGGAGTGGGAAATGTACAGTCCTCTAGAATTTGTCAAACTCCAACTCCAAGCATTCCTCAACACTGGCTATGCTGGCTAGAACAACTAGGAATTGCAGCCCAATAATAGGTGTGGTTTCTAACAAAACTCATCCTTGTTTTAAATAATGGTGTACTAAGTTCAGTTTGTTTCAATCCAGTAGTAAGGCACTTCTTGTGTTCTTAAGCAAAGGTGTACAATTGTGATCTAGAACAGAGATTAGTTTCACCTTAATTTTTCTGTGATCCTAAATATACATTTTGCATCATAAATTACAAATCCTCCAGGACAATTGAGATTCTGGTTACAGACCACATAACTCTCAAATATCTCCAGTCCTGCTCTGAAAGATATTAAGCCCTGTTAGATACTTGGATGCCACAATTAAGAATATTACATAAATAGTTGTGAGGAGAACTATCAGTAGGTTGGAGACTTGCATAAATTATCTCTTTGTGTCACTAAACTAAACTGGAAAACCACATCTTCAATTATTTAAGGCTCATTTGTTATGCATTCTGAGGACCTGACTCTTTTTTACCCTTTCTCTTTTCTTTTTTTTCTTTTTTTCTTTTTGCATTTTCCAATATGTGTGAAGCTGTGTGTCCCTCAGACCTCCAGCAGCTGTGGAAAGAGGTTACTGCTACTCAGCCTGTAGAAGAGGGGATCAAGCAAGAGGGACTTGACCTCAGCACCAACACCTCCAATTCTACCTCGTTTTCGACCGCCAAGGTCTCTCCTCCAATTTCCCATCACCCTCTCCCCAATGGACAGAACGCCATGCTCGCACAAAGGAGGGACAGGTAGAAGCTGATGGGCATTTGTATGTGTAGGAAGCATGGAAATTGTCAGGGATGGAGGCTCTATGCCAGAGGAGGGTGCACTGGATAAATTCTACAGTGATAATTGGGAAAGCCGTACCTTCTGGTCTTGTCTCCTACATTCAGACCTATGACTCTGCTACTGCAGTTTGGCACAATGTTGGCTCTCTAGGAGTCAGATTCATGGCTACTCCTGCTTTCAGTAACACATAACGCTGCTGAAGCCACAGTAGAAAGGAGTGGTGGGGAAAACTTGGCCTCTCTCAGTTCAGGCCCAGTCAACTACAGCCTAAGCTTAATTGTTGTTACTTGTATAGCATGGTAGCTGATGGAAAAATGGAATTGTATGAGCTTCTGTTAAGTTGACTCTTTTCATGTTGGTTCAGCTGCTCTTTTTTGGTGCGCTGGTACAGAAAATGCCTTAATTTTTCCCCCCAGTTTACCTCACCAATAAAACATGAATTCTTCATATTTACAAACATCATGGAGAAGACTTTGATGCTGCAGTGTTGGAGAATGTCCAGCCAGTAGCTTCCCATACTCCTGCATGAACTGCTAGGAGCATAAAAGACCTTGTAGAATGGCTGAGATTTTCCCTTGGGACAGCCCCACACATTAATGACAAGAAGGCAGCTGTGTTAAACACACAGTGTGCATGTCTGCCAATAAGAAATATTACACAGACTTGCGCTGCAGGAATAGGAAGCTCTGCATCAGTGCCTCCAGTCCAGGCAGTTACAGGCACCTGGTAACACTGTTCATTCAGGCTGATATGCACAGAAACTATGACTTCGGTCTTTTTGGTGAATTTGGAGAACATCCTCTTGAGGAGAAAAGCAGGTGTTGTACAGTACAGGAGAATTCTGCACTGTGATCCAAAACACACTAGACGGTTTGAGAACACTTTAACTTCCGTGTCTCAATGCTAGAGAATTATGGAAACTGTAGTTTTGTGACCCTTCTCTGTCAGAGAGCACTGGTACCACAGTGAACTACAATTCCCAGAATTCCCCAGCACTGACCAAGGGCAGTTCAAGTGGTCTCAAACTGGATTATTGCTTCAGTGTGTTTTGGACCTATGATTATGTTGTATATATCACTGTTAGTTTATTATTTAATCCAAAGGTATTATATTGATAATGTCGGGGGGGGGGGGAACTTTCTGTTTGCACTGTCTAGTAAAAAAAGAAAATTATCAGAGGTGCCATATTCATAAAGGTACTCTTGTTCTGAAAGAACTCTCCTCAAAATTGGATATAAAAAGTATGAAAGTGAGCTTTCAACATTCCTTGAGCCCCAAACAGAGAGCCTTTTCCATTAAGGCATCCACAAATATCAGTTTACTAGAGTCATACAAATCATTATTGGAAACCTAAATGCAGTAAATGATTTTATAGCTCCACTAAAACTCTACTGATAGGTAACTTTCACAATAAAACAGAATTTTAATTATGCCACTGGGCGATAACAAATATTTATTTATTTAACATTTTTATAATGAAAAATATACATCTGCCCTTGGTATCCACTGGTTCAGTATCCATGGATTTGAGCAACCACAGATCAAAATGGAAAATTATTTATTTATTTATTTATTTATTTATTTATTTATTTATTTTAACTTCCAATGGCCAGGCAGAGAAGCTGTCCCAAGATACTGGTGGGGGCTGTGGCTAGGCCCCAGTAAGCCAATGCCTCCCACCCCCATGGAAATCAATCTCAGCACAAAGCCACAGTCAGAACCGAAACCTCTTCATCACTCTCTTTCCCACCTTCGGAAGCCTCTCCCAGAATTAAACTGCCTCACCCTGTTTCCCACTTTGTCACAAGGAAACCTGTGCTAGAATTTAAACTCGCTGTTTCCCACTTTCTCACAAGGAAGCTTCTTTCAGATTTAAACTCATTAGGAAGCCTCTTCCAGAATTTCAGCTCTTGCTTTCCCACTTTCTCACAAAGAAGCCTCTGCCAGAATTTAAACCCCCTTTCTTGCCAATACACTTCCTTGCCCCACTGCTTCTGCTTCCTCCTCCTTAAGTGGACCAGTAGCAAAGGGGTTTAAAATCTGGCAGAGGCTTTCTGATGACAAGGTTGAGAAGATAGGAAATAGAGTCAGGAAAGAGTTTAAATTCTGGCAAAGCCTTTGTGATGGGAATGTGGGAAACAGTGCAGGGAGAATGCCTTCTTGGTGCTCAGACCTTGTCACCCAGGTAATTTTAAATGTTAAATATGGACTTGAGCATCCGTGGTTTTTGGTATCCATGGAGGGGGAGGGTCAGTTGGGCAGATTGTCACATATTTTTAAAAAATATTGAAAAAGATAATCTTTACTAAAAACCTTTACAAAATGAAAATCATGAGCCAAAATAAAATAGCAACAGGATTGGTCACCCACTAAAAGTTTGGAAACTTATTTGGTCACTTACATTAAAATACATGAAAATAAAGACTACCAGAGTAGGTGCTAAACAGAGTAGGTGCTAGCTGAATTGAGTCCCATACTGGAAGAAAGATGGATAAAATAAAATAAAATAAAATATGTTGGAGAGGAAGCTTTGCAAATGACAGACACGTTGGGCTTTCCAGAGACGTTTTATCAGTTGGACAGTTCTGTTAATTCTAGTCTGTTTAGAGCCTTATATTGAGAAATAATCTAATAGCCTTTAAGTACTGTGTTTCCTTGCGACTGTGTTCCAAATCCACATAGGCAGCTCCATTTACAGTCCACTGCAATACCTTAGAACATGGGTTGGCAACCTACGGCCCACGGGCCGATTCCGGCCCAGGTCCCAGTACTTACAGGCCCAGGTAGACCGCTGCCGCTGCGCGTTTCGGCCGCTATGCGGCCACACGTGCCGCAACCGCCATTCTGATTTCCAAAATGGTGGCCACGACTCATTTGCGCCTGTGCAGTACTCCTGCGCATGCGCAAACGCATCGCGGCTGCCATTTTGGAAATCAGAATGGCGGCCGCGACATGGCCCCCGGCTCAAAAGGTTGCCTACCCCTGCCTTAGAAGGTAAAGGGACATGGATAACTATGGCAAAATCACATTTTCCCAAGAAGATTTGCATTTACCTTATAAATCAAAGTTGTTTTATGTTTTGTGTCACTGATGACACTTGAGTATCCAGCTGCAAAAAGATTCAAAAAGTTGAATGAAGATGAACCATGTCATTCTTGTAGTTTGAATCTGTTGTTCTGAGTTTAGTAATTTAGAATCATGTTGCCCATGTTAGTAATGTGTTTTAATGGGTGGGAGACCACTGTGCTCAGTGCAGGTAATTGAGGTTCTGTAGAGACTGGATGTTTTGAATGAGCATATCTGATCCACCATAATTACCTTATGGATGTGCTGTTTGGCCAAACAGTGCTAATGAACAATATTATATATTTATGGTCTGGAGAGGGGAGTCTCTGTATAGTGAACCTCCCTCTGCAGTTTTATTCCAGCCATTCATTAGAACAGGGGTAGGCAACCTTTCCCCTTTAAGGGCCGAGGGACTTCAGCTCCCAGAAGCCTCAGCCACGTTGGCCAATAGTCCCATGTTGGCCAATAGCTCCTGGGATTCTGGGAGCTGAAGTCCCTCGGCCCTTAAAGGGGAAAGGTTGCCTACCCCTGCATTAGAACATCAAACCTTGGTGAGAATATCTAGCAGACAGGTCTGGAGCTGCCTTTAATAGCTTGAGGGTAATGCATTTTTTTGCCCCCTCCTTCACAGCTCTTCTCATGAGGAGACCCCTGGCTCTCATCCTCTGTATGGACATGGAGAGTGCAAGTGGCCTGGTTGTGAAACCCTCTGTGAGGACTTGGGACAGTTTATCAAGTAGGTAGTCCTCTTCTTTGTGGAAAACATTCTACTGCAACTGTGTTCTTTGGCCCAATCTTGTCTTCACTCTTACTCTTGCTGATGCTTTGGAGCATGAAGATAGCTTGCTCTATTCCTAGAGGCATTCTTACCACACGTACCACACGTGGGGAGGGGGGCTGTGCATAGTTAGCTTGGGAACCTCAAAAATAAATTTCATTCTGTAAAATATGTGACTCACAATATTTAACACATCTGTCCCCATTCTAGAGAACTTAAGCAGAGACATATGGAGTTGTTAGAGTTAGAAACATTGGCCATAATTCTTGTGCCTTACTTTCTCTTCTGTGAAATGGAGCTAGGTTACTCTATTACTTTTCTGCAAAAAAACAACTGTATTCCTATCATAGATTTTGTTGGGAAGAGCTTAGAAGGTGCCGGGCACCATGCAGTGTGTAGAAAGAAGGGGGAGAGAGGAGATTGCAGGCAAGACTGTGCTACCAGAAGAAGAGACTGACTGAGACCTACATAAATGAGAAGGCTTTTGTGGGAGAGAGAAGACATAATTGTAAAGTTTATAGCTTGCCCATGATAGGAAAGAAGGGGGGGGAGGAAGAGGAGAACTAGAGAGAAACAGATGGCAGCACGGCAGCCTGCTGACACTGCTTGTGGGCTCTGTCACTGACTGATTAACTCCGCTGTCTAAGAGCCCTCTGCTAGCGTCAGGGTCAAACAAATTGTTTTCACGCTTCGTCAGAGGTTTACTTAATTAGTTCATTTGCAATTAGATCTCTTTGTAGCCAAGATTTTTAGCAAAGACATCAGATGAAACTGACGGGTTTTCTTTTCTTGCCTGTTCAGGATTTCCTCCCCCCTTCTATGCTTTTTTACTAAACATGCTCACTACATCCCTCCACATGCATATATACTTCTCCTCATTTTCTCTCCTCTCCCCCCCCCCCACCACTTGCTTCAACCTCCCACTCCATTGCCTTCGAACAGAATGTTGTGGGGGTTTGAAATGACATTTGGAAGGGATGGCAAAGTTAGGAAGCTCAGCCTGTGTGCCTATTTAGTGTGTGTATAACTTTACTCTGTAAGCATTTCAGCAAATGTTGCCAGCCCCACCTGCCTTTTGCTACTGAAAGATCACTATTCTTAACCAGCAGGTGCCAAATGAACAGACCTGAGGCAAATGGAGGGGCCACTTGCGTGCTTCTTCAGAGCCGAACCTAGCTTTTTGCATGCAAATGGGTGAAGGTGCTGGAGGGAGAATTTCCTCCACCTGCGCTACCATATGTAATTCTGGCTCAAGTGGAGCCTTCTAATAATAATAATAATAATAATAATAATAATATAATTTATTTATATATCCCGCCTCTCCCGGCGGATCGAGGCAGGAGTACAAAGATAAAAGGGGAACAATACAACAACGTTAAAACGTAACAATAAACCATAACAAATTAAAAATGATAAAAATAAAATTCATACAATTGCATTATTAAAATTACAATAAAATTACAAATTAGTAAGATTACAATAAAGATTACAATCCGTACCATAGGTGGTGATGGTCTTCCTTCACCCAGGAGGTCTTAGGACATATTTTTAATTTGGGTCAGGTAGATAGGCCTGCCGGAAGAGTTCTGTTTTGAGTGCCTTTTTGAAGGCCTCTAGCGTGGAAATAGTACGGACCTCTTCCGGCAGGCTGTTCCATAGTTTAGGGGCCGCAGCCATGAATGATTTTTGGGAAGTAACTGTCATTTTAGTGTTACGATAGTTTAATAAGTTCTTCCCTGATCTTCTGAGTGTGCGGGGCGGATTGTGTGGGGAGAGGCGTTCCTTCAAGTAACACGGACCTAAGCCATGTAGGGCTTTATAGGTAATAACCAACACTTTGTATTGTTCCCGGAAGCTAATCGGCAGATAGTGAAGAGCTTTTAGCACCGGTGTAATATGGTCTGTTCTAGATGTTCCGGCGACCAATCTGGCTGCTGCATTTTGAACCAATTGAAGCTTCCGAACTTGGTACAAAGGTAGCCCCATGTAGAGCGCGTTACAGTAATCCAAACGAGAGATTACCAGGGCAAGTACTACTGCTTTAAGGTCCTTCTGGTCCAGGTAGGGACGCAGTTAGCGAATCAGCCGAAGCTGATTCTAGCATTAGACAGCCATGTCCAACTACCCACTCACACCAAAATGTCTTTACATTGCTTAAAATAGTAAGATTACATTGAATGTTGTTTAACAACCAAAGCAAGACTCTTGAAATAAAATGGATATCGTTCTCCACACTGTGCCAATCTAATTCATTTGGCTGACATTAAAAAAAGCTAACACACACAGTTTAACGACACACGCATTGCAGGGTAAGTTAAAGTCCAGACTTGCTCTGGTTTTATTAAATTTGATATAGCAAAATGTTTCTGTCTCAAATTTCAGCTTGGCCGCAGAAGCTGGGCTTAAAATGAAGGCCAGGATAGTTTGTTAATGCAAAACCATGAGCCCACAGTGGGGATACTGAGGACATAATGGGTGAAAGAGAGATAGCCATTCTGTCCTTATAACCCATCCCTGCTGGCTGAAAACAAAATCTGTGGGAATATTGGAACATAAGAATGCTGAACTGCCTTTCTAATTAGTGTAATTAGTGATGAGTGTGATGGATTGCCATTCATAGTTCAGGATATCCACCTGATCTTTTGATTGTTATATGATAATATAAAGTGTCATAAATACCATTGGGCAATTTGCTGTGGATATATATGGAGGAGTGAATAAGAACATTAGAGTTGGATCAGGAAATCCTAATCTCCAGTCCCTGGTTATCAGTGATGCCCAGTGAATGTATGCTGGATTGAATTTTTGAGAGGAAGAGCAGAATAGAAATATGATAATTAGATTTTTAAAAAATGATTCATTACCTAGGCCAGCGGAGATTGGATATCAGCTTTAAACCAGCATATTAGAGAATCAGAATAAATTGGCTAAAAGTGTAAAAGGAGCTCTGATTGTTCAAGCATTGCTCATGTTAACTCACTAAGGGGGAGGGGACAATGTTTTATGTTTTTTAGACACCTCAATACAGAACATGCACTTGATGACCGGAGCACGGCTCAGTGTCGAGTTCAAATGCAAGTGGTACAGCAGCTGGAAATACAGGTGAGTGTCAGTGTATGCAATATTTAGTTCAAGTTAAAATTCTTGACCACTGCAAGATCAAGGAATGTATTCCTTGGGTGTTTTTGTGCCTTACAGACTAATTTAGAATTCTTTTACACTATTTTAAGGATTAGCTAAGAGTTGCTTCGCATGTCCATCCCCCTCAGCCACTTTTCCTGAAGTCATTCCTGGGCAGTTCTCTGCCATATGCATCCCCACAACTGGATGGAGAAACAGAAGTGTGAATGGAATACTGCAGCACAAATTGCCACAATCACAGCAGAATTTGTTTCATTGTTGCAAGGGTAGCAACCACCACAACTTTTATCTGTGTACAACTAAATTCACATTTCATTTCTCTACCTGTCAGTGAATATGTGCCTGATGATGGGTTAGAAAACAACTGAGGTGGAGAAAATACTCTTGGTTTAAGGCTTTTATTATCTGTTCTGTTGCAGCAGGCTTTCTCACCATATGTGCTCTTGTCAAGGCACAGAGGGGCCTGCAGTGGGGAAAGGTGATTTTTAGAAGGCTAAAATAAAGAAAGTTAAAAACTTGGTGAACAGCTTTATTTGGTATCTTTGGACCACTGCCATAGAAAGATTGCAACCTAAGGAGCAGAGGCAGACCATGAATGTTCATGGCTTTCATTGTTCCTGTTTTGTGTTCTCATTTGTTGACATTTCCATCTCTCAGTTTTAGAGAGTATCTTGAACATGCAAATCAACCATAGATGAATCCAGTGATGCTGTTTAAATTGGCAAGCTCTGGGAAAATCAGCTCAGATGTACCTTGCCTCCAAAAACAAGGACTTCAGTTATGTGGTTGGGAAATATTGCTGGAATATCACTGAATTAGTTCATGGCCAAGAGCTAACAAGAAATGTGTAAAGCCATAGCAGTAGAGCATCCTTTGCCTCTATTCTGGAAATATCCAGTAATCATGATGATAAGTCACCATATGGAGAATTTTTGATACTCAGTGAAGTAGGGAGAAATTGGTAAGGCACACAGACAAGTTATATACATTTAACTTGAAAATACAGCATTGGTCAATTGGAAGGCACATCTAAAGGAATGATGGATTTTACTTTGGTACATAAGTGATACTGATATAATGTGTAGGACCAGGTAAAGCAGCATGTGGTCTATAATATATAATTATTGCACAGAGAGGGAAATAAACAGAGATTTATTTTATTTTATTTTATTTTTTGTTGTTTTGTTGTTGTTGTTGTTGTTGTTGTTTGTTGTTTTTTTGTTTCATTACCTCCCAGCTTTCTGAGATTGGTAGTACTGAAACTGGTTTGATGGACTCTGGAGGGATTGTGTGGCAGGGGGTCTGTGTTGCTAAATTCCATAAGTGTGAGGGAGCACATTATTAGAATTATAGTGTAATTTGTGATAAAATCAGTTTAGCAGCAGCAGCAACACAGCAGCAACAAGTGTATACTCCATAGGTATTTGGTAAAAACAACTAGATCTGAGCTTCTGGTAAATATACATTGGTAGGTAAAAAGAAACTAATTTTATTATTACATCTAGGTTCTACAAAAATAACTAATCAGTAGAAAAAACTATAATTTGATACAGAGGTCCCTAGATAGCTGACCTCCATGTGTGCAAGTAAGAAGAAGAACATCTTTAGGAGCAAAGCCTGGTTTCTGAGAGCAGGCAGGAAAGTGTGCTAGCAAACAAAGAATCATAAAACTTTATTACCTTCAAGAAAAGGAGGGGTATGGGAAGTGACCTCTTCACAAGCAACAGTGACCAAACGACCATAGAGATATCAGTGTTCCTGTGTAGAGCACCCCCTTTTCAAGGAAACCATAGAACTGTACACAAGCACTGATGCTAATACTCCAATACCCCTTATCAGTGCTTACCTTCATGTGACAAAATTCATCTTACTTCTCAGGAACTGAAATTGATCTCTAGGTGGAGGCTCGGTAAAAACATCCACAGACATTTCCTTTGATGTAGAACATTCACGTGGTACTTCTGTCCTTGCAATGTAGGAAAAGTGTAGAGGTGGTACTCTTCTGTTTGTTTGAGATGAGCGTCTGAGCTGTGGTTCTGGAACCCTGTCTGCTTCCTTAGTGACATCCAGTTCCAAACATGGTTCTGCTCGCTCATTCTCCCCTTCTGTTTGTGTACTCGCTTCTTCCTCTTCAGATCTAGGCCAATATTCCAGTAGTTGGTCTACCTCTTGTATCTGTGTCTGTGTGCAATCTTTAGTTGCTCATGTCATGCCTGGTTTCTCACTTTCATCAAAGTGTACAACACTTCTCACTGTGACTTTTCCTGTATTTGGGTTTAGGATTCTATATCCTCTACTTTCAGTCTTGGACCCCACCATTATGCCTTCTTCCACTTTGTCATCTTGTTTGGAACCTCTCTCTTGTGGAACGCAAGCATAGGCTAATGAACCAAAAACTCTGATATGGTCCATACTTGGCTTTTTGTTGTGCCATAGTTCAAATGGGGTTTTATTGGTTGCCCTTGTTGGCAGTCTGTTTTGTAAATACGTTGCAGCCATCACAGCCTCTCCCCAAAATTGGTTGGGAAGTCTAGCATCTAGCAACATGTATCTGACCATCTCTATCAGGGATCTGTTCTTTCTCTCAGCAATCCCATTCTGTTCATGTAATTAAGGAATGCAATGTCTATCTTCAATTCCTTGTTCTCTCAAGTATGTCTGCACTTCATTTGAAAGATATTCACCAGCATTATCCATTTATATAGCTTCAGGTCATTTTCCAAATCTAGTATTAGCCATGGCTACGTATTGCTTCAGTAGCCCACAGACCTGACTCTTTGATTTTAATAAGCATGTCACACAGATGTGGAATAATCATCTATAAAGGTCAGCAAATAATGATTTCCAACTCTAGATACAGTTTGGATTGGTCCACATAAGTCTGAATGAACTATCTGTAGAATCCTTGAAGTTTTATGCTCACAGATTTTTGGAATGGAAGGTCTAGTACCCTTTCCTTTTATGCAGTGCACATATTTTGAGGTATCAAATTCACATTCTTGTAATTTCAGACCTTTAGTGAAACCATCTCTCTTCAAACTTCTTATCCCATTCATGTTGAAATGACCTAACCTTCTGTGCCATAAGTGAATATAGTCTGTATTTGCATTTGCACAGGATCCCAGCATGTTGACTTGTTCTCTGGTCCAGTCCAGTTCATAAACACCATTTTTCTTAAATGCTCTTGCACACAGTTCTCCATCATGAGTTATTGTACATAAATTGCCACTGAAATGTACATCATACACTTTGTTTGTTATGACTGATACGCTTAGGATGGCTTGACTTAACCTCTTCACAAGCAACACTGACCAAATGACCATAGAGATATACATCAGTGTTCCTGTGTAGAGCACACCGTTCTCAAGGAAAACATAGAACTACATACATGCATTTGTGCCAATACTCCAACACATATGACTGGAAGGATCAGTATTCTCTGGAACATGACTCTCTGCATCAGTAAGATTAGTAGCAGAGGAAGGAGAGTACTAAAGAGCCAGCCAGCTATAACACACAGCACAGGCAGCCTCTGTTGTAAGCTAAACTTAGGGGCTCTGCAGACGGCACAAAGCTCTGTCGTGGAGCCAGGGAAGGGGAGGGGCAGCCGAACTCTGGACGCCCCAACCCCTTCCCGAGGACATCATCAGAGTGCGCGCTGTTGCACACGGTGAGCGCTGTGATGACGTCCTCCCAGCGCAGCGTCTGGACACGCTGTGCTGGGAAAGGCGCAAAAGAGCCACATGGCGGCTCTTCGGGGGCCCTTTTCACCACCTGGGAAGGAGCGCTATTTTGGTGCTCCTTTCCCAGGCGCCAAAAGGAAGGATTGGGGCAGAGGCGTGGGGCAGCCTCAGTCCAAATCCTCCGCTTCCCAGGGCAGTCCACAGCCGCCCGTCTGCATCCCCCCCTTAGTCAGTAGTTGCAGATGGGTGCCTGAGAATGAATGTAGAGAGATGCCAGAAGAGAAGTATTAAATTAGAAAGGAGTACAGCACTCAAAGAGCAGAGTTAAGATTGTTACACACCCTGAGTCAAACCGTGTGATTCTATCGTGTTCCCAAACATTCACTAAAGCAAAAGGTTGAAAGCAATTACTGAAGCTTAAAAGAGGGAATGCAGGAGAGAGAATCTTTTAAGAGAGCAGAAAGCTCCATGTGTGAAGAGGAGAACCTGCCACCAGAGCTCCCAATTATAACGTTTTCACCACAGAGCTCCTGCTGTGTCGGCAGCAAGAGTGTCTGCATCACAAGAGTGGATCTGTCATCTCTAATGAGAGCCATGACAGTGCCAGAGCGTCCTTGCGTCAGAGCTGCTCAAACTTTCAGCAAACTCCACTCTGGCTGCTGCCTTTAACTCCTGCCTCAATGGCCCTTTCCTTTTGTTGTGGGCAAGGATTCCAGACTCAGTGGGAGAGGAGAGAAATACCCTCTTTGGGTGTATCCTACATTGTATATAGGGGCCAATCAGGTCAGGGAGGAACTGAGGCAAATTTTGAGGGGAGGACTCAGAAAGAGAAGGTGACACAAAGGGAGATGGTGTCAGATCCCATTGCTTTTGCAGCACTCAAACTCTCTCCCCGTGCCACAGCGAATATTTCACCCTTCTCCGCACACTGAGAAATAAACACATACCCCAGAAGCATGCAATTAAAGCAATGTTGCACATCTGGAAAGATGGATGGGCAGGTGAGTGGGTGGGTTGGGAAAGGCATGATAGATGGCTGATAGAAAGCTGTGGTCAAAGGGGAGAAGATGTGAAACATGGACAAGTGGAAATGTGCAAAGGAAAGCATGAGAAGGGATTTAACCTGAGACAGTTCCAAAAAAGAAAGCTGGTACAAGTGATCCAGCAGCTCCAGTTGGGGGATGAGGACCTTGATACCTCAGATTTGTAAAGAGACCATCACATAAGGTTTAGGTGGCATAGTGGATGAAAAGGAGAAGAGCTGAGTGGAAAGGCAATGGATTAAATATGTTTTTGGATGTACTTAGTACTATGTTGCTCCTTCCATCAATAGTATCTCCTTCTGTGTCTGTATGTCCAAAGCCCATACAATGCGGTCACTGTGCAGCTAATATTAATGCACAGCAGATGCACTAGAGTAGAAAACACAACCACATATCCAGATTTTGAAATCCAATAGGAAAAGGCATTTCTCACCATCTCGGAAATGTGATATCCTGGATGGGTTAGTGGCTCTCAGGAAAAGTCAGTGTTACTGTAGAATTAGGGAAGATGGCAGTTTTTTTCCTTCCCGGAGGGCTATAGCTAAGCAGCACAGCAAGAGCTAAAGGGAACAGTCTTGTATTGTCACATTATTGAATGCAGGAAGCATTAGTCAAGACAAGAGGATGGCATGTGCACACTGAAGCTCAATTATGCAAGTGAAAGGAGGTGTGTGTGTGTGAGAGAGAGTGGGGAGGGAGGGAGAGAGACCCCTTCTGTATGAAGAAGACATTCAAGGGCAAGTTATCAAGTGAACTTCTGGGCCACCTTGCTAATGAAATGTGGGCCAAGTGAATTGACCACCGAAGGGGGGAAACATCTTTCAGAGAAATGATTTTCTGTGCGGTTTTCTCCACAGCTAGCTAAAGAGAGTGAACGTCTCCAGGCAATGATGGCCCACCTTCATATGAGACCTTCAGAGCCAAAGCCCTTCAGTCAGCCTGTAAGTAGCACTCTGTCTATCCCCTCCATCAATATTCTTTAACTTACTTTCTATTTTTTGTAACAGGGATGGATTACCAACTTCCCAAGCCTTGCAGAATTATCTAGGGCTGGAAAACCCCTGACTCTGATGTCATTGCTAGGCTAAAAGTAGACAAGATTATTTCTCAGTAGGACATATGAACCACCAGGTTTTGAGTAGAGAGCATGATGATGTGAGGAAGCCAAAGTATTGAGGCTGTTAAAGTAACTACTACTAATTTTTCACCTTGCCATATCTTTCTCCTGTAGTAAAAAACTCTTGTTTGTGCATCCACAAAATCACTCTACAGAAGAAATCATGGAACACTGGAAAGATCATAACGCTGGCCTGAAAGTGTCACAGATTACCACTTTGCTATTCCTGTCTTAGAATAACAATATCCTTCTTCAGGGTGTTGTCCCCAGTTCCTCTTCTGAGCTTAGACTTTCATTTCCACATGTCAGGTGACAGAGACATGATTCACACTGCACAGATCAGGTGGACTCCTCAGGCATGTGGAATCATTCATAATCATAAAATTAAAAAGCTATACAGACGGGCAGGAAAAGGTGACCTGAAGCTGCCTTTTCTGTAAGCTGCAGCAACCACACTGCCTGCTCTGAGGATGCCCTAAATGGGGACAGAGTAATCACACTGGGGGAAGTCAATGCAGCTTTTCCAAGGCTGTATTGAAGCCCCAGCAACTGCACCTCCAGCCCCAAGGACGCCGCAAAGGGAGACGGAGCAACCGCATGGGAGGGCAGCAGCTGCTTTATTTATTTATTTTGTTCTCTCAGACGCATGTGCACCTGCGCAGGAGCACATCCCTGCATACCTGTGCAGGACCTGTCATAGGCTAGTATACAGTCTCACTCTCTGTGTACAACGGTAACTGAAGTTAAGCATCCCTGTGAACCTGCGCAGGTCCTGTCATAGGCTGCTATACAGTCTGTCATTTTGTCTGTACAAAGGTGACTCGAATGTGGCA
The DNA here is from genome assembly GCA_026167975.1 of Phrynosoma blainvillii. Classification (NCBI taxonomy): domain Eukaryota; kingdom Metazoa; phylum Chordata; class Lepidosauria; order Squamata; family Phrynosomatidae; genus Phrynosoma; species Phrynosoma blainvillii. The sequence continues at coordinate 245,864,173 of JANUYF010000004.1, forward strand.
TGCTTGCACACGTGTGCAAGACCTGTCATACACCCACAGATCATGCAAGGATTCACTGACCTTGGCTTCCCCCAAGTAGTGGGTGCCGTAGACAGGTGCCACTGTCTGATTGTGCCACCCTTGGGGCAGAGGAACGAGTTTGTCAACTGAAAAGACACCTACTCCATCACAGGTCAGTGGGGAGGGGAGAGGTACATGCAAGGGAGATTTGTGTGGACAGACTGGATACATGTAACTGGTGGTCATGCAAGGGACATGGTCAGCAGTACACACAGACAGACGTTACTCCAGGAGACACCCCATCATGCCAGGAAGTGGTGTGTGGGTCTTATGCACACCTGCACAGAAGAGGTCACAAAAGCCTCTTTCATGCAAACTCCAACAGAATGCATATATTGTCATAACAGGACAGTTGCTAGGGCACATGTGTAGGGTTACAATTAGGATTAGGGTTAGGGTTCTAATATTCAAGCACACCTGTGCCAGTGCATCCACACCTGGAAGCATAGGGCACTTTAAATTAAAGCCTGCATCGTAGAGCGCTTGCTCTGGATTGCCAACTCAATTTCCTCTGCACGTGTGACGGTGCATTTATACGGCTGTTTTCTGGTGCACCGGTGTCACTGCATACATACGCACATGCAAAAGTGTGCATCTTCGCCAAAGGAGTGGAAAAAAGCGGCTCCTTTTTGGAGCGGCTTTTCTCGGCATACGACGGCTAGAGGGCACTTCACTGACAGCTTTTAGGCGTGCATTATCTAAATGCCACACCTACAAGTCACCCTCAAAGCTCCTCTTTTTGCCCGTCTGCATAGCCCCAGATTGAAGAAGCCTTGATATAACATAGGTCATACAGTATGTCTGGACAGCTAGAGCTGCTGTTGAATACTAGTGCAGGTAGTGGAGTGGGAAAATGCTAGCCATGTCCAACCCATACTTGTGCTAACTTTGCTCAGCTTGGAAAAATCAGTCACATAGAAGGACTGCACCTCTTGTGCCACTCCTGTCAGCCATGGACTGGTGGAACTAGCAACTACTGTAAAAGCACTACCTATTTGGAATTTGGAACTATTGAAACAGCATACACTATCCTGAAATAAAAAACTGATACAAACTTACCACAGAGTCTCCTACTGTATAGGGTGTGCCACTGGCTCCTTCCTGATCCATTGTCCATTTTACTGTCTTATCAACCATTCCAGTTCATTTAAGATAAACATACATCAAGAAAACCTGATAGAGACATGCTAAATCTGTGCTGTCTTGGAGTTCTATTTCATGTCAGTCTATGATCCTGCTGGAAGAACTTGCATCGCCAGCAATAACTGTATTCCTCACCACCATGCCTTTCACCCCAGGTTTAGAAATCCTTCCTATTCATGAGAAGAGCAGCAACTCTCTTAGAAACTGGAACTTTCATTTCTCATAATCATTTATGTATTTATTTAGTAAAAACACCATATAGGGTGGCTTACAACAGCAGATAACCTGAGAAGCACAGGCTTACAATACTTAAAATTACAATTTTGTAAAAAGAACAGTATAAAATAATTAATATATAAAATAATTAATATAGGAGTGAGGATAAGCTGTTAAATTTTTTTACCTGCCATACAAAATAAAAACTTGCAAAAATAAAAGAGCTGTAGCAGCTGGGAAAAACTAGGGAGGCCAACTGCACTTCTTGGGAATAGTTAAGTTGCAGCTTGTGCATCCCTTTAGAAAATGATATACTCTAGTTGCTAAAAGTATGTGCTATAGACCTGAAAATCCTTAGATAGAATGCTGCCTCAGTCATGAGCTTCCTATCTCTGCATGCTTGCTTCTCAGTATATAGGCCACTGTCTCATAAATTCATCTCCCCACTTTTGAGCTTAATCATGCTGAATAACCTTACAGGGCAGCGGTGTTGTCTTCACTGAAAATTATTCTTCCTAAAGTTTGGCTTTGTTTTTTCCACCTTTTTTGCTTTTAAAACCTTCTATCCCACAGAAACAGGAATTAGGACTTTCCAGGAGGTCATTTATCTTATATTTCATTTTGGATATCTACATAGTTACATATGTTTTCATAAAACTGTTTTTACTTTAGCTAGTAAAGAGCTTCTGGATGTAGCTTTGCATAGCATGAGGCATTTCCCATCCAAATATAGACCTTTCTCTTGGATTCAGCAAATGATAGACCTCAGGTTCTTACTTGGGATGCTATCAATCTGTTACAGCTGATTTAATTAGCTGGGCATCAGTAATGTTTCTCTTGGCTTGCAACTTCTCATACATTTGGACTGGCATCCTATTTGTCAGTTATGATGTTATGACTTAGACCAGGGGTAGGCAACCTTTCCCCTTTAAGGGCCGAGGGACTTCAGCTCCCAGAATCCCAGGAGCTATTGGCCAACATGGGACTATTGGCCAACATGGCTGAGGCTTCTGGGAGCTGAAGTCCCTCGGCCCTTAAAGGGGAAAGGTTGCCTACCCCTGACTTAGACCTATGACCTTGTAGCTGTTTCCTGTTCACATTTCTAATCATAGTCCCATATCCACAGTTGTAAATGCTCCTGAAATCCACCTTAAAATCCTCAATGACCTTTGGTGGTTCAGTGATTAAATGCTGGTACTGCAGCCACATCATTGTAAGTTCAATCCTAGAGGAGGGCTCCAAAGTCCACTCAGCCTTTCATCCTTTCATAGGTCACTAAAATGAGTAACCCAGTTTGTTGGGGGCAATTGGCTTACACATTGTAAACAGCTTAGGGAGTGCTAGTTCACTGATAAGCAGTATAGAAATGTATTTACTATTGCTACTGCTTAAAATCCAACCATCTGAACCAAGGGATAGAGTTATGTGGCAATCACGGGTAGGGCACTGAAAGATGACACATTCTGCCCCCTCCCACCAGTCAGCAGTGTGCTGACAAGTTGTGACAGAACCCACAGAGGTCTTTGCTTCTACTCAACATACTGCCACTTGGAGCAGGCTGGACATGTGCACCACACACCTTAATGTAGCTGGCTGGAATTTAAGGTGGATTTGGGGAGTCAGATTTGGAGATGAGGATCTCAGCCCTTATTTCTATCAATAAGGAAGTAGTGATCACCTTTGTCTGCTTTGTCTAAACAAAACCTAACCTCTTTACATCTGCCTTCTGAATTGGTCCTAAACATGGTCATTTTTTCTGTCCTCTTTGTGCAGCTTAACCTGGTTTCCAGTGCCACCCTCTCAAAGAGCACTTCTGAGACCTTCCCTGATGGATTACCTCATCCCCCCACCTCTGCTACCGCACCCATTACTCCATTGCGGCAGGGTCCTTCTGTCATCAGCTCATCCACTTTACACAGCGTAGGGCCCATTCGCAGGAGGAACTCAGAAAAGTTCTGCACGCCAATTTCCTCAGGTGAGAATAGCTGGGGAGGCAACAGTGGCATCAGAATGCTTTGTTTCATTGCCCTGGTGAATGCCTTGCTTTACTTCATGACTTTTTTGTCTTTCCCCAGAACTTGCACAGAATCACGAGTTTTACAAAAATGCAGATGTCCGCCCCCCCTTCACATATGCCTCACTTATCCGGCAGGTGAGAAACTCCTTATTTTTGGGGAATGTAAAAGAATGCCAGATGGAGCAGTTGCTTACATTTACCTGGAATGTAACTGCAAAAATAGCTTGAGGTTACCAATGGTACAGTCTAGAATTTTGCTTTTTGAGCTGATCTGGGGAGTGCAACCTGAATCCAGGGGTGGGGAGGTTGGGTGGGAATCTCTTATAAAACATGATGCTGTGTTTCTGTTATACTGCAGAAGCTTGCTGTGGTTTTTGAATGTCCAGGTAGTCTCTGGATATGTATTTCAAGTCAGCCTCTTACAATTAACACTAGGCATTACAGTATTACATGTAAAAGGAAAGTCAGATGGATATTAGTTCTTTTTTATAGTCTGTCTTGTGTAGAGAAGAGCCTGGAGATAAATGTTGCTTACTCTGTTTCCAGCCATCATTTCTTAACATAATGGCACTTGATTGGTTGATTGATTGTATATCCCATCTTTTCCCCAAGATATGTGAATGTCTTTCTCAACCTACTGTTCTTCAGATGTTTTAGACTGATTTTAGGTCATGCTGGCAAGAGCAAAGGAAAGCTGAAATCCAAAAATTCTAGAGGGTTTCAGGCTGGACAAGGCAGCATTATGAACTTAATGCCCTTGCCATACTTTACATAATCAAGTTAGCATCTCCTTGACATCCTCTCATGGGTGACTTTTATCAGTCATATTACAAAGGTACAGACATGGTGCTTTTGTAGCCCCTTGGGTGAATGGTGTATTAACCACAAATACAAAGAATGTGTGTGGGGGGAATTTTCAGAAACAAAAATGGCAGCCCTGTCTGCCACCTCACAGTCTTCAGGGATTTTCAAAACGTACCCAGTAAAATAAGTAATTTTGAAGTCATTTCTGCAGAATCACTAACCTAACCATTATTAATAATAGAAGACTCCATTTAAAGGCCTTTTTTTTACTAACACCATTTCCTAGTTTGTAGTCTTTGTGGGAATCAGTGGTCTTCCATAGCTTGATGTAATTACATTACTGGCTACTGCTACTGCATTTAACATTAAAATACACTGTTTCCATTTACGTGGTATGGGGAGCAGTGTTAATAGTGGGGTCATCCTGCACTACATCATTCCTGATTTTCAAACCATACCTTTTAACTACACATTTCCTGTTGTGTCAGTGTATGAGCAGTAGAGTTCATAGATATCAGCCTTACTGATCCATAACAACTGAAATCTCCTTTCAGCCTTGGCTTTCAGGCACAGCAGGTGGATTTTTTCTGTGTCACAGTTTCTTGGATGAAGTGCAGCCTCCTGTCTCCAGAGCTGCCAACAAGCACATCTTTGACAAAAGCTTAATTCCCTAGGGTGGATGGCTTCTATTGCTCCCTTGTGGCATTATGTAGGCATCCCCCACTTCCCAATGAATTGAAGTAGGCCCTATGGTGTATAGCTGTGATATTCTCTTGTCTGTGTGACCTGGTTGCCTGTTCTCCACACCTTTATTCTGCTTCTAAAAATATGCTTAAGAGGATATGCTAAGGTCATTACTCATTGTCTCTTTGATAGCACTGGTCCTTTACAGTCTATGCAAAAAAGGCTGAATTAGAATGGCTCTGGGGATCCCTTCCTGCTATTTCAGGTGTTCAGGCTAACCTCTTCTGGATACCCAAGACCTGACAAGTTTTTCTAAAAGCTATCAATGGCCAGTGTGTTCAAATGCAAATGTGTCACCTCTGTTAATCAGGCCAAGGTGTGGAATGCATTTGTGCTTCTGGAATACTTCTTTGCTGTGTAATGTCTGCTGCATCATTTACCACCAATAAACCTTATGCTATAGCAGTAATGTATGCAAGTGTTTGGCCCTGAAAGAACACTTGAAGAGGCTTAGAACTCCACCCAGTTCTGGTACTAGACAGATGGTAACATCTTACAGCATGAAACCAGTGGTGGATTGGAGATGGTTCTGTCATGGCTGCTAGTCTTATGATGTTGTGCATATCACGTAAGAAATATGGATGTCTTAACTTGCCCTACATTTAGCTGTTTAACACATGAAGCTCTGGGGGGGGGGGGAGGTGCTAATGGCATTAGTATTTTGCAAAACGTCTGATGTCTTTTCATAATTGTTTACTTAACACTGATGGCGAGATGATATGATGGGACTGAAGCTTGGGAGTAATGCTTTCTCTTCTTAAAATGCAGGCTATCCTTGAGACGCCCGACAGGCAGCTAACATTGAATGAAATTTACAATTGGTTCACGCGGATGTTTGCCTATTTCAGGAGAAACACGGCTACCTGGAAGGTAAAGTTTAGCCTTAGATTTAAATGCACTCAGGACATCCTGTTTCCCTGTAATGATGGTCTCCTTGGTTTGGAACTGTTATTTCAAGTGCTAAAATTAAAGGACACACAACAGTATTGATGTCAACATGACTTTTGTTAGAAGGTAGTTTCTCGTAAAGTTTTGGGATGGGCTACTCAGCAACTGTGTGTGCCCATTTCTGAGTTGCAATATGACTATATCCTGATTATGGAGATGGTCTTGGGAATTATGCCAAAATTAAATGTTTGGTGGCCTGTGGAGGAATTAATGTGATCAGCAACCTGCTAATGATTTCATTGTCTGCAATATGATATAATTGTTCAAGATGCATTCTACATATTGACGCTGTTTCTGTTTAAGTTCAAGGAAGAAGGATAATTTTGTAGTAGCTTTTATATAATATCAACCCACAGATCCAAGTTTACCCCAGTTACTGTTAGACAGCATTAATAGTGAAGTGCTCAGATACTGTGATAAAGTAGGAATCCAAAAATAAAGGTTTCCTATAGTAGTGTGCTCTGTGTAACTGAAAGAGTACAGTGGGTCCTTGTTATCTGCTGGGGTTTGGTTCCAAGATCCCCTGTGGATAACAAAATCTGTGGATACTCGAGTCCTATTAAATATAATGGCATAGCAAAATAGTGCTCCTTATATAATATGGAAAATCACGGTTTGCTATTTGGAATTTACTCTTTTTAAAAATATTTTCAAGCCGTGGATGCTTGAATCCATGGATAAAAAATCCATGGATAAGGAGGGCTGCCTGTACTTCAGATAGCTGTGTGAAACAGGCAGTGGTGTCACTAGGGGGTGTGGACCTCACTAGGTGAATCCCAGAGGGTGGTGTCACCTAATGGGTTGTTACACCCAGCACAGCTGCTGGGCAAGTGATAAAGGATGTCACATCCCTTTATCACCCAGCAACTATGGCAATCCCTTCGGTTTGGGCTTTGGTGTGGTTGCAGCCACGCCAGAGCCAAATGGATCTCCAGGGGCCTGGTACTGCCCCCTCCAGTGGTGGGGGCTGCTGGTGGGGGCAGTCTCTTCTGTTTGGGTTTTGGAGTGGGTGCAGCCATGCTGGAACCCAAACAAACCTCCAGAGGCCAAGGCAATCTGCCCCCCCCCCCCCCCCACTGCACCGGATGACACCAACCCCCATTATGCCATTGGAAACAGGTAAAATGGTGCATCATCAACTTTTGCATCTTACTTTTCTGCCTCCTTCAAAAAAAAAAAACTGAGAAAAGGAAAATCCTAATCACCCTTGCAGTGCAACATTTCATTTTCACAGGTAAGATAAACAATTCCCATATTCAGTCATTATCCAAATGGGAAGAGTAAATGCATGAATCACTCTGTATCCATTTTAATGACTCCCGGTTAATATGGGATGTTGGGAGGAGGTGGGGTGAATGGATGCCAACGTCCTCAGCACAATATATACTTGTGAAAAAATGCCCCTGATTTCCACGGCTATTGTCCTAAGCTCTATGGCTGTCCTGATGGGAAAGCTACAGATCCTCAACACAATTGACAAATTGAGAATATAGCTTCAAATGTGTCAAGCTACAGAGATGGTGACACAAAATGCAGAACTATATTCCATCTCTCAGAAGGATCAGATTCAGCCCTCTGAGGTGGGGGCAGTGAAGTGTGGGTGGGTGACAACAGCATGTGACCAATCTGTTCCGTTATAAGGCTGCAGAAATAGGGCTATAGCTGCATGCACATGGCTTGGCTACAGGAAAAGCATAAGGGGAGTTAGAGATGCTAGAAATAGAAAATAAGGTTAATGATAACCTGGGGGCTGATATCTCGCTGCATGTGGCAAATAGGAGATGCCTCAGTCAAGTTAGCTACTGCCGTTCAGGCTGGCTTTCCTGAGTATTGGGAGTTCTCCCCCAAGATACAGAGAGCCTTCTGATAGGAAAGGGTATGTCTGTGAGCAGGAGGGAATTTCTAGTGTTTTTCATCCTTGGGAAAGAAGGCTATGAGGAGGTAACAATCTTTGCAAAAGATTATTTTGTGGATGAAGCAGGTTCAAAGGACCCAGAGTCCGTCCCTTAGTCTATTCAGGCTCCATATGTTATTTGCTAGGTCCCCATCAGTGGGTATCTCTGTTTCATCAACAATAAAGTGTGAGAACAGGGAGGTGTCTGTTTCCATTGCAAACACATTTATATGTAAAATAACTGAGGCTTTGACAGCTACTATCATTATCATCATGATTTATATACATTTCTGACACACATGGAGACATCACATTTGTAACTCTTCTGACAGTTTTCAGTCCTGTCATGATATAAAAGAGAACAGGACCTCCAAGTGAAGAAAACAATGGAAAAGTCCTGAAGTTTGGGGGTAAGCCATATGCTCAGTATAGAGAAGTTGTTGTTAACTGCTGTCAAGTCAGCCTCAACTTATGGTGACCCTATAAATGAGAGACCTCCAAGTCAACCTGTCACCAACAGTCCTGGTCAGGTCTTGCAAGATCAGAGGCATGGCTTTGTTGGTTGAGTTTATCCACCTGTATGTTTAATTCCTGGCATCTCCACAAATGGTTGGGAAAGACTTCTTACTGAAACCCTGGAGAGCTCTGTCAGTGCAGATAACAGTTTATACCAAATTGGCACAAGGCATCTAACTTACATTCTGTGTTCCTCAACCAGGCATAAGCATGCCTTCTATTGTATTTAGGAGAGAAGCAGTCTAGAAACATAGATGCCTCTCCTTGTTCTTGGTTAAAATGACCCAGCTCCAATGAATGCATTTTAGACATACTACATGCACTTTTGCAGGCCATTTCACTTGAAGTGTGAAATATGTGTGCTGTTTTGTGTGATAGTCCTCACTTGCTTTCTTGAATTTAAAGCTCTCTCTGCTTCTGTTTGCCCATATCTTCCTTGTGTTGTGTGTTCAGTGAGATTTGGAGACCAAAAGAACTGCTTCCTCCTTGGGATGGAAAAGAGAGGGAAGCAGAGGATTGCTATCTCCAGAGTAGGGGTGTGTATTGTGTTCCTGTAGCTGGACATCTCAGCCTTTCAGCCAGAGTCCTGATAAGATTTCTTCCTCCAGACATGACATAATTCTGCTACTGTCACATGCAGGCTCTGATGCAATCACTCCCTCATACAGGAAGCCAGAGTCATTGTGTAGCCCTCAAATTCTGATAACAGCCTAGCAATGCTTGCTGCACATTAAGCAAGTGCAAGTCTGAGACAAGCAAGTTACTTTTTGAGAGCAAAAAGGCAATAATGACATCAAACTGTTCAGTGAGTGAACAGATTTGGATCAGTGCTGTTGGAAATCCTTGCTTGCCTATAAAATTCCTTGGAAAGGGTTCTGTAGTAATATACATGTCTTGATTGAATGACACACACACACCGGGTCAATAATGAAATCACCACTAGGAAATTTTGTATAGTAAAGTAGACAAAGACCTCTTCCTGAACTACTAATGTGTTGCTCCCCAGGACTGATAGCACCAGACAAATTATGGTTGATCTGATGCTTTCAGCTGTTCTTGGTATCGAGCTAGGTAGCAGCCTGTGTCCTCAGCTACTGCAGAAAAAAATGAGAGAAGAATCTCAAAATACTTGAATTATGTATGGCCTATTCATTTTTGCCTTCCTGTCACCATTTATGGGTTTCATTTGTGATGGCTCAGTTTCTGTGAAATTTGTATTAGAGTCTACAGCAGGGACCGGCAACCTTTTTGAGACCTGGGCCGGTCTCCACTAGCCCAGGTCTCGGCTGGGCTGGGGGGGGGGGAATGTGTCCCCACGAGTCCCCTTACCGACCCAGGCGGACCCCTGCCACCGCCGCCGCCTCTGGCTCCTCCTCCTCCACCGCATTTTGGAGACCAAAATGCCGGCCGCGTCCTGCGCTGACGAAAGCGGAGGCGGAGGCACCGGCGGAGGCAGCAGCAGAGCCAGAGACGGCAGCGGAGGCGGAGGTGGCGCCTCTGCCGCCCCCGCTGCCTCCACCAGTGCCCGCTTTTGTCGACGCACGACAGCGTGTGCCGCGGCCGGCATTTTTTCTCCAAAATGCCGGCCGCGTTTGCGCATGCGCAAATCCTGCGCATGCGCAAACGCGTCGCAGCCGCCATTTTGGAGAAAAAATGCCGGCTGCAGCGCGCGCCGACAAATACAGGCGGCGGAGGTACCGCGGCGGCGGCAGTGATCTGCCTGGGCCGGTAAGTCCGGCGTCCTGGGCCGGAACCGGCCCGGGGGCTGTAGGTTGCCAACCCCTGGTCTACAGTTTCACAACATGAATTGTAAGGTAGGAAAAAAAGCGAAACCTTTGGGTAACTATTGTTGTTGTATGCCATCATGTCATTTCCAACTTATGGTGACCCTAAGAAAATTGGAAGAGGATCCTTTATGTAACTTTTTGGCCATCTGTCTCTAACGAGTCGACCTAATGATATGAAGATATGGCCATGAGCTTATTTAAAGTTAAATGTGGATAGAAAACTGAGTGATTCACAAGTGAAGAAAAGTCCCTTGAGATGTACTGTATATGTAAGCACATATACAGTATGTATACACAGGGACACATTCTGATGGAGTTAATTTGTTTTATTTTATCTTGAATGTGCATTTTGACATAGCTGACCTCTGAGTGCTACATAGTGCCCAAAGTGCTCATTGATTATTTCCCACCATGTGTATGACACCCTCAAAAATTTTGTCACTCAGTTGGAGAATATCTAAGGGAGGCAGGTGTTCAACCTGCACACAGAACAGCACCTGTTTCTTTTTTGTGATGACATTGCCTTTATTTTTGGTTATGTGCTAAAATCAACAGGAACCTGGGGAAGTTCTGTGTCTTTGATAGTACTCCACTAATTTATTTCTTTGTCTCTCGCTATATGTTTAATTCTTTCCAGCCCTCTACCCCAGTTCTTCTTTCTAGTTAGGTAATGTTCACAACTTAGATTGGTCTGAGAACCGTAATTCAAAAGTGCTGTGTCATTGCTGGAAATCATACATGTAGGCCGATTTTTTTGTGCTGGAGTGGGGGTATGACTGTCCATAAATTACTCTTGAAAACTACTCCCCATGTAAATGTGTGAGTGGTGTTCAGTTGAACCCACTCGGCTCTTGGTTATCAGATATGGGGAATACACTGTGCATTCTCTCTTCTTTTTGAATTGCACCAGATGTCTCTGTGCCCTCCATGTCTCCTCCTTACTTTCTGTCTCACCATCATACAGGTGTCCTGTCACTCTAATTTGTTATTTCCCTTTCTCTGTTTCCTCGCCTGTAGGTCTCTCTTCACCCCATCTATAGTATGCTTCCATTTTTCTTCTTTCCTTTTTAATGTTCACCTTCTATTCCCACCTTCAGTTCTCCTTTTCCTCCTTTCCCCCCCCCTCGCCCCCAACAGTGAAGCACACCTAAGACACTTTCAGGCACTTCATAACTTAACAGCTTTTTCTTGTATTAAACGGCAGAAAACCTGGGTTTGCAACTCAATGTATGTAATGGGAATCTGTGTGTATTGTGACACATGCATTTATCAAAACATATACTTGGCTCATTTGTACTTATATTTCTAAATGTATACTTTAGAGCAGGAGTTGGCAACCTACAGCCCGGGGGCTGGATCCGGCCCCCCGAGGCCTTTGGACCGGCCCTAGCTCGGTCCTGTTGTTGCCGCCACTGCCGCCATTTTGGAAAACAAAATGGCGGCCGCGACTCGTTTGCACATGCGCAGTACTCTGGCGCATGCGCACACAAGTCGCAGCGCCATTTTGGAAAACAAAATGGCGGTTGTGACTGCTCACGCATGCGCAGTACGCCGGAAGTACTGCGCATGTGCGAGTGAGTGCATGCATGTGCGCAGTACTTCCGGCGTACTGCGCACGTGAGCATGAGCATGCGGTGCCATTCCCCCCCCCGGCCCGCAGAAGACCTCGGAACCAGCGGACTGGCCCCAGGTAGGAAAAAGTTGCCTACCCCTGCTTTAGTGTGATCAGATTCCACGGAAAAAAATTGAACATGATCTAAAAATGTGTAGATCTCAGGGAGTCATAACAGATTGCTCCCGTCCCATTTGTGCAATCAGGGGGGGGGGGGTGTGAATTATCACACCCTGTGTGAATCTCCCATCCTTCTGCCATCCGTAAAGTGCAATGGACCCATCATTTGGTATTCCCATTAATACCAAATGACGGATCCATTACACTTCACAGATGGCAGAAGGACAAGAGAAGTGCATGGGGTGTGATAATCCCCCTCCCGGATTGCGCAAATGGGACAGGAACAATCCGCTTTACTCCCATTCTGAGCCCTCCATCTGATAATTCCCCCAGAAAGGCAGTATGTTAGGGCTGTCTTGTTGAATAGGGGGAAACAAACTCTACTGCAAAGTCCTTGTTGTGCCTCTGATGCTAGGGAAGGGAATGCCTAATAAAATTTTCAGTCATGCAGACCGTTGGAGGATTTTAGCTTTCTGATTAGGAGAAGGACTGCAGCAGTTGGCTCCCTGGACTTAGGTTGCACATTCCAATCCTGATGGGAGTTTTTCTTTGTAATTCAACTGAATATCATAGCTCACTGACTCTAAAAGCTCTGCATTTTTTTTTATTTTTTTTTATTTTTTTTTTTTTTGGTAATTGATCTCTAGAGTTTCTCTTCCTCCTTTATTTGGTTGCCACCCACCTGAGGAAGGAGATCTCTTAATTTCTGGTTAATGTAAGCATTCCTGTACAGTAGGGTGTTCGTATAACAAATTGCTGGAAACTCCGATGGCGGTGTTTGCTTGCCTCATCACAAAGCTTCATCCATAAATGAAGGCAGATAGTTAACCTATTCAAGTGCAAAATGAGAGACTTGAAAGAATTTTCACTCCTGCTTGTTCAAGAATTATATAATCCTAGTCAGTAGAGTCTAGAAAACAATTATTAGCTGACACCTAGTCAATTCACCTGCCAGAGGAGGAATTTTTCCTACTATGTAATTATTTACAATACAACAAATTCTAGCTATAATAGCTTATGCTATGCTATAATCGTGTTCTCAAAACACCAGATATGAAAGTGCTTCAGGGAATACAACTGCTGTGAAATTTCGAAGCAGCGTGTGATTTCTTTAGCTATGATACTAACAGCAAATAGCCTTGTGCTTTTATGTGTTGCTTACAGTTTCAGAGCACAGGTACAAAAGAGTGCTTGCATGCAGCTGAACTCAAAGGTATGTAGGCATATATATTAGCATAGTTCTGTCTCTGATGCTAATGCTCATTTTGCTTTTCTGCGTTGTCCCTTTTCTTAGTGTTCAGGGCAGTCCAGAACATTTTAAAAAAATACCACCAAAACAAAGCATGAGCATAGCTATAATATAAATAAAAATCCATTACTGACAAAATGAAATCCATGCTAATTCTCTATAGTTGTTGTGCTACCTGTCTCCTACCTTTTTACCAGTGATCCAGAGTGTAGATAAAAAGTCTGTCAGCTATTCCAAAGATGGGGTACTTCTAGAAATTTTCTGACGTGAGAACATTAAGCCTTCAGCTTAATAGTCATCCATTGTCATTTAAATATGTTCTTATAAAAATGTATATTTTATACATTTATACAGTTATAGTTTTATATAAAATGTATGTTATTATCTGCACCACAAAAGGGCTTTCTGGTTGAGCAAGCTGCAAGCAGAAAGCCAAAAGTGGGTTGGTGCCCCACTAATAGACCTTCTTTTACCATTATATATTTCCCTAACCAAGTCAACTGAGTGTAGTCCTGACTCATGCTTTGATCATATGAAGAGAATTCCACATTATCAAAGGATAGCAAGGCTACACTATTAGCCCCATCCCTCCACCACTAGCTTCCTCAACCCATCTTTGATGCCCATGTTAGACATAGATTTCTCAAAAGGAAAACCTGAGTATGCCTGTGCACTCTGCAGCCCCAGTTAGAATTCCAGAACACGTGAAAACCTTTTCTGGAGGTCTGCATGCATTGGTATCTTAATTTATGGACAGTGGACAAAGAAGGTATGTGATCTTAGTGACAAGGGTAACAGCATGACTGCATAGCTCTTTGCTTGCAATGAATCTGATTGGATGAAATGGCACTGAACTCACACTATTGATAAATGAAAAGGGGTCTTGTATTAGACAAATAGTATAGAAAAACCCTTAAATGGAATAGAGCTCTCCAAATGTAAGAGTTCTTTATATATTCTTTGCAAGAGTTCTTTACATTTACCACTGATCTCTAGCCTTCACGAAATAAATGAACCTCCCATCTTTCCCCCTACAGTACAAAAAATAGCACTTCCATTGACAGAATATTTGACAATGTTGAAACTATAGTGGAGCTACTGTGCCACTCTACTAGGAGCAGTTGTTTGCCGTATTTAGGTTTTTAAAATGAAACAAAATGGACTTGGTTATAAAAAAGGAACATATTTCAATGCTGTTTCTTTACCTATCTGCTGTTGTCCTCCTTGTCCTCGCTGTCCTCTCTAAATAGCAAACAGCACCCAAGACAACCATTTTTTCTAGTAGTTCACACTTTAAGGACCATTTTATGTATTACATGGTGGCAACCATGGGATGGGATAGGGAGCCACACGATTGCTGTGTGTATTTTTATTAGACATACATTTGTCGAAACATATTTCTGATTATTGGCACATTACCTTTCTGGATGTGCATATTACAGCATCAAGGTTACTCATTTTTTTAAAAAAAATTGATCAAGTATATATTGAAAAACATACAAATTCTTTATTCTTTCCTGAAGAAAGTCTCTATGGATGTAAAAGTTTGAGAAAATTTTACTGCCAATTCCACTGGGGAAAATTCAACTAGGGATTCTAGGGAAAGTCACAATGCAGACCCCCCCCCCCACCGCCACCGCCCTGTTCTACTGGAGAACCAGTCTAGGTATTACTAAGATAAATGAGAAATTTCTTTGATTTGGCTTTCAGTGCAAAATTACCAATTTTGCCCTTCTTGATACCTAAAATGAATTGGAATTTGCATGCTGCAAAAGTGTGTGATGCCATTCACAAAAAATGAAAAATTGTGCAACACTTGTATGTTTTTTAAATATGCACACACAATGCATTTGCTGTGTGACTCGCACAAGGTCACCTAGTGAGTTTCCATGACTGAGCTGGGAATCAAACCCTGATCTGCAGAATTGTAGTCCAAAGCTGAAAACACTGTACCAGCCTTTCCTCCCCCCCCCCCCCGCATATATTTTAAAAAAGTTGATGAAGTTTGGACACAGATGCTTTAATCACTGGAAAATTGTTTAAGAATAAGTATTTGCAGAAGTACACACAAATTTCACATATTTAAAGTGTGATAAAAGTACATACTTTAAAATTATACAAGGAAATCTGTATCAATTTTCTGTGCTGAAGGGGAAAATGATGTAATGTAAAATGAGATGGAATGAACTTCAAAGTAGGGAAAAAAAACATGAGAGCCTGAGTGAAATTGAGCTTGACAGATCCTCCCATCCCTAGGCAGCCCTGCAGAAAAGAATGCCAAACATGTATTGTTTGCAGTTCATTGTGGGAACCAACATCTAGGGACCTCATAGACCTGTTAATTACAAGGATGATTTTGGGAATATTGTCCATCCTCTCTTTGGATTTGGACATAGTCAGGGGAGCTGATATTACTTTTCCTGCATGTTACAAGGAACTGGCCATGCTGGATAGACTGTCTGTGTCCCAAACTTTTCCAGTGTGAATGTTGTGGGTAGTGAACCTCTTGTGTCCTGTTATCATCATCTTTAGCATAAGGGGTGGAGGGTGGTCAGAAACAAGGTTCAAAAGGCTCAAAGAAAAAAAGGGGAATAACCGATGAGGATGCAGAGAGACTTGACATGGAACAAAAATAAGTGCAAATTGAGTTAATAGATTGCTGTCTGAAGCAGAAAGAAAGGCTAACAGAAGTGAGGATTCAAGCTAAAATGTATGATGGAGATAGGGGTTTAGAAGGAGCTGCAGGTGAAGTGACATCTGAGAATCGATTTGGTGGAAAGGCATGGGAGAGCTAGGATGCTGAGACATCTGAAGTGATGCAGGGAGAGAACAGGTTATGTAATGTGAGTTACTGAGAGGAAGACAGAATTAATTGACAATAAAATACGAGTTATTAAAATTAGCAAAAATGTTTGTCGGTGGTTAGTATAGCAAAGCACTCCTCTTGAACACATGCATAGTGGTATGACACATTAGAAGGATTGTCAGTCTGCTTAAAATTCAGTAGAAAAATTTACAAATGTATCTCTTTTAAAATTTAAAAACTGGCTGAGAATCCCCAGAAAGGAAACTTCAGCAAGTATTTGATAAAAGGAATGTTAGCCAGTGGTCTGTTAGTTCCTCATTCAAGAAGATAATGCTCAGCACTGCTATCCCATTGCTGACTGTGACACACATATGTGCATGTTTGGCTGAATTGTGCCCTTGACCTGTCTGCACTGGGGCAGGTGGAGTACTGATACACAATATAAGAGTGACTGGAATGTTTGTTTTTTAAACCAAAACCTAAGTATTTTATTACGTGCTAATTATAGAATAAACTGTTTCATCTGTGTTTGCACCCTTTTGTACCATTTGTTCATGTATTACTAACATCCTTATTCTGAAGAAGGATGTAGTTGCTTTAGTTCAAGGTGTTTTCCACCGTATTCAACTTTCATACAGCCTCCGTAAACCCATCTGTAAATCTAGCCTTATTGCATGAGTGAATAGTAACTGTATTTCTTGTTATGTTTTCTGGTTCTAACAATTCAGGAAAGCACACCCACTTGACATGATGGCAGAGGTAGAGAAGTTTCAGTTGCTTAATCAGGAAATCTCTGGGTCTGCATTATTATTAATTTTTTGGCACTTCCACCTGCAAATGTGGCAAGTCCCATTTTGCAGAGGAGGCTGACTACAGCTCTACATCCCTACTTCCAAATTTCTAGTTGTATGGGTGTAATGACTATTCACAATTTTTTTCATTCTCAGTGAGAAAAAAATTCAAGATACTCAGTCAAGAAAATTGTAAGCTTCCATAAGATTGATCATGTTTTGGGATTTCCTTTTGGAGGGAAATGCATTTTGTTTTGTGCAAGGAAAGCAAACATTTTGTAAAAAAAAAAAGTATTTTTGTAGAAAAATCATTAATTTTTGCACAAAACAAGGGGTGTGTGGTATTTTGTTTTGTTTTTTGCAAACTAAGCCCAAAAGTACCCCCCCAAAAAGGATACAAAATCTTATATTCAATGGGGATAAAATAAGATTTATTATTATTATTATTATTATTATTGTATTCAAGAATAAAATAAAGCAAAGATTTGCATGCCTACTCTTCTCTAGGTAACTGCACATGAATAGTGATATCTGGGAAAGGAAATTTATTGCTTTTCTTTCAGCAGCATGAGATCCCAGTACCTTGCTGTCCACTGGTTGCTCTGTATTTCATTTTGGTATGGTTTATAGTTCATCAGCAAGGTACATCCTCTAAGTTTTCCTTAGGTGTTTTCCCCCCACAAAGGCATAGACCAGGGGTAGGCAACCTAAGGCCCCGGGGGCCGGATGCAGCCCCCCGGGGCCTTTGGACTGGCCCCAGGCCGGTCCTGCTGCCGCCGCCCGCCATGATGATATTGATTATTGTTATTACTTGTTCTTGGGGTTTTCTTGGCAAAATCTCCACAGGGGTTTTTCCATGGCTTTTCTGGGGCTGAGAGAGTGTGCATGCATATTTTTTTATTTTTTAAAAAATATTATTTATTTATTTATTTATGGTGCTCTCCCCCCCCCCCCCATTGTCTGAGGGACAGCAACCCGGCCCCTTTGCCTACCCAAAAAGGTTGCCTACCCCTGGCATAGACCATCATCAAGTCCCCCACCCCACCCCAATTTCCCATTTTCCTGGCAAAGGGATCTGCAGGGTTTATACAATCCTTTCATACACAGTTTCATTTTCCAGTATTTGCATCACTGAATTTTCCACCACTTGTATGTTGTCTTAACCTTTCAGAAACTTCAAAAAAAAGGACACTGTTTTGTCCCTTTTTAAAAAACAAAACAAAACTATTTTTGGTAAAAATGTGTGACTTGTATGAATGTCAGCAAGTGAGTTTTTTTAAAAAACAAATTTATGTATACACACACACACACACACACACACACACACACCAGTTGAGAACTGACACATAGACTTTGGCACACTTTTTGTTGCACCTTTGGCTTAACATAGAAATTAAGCTCCTTGACTCTTTAAAAAAAAAGAACCTATGGTAGTAGTCCTGACGGAGAGGCTGGTACATGCCAGTAAAATGAATGCAGAACTAGTTCTCCCACAGACATGGACAATTATAAAGCTAATTATCTTTGCTCTATTTAGAGTCTTTCACTTTTTGATGGCTAAATGCATCACCCTTTGAACAAGTGTCCTGGGAACATTTGTGTGTTAGGGTGCAGGAATGCAGGAGACAACCATCTGTGGATAGATAACCTTTTCATTTTGCCTCCTTAATATGAAGTAAGAGCCACAATATTAACCAGCATGGATGTCTGAATAGGTAATTTTAAGCTAACTGTGGAAGACCATAATCATTTCAAGGATCCTCTGCTTGTTCATGCACCAATCATAGAGTCCCCCTAATGGTTCAGGTGGAATATTGCAAGTAAATACGCTTTTTCTGTACAGTTACAGACACGAACAAATGCACTAAGTGTCCTGTGGATGTTGCAAGCCAAGGTTCCAGGGAAGGGATGGGAAGGGACCTGGAGAAATATGAGACCAAACTATAAGTGTATCTCATAGTGAAAACTCTGTACCTGGTGGAAAATGTAAAAATGGTTGTTAGGACAAAAGCTGAAAATCAAAATGTCTGGCTTCTGTTTTAATATCTAGATTTTTTTTTAATCCAGGAGAGGAGATGAAGCATGTATTAGCCAAAAGATGCTTACTTCTGCATCCTTTATTGATGCTATACCCATATGTTCGATATACTTTTTGATGCTATACCCTTTATGTTCAATATACATAAGAACAAATGTATTAGTTCAGATTAAAAACCTCTAATCAAATTAATTAAACTTTACAAGAAGATCCTGCAGAAAGGCTTTTAAAAATGATTTCTTTGAAAAAGAAGGCTATTTAGTACTTTACAAGGGGAGTCCAGATGAAATTTCCTTTTTTAAAAAATCATGTCTATCAAAATTAAAGAAAAAAATATTGTTATAAAAGGGAAGGAATTAGACATCTCTTAAACAGGACTTATTCCAATGAAATTGTTATTTTAAGTTGACTAGCAAAGAAAACATGCTATTTTTTTCAAATGATAGTTTAATCTTTAGCTATCCTTCTGGAGCACTTTGAGGTACTCGGGTAGTAGGCACTGGGTGAGTGCAAAGTAAACAAGTACCAAGAGGTGACTGTAAAGAGGCAGATGTGAGGAGGATTTTGTTGGTATGACAGCAGCAGCGCAGAGAGTTAAGAGAGATGCTGAATGGTTGGGGTAGGAACTGGGGAGAGAGGCTGGGCCAGGGGCATAAAGCAAACATCATTAGAAAAGACAAAGATAAGAAGCAAACAGAGCAGCCAAGCCTGGCATTAAACAAATACTGTACTCTGTAAAATACAAAAGCTGCATTAAAATCATGTAGGAAGGCCTCCCTGGAGCAAAGGACCACAAAACTGAAACAAAAGCAAAGAAATGCTTGGCAGCACCCTGCTACCACCCGCTTTGCGGGGGGGGAGGGGAATAAGAGGTTGTGGAATCAACATAAAATGCTAGAAAGCTTAAGTTCCTAAATTATGCACTCCGGGTGTGCTGACCCCTGAGATTTCCCCAAATGCGGGAAACTCGACTGCATCATTTGTGGTAGGTCGGGTAGTAGGCACTGGTCTCAGTTCTCAGGTCCTTTCCTGTTTTGCCCGTACACAAAGATAGTTTCCCATTATCAGCTATGGTAGTATCCATAAATTTGATGGGGAAGAGTGGCCAGCATAGCCAGTGACAAGGAATTATTGAAGGTGCAGACCAACATTAATATACATCTGCCCAGGGACAGACTTTGCAGCGGGAGACTCCTCTGGTGTCCCACCAGTAGGAACAATTCTGTGTAAAATGGCATAGGAAAGGGCCTTCTCAGTTGTGGCACCCCAGCTGTGGAATACCATCTCCTTAGAGATGCATTTAGCACCAACTCTGGCTTTATTTTGTTGTTGTTGTTAGTTGCCCTAACCACTACTTCTCTGCTCAGATCCTGCAGACTCACAGGCTCATGGACTTCCTGATTGAGTCTATTCAACAAGTAAAAAGATTGCTGTTTATTAGTTTTAAATTGTTTTAATTATTTAAATTGATTTTATTTGCACACTACCTCTTGATTTTGGAAGGAATGGAAAAAATTAATAATTGAAATAAAGTAAAATAAAATAAACATCTACAGCACTGCCAGTTCGTGCTAAGCCTGAGTTTAGGCCCAAGGCCCTGATGATCAGAAGATGGTATAAAAGTGAATGAGAATAATAGCAGGGCAGCCATCTGATTAGGAGCCACTTGCACACCAAGAATTTCTCAGATTCAGCATGGGGTCTCACATCCAATGTGGCAAGGGGTGAAACGTGCAGACACCCCCACCCATCCACTGAGTCCATCATCTGCCCAATGGTAGCCAGGACTTCAGTGATGAAATAGAGGTTGAATTTCCCACAGCACAGGTTTCCAGAAGGCTAAATTTCTTGATAATCTGTGTGCTTCAGCACCAGAGGGCATCTGCCTTCAATGTAGAGGGGCCATCATTTTGCAATAGAAGAAAATGTGATATTTCTTGCAGCACCTGATACCATTCAGTGTTTGTTCTACCCAAAATGAAACATCAGGCTGCAGTATTTTTAAGGGAGAGACAGGCCTTATTCTCTTGATTTCTACATTCACATTGTCCTTTGAAGACAAAAATTCACTTCCTGAGAATCTCTTTGTGGATCTCTTAGGCTTGTGAGCCTTTGCATTCTCTCTCTCTCTCTCTCTCTCTCTCTCTCTCTCTCTCTCCCATAACTTATGTCCCAGATAAACCCTGAGGCAGATCTGCTACTCACAGGCAATCTTCCACAAAGTCTTGGAGCTTATCTGCACCTCATAGTGCAAGCAACATCAATGCCATAGAAAGAGAAGGGGTGCTAAGTATTTCAGATGTCATCAAAAAGGTGGTGCAGGAGAATACGGTCTGTTTGGTACTCTGTAAAAGTACCAGTACCCTGCAAAGATGTTGCACAAGCTATTTCTCCTGGGTCCCCCAATGTGTTATCGTACTCAAACCATAGTGCCATGTCACTTCCCTGAGGCTGTTGCAAAGGCTAGGCCTGTGAAACAAAAAAACCAAAAACAGTGCCATGTAAAAGTGCCTTCAGTTTGAATGTACTGACGTAGCCCTTCGCTTTTTAAAATGTGGGCGGTGTTGTGACAGGAGTGGTGAGAATAAGAAATGTGCAGTGCTTGTTTCTTTCTCCTTTTTTTAAAAAAAAACTCAGAGATATCTACTATAAGAAGGTCCTTAGTCTTGCTGTCAATCAACATGGTCTCACTGAATTTTTAGAAAAGTAGATTCCTCCGCTGCTAAACGTAGCAGCAAAAGTGTGGTAGTGGCTAACACTTTTTCAAGTGGTGTCTGAGCAACATCGATCCATTATAACAAGAGTGGAAAGAGAGACCTCTCCTCCCATGTTTGGAGAACAAGGGCACAGAGGAGTGGAAATCACAAACATTCTGTTGGATAAATAATAGAAAGAATAGGGAGGGAGAAAGGAATGGATGGGCTTGAAAAAATGAACTGTAACCAAAAATTGGAAGAAAAAGTCTAATTCATTCTGTCTCCAAGAACTGCAAGACTTTCTAAGGTGTGGGGGCTTTATTTCCCATCTCCCTTTTTTGCCTTGTTGTCTTGGCCAGCTCTTTTGTTTATACGGCCCCCGTTCGACCTTTTAAATTGCTGTTAATGTTTTAGCGTAACGAATTAGTCTCTCATCACGAATCAGGACTCGAAATAAAAAAAAAAAAACCCTCTGAGGCCAACATCCTGAAATTGGGGTCATTCTCATTTGCAAGGCAGAGAATCTGAGAACCTTAATGCAAGGAAATTTATTCAAAGGCAGAGCCCCGACGTGATTAGGCCCTTTGTAATTATAGCTCGGAGAGATTCCACTCCAGCCTCCTGCCTCCCTCATGGATTAGCAAGTGAGTCGGAAAAATACACAGGATTTAATTAGAGGCAAATTAAAATTGGTAATGAAATAGGGGCAGTAGCAAATGGCAGGGAGCTAGAAGGGGGGAAAGGGAGCTAGTATCTCTCGGGGCAACACTGCCTGTGTACGTGCGTTTTCTTTATTTTACATTTAGAAATGTAAAGATAGGCAACACAGAATAAAGAGGAGGGGTGGGCTGTGAGTTTCAGAGGGAGAAAAATCTGAAGACCTCCAAGCAAAAAGATGGTGGGGAAAACACACTTGCCCCTCTTGGTATTTAGCTTGCTTTCCCTCTCCCTTCTTTTTCCTCTACATTTAGCCAATAATGAGGGATTACGTAGGCTGGTTTGTGGAAGCTCCAGCAACCATTCTCGGTTGTCATCCCTAGGAGGTGAGAATAAGGCACATGTTCACAAAATGGTTCTTGTATAGATGCTTTGTTTGGAAGTGTTCCAAAGCCTGAAAGGAAGTGTTCCCCTTTGGAGGGACTCCTGCTGGCTTTCAGTGTAACTGGAGAATTGATGCATTCTCCATAAGGTATATTATTGGAATGTCACTTGATGGTTCCCTTCCTCCTGTATCTCGAAGCAACAATCGGTTTCCACCTGCTGCTGGTGCTTGTTGATGCCACTGATTGCCAATGGAGGGTGGATATTACTCCCCTCCCATTACCGTTCCACCTAAACCATTCCCTATTGCTGACATTGGCTAACATGAGTTCACCCTCATGTTTCTGTAGGATAGTCCCCAGGTATATATGTGTACTCACTATCCTAAGGAGACATGATCTGGAACTGATTAAGAACCAGCAATATACTGCAGAGGTGATGACATATATGCACCTAATTTGGAGGTAGGACTGACAGCTGATGTATATAACTGAATAATATAATATATCATATACAATATTGTACTATACAACAAAAAATAGATATTAACAATCAACATATTGTTATATTTAGTGTATGATAGGCTAAAAGCACCATCTCCTCACAAGTTGTTACGCTGAAAAACAGATTTTATGGCTATCAATAGCAGGTTGCTGACAACACTGCAGAGAAGCTGCAAGGTCAATGGTCGCTAATAATGGAGTCATGTGGGAGAATTGTGTGGGAAACAGCTGCTAAATGGGACCGTGAACCAACCATTCTGAAGGTACTATTTTTCTTCCCTCTGTCTTGCTTCCAGAATGCTGTGCGCCACAACCTGAGCCTGCACAAGTGCTTTGTGCGAGTGGAGAATGTCAAGGGAGCTGTTTGGACTGTGGATGAACATGAGTACCAAAAGAGAAGGCCACCAAAGATGACAGGGTGTGTCTGATAATACACCAGCCCTCTTGGGAAGATGAATGTGTTTTTTCAGCAAGTGCCTGGGGCATTGCTTGGTGCCTCAGAACCCTGGGACAAGAAGTACAAATGCCATCCCCAACCAATCCCAATACAGACAGGAAGTCTTTGGCCACACCATGAGCTAGGGCTCCTACCTGGGAATTTTTTTTTATATAATGGGTGCAGTGTTTGCCACTCACTTATTGACTTAGGAGGGTGGAAAAGGGTGCTGTTGTTTGCCTGTCATTTTTAATACAACAGGAGAAGACTGAATGCATAGTGGTGGTCACCTTGTGCATTCAGCCACCTCACAGGTAAGCTAGCTCTCCCTTCTACCCATCTCACCAGTCAGTGAAATAAACCTGCCTATCACAAGATCAGGAGCAGAAGCTGTAGGTGGCTGACCCATATCATATCACTAAGGCCAAGGAGGAGGAAGGAGGGGAGCCACATCTGAAAGCAAGCCCAGCAAAGCAGAACAGAGGGTACATGTGACAGGAGTCACAGAGAGGGAAGAGGAGAAAGAATATTCAGCTAGGCTTAGCTGACTAGAGAAGACACATACAATTAAGGGCAAGGTAAATGCTGGCTGGTGGAGCATAAACATTCAGCCATCGAGAAAATGTGTTCCTTCTTTTCCATGCCCTCCCTCTCTATTGGTAGTGATTATGAAAAAAGCTGTGGATCATCTCCAATAGGGGAAGGGTATTATGGAGCAGGTCAGCAAATCTTACACCAACATCCTTTCCATGTGGACTCCACACTCACTGTAACAAAAGAATGAGTGCAACTGGATAGTACTTGTGCCATTCTAGTTTGGCATTCTGCTGCCACTTATAACCTGCCACACATTTCTGGGGAATTCATAAATCAAGTGTGAAGACAAGAGCCACCTCCTGGTGTCATCAGATGTTTTGCTGTATAATGCATTGCACGTGAATCTATAATTATCGTGGATAATTGCCACAAACACAAAGACGTTACCTTTTTGGGCCTCCCATGATCCTCCAGCCAACATAGCCAGTAATTTCCCAAGCTTTGAGTAGTAGCTGTTTAGAGATGTTTGCTCCCCAAATTTGTCTAAGAAACCATATAAGGTAATACAACTATGAAAGCAAAGAATATTCATGAATTTTGCCACCGTTAAGAAATGATGTCTCAACAGATTGACATAGTGCACCAGAAAGTTGTCAACATCCATGAGATATTATTTTTTACTACTGTAGGAGAACAAAAAGACGAATCCTCTTGTAAAATCAGAAACAGCAAAAAAGGCTGTTTTGGCACAAATGTTTTTGCATACAAAAGGTGATATTTTGAACAAAGCAACCTTTTTATCCAAAATACTTGACAAAATTATGGGGAGAAAGACTCAACATTTTTGAAAAACAACAAAAAAACATTGAAAAATGTGCAAAAACTCATAATCTCAACTATGAAGGTGGGGAGGGGAAACCTTGAATTGTTTTATTTTTGCATTTGAGAATGTACAATGGCCATATCCACAGTAGTTCTGTTCTGGACCCCACCACAAATGAAAATACTGCAGGACCTAAAGTCCCATGGTTTTGAATGGTGGTATGTTCAGTTGCTCTGCTGCAGCCGCATACATGCACAGCCATTAGCTGCAATGGGCTTGCCGTCCACGGATGCTTAAATCTGTGGATGGCAAGCCACAGATTTAAGTGAAGATTATTACTATCCCAGTGGCAGCCATTGGCACACATTGTTAGTGCAAATTCTGTAAATGAGTTATCTCTTTTGCATTCTTTTTTTTTTTAATGGTTGAGATGGAATCCCTATCTATTATCCCTAAGGTAGGCTATGAAGTTCCTGAGGGGTTTGCATAATTTATAACCAGAAGTTAGTGACTAGACATTTGTTCCTGTTTTGAAGAGGAGGGGGAAAGACTTCTCCTGAGCCTAAAAAAGCAGGGGGAGGGGGCAAAACATGGCAAAAATGCCCCTAAGGCTACTAGAGGACATTTGAGAAACTTTTTTTATCACTGAGGCCCCCTGAAGGCTGCATATGGCCCCTAGGGCACACTTTAGCTGCTCCTGCTTTACTTAATAAAGTATCTTGCTTGTAATTTCTAGTTTTTTCATATTCCACAGTGCTCTGTGATGTTCACAATCACTTTTGCACTACCACACAAAACTACATGTAGGAGTCTGTAATGCAAACATGGATTCAAGTCTTCTACCTCTAACTACACAACAGCTCCTCCTCTCACATATACACTTTGTCAGTAAATGCACGTCTGGGATGAAGGAACACCTTCCTCTACTTTATCATAGTTTGGTGTGGGGAGCTATATGGAGCTGCCACATAGCTCCCAGGTTAAGAAAAGCAGAAAGTTGTTTTGAAGTATGGGAAAGTAAAGACCTGACAAGAATTGACAAGTTTATTAATAGTACTAAATATCATTATTACAGCCCTAATATTAATCCATGTAATCTAGATGGCTGCTTACCATCTTATACCAGCACTAGTGCTTTTTGTATTTACTCACAAAGGGAAAATCAGGAACATCATGAGGGACTTCTACAGCTCCTTCTCCTTCTCCAGTACCTTTATTACCCTACTTTGTGCATCACTAACCAGCAGCTTTTTTTTATTTGCAGGAGTCCAACTTTAGTCAAAAATATGATTTCTGGCCTTAGTTATGGAGCACTTAATGCCAGCTACCAGGTATGACTTCACTAGTGAACAAGTTCACATGTACCCAGAGAGCCACCCTTGTTTGGGAAAAGTTATGCTTAAAGTTCAAAATACCAAGGAAGGAACTTAAGGGAAGAGAACTCTGAATACAGGAACCCAGGGGCTTGCATTTCCTTGGTTCTGAGTTTTACTTTCAATGTAGGATGAATGTTCAAAATTGGTCTATCATGGTTAAAACCATTCTGTAATTCGTTTTGAAATTTCTGCAGTAGAGCTTTTCCATAAGTTGTACTGGACAACCTAGTGGAGGCCATCTCCTATAATAATCCAGGAGCTCTGGCTCCAAATACTGAAAATCACATTTCCCTGCATGTTGCAGTAACAGTGTAAGAAGCAATGGAAGTAGTTAATATAAAAAAATTAATTGTTTTGGCTGGGGTGAGAAGAAATGAAAGAAGGCAAATTGCAGAATATTTAAATTGGCTATCTTACATCTAAGTGTTTTTGCAGTCTTGCTGATAGTATTATCCTTTCAGTCTCTCTTGCTGGGTTAAATAGGTGGATGGGGAAGATGTGGAAAAGTGATACAGGAGGCATGGGTAATATTAGTGTGGAGACAGCTAGTGATCTAGTATTATTAAAGTAGTCCCACTAGATTAGGTTGCAGATCACTCTTAGCCATTGATGTGAACGGCCAACAGGCTTTATCAGGACTCATGGAAAAACTCATCTTTCTAACATCTAAAACAGTTAGACCAGGCTTGTATTTCCAATATTCTTATGGAATAAAATCAAGACTAATAAATGTTGATAAAAATCATTTTTGTTAAACTCATTGAGCTAGAAACACAAATATTCTTAATCAAGTGAAAAATTGTTTCCTTAATTTGTCAAGATTTTCAAGAAGATAACATAGTTAGAGACACTGTGGGAAATACTTGAGGAAATAAAAGTTGTGTTTCTCAGTGTTAATGTTACCTTGTAAACACCTTGTAAACCTGTCATGATTCTTTTCATTGCGTATCCACGGATTCTATTTGTTGCACTCAAATTTTAGGCAGCCCTGGCTGAGAGTAACTTCCCGCTTTTGAACAGTCCCACTTTGATCAACACAAGCTCCACTAGTGGCATGCTACATGTTGGCCATGATGATGTGAGCAGCACTGTGGAACAAGTCAACAGCAATGGCAGCAATAGCCCCCGACTTTCACCACAGCAGTACAGGTGAGCCCAGAATCACCTTTTCCCTGGTTTCTTCTACATGAAAATAAATTGAGATTCTGGTAGCTGTGGCACACAAGAAGAATGACCAGCAGACTATAAATACCAGTCAGTAGGAAATCAGACTGTACCTCAAAGGATTTTTGATAAAGAATAAATCTGCAACTTGAGGGTGGCCTACTCCTACGACACTGATATATTAAATGGAAATCTTAGGAAATAGTGAAGCATATTAACATATTAGGGATGCAAGGTAACTTTTTCCATTTTCCCATCAGATTTGACTTTTGTTGTACATTGGAAATGTGCACATGGGGCTTTTTTAAAATACTACAATACTGTCTCGAAATCACTATACAGCTGGAGTCTGACTGGACACTGCCCTGCTCAGCCTTAGTAAGATGTTTTGTTGGGGTAAATATGAGTGACTACAAATTCATTTATTACAGACCACTAAATAACAGTTGGGGAGACATGGTAGGATTACTTATATTCACAAGAGGTTCCAGTTAACAGTGGTCAGAATATTTTTTTATTTGGTGAAATAATTCACTTTGCATCATAGGAATATGGCAGTTGGAAGAAACTGCTGTCAGAGAATAGACCAAGAATTCAAATTTCTACAAAATACTACATAGTTCACTTAGGGGCTATGCAGACGGGCGGCTCTGGACCACCCCTGCTAGCGGCGGATCGGTGCTGCAATGCACGCTGCGGCCCTGATCCTCCCTTTTGCCACCCCTTTAGGCCGGTCTGCAATGCCCTTTAGCTGACCCAAATGCTACCAACTCTGTGTTCCATGGGAATGTGTTTACATTGGCCAAATATTGGGTTCCTGCTGTGACGTTAGGCAAGTTGACCAAAAAGCTCATTACATCTCCCAAGTACTCTTATTGTCCTTGGCAAACATTGTACTGACTTTGCTTGCTCTTTCCAACTTTAGCCACCAAGTCCATGTGAAGGAAGAACCAGCTGAGACAGAAGATGACAGCAGACCTGTTTCTCTTATGGGAACAACCAATCAGAATGTGACAATTCCTGATGACAGAGACCTGGAGGAGGAGCTGCCAGTGGAAGAGTTGTCTTAAGGGCCCTCCCTCCTCACCTTAGGCCCAGCACTTCCCCAGAGACAAAGTAATGGCTCCCACCTCCTCAAGGTGACCTTCAGCGTTATCTTGTTTAAGGCACTTCTGCAAAGCAAAAGGGTTTCCTTGGGTCTACCCATTGCTGAAGGCACACCCTTCTTTCCCTCCTTACATCCCACTGACTCTTAACAGACATTCATAGAGGGGGATGTGCAAAAAACAAAAACCAGAGTTGAGTTTTTTCTTTTTCTTAATTTTTTTTTTTATTTTGTAATTGGTAAACGAGGATGGTAGGTTGTTTCTGTCCGAAGACTTCTTTGTTGCCTCCCTGCTTTTCCATCACCCCACCATCATGGGGATAAAAAGAAGGCGTCTTGTATTGTCTGCTCTGTGTTCTGTCATTTTCAGCTTAAATGCCATGCTTCCACAAGTCAAGATTTTGGAAGCATCCAGTCTAACAAGGGGCAGCATTCAAGCCCTGGGCTTCTGTGAATGTCCCCTACTTTCCTATGGAAAGCATGTCCAATAACCTGCCAGTTAATCCCACTGAGAACTTTGCACTAGGAGGAATCTTTTCAGGCACACACACAAACACAATCTCAACATTTGGAAACAAGACCCTTACTGCAGCCCTGATATCACAACTTCTTTTTATTTCCTGAGACAGAAAGATAAACTGAGCTGGATGTAACGAATACACTGTAGTTCAGCAAGCAGCCAAATGGTGTCTCACTGCCACATATAAAACCACTGGTTAGTCTTTCTCCAACCTGTGTTTCTCCTCCTGCAAGTTCAAGAAGCACTCCTCTTTAACCAGTCATGCTTGACAGCCAGTCTTCAGTCTACAAACTTTTATCACGAAATCCGTGGATGAATGCCCATTCCATGCCATCACATGCTGTGAAACTTTTTCCAGAAGCCAACACCTGGGCAATTGGAAAGCAAGCTGATGCTGCCCAGCATAAGACAGAATTCAAGGAAAGACTGCGACTTCTACAAAAGGAAGCCTTTGCTTATTCCTCCTAGTTTGTTATGTTCTGTCCTTTCTGTTTTAACATAACTGTGGATAAGGCCAGAAAGCATTGGTTGTTTATGTGAGGGTGGAGAGGTGTATTCAATGAAAATATCTATAGATATGAATGGAGCTGATTTGACAAAGCTGGCAAAATCTGAAGCACTTGGAGTGGGGTGGGGGATGGGGGACAGACCAGTGTTATGTGGTGGTAGAAAACAAACCAAGACCTGGTTTACCATGCAAAAACTCAAAAGCAATATAGATAAATACGAGATCAACCATACCTTTTCTGTGTCACCAGTTACAGCAAAGCTATGGTGAATTTTCAGCTCCTTCTAGTCATTAGATTGCCCAGTGGAACACAACTGGTATTCTAGTCATTAGTTATTAGATGCCAGCTAACTTGGAGGGAACAAGAAGTTTCCAAAATATTATAGCATGAATGATGTACCTCTTTCAGGTGAACAAACTGTGTTAACCAAAAACCATCCCAACATCCTTTGATTTTTGTCAGCTCAGTGTCTTATTGCCTCCATCAGAATTCAGAAGGAAAAAATTATACGAGAGGCTGTTCTGATACAAGAAAACGGGTTTCCAAAAGGTATTTGCCTCTCCTTCAATGAGAGGATAATCCAAAAACTCCCTCTTGAGGACTGAGACTCTGTCAGTTGCTGGTGAAAGAAATTGTTTGATTCACTTTGGGACCACAGATACAGTGGGTCAAGGATGATGGATACTGTGCTTCTGAAGAGTCTCTTAATACAGACTCGTGTGTGCTTCCTGTTCCCACAAATATTTGTAGGTTGTATTCAGGGCCTAATTGGGATATGGAAGTTGCTCCCAAAATTAAACATCAGGGCAGTTACTTTGGAAGACAAGCTCATCCTTAACAACTTGGATAATTCCCCAAACAGTAATGGATCATCTATACTCCAGTACGCTTTATGTTAGCAGCGTAAACTGCCACAGCTATGCTTGAAGAATAAAGTGCAGCACACGAGTTTGCCAAATCCTATCTCTGAATTAAGGCCCCAAGGGACTTTGTGGCACTGTGTTTAACATGATTAACATACCTTAGGATTCCTTCATACCATCCTGTGTTTCATAATTAGATCATGCTTGCTCCTTGCTCCAAGCACCATGCAGTGCAAGGAACAGGGTGAGGTGAGGGCCAAAGTCTTTTGGGTAAGGAGGGCATTATCCTATTCAGAATGTTGTCGTTTTCCCCCTACACATAGCATTGCTCCATTTATCTCCAATACAGTGCATTCTAATTGTATTAAGTCCCCTTTTCACCAGCTGGCAAACTATGATCCCTATGCGCACACACGCACACACATACTTGACTTGGAGGGTTACAGTAAATCAGCTGGCACTACTTTTGCCTTTTTACCACTTAAAAATCCAAAATGACACATTATTTCTTTGTACCCCTAAATTTCTGTTTTATATATGAATGGAAATTGGGATCTAGTCTCATGGACAAGATCAAATTCATTCTCTCTCTCTCTCTCTCTCTCTCTCTCTCTCTCGGGAAACAAAGTGGCTTGGGGTGGGGTCCTGGATTAATCTCTGCAGCAACGCTAAAGTCACCTGGCAGAATCCTTTCAGTCTTTTTCCAATGAAGATATCCCTTACAAGGGTCTCCAGTTGGTGATGCTAGCAAATCCCATCTTGTTTCTTAAATTCTGGTATGCTATGCACTATGATCTCTCGCCACCTTCTTGGCCACTTTTCCCCACACCCTTTTTGTTTTCCAAATGATTTTGATGGTGATGGTGGAGGAAGAACTGTATCCCCTCAATACATATTGCTGTTGTCCCTTATTTGGTAAACCTTGAGAAGTTCTTTTATCTGTTGTCAATGTAGCAGACAAATTATACTTCCTTTCTAATCCTTTCCTTCTAAATAATGTGCATAAGTGAACCACATTTATTTCAGATCTTGACAAAAAGTCAGTGGGAATGAAAAATACTCTTCTTTCCCTTCGTGAATCATGGCTAAATGAATAAAAGAATGTCATACCTCTCACTCTGAAATGACTGGTACTTGGATCCTGGAGTTTACGCTAGAGGGCTCCACTGAACATGCATCTTCCCAGCTCAGATTCCTAATTTCAACAAGCTGAGCAAAATTGCAAGGTTTGTTACTTAGATGATTTGAGGGAATGATTCTGGTTTGACATGAAGCGGACTCTATACTTGTGGGGAAAAAAGGGACAGTCTCTAAACTGCTGTAATTTGGAAGTGCTCATGTTTAAGAGATGTTAGTCAAACTACAGGAGCTTTTTAAGACCCTCCCCTCAGAAAACAATCAGTTGAAGAGCAAAGTGGCTGATTCTTCAAAAGGTAGCCAAAATAGAACTGCTGGAGCTGAGAATACCTCAAAACCCTCTGATACTATACATCCCTCAGGACCCTGCTGAATTCCAGAAGCAGCTTGGGAAACCTCCCAACCTTTGACACACCACACCTCACTTTTCCTGTTGGGGTCATATTTAAATGTCTCCCTAGTACAGAATGCTTTACAATTGGCTTAACCATTTACCAAAGACCTTTTTTAGACAAGAAGCATAAACCAAAACACTCTTTATTTTAATTTCTGTTTGGTGCTTTTATCCTGATGTGTTCCAAACTTGCGCTGGCCAAAAAGAGAAATTCACAAAGATCCTGCATCCCTCTTAGCCCTTTTGTCACTTTCTTTTGATTTTAAGTTATTATTTAAACCAAAGTTTACAGGTGCTGTTTTGTACACTTCTAATGAAGGTAGACCAGAATCATGGATCGCTGCTTTGTGTTTGTTGTTTTCCAAACCAAGGGTGCGCTGTGGAATCCAGAGAAGGTTTGCATTCCATGGGTCTCTTCTGAAACTGCTTCCATTTTATCTTTTTCAAATCATAACTACCCTCATGTTGTCTTTTAACTTCTCAGCTATTGTTTGTACACAATGGGATTTTTCTCTTTGGTTTTAGCATTATTTATCCTTTGTCCCCCTTTGATTTCCAAAAGGATTGTTGTCCTAACTCTTATGTCCTTATCCTACAAAATTATTGGAAATGTTGTTTGACACAATCTCTTGATAACACAGCTTTCTGAATAGTTTGTAAGATTCATTTTAGCCTCTTCAAGTACAGGGAGTCAGTGTCCATATTACATGACATGGTGAGGGGCAGATTCTGCAGTAGACCATTTTAGATTGCAATTGTTGGGGAACTTGTGGTGTTCCTATTCCCCCACAGAGAAAATCTCCCTTATGTAGTAAAGAATGCATTGCAAAGCAAGACAAAGCATAGTCTTTCTCCCAGATGCACCAATTTTAATGTGTGCAAGGTGGGTTTTTTTTTTTTTTTTTACATGGGGCAGCATTTCTTTAAAATCTGATCCCATTAACTAAAAATATACCTTCTGGAATTCATCCACCTCAACATGTAGGTTCAACTCTTTATGTTCAGTAAGATGCTTCTTAGTACTATCTCACAAGCTACATACTATTATATTGTGTCAAATTGCTTTGCAAACAAGTCCAGAACTGTAGTTACCTTAGCCTTTTCATTTCTAGCAAGCTCTGTTAAGGCAACTGCTTTATTATCAGTTCAGTCTTCAGCAAGAAGATACTACCATCCTGATTCACTGACCTCAGTTTTTCCCCACTATAATACCCATTTTTGTGTGTTTGACATCTACAGCTGGTCCTGAGATGTCTAGGTTATATGTTGTTCTGCCAGTATTAAAAGTGCTGAGTCCTAGTACTGTACAGTCAAGATCTGAATTATAAGCATCCTTGCTTGTGAGAAGATATAACTGCCTCTGTTTAAACCCAAACTAATGCTTCTTTGGGGGGCTTGTTTGCGCTGACCCATTTAAATTAAGAAGCCCAAGACAAGGGATCATAGTAGCATGGGCTAATATATTTAGCCATCTATTCTAAACCAATTTAGAGAGATAAATACTGTGAAATTGTGGCCATAGTGTTGGGTATATGAGAACAAACCCATATCTTGGTACCATCAAATGACAAAACCTTTCCTGTACTGTCTCAGAACAGCAGTTGTAGAAAAAGTTGAGTTGTTGGACTGAACTACCTTCTCTGTTATGCTTCCCAGTGGTTGTTCATTCCCCCCTAATCCTGAAACGTCCCATCTACAAACTGGACTGCCTGGCAATCAGGCTGCCATGACTAAAACTTCATCCAAGAAAAGTTAAAGCATTCTTCTGATTAAATATATAATCTGGCACTATGTTCTGGATTAGGGGCAGACAATACAGCATCCTTCCTGTCTTTTTTGAGAAGTTTGACTTTCCTGTCTTTTTTGAGAAGTTTGACTTTCTCCTTATACCATCTGATCCAATGGTTCTCATTCATTGGTCTTCCAGATGTTTTGGATGTCAGCTCTCAGAAGCCCTAGCTAATATGGCAAGTGGTCAAGGATTCTGGGTGTTCAACATTCAAAACATCTTACAAAACCAAGCTTGAAAACCACTGATCTAGTTCTTTCACTAGACTTAAGTAAAAGTAGGGCTCAGACTTTAGCATAATATGTACTTTGTACCGTTCAGTTTTCCCCAAGAACAGATAATCTCTGGATTGTATTCCACTTCAATCCATTCCTGCTAATTGGAGTTTCTCTCTGCTGTCATGAACAGTATTAAGGTGTGCATCCTTGCAGGATAGTTTTAGTTCTATTTCTTGTTGAAATAATATACCTTCATCTGAGGCCTGGGTGTTTGTGTGATTGAATTCCATCTCACACACATTGAGCAAGTAATTCTCTCCCCATAAAAAGACAGTTGTTGGGAAGGAGAGCTCTCCTTGATGTTTTGTCCATTCATTTGTTTTAATATGGTGGAGCACATAATCACCTGCACTGCTACCTAAAATCAAACATGATAAAATCAGATGTTGATTTTATAATCCCTCTGAGAAGTTACTAATTACTGAAGGGAAACTGTGCACTAATATGTGTTAGATATTATTACAAGATTCTGTTTCTCAGGCAAGTGATCCCTGTCTGATCAAAGGTCAGAAGGGCTCTTCTCACTGCTTCATATTGTAGCCCACTAGATCTAAAACATTGGAAGTGCTGTTTTCAAGCCTCGCATATTGAGGATTTTGTTATAGACTTGCCCAGTACAGAGTTTATATGTGTATTTGTTATTGTGTTGTTGACATTGCTTTGAATCTTTTTTGGATATTGAATCTACTCCTGGCTCTGCAGGGATCCAGCACATATTTGAGGGTCAAATAGTAATAAATGAGGTTTTGGAAGGTTAGTCTCTGTCCTTCAAACTGGCATGCCCTGTAGGTATTTCTATTTCCATAACTTCAAGCAAAACTATTATCTCCACCGTCTCTGTGTGTGTGTGTGTCCTTGTCCAGCTTTCCCTGCAATGACTTAGAATTAATTAACTTCTTAGATTGAATTTGGTCACTTCTGCAGCTATTCAGTGTTCAGTGACACTGCACTATTCCAATGAAAGAAATGACACCAAAACATCAGAATGGTTCTGTTGATTTAAAATTTGGGTCATCTTTTATGTACTTCAAAAGAATCCCCATTTCAATAAGAGGATTTCTCTGTGTATTCGTTGTTTCTCTGTGGAAAAGTTGCAAAGGTAGCAACTTGGAAAATGGCAGATGCTATGCAGAGAGAAGCAAATCCTAAATGTATTCCTGCCAGTCATAGGGCCCCACTAACTTGGCAATTGATCCAGACCTGTGCTAGATGTGTTCCCTATAGCCACAGCCATAAGAATTTTACATTGTGGCTGATTAATAATCAGTAGATTATTATTTCCTAGGGCTTGAAGCATACTTGGCTAACACTGACACAGCCCTTAAAGGGATATTGAAGAGTGAACATAATTCAGTATTACTGAATCAATATGCTGTTTGCTAAAGCTATTCAGTTTGGGGTGGTTTTTGCCCTCTTTAAAAGCTTGAAGTGTAAAACTTGCTCTGATCTTTCTTATTGATTGAACTACTAAGACTTCAGTTAGCAACATTTTCTTTAGCTGCTGACTTTTGTTTAAATCTGGCTCAAGTTCCCTGATCTGTCCACTCTTATGTCGAGGCCATGGCTTTGTGTGTCTTGTTATTGTTTTTTCTGAATTACAGAGGAGGATTCCCATGTGGTAATATTCATCTCGCTATGAGAACTCTTTTACAAAAGGGGTTTCTAGCTGTGTAGAACAGAGTCTCTAAACCTAGATAATAATGGACTTAGCGAAGACTATTCGGATGTGAGCAACTATCAGGAAAATGGTGGTGGTTGGTTTACCGTGCCACTATCCTGAGTGTCAGGGTTTTTTTCTGTTACATTGGCATAAGTCCGGAGAATATTAATTATCAGGGGGAGGTGTCCAAACAGTGCCAAGAGATATTTCATCTGTGTTAATAGTGTGTTTAGAATAAGCTTGGGCCATCTATAGTGTTTCACTTCCTTCCTTCCTAGAAAAATTGATCACTGTCTGAATACTCTGTACCAAATGGGCACTGAAGCATCTGCAGAATTTGTTCTCTAGTCTGGGATTGCAAATGCACTGGTCTTGTTTTAGATATCAGCAAAGGTTCCCTACACCGTTGTTGTTGGTGGTAGACTTAAAGACTTGGTTGTTTTTAGTTTCTTCCCCTTCTATTCAGTTTTCAGTAAATACACTATCAAAACACACTTATATGCTTATATACACAGAAATTGAACTTATAAAACCTTATTTCAACTTAAACATGTTTGTGGAGTGGGGGTGTTTCCCTACTACATTAAGGTGCCTGCTTATTGTTATTCCATGTATCATCTAGAAGGGTAGTAAAGAGCTTTTCTTTCTTTTTCTTAAATGGCTGCAAGTTCTTGTGATTCTGGTCAGTTGTCCCTCGTGCCTCTCCACTGGCTGCTGAAGCAACAGTATGGCTGTCGTGAATCTCGGTGAGGTGGGGTCTTTTTCTTTGGCTACAAGTAACTTGGCAGTACTGGCCTTCCCTGAATTTCAGTTACATTAGGTACATCTGTTTTTGCACAAAAAAACTTTCCACGAAACTTTTATTTCACTCAGAACTCCATGTAGTACTTAACTTTAAAAATGTTTTATTATTTTTGTTACCTCAAAATGGCTTTTAAAGGGGTAGTGTGGGAAAGACCAAACACAACTTGTGGCAGGATAGTATATGTATATATTGATCTATATGCTGGTTGAAAACCTACTAAAATTAGTTTATTGTTGTCTGTTTAACTATCCTGTGATGAAACTAATGCAGGGAATATTTTAGAAAGGTTTTTTTCCCCCTTGTTCTGGAATTTAGGAAGCCATTCTTGTATCTCTAAATCTTGACTTGGATGCTGTTCCAGTTCTTTATGTTGTCTTTGGTTTGTTTTCTTTCTGTAAATTAGTTGGTAGAAACAGTGAGGATGGGAGGGTTGCGGAAAACAAACTGAGACACCGATGTAATCATTTCCCTTCCCTTCTCACTTCCTGGCAGTTAGAGCAGTAGGAACAGAAGCAAAACACATTGTATGAAACCAAAGGTGTGTGTGTTTCAGTTTTGTACGTTGTTTACATAATTTTTAATATAGATATTTTTCCAGGAGAAAGACAAAAATCCCAGTTGGAAAAGTCTACAAAATCCTGTTCTGTTTTATCCATGCTCTGAATTTCCAGGTGTTCAGCTCCACATGAACATAGAAACTCTCCAGAATTTGCAAGCAAAGGTTGTTGGTTTGGGAGTTTATTTTAATTTTTTTTCCCACATTTAGATGGTTCCAGAGTGCTGAAGCATTCATATCAATTTGGAGTTCTCTTAATGCTCATTGTAATGCAGCTCTGCTACTGTAGGAGTGGAATGCTGGAGATCAGTTACTCTGCCCTTTCATGTTGAGCATGTGCTATGTGGAGCAGTTTTCCTGATGACCCTCCCAAAGAGTTGAGGCTCTGCTTCTCTGAGCTTTTCACCACTTGGCATTCTTGTCTTCCAAATCTCTCACTGAATCTCAGGTGGCAGGAAAACGCCCAAGAACCAATGACTAGTGACTTTCAAACTATATCAGCTTAGCCGTTCAGCATGAGCCAGGGAGGTCACTGATCTCACTGGATAAAAATGGGAGGTTAACATGTCTCCTGGCATGACCTGATTTGTTCATTTATAATATTTTGTGTTAGCCTTCAGGGGCTTCTTCTAATTAAATTTTCTCTGTTGCAAATGGATCTCTTCTCCCTCATCATAGTACCCAAAATATGGTGGGAGGGTGGGGGACTTTGGCATGTCAGCACTCTGCTCTGTTGTCTTTTCCTTCTCCTGGTACATAGGAAAGGTCAAGAAGGGGCAAGACATGCAGTGACCTTTAATATTGTGGGTTTTTTCTTCCTCACATTTGTTGGTTTGATGTGATCATCCTTTTAGCAGGTGGCAAGTCAGTGTGAAAGGAAAGGTTACTGGGGAGGGGGAAAGGATGTCTGTAAACCTTTGATCCATCCTCCTCTTACTGTTTCACACTGCCGTATTTCCACTCTGTATAAAGGAAATAGCATTGCTGTGTATTTGTACTCTGGACTTCTGTGTGTCTGCTCTGGCAGACGGTAAACCCTTGTACAGTAGATCTAGCTGCATGTAATCTGTATGGACAATGGCATTATAAAATGCAATAAAATTAAATTACGTATGAGGTGGCTGTGCCTTCTTCTTTTTTTTTTTAAGAAAAAAAAACCACCCTGTTCATCTGGGAAAAAAATTACATCCTCCTTTCTCCATTCTTAGTTTGGTTTTCTGTAACATTTTGATTATATTCTCACCTTCACTTGGTACTTCTAACATTCCTGCTTACATTAGCCGTAGGGGACTGCTTTTCCCCATATGCAGTGTCTCCCTATATCCCTATGTTGATCTGCTTTGCGTAACCAGCTGACCTATAGAGTTTGATCTTTTCTTCTGGAAAACTGCATAAGGACAGGCAGTGGTGTGTGTGAAGCCCCCCTGGCATAGATGATAGAGCAGCCATTGCACTGAAAACACATATGGACATTGATGCATTTGTTTTTAGAGGTTAAATGAGCTGTGGGTTTTGGCTGCTTTTTGTTTCATTGACCCTTTTAAATCTGTCATCCATCTATTTAAAGTTCTGGCTGCTTTTTTTGCTCAAAGCCACCTTCTCATCAGTAACATAAATTCTGGGTGGAAACTAGACATACTTGCCTATTCCAGTGGTTAAGGCCAGCCTGGTTACCATGATGCAAACAAAATTTTGAAACCACCTACAGTCGGACCTTTGTATCCATGGAGGATCCAGAAGGGATCCCCCACAGATATGAAAAACACAGGACTCAAGTCCCATTGTCCCTAATGGTAGTGCAATGTGCATACAGCCGCTAGTGTGGCTGCATTCATGGATACTTAAATCCGTGGATGGCAAGTCTGCAGCTAACAGGGCCCCATTGTATAAGTATTTTTTTTATCCTGAAATATTGATATACCTTATGGTCCCTCCTATCTCAGTTGTCCTTATGACTTCCCCAGGCTAATATGTATACCTTATGTGTATGTACAGTATACACATGGATGCTTCATTTCTGCCACAAAACTTTCATGTGTCTCTGCTGTATGCAGCAGATAGTATTGCTATGTAACATGTCATTTTCTGATTGTTCGGGTACTTTCCCTAACTTCTTTCTACTTTTCCCAAAAGTAAGAAGTCCAGGGAAAGCTGTTAGGTACAATGTTTAAGGCAGGGGTAGGCAACCTTTCCCCTTCAGCTCCCAGAAGCCTCAGCCATGTTGGTAAATAGTCCCATGATCGCCAATAGCTCCTGGGATTCTAGGAGCTGAAGTCCCTCAGACCTTAAAGGGGAAAGGTTGCCTACCCCTGGTTTAAGGTTTAATTCCCTTTCAAAGAAAGAGCAACGGGGGCTCATAGTGCCTCCGATAATATGTCACTTATAAATACCTAAGTAAAGGATAAGAGAAACAAATAAGTCTTCAGCACACAGCAAAGCCACTGGTCCATCCTCAGATTCCCTAAGGCAAGAAGAATTCCTTTCAATCCCAAATTGCTTCTGTTCCAGTTAAAAATGGCACTTACATGTTTTAAATTCAAAACTGCTACAAGCAGTTTCGCTACTCTTCCCACTAAATGAAGTACATTGTTTTTCAGAAGAGAGAAATGTCAGGACCTTGACAAGAAGTTTTGGACTTCAGAACATTTTTGATTAGCCTAAAAAGTAAGATAAATGATCCAGCTAAAAAAATTGAGAACAGGAGATAATCACGTTTGTTTCCTTGGTGATAGCTATATTTTCTGGCATCACAGTGTTCTTTCCTACTATTCTCCATTATAAGTTAGAACCTCTTGCCTGAATGGCCCCTCTTCAATCCCTATATTTAGCCAGTTCTCTTTAAGATGAATCTTAAAATATAAGATTAATATATAAGAAATCCTTAAAAGAACAAGGATTTCATGTACATGAAAACATGACAAATAGGCAGGAGTTGGGGAGGATCTCTACATGAAGCCTTGGAAAGCTGCTACTAGTTGGAGAGGACAATATTGAACCAGATGAAGAAGAGTCTGAGCTAATATAAGGCATCTTCCTAATGTCTGCCACATCTGAATTTACATTATGTCTCCATTCTGAGAGATAACAGTAGTACATTTGGTTACCAGGCTTGTACCAATCCTCACATGACATTTTGCCCACGTACAGGGTAATCCACTGCTTCTGCCCAAATTGTGATGTTTATACCTGAAAAACATTGGTGTAAGCTATGATCCCATGAATTTCCAGTAAAAATGTGAGAGGAAAAACAGGATAATACCAAATATTGATGTCAGT
The DNA here is from genome assembly GCA_026167975.1 of Phrynosoma blainvillii. Lineage (NCBI taxonomy): Eukaryota > Metazoa > Chordata > Lepidosauria > Squamata > Phrynosomatidae > Phrynosoma > Phrynosoma blainvillii. The sequence continues at coordinate 245,904,386 of JANUYF010000004.1, forward strand.
TGCATTAACAAAGCACAGTATATTCAAAAACAAAACATGCACAGCAATGGGGAGACAGTCCTATAACACTGCTTTATCCCCAAACACTACCCAGAAATGCAAAAATAAGCTGCATCACCTTCAGCCATGAGACATTCCAGAGCACAGCATGGCACAGATATATAAGCTTATTGCACAGCACTTAAGGAATGGGAATGAAACAGAAAGGAACGGAACGAGGCAAAAGCGCATTTTACTGGATGGGAGAATGCCACCGATGCCGCCGGGAGTCCCCAAGGCGTTCCCCAGCCGTTCCTGGCAGCCGATTTCAAACGAAAAGCGGGCGGCGGCGGCGGCGGAGCCAGAGCCAGAGCCGGAGCCGGAGCCGGAGGAGGGAGGCGGTGGCGGTGGCGGTGGCGGAGGGAGACGGAGACGGCGGAGGGAGGCGGTGGCGGTCGCTGAGGCGGCGGAGGGGGTGGAGGGAGGCGGAGGCGGAGGCAGCGGCGGAGGGGGGTGGAGGGAGGCGGAGGTGGAGGCGGCGGAGGGAGGCGGAGGCGGTGGCACCTCCGCCTCATCCGTCGTCGCCGCCACCGCCTCCACCGTGGCCTATTTTGGTCGGCGCGCGACTGAGCGTACCATGGCCGGCATTTTGTTTATCAAAATGGCGGCCGTGATGCATTTGCGCATGCGCAAACCCTGCGCATGCGCAAACGCGTTGCGGCCGCCATTTTGGAGACCAAAATGCCGGTCGCAGCGCGCTCTGTCGCGCGCCGACCAAAACAGGCCACAGAGGTGCCGCGGAGGCGCCGCGGAGGCGGCAAGGGTCTGCCTGGGCCGGTAAGTCCGGCGTCCTGGGCTGGAACCGGCCCGCGGGCCGTAGGTTGCCGACCCCTGGGTTAAAGGTTCACAAGGGTATTTCCCATGATTCCCTTTACTCCTCCATACTGGGGTCCTAGCTCTACCTGTTCCCTGGCCAAGCCAAAACAGAGTGCCCTTACGTATGATGACATTTCTATCAACATTTCTATTCTAGATGTACTCCAACTCTGGGATGCTCCTCTTAATTTTTTGTTCACATTACTATAGGGCTAGTAGGGTGCTGGATAGATAGTCTTCTTGTAATGTTTAACTGACTTTGTTTAAATATCATGTCATTTCCACTCACTTAGATTTCCCTAGCTCTAGTGCTAAGTAGGGTCAGAATCCTGTTGGGGAACTTATGTCTTTGTAAGTGGACTTATATATGTGACAGTTAGAATTGCACAGTTGTGTAAAGTCCATATCCAGTAGAGGGCTACTGTTACATTACTAAGAAGAAGAACCAGCAAAGTGCATGCACAACAAGACACTCTTACTGGTGTTCTGTTACACATCTCAAAGAAATACCATTACAGGTAAGCAACCTGTCCTTCTTAACGCCTCTGCAATGTAACTAGATAAAGGTAAATGTTGTCCCTTGACATGAATGTCTAGTTATAACCGACTGTAGGGTGTGCTGTTCATCTCTGTTACTAAGTCGAAGAGCCAGCGCTGTCCAAAGATGACTCCAGTGGTCATGTGGGCAGCATGACTGCACCAAAGGCTGTAAGCTTCCCACTGAGAAGTGGTACCTATTTATCTACTTGCATTTGTGTGCTTTCGAACTGCTAGGTTGGCAGAAGCTGGGAATAGTGATGGGAGCTCACCCCATCATGCAGCATCTGGGCCTTGAACTGCCAATCTTCCAATCTTACAATTGGTGTCTTAACCACTAAGCCACTGCATCCCTGCTATATAACTAGGTATACATAAAGTTAGGATTGTCCATACCATCATATTTCCTATCAATATGTATGAATGTAGAGCTAGACAGTGAAGAAAGGTAATAGAAAATCAACTCATTTGAAATGTGGTGTTGGAGAAAAGTTCTGTGGATTCCATGAACAGCTAAAAAGATAAACCAATAGAAGCCACGATGACCAAATTGAGACTGTTGTGCTTTGGCCATATCATGAGAAGGCATGCCTCACTAGAAAAGACCATAATACTTAGAAACGAAGAAGACAGTTGGAAGAGAGGAAGACTGCATACCAGAGGAGTAAACTTAATCAAAGAAGTCATGGCCCTGAGTCTGCAGGACCTGAGCAGAGCTATTGAGGACAGAGTGTCTTGGAAGTGTCTCATTCACAGGGTCATGAGTCAAGTTCTACTTGAAGGTAATTAACAATAACAAAACATAAAGTTATGTAACATAACAGGTCGTGAAGGTTTCTGGCACTTGTTCTGATAGTAAATACTGGTGCATATGAGTATATTTATATGCTAGCTAGACTTTAGAAAAATACTATTAATTTAAACAAGGAGGTCTCAAATCTGCCATCTCTGTTTCCACCTTACCAAGAAGCTACCCAGCGTTTTCCTCTTAACCCCAGATTTTCTCCATCATTGGCCACCAGAGGGAGGTATAGGATTTGAACATGGTGCCTGTCATGATCAAGCACTGCTTCGTCATCTGAGCAGGAATAAAGAGGGTATTTTGTACTTTCAGGAGTTTTGTTTGTTGTTAACTGCCCTCAAGTCTATTTCAACCTATGGCAGGCCTGTGGATGAAACATCTCCAAGACTCCCTGTCCTCTACTGCAATAGCAACAGCAGTAGCAATAGCAATAGCAAGTACATTTCTGTACCGCTTATCAGTGCATTTAAGCACTCCCTAAGCGGTTTACAATGTGTAAGCTAATTGCCCCAAACAAGCTGGGTATTGCTCTGCTTAGTTCCTGCAAACTCATACCCATGACCTCCCTAATAGAGTCCATCCATCTAGCATGTGGCCTTCCTCTCTTTCTGTTTCCCTCCACCTTTCCTAGCACTATTGTTTTTTCCAATGAGCCGTGCCTTCTCATGATGTGTCTGAAGTATGACAGCCTCAGTTTTTTCATCTTGGCTTCCAGGGAGATTAATGGGTTGATCTGTTCTAGGATCCATTTGTTTTTCTTCTTGGCTGTCCAAAGGATCCTCAGCACTCTTCTCCAACACCACATATTGAATGAATTAATTTTCTTCCTATCTTCTTTCTTAACTTTTCAGATAGATCCTGTAATATGTTACCCTCTAGAATCTAAAATCCCCCACAATGGAAGCATTAGCAATGTGGTTGACTTGGATGAATGGGAAAGCAGTTGTGGTGGTAATATTTGCCATCATTACCAAAGGCTGTGATGGATATCCAGCATGTCTACTGTATCACCTCACCTCTGTTCCTTCCCACCCTAACCATAAATGGAATGGACTGTTTCCAGCTAGCTAATACTCTTATGCCTAGTGGGGTTGGGTGCTCAAATAACCAGGTTCAGAGTGAAGACACAAGAGTTTAAGGTTAATCTATGCAGGGATTAATTTATATTGTAATATGGCTGTCTATCCTTATCTGCTCATTTTTTCCTCAGCCTCATTGTAATACAACATTGGGAGGATGGCACCATTTTTTATGTGTTCTGATATATAGAGTATCAATCACAGTATGCTGAAGACCTTACCAATGGGTGCTAGAGGACTTACTCTTGATAAATCAGTATTAAATAACTATCATGGTGCATAATTCAATGTCTGTGACCATCAGAAGTGAGCAAAAGTAGTGGACCATTGAGGGAAATTCAGAGCATTTCTTTTAGGTACAAACAACCAAAACAAGATCATGGGGGGGGGGGGCATCACTTTCCCTCCCTTTTCTCCAAAATAGTTTGTAGGAGTTGCCTTCTTTCTTCAAGGAGTCCATGGTGAATATGGGATTGAATAAAAAGATCTGTTTTACATCAAGATGTTAAACATTTATCTAAACTGAACTGCTTCATATTTATATGACTGCATGTTCCTCTGTCTCAAATGAAATTAGTACCTGCATAGAAAGCTAGCATATCGGAACAAAAACTAACATACATTGATATCTAGTTTTCTATGTGCAAGATTTTGATTTTATTTTCATATCTAGAAGACTTCTAGCTGTCTGAGCTCCCCATCTGGATTTTGCCCAGCTTTTCACCTATGTAATATGTAGGCTAATATATTCAACTAGAAAGAAAAAGATGGGGTCTTCATGTTGTTGGGGCAAGAACAGCCACCACTGCTCCCTAGCAACATTTAAAATAGGCTGAAAGGTGCACTGTTATTGGGGGGGGGGGGGGCGGTTAAATGCTCAGGAACTGGAAGCATGTTATCAGTGATTCCTCATAAGAACATCTGCTCTGAGTGCTCCTACCTTAAAATAATTGTGTCACTTTGCTCCTTCTCTGGAAAGCATCCGCAATATGACCTGGAAGCTTGGGAACAATTGAATCAGCCTATTTCTATTCCATGTCACTTTTGTATATTTGTTGCTGTGTGCCATCAAGTCATTTCTGACTTATGATGGCCCTAAGGAGAACCTATCATAGGGTTTTCTGAAGGTCAGAGTGTGTGATTTGCCCAAGTGGGTCTCCATGACCAAACAGATTCGAACCCTGGTCTCCAGAGTCACAGTCCAATGCTCAAACCACTATGTCTTACTGGCTCTATACATTCATTCTGTCCTCTTTGATAGGTTCTCCTTAGGGCCATCATAAGTCAGTGCTTCCCTTTCATGAGCTGAGACTTTATAAAATACTGCATGTGGGCCTTTCCTTTTACCCAATAATGCAACTCTCCCAAACAGATGAATCATATTCATCCCATATTCTTGTCCTTTTTTCTTTCAATCATACTGCTGCTTTTCTCTACTCTTCAGTGTCACCTCTACACAATTCTCCATTTTTTTTAAATCACACAAAATTGCAGATTTCATACATGTATTTTTTTAAAAAATGCCCTGATTTTTTTTTAAAACTGAGAACCAAATCAGAGCATTCAAGAAATGAGTCAATAATAGTTGTTATTATACCTATAGGTAAAGAGCAAATCTGCACCTTTCATACTGAAATTGAAAAATCAAATTCCTTAGATACTCTTACCTGAAATATGCTTTGTCTTTAATAAAGCCACAAGAGACTCTGGTGTGAGTACCATTTTGTAGAGCAACAGTTTCATTCTTATGAATGTATGCTAATATGCAGTGTATCTTCTGAATACTGACAACCTGAAGTACTGATAACATCAGTAAAGGAAGGCCAATGAGTGTAACAGCACTTACTACCCCAACCCCTACAGGCCAGTTCTTTGTCTATTATTTTTTGAAGTTATACTTGGCCTTGCAAAGGAGACCTTCTTTTACACTTCACGACTAAAAATATGAGTTAAAACGGGAATAAGAACAAAGCTCAAAGCAGGACACATGCTTTGCACACAGAAGGTCACATGTGCAATCCCTGACGTCTCCAGGTAGGCAGTGTAGACAGATCTGAGCTAAATTTACCAATGACTTGGCTCACTTTAAGGCATCTTCCTATATTCTTCTATGTGCACACTAAACAAGGAACTACAACCAGGTCCCTGAGGAATCTCCCTGTATGTCAACATGCGCACCCTGGCACTCTGGGAAGTGTCCTTGTAGGCTTGCAAGCATTTCCATGTAGCTATTTACTACGTTCACATTTGTGTAAAGAGGTCTTGCTGAACCTGAAGCTCTTGAGTACAATTATAAATACTGTTTTCATCAGAAAAGAAGGATAAGAAGATCGAAAATAGTAAGGGAGAAGTAAAAGGGACAGAGATTGAAGACTGAAAGACAAAGGATGGGAAATGAAGTAGGAAGAGAAAGAATGGTAAGGAAGTGTTGTGGAGGGACATGAAGGGAGTGGAAAGAAAGAGTGAGATAGGTGATTAATAGTATGACTGAAGAGAAGGAAAGAAGAAGAGGGGGGAAGGGGGATGAAGATGTTATTATGAATTGGTATGTTTTAATTCATTTAGATGTTATATATGTGTATTAAAGTTAAAAATATAAGAGATTGGGTTTTATAGGAGGCAGGAGGGGAGAGATGAGAGGGGATTGTTTGTTATTATTTTTTAGGAAATAGATTAGTATATATGATTGTATGTAATTAGTAGATTGTTTTTATGCAGAAGTGTTATGTTTAATGATGGGGTTGATTGTTGTGATGGGGTTGATTGTTGTTTGTAATATTTGTTGTATTATTATTTGTTTAATATTAATAAACATATTAAAAATAAATATTTCATCAGGTTGATGGTGGAGGAAGTGATGATAGATACCAGAGTTAGGTAGAATGGGAATTGGGGAAGAGCAAAAATAAATAGGGCATAGTCTTGGGGCAGAGGTGGGAAGCAAGACTAAATCCTGTTCAGACTTCTCATTTAAACTGGGTCAGCCTTTGATGCTATTTGTTGCTAAACCTGCCTACCAAAGTTTTCAAACAACGTCCAGAACATTGTAACTTGCCATCTTGTCATACAGGAGCACAGTAGGAACCCTGATGGCTCAGTGGTTAAATGCCAGTACAGTAGCCACAAGGTTGTGAGTTCGATCCCAGGGCTCCAGAGTTGACTCAGCCTTACATCCTTCCGTAAGTCGCTAAAATAAGTACTCAGCTTGTTGGGGGCAATTAGCTTACATGTTGTAGACTGCATAGAGATTACTTAGTTCAGTATGAAGTGGTATAGAAATGTAAATACTACTGCTATTGGCACTAGATACTTCCATAGGAACACTTAGGGACAGGAATTGGGAATTCTATGGCCCATCAAATGTTGTGGAATAGATGTCGTATGCCCAATTCCTTGAAGAATAGGTGTACCAGATAGGGTTTTCTCTATAGCAACAGCTCAGTTGTGGAACTTCTTCCCTAGGGAAGTCAGACCAGCTCCATTCCTACTGAACTTCTGGCCAAGACTACTGTTCCACATGACCTTTGGTCCCTAAAACCAATTTAGCGATTGACTTTTGGGACAGTTTTAAATGTGTAGCTTTTAAAAACTGCTTTTTAAAATGTTCTAATCTGTTTTTAAATTATGCTTCTATCTGTTGTGCATCTTCTTGGGAATTTTAATGGGCTGATATGCAATAAACAAATACTTCTAAGAAACAAAAGGCTAAAATAAACCACACATTCCCAACATTCCTAAATACTGGCTACACTGGCTAGGAATGGTGGAAGCAGAAGTCCAATAAGAACTGGAAAGCCATGGGGTTCCCCATTCCTGCTTAAGAAAAAGAAAACCAAGGGAGCAAGTCTTCAGTCATGGATGTCTGTCTTTTCAAAATAAATGGCTGTAATGAATCCTGGACTTAGAGTTGTTCTTTGGAGAAAATATCAGACTCCTCTTGCCTATGGCATAAAGGTGCACATTTGTACAATGCTATTTCTTGGCAGCTTTTAGGATAAGAGCAGACAGGCTTGCTTCATGACGCCATTGACTGTCATGAAAGGAATATGGTTCGGATTGCTTTAACACTTGCAGAACATGCTGTTCAACTGCTTCAAAAAACCATAAAGCCTGAGCTTGCACTTAATGTATACTTTCTGACTCTTCTTCATGGTCTCTGTGACTCACACAAATGGGTTATCTGTACCTATGCACAGCATCATTTGGAACCTTCTAGAGGTAGAAAATAATATTTGGGTGATAGCCTCTCCTCTCCTTGGTGTGTGTGACCAGTGTGGTTCCTGCTCAATTCCTAGTTCCTTTTCGTCTGTCAGCATCAATTGAAACTTGCTTTTCTGGGTGTTTCTTCTCTTCATGTATTTAGGATTAACAGAATTGATGGCAAATTTATCTGATTTCTCTCTTCCAGCTTGTCACCCAGACCTCACTTTTCTTGGCAAAACACACTTCCACGTGCCCCTATAGTCCTTGGGGAAATTGCCAACCCAGGCCTATTCCTCTTCCAGCCTTGTCCTTGAAGAGGTCCTCCTCAGCCAGCAGATACGGGTCTCAATCCTTCAGGAAAAGACAACATGACTCAAGTAAATGGTGCCTTTGACTTCCATCTCACCAGTCACCACACCTTTCACACATTCCTTCTTCATGACATACTGGAGTGGTCTCATCATATATGGGTATCCTGCTCTTCTTAGGTCCTTGGCTGCCACTTTGGCATCCAGGGAACTGAGCAGTAATTGTGTGATCATGCTCACCAAGGAGAGGAAGGGTTACTGCCAAATGCTTATTTCCTAGGTCACATTTTGAGTGATGCAATGTTCAAGTGCAGATAACCCATTTCTGTGACTTCACAGAAGTCTTTACAGATGACCACTTGAAGAACCACAGTTACAGAGAAGCAACCTGTTCTTACTAAGCATCGGACACACTTATGTCTGGCATCACTAACAGATTAAACAAGTGAAATTGTATGGAATGGTGGGGAATGATCATTTTGACTTTTAAAGCAATCTACCCTTTATTATAAAACAAAACCATGCATTGTTGTTTCTATTCCTTTCTAATTTTATATTTGTTAAAAAAAAACTAAAATCCATTCTTTCCCTTTTATTTTTAGTAATAAAATATGTTTACACATAAATTCAGTTAATTGTTTATCACCATTTCACATATTCATCACAGTGGTCTGATTTGTAACATCATAGAAACATCTGAAAAGATTTCTCCCACTCATTTTAAGCAATCTGTTCTTAAGCAATTCAAGTATTTTGAGATTTATTTTTAAAAGTATACTGTTTCAACTATTCAGGTTTTAGGGAAGCAAGGTTCACAAATGTAGCATAATGTTTCCAGGGCCATACCCTATGTTTGCCTTCCACCAACAGAAGGGCTCCTTCTATTCACAAAAAAAGATAGAATCCAATGGAGGTGCCTGCTGGGAACCAGGCTGAGTGATTTCCATCCGATTCCCTCACTCTCTCCCACACTACATGCTATGATTGTTATTCCAGAGGGTCCCCAATCTTCTAGAGCAGACTTTCATGGAACTTAAAGAAGAAGGAGAAACTGGGTACAGAGATCACTTGACCTTCTTCTGCCAGGAGTGTACCTTGACTGGTGTTCCACTCACAAGAACACTGGATCTGAGTCATCATATACACTAGTCTTCACATTGATTTGGTCTCTTTGTTGATACTCAAGCAGTGCATTATCAAGCTAGGTCCTAAATCTGCCTTGGTCTCTTTGAGAGAGGATGTCTCTGTTTAGTCCATTTTAAAAATGTTGTTGAAAATACTATTACAAATATCTGATTGACAGCATTATTATTAATATTTTATGGGCTCGTGCTAGTTTAAAAATCATTAAAATATATAAAAATGATACATAACTTTGGTTAGTTATTTTTTTTAAAGTAATCTTAATAGAAATATTAAATCTATTTTAGTGCAATTTATATCCCCAGTATATGAAGAGGCAGTGGTGTAATGAAGCCAGGACTCGGAGGGTTGATGTGTTGAGACTTTTTGATTAGCTGGAGTGATGCTATCACCCTCTACTTTTCAGACTTTCCTGTTACTTTTCAGCTCTTGACTGCAATCCTCACAGCACTTTGGAGCAAAACTGATTTTCCCAGCAACCCTATAGTGTATTTCTATGAGCTGCAGAAATAATCCAGGTTGACACCACTTTAACTTTCATGGAGCAATGCTATAGAATTCTGGGAATTGTAGTTTGTGAGACATTTAGCCTTCCCTTTCAGAGAGCTCTGATGCCACAACAAACTACAATTCCCAGAATTCCATAGCATTGATCCATGGCAATCAAAGTGGTGTCAACCTGGATTATTTATGCAGTGTGGCTGCAGCAGGATGTAACAAGTTGCAAGTTAATACCTGCAGCTAACTCCTTTAGGGGGTAAGTACAAAGGAGTCATAATTCAAAGACTAACAAAACAAGCAAGAATCAGTGGAATTATATTTATGCTATAATAAGAAATGCCTTTTAGTTACCTTCTGAAGTTACTTTTAAAGTCATTTTAGAAGCAGTTTGGCTCAAGATTTTTTAAAGGTGTTTTATGCCATTCTAACAATCCTTAGTGTTTTTCTCTCCAAAAGTACTAGTAGAGCAGTGAGCAGCACAAGTACTACAGAAGTTACATTTCTCCACTAGAGAAATGAGGGATATACAGTAATGTGTTTCTTCTCCAATACTGTAACAAGGAATAGGAACAAATCACTTTTTTAAAATTAACTTGCCAAGATCTGGTTGCTGGCTTCCAATTTGTTTCACCTGCTCCAGCAAGAGTCATTATCACATTTTGTGCCCCTTTGGTTCCTGTTTAGGGAACAGGAACAATGTTACCCTTTAAAAAAAAAAAGTCAGCCTTATCTGTGTGCAAATAATAATTTATCCCATAGCCTAGAATTCACCTCAAGTTTCTCAACAGGCTCTGTTGTGACACTCATTTGCTGCCCTCAGGTGGCTGCATCTTTGTGACATTATTTGTAACTATATTTTCAAGCTTAGTTTGAAATGAATAATTTCTGTGAAGTTTAGAAATTCATTTTCTAGATCCCAGGCTGAAAACTGAGATCATCAGGAGAACAAGTATTTTAGTAGCAGGATGCGTGTTTCAGAATTTTCTCTTTCACCCACAAGCATTCCAGCATATATAAGACTGTTCAAATCAGCACACATCAAAGATGAAATCCCAACCACACCCAAATCCCTGAGCTGAATATTGGCACTCATTTCAGAGTTCAGTATTTCTAGGCTCAGATCTGTAAATGTTAATTACCTGGGAAATGAAACTTTGCAACAAAAAACAGGCATTCATTGCTGTCCATAGAGCTTTTTCTAGCAGTATGATATATCTTGGTATTGTCCGTCACGGAAGACATTTGCATACCCTGAAATTATTCTGATTTGACAGGGACAGCCCTGATGGAGATATATGTCATCCCATATTTTCAGATGCTTTCCCTCTTTGTGCTCAGCTTAATTCCATTGCTACAAATGGAATTTAAATTATAAATGTAATAATTTTATTTAATACCCCGCCCCTCTGAGCACAATCGGGGCGGCTTACATCATAAAATTCAACAGTAGTTAAGAACAAGTACCTCCCCCTCCCCCCTTAAAAATGTAATTAAACTCAATACAATTTAAAAGAATATAAGGAGGTAAATTCCTCCATTAAAAACAACAATACATAACATACATAAAAAAAACAGGAGTGCCAGCGGATATCGCGTGCAGACTCATTAAGAACCCAATTCCTGAAGAGGAGAGCATCTCGGGAGGAAGTGGACTCTGGAACCAAGCTGATGAATTTAATCCGGGAAGGCCTGCCGGAAGAGATCCGTCTTGACAGCTTTCTTGAAGCCGTCAAGTGATGACAGTTGGCGGATCTCCTCCGGCAGGCCATTCCACAGTTTGGGGGCAACTACAGAAAAAGCCCTCTGGGAGGTTGTAACCAGCCTCGTTCTTTGAGGCTGTAGCAAATTCCTCCCAGAGGACCGGAGGGCGCAGGGAGGATTATACGGGAGGAGGCGGTCCTTCAGATAGCCTGGACCCAAGCCATTTAGGGCTTTAAAGGTAATTACCAACACCTTGTACTGGGTTCGGAAACTAATAGGCAGCCAGTGGAGGGACCTTAATACTGGGGTAATATGGTCCCCCCTAGATGTTCCAGATATCAATCTGGCTGCCATATTTTGAACCAATTGAAGTTTCCGAATCAAGCACGAGGGTAGCCCCATGTAGAGCGCATTACAGAAGTCGAGGCGTGAGGTTACCAACGCGTGCACGACAGTCTCAAGGTCTCCTACTTCCAGAAAAGGGTGCAGCTGGCGTATCAGCCGAAGCTGATAACAGGTGCTCCTGACCGTCGCATTGACCTGATTTGTCATCAGAAGCGACGGATCAAGGAGCACCCCCAGACTGCGAACACAGTCACTGGAGGAGAGCGTGACCCCATCCAGGACTGGAGGTTGCAACCCAATTCTTGGTTGTAGTTTGCACTCAACTTAGCAGGGAGGAGAGGAGTGGACAGAGTAGAATCTTTCCCCTCCTAGTAGGCTTGGACAAAAGCAAACTATTGCAGCCTCTTCTAGCTTGTGTGTCCTTCCTTTTGCCATCTTGACCACATCCTGATGTTGCTTAGCCACATGTGTCCCAGTTTTCATCGGTGAAATGTTGGAGGGTATGCATCTGCATAATAGGCTTGATACAATACAACCAATGTACTTTATAAGGATAATTAAGGGCTATACAGATGGCCCCTAAGGGGCCACTCCGTGCCACCCCGGCACAGTTGGATCGGGGCTGTGGCAACCGCACGCTGAGGCCCCAATCTGGCACTTTGCCACTCCAAAAAGAGCTGGCAAATGCCGCTCCCTTTTGGAGTGGCAAAAAGCCACCCTTGCCATGGCGGTGGCGGCTTTTCTGTGCTCCTTTGGTGCAGCGTGTCTGTACGCTCCACCAAGGGAGTGCCCTGATGCTGCACGCCATGCAATGGGGCATCAGGGTGGAGTTGGGGCAGCTGGCGTGTGGTTACCATACCTCAACTCCACCGCCAGGCTGGCCCTTTTGGTCAGTCTGTATAGTCCCTTAAACTTAGTGCAGGAGTAGGCAAATATGGCAAGAGATAGGGCTAATTTTCATCCCTCTAGTGGACTACACTGCCATATGTGGGACTGAAAGTCAGCTGAACATATATGCCTGGGATGCCTACTTCTAGCTTCTGCATCAGGGGTTTGGGGTTAATTTGAGGATGATTTGATAATTTGTGGGGATGGGAGTTAATAGGCAAATTGCTATTCCACATGAAATTTTGGGATTCTTTGTGGCTTGGGACAGGATTTCCCCAGTTTTGTGGAGGGATGGCTTTGGTGAGGTAGAGAGTTTGAAGCCCAAAATTAAAGTAGGGTATGCACATGGCCCACGGGCCCCACTTTTAAGTCCCTTATTCAGTACATTATTGAGCCTGTTCAATCCCAAGACATTATATGTGCATTATACGAGTTTAAGGGGGAAAGAAACTGATTTGGGATGGAGAGAAATGGTGGAATATGGAACAATTATCCCTGCTACAGAGAAAGTGAACAGGGAGCATTTTTATTCCTTCTGTTACTATACTAAAATGTGAGGTCATTCAATGATACTGATTGGCAGTAGATTAAGGATCATCGAAATAAAGGATATTACAAAGCACAGCATTAACATGTATATTTTTAATTCATTATTTAACAAATTAACTCATTAATTGCTAAATGAGATCTTCCCATTCATGCCTTTGAATACCAGCTGCTTGAGGATAACAGAAAGAGAGGACTCTGCTATGGGCAGCAGGTGGCTCTGATGTCAGTCCAGTGGGGAATCCACTCTGGTTTCAGTCTCAAGTATCTCATATCTAAAATGCTGAACCCTGTCCCTAAAATTGGTTCAGCATCTTGGATAGCTCCTTTAACATTTAAACTAAAATCTGTAGTACATTGATCACCTCACTGACATCAGATCCTTCAGCTACTACTCAGTGTTGCTTTCTGAAGAATCTAATTGGCCTCTTCATAGCATTTACAGAGTAATATTTTGATGCAAAAAGATTCTGCAAAAGAACTACTATTTTCAGTTAGGTTAAATGTGTGTGTGCACATGCACACACACACACATAGAGAGAAATGACATGAATTAAATGGAGGTACATATTATTTTACCAAACCTACTTCAAAAGCATAGCATTCACAAGAAGCAAATGTAAGGCAAGCTACAAAAATAAACGTTAGCAGTACTAGCCACCTTATGATACACATAGCTAAGAGTTGGAGAACAAGCAGTTTCTTGTCCATGGGAAGCAACACACTCAGAGACCAGATGAGCCTAAAATGATCCACTTCCAAACACTGCCAAGATGTAGTTCAAAATTTAGTTTAATATTAGCCCTCCCAGCAGGCTATGCTGTTAATGGGTTTAGAGGAGCCAGGTGCAGCAGGGCAGACTGCATGGAGGGGTGTCTATTGTTCCGGGAAGGGGATCAAACATGTTTCTTTGGGACTTGCCTTTAACTGGTAGAAGAACAGAGCAGCTGTGGTTCCTTTGGAGCACAAAGGCCCTTGCTCCTCCTTTCTAGAATAGGCCCAAATTATAGGAAGCCCCTAGCCCTGTTGAATTCCATCCCAACCCTCCTCCCTACCTTATATTGCAAAGGTATTTCCTGAGTCAAATATTTGTTTTCTTAATTCCTTCCATTTCACTCATAGAAGGGGCCGTTAGCCTCATTTCTCTGTCGAATACTTTTGACTAAGGACCAAAAAAAGCGTCTGTCAGCTCCATGCAGCCAAATCCAGTTCTCTCGCAGATGGCTGAGGCATTGACTGTAAAGTCTATGAGCAAACTTGCATGGATTCCTGCTGTCTTTTCTCTAGGGCCTATGAGTCTTCTGAGCACATTCTTTCAGTTTTAACTGAGGAAACAAAAGACTGGAAAGCTCCTATTGCAACAAATTGCCAAATTAATTCTCCACAGAGTCACCTCATATCAAAACTGAGTGGCCAAGTGTTGAATTTGTCTCAGCTGCTCCCAGCAGGAGCTATAAGAGCAAGCAACCATCGGAACAAGAGAGGAAGGAAACTTGTCACTGCCATTTTATCACATGGCCAAAAAAAAAAAAGGAAAAAAGACGGGAGCATCACACTATCCTGTGAATAAAAAGTGGTGCGATTTTGCTGCTTTATTCATATGATAATTGTGCGATAATGGTGACATTGTGTGAAAATCTTTGCATTGTTGTGCGATATTGACTGGAGCATAGCACTATGCTCTCAACTTTTCCCCCCATGTGATAAAGTCCTTAGATGCAAGAGACCTTGTATAATCTGTTATGCTCTACAGCTTTCCTGATTTAGCAGACAGTCCCAATCAATTTACTATTGTCTTGCTTTTTTAGCTGCTTTAAAATGTCCTCATTTCTCTCTCCTCCCCCCACTTTCCCTCTTGGTCATCAGCTTACTTCAGTTGCTGCAAATTGAGCTCAAACTGAGAAAACTCAATTAACTCAGAAGAAGGGAAAGAGGAGAAGGGGGCAGAATCTTGCCCTTCCCAGTAGATTAAGGCAAAATCAAGCTGCTGCAGCCTCTCCTAGCTCCCGCATTCTTCCTCATTAATAATGTTTGCCATCTTGACCACATTTTGATGTTGCCTGGCTGCACGTATCCCCATTTTTCATCTATGAAATATTGGCAGATATGCTCTGTGATGGTACGATGTTTGTGTACAATCATATTTTCCATTGGTTCCCCTTGTACTTATTTTGTAGGTTTGCAGCTACTCAAAACACTATGGGCTGCACACTATATTAAATGAATATTTGATAACTTTCCCACTGAAGTTTGTTGGTCATTACAACCAAACCTCTATACTATGAGCTGGCTTAGGTCCCATGTTGAAAGATAAGCACAATACTGTAGAAACATTTTTTTCTAAATTTAACACTGTATCTCAGGGGTTTTTTTTCATACCAAGAATGGGAAATATGCAACACTCTAGTTGTGTGTGGACTGAAGTTCCCATCATCCATTATTATTGCCTGTGCTGCCTAAAGATGGTGAGAATTGCAGTCTGGCAGTATCTGGAGGGACAACTATTTCTCATCCCTAGCAAGTCTTAGGGGGGTTGCAGACTGCCAGAAATAGTGTGAATTCAGTCCACTTTTAGGGTTAGGGTTAGTGCTAGGGAATCATGGGAACTGTTATTTTTCTGAGACATTGAGCCTTCTCTGTCAGACAACTCTGATGCCACAATAAAATACAGTTCCCATGGTTCTCTAACTCTAACCCTAACCCTAAAAGTGGACTGAATTCACACTATTTCTGGCAGTCTGCAACCCCCCTTAGATTCTGATAAATGTAGCCTTTGAAAACAGGATTGTGTTTGACTTTAAATTATCCATTGTGAAGGGTTGAACACCTACATGCTTGCATTCAAATATGGATTCACTGGTATTTCCATTGCTCTTACTTTCCTATCCCTAAACTTCCCAAACAGTATGCCTGTTTTTATCTGATGGGTGTTACCATCTTAAAATCTTCTGTATATACTTATACCATGTGTGCATATGGAAGAATCTAAAATAGCAACACCCTTTGCTTTGTGCATTGCCCAGCTAGATTAGTTTGGAATTTGTAAAAAGGCTGAAATGACTGATCGCTTCTGTAGTCTCAATGTGAAACATTCTCCCTAGTGACTACCTGGGAAAATTCTTCTGACATTTGGCAAGTTGATAGACTTTCCTATAGAGGAGATGTGGGAAGAGGGAGATCCTGGCTCTTTGTAGGCATACTGCAGAGTTTGAAGGAATTACGATTTTGGAGTACTGAGCCACCCTGAATAGTGAACTGTGGGAGTTTTAGGCAAAAAACAAACAAAAAACCCCAACAACTTTCAAATGTTCTGGCATATTATTCCTTTGTTTGTCTCCTTTGTTGTTTATATTAGTATGAGGTTTATATTAATAGGAATTTTGCTTGCATACCTCCAACCCAAATCCCTCTCAGCACACACAGGGATTTGTTTTGTAAGGAGTGTGTGTGTGTGTGTGTGTGTGTGTGAAGGTGTGCTTGAGCCTGGGGAAAAATCTAGCCATTCTCCCCATTTTTGAAAACAATACCTGTCATTCTCCCCATTTTTAAAACAATAGTGAGCTTTCCATATCCCCAGATTCTACATCTTCAGATTCAACCCTCCATGGTTTGAAAATATTCCCCTCTTCCCAAAAAATATTCCCAAAAGCAAAGCTTGATTTTGCCATTGTATCTAAAGGGCACTATTTTACTATGCCATTGTAAATAATGGGAGTTGAGCATCCATGGATTTTGGTATGGGGGGAGGCGTTCATGGAACCAAACCCCAGCAGTTACTAAGGGTCCACTGTATTAGTCATTCCCCCCCATTTTTAAAGTGTTTAAAATGTTTTTAAGATGTTTTAAAGAGACAAAATAAGTACAAGGGGAGCCATGGGACATGCAGCTATGATATCTGACCGCCTAAAGCCCACCCTAAAGTCCAGGCAGCTATAATAAGCAAAGGAATTCTGTAGTGCTGGTGAGCAGGGCACTGATAGATGATGTATCCAGCCCCTCCTGCCAGTAAGCTGTGGTGTATGAGGAGTTGCAACAGAGGTCCTGCTTCTGCTTGTTGCACCACAGCTGACTGGCAGGTGGCATCTGGACACATCAGTTTTCAGTGCCACACTCACCAGGATGGCAGCATTCCTCTCAGTACAGCTCCCTGGATTTATGGCATTGGACATTGCAACTTCATGTCCCATGGAAGAACATGCAGGTTTTAGTGTGAACTTTAAAAGAGCTATCCAAAGTGCTAAGCCTGTTGGGCAGGGGGTACGTTTAGGACCCTGGAGACTAAAACCTGGGATTAATTCACTTTCCAATGACAGTGGAACCACCCACCCACCCTACTGCTTCCCTTCATTTCATGGCAGCATCTGGAAGGGGGCCTGGGATGATTTTCTAGGTGATAAACAAAATGCTGAGTAATTTTTAAAAGTAAGTGTTATTGATACTTGAGTTGATTGTCCAATTTGTTTCAAAGTGTTTCCTCCTCAAATATAGGCTGTGAACATTACCTTTACTCTAAGTCAGACCATTGGTTTATCTAACTGTGTGTCACCTATACCAACCAGCATTTGTTACTCCAGGATCCAAACCTCAGTCACTCCTCTGTGACCCTTGACATCAAATCAGTATCAAAAAGGGAGGTTGCCTGTGGGAAGCCACTAGGTGGCTCCCAGTGCAGGAAGCCAACTGTACCATTCTGGACACCTCAGCATGGGAGAAGCCAGAGGCACTTAGCTGAGTTCCCTTAAGATTGGAATCTGCATAATTCCTTCACTAGAGAGTGATGGTGGTGAGCTGGACCTGGATATTGTTTGCAAATAGCAGACAAAGGGAATTTCCTTATGAGTGGGGTGTGATATGCAAGAATGTTGGAAGACATTCATGCCGATTGTCCAGACATTCTTGCATATCACACCCCACTCTTTTTTCCTGAAACACTGCCCTCAGGACCCGTTTCTTGCTATATATACATGTGCTCAGAAATAGCAAAATTTGGAGCCAGACAGGATCTCTGTTCGATTTCAGCTGGACACCTCAGTAGCCAGCCACCCCATGTGTCACAGGTGGCTACTGAGCCATCCTCATTCCAGTAACCCTGCAATTGGAGCTATGCTTCAGATGGATACAGCATTGCCTCTTAGACCCCCTGCAACTTGCTATTACCTACTTAGTTGGTGTGTGTGTGTGTAAGAGAATGTGCTTGTGTGGGTAAATTCCCTCTTTAAAAAAATATACTAAATTGATCTGGAAAACTACCCAATTGAATTCAATCTGTGGGTGCCCTGTCAGGATCCCCTGCAATTCAGGTAACACATTGGCTTTCTTGTGTTTCAGAAAAGAGTTTTTTCCCCCCAGTTCAGCTTGGAGACACTGGGAATATTGCATGTCAAGCAATGTTTCTCCACTGGGCAAAAGTCCTATCCATAGAAAAACGTTAAACATATAACTAATCTTTCAAACTTTTTGTTGTTATTGTTATTGACAGGAACTTAACACCTGCAGCTATGGAAAATTGCACTTTCTCTTCTTGTTGGATCATAGCCACACTATCAGTCAACCTCATAAGTTAAAAGTAAAAGCAATATTTCTATTTTTGCCCTGTTGGAAAGCATGCATTTTCTTATGCCAGGCTCTGATGCTGCTCTTGGCAAGGGCTGGGCCTGGAGCAGCTGCAAGCTGTCTCCCTAAAGCCAATACAGTTTATAGTTGCAATGAGGAGGGGTGAATGTGTGGAATGCTGGTCCCATTCTGGAGTGAAATTTCTCACTTTGAAAGTGTGG
Organism: Phrynosoma blainvillii; assembly: GCA_026167975.1. Taxonomy (NCBI): domain Eukaryota; kingdom Metazoa; phylum Chordata; class Lepidosauria; order Squamata; family Phrynosomatidae; genus Phrynosoma; species Phrynosoma blainvillii. Next base: position 245,923,068 of record JANUYF010000004.1, read on the forward strand.
GAAATGTGTGAAAGTTGTGTGTTTTGCAGCCAAATGGCTACATTTTGTAAAATTCCATAAACATGAGTGTTTGGGGATGGGGAGGAGGAAAAAAAACCAAAACAGCTTATGTCTTTCCCAGTTATGATACTAGCAGTGAGTGAGTACCCACCAAAAGTAGGCTTGGTCTTTCTCATTCATCTGCTCTTTATAAAAGCAGAAACAGAAGGGACCTAACATGAAATGCAGAGCCTGGAAAAAAAAATTTTTTTTTTGAAGAAGAAAGGATATAATGACATGCTGAAGCTCTCCTTAACTGTGCATAACCAGGATCCAGCATATCATTCATCCTACCACTCATTAGTTTTGGATAGCTTCACTATGCTATTATATTCATTCTCCTTAAATGTAACTTTCAAAATTCTATACTGTTCCCTTTCTGTACTGAATATGATCTGCCAAAGTAACATGAGTCGTTATCAGACACTTTTTCACACTACATATTTGTACCATTATGATCCCATTTTAATTGCCATGGCTGCACTGTATGGAATCCTGAGATTTAAAGTTGGGGAGTCACTAGTATTCCCTGGCAGAGAATTCTAAATGCCCCTCCCTAAACTGCAAATCCCAGGATTCTGTGGGATGGAAGGGGAATAATAATGCTATAATTGGACACTATGAAAGGGTCCCTGAATTTAATTACTTCCCTGTACTTTAGTATAAAAATAATGCCCACAGATGATTTACACAACTTTAAAATAGATGGAGATATTGAAACAATTCAAAATTGCCCATACAGTGGCTCAGTCATTAATCAGAATGGAGACTGCAGTCAAGAAATCAGAAGAGTGCTCTAGAACTTGGAAGGGCAGCTATTAAGAATAGAAGTTTCCTGAAGTTTCACATAATTAAACACTAAAGTTAAGATTGTCTATGCCATCAAATTTTCCATTTCTATGTAGGGTTGTGAAAGCTGGACAGTGAAGAATGTGGATAGGAAGAAAATCAACTCATTTGAAATATGGTGCAGGACATGTTCTATCGATACTGTGGACTGCTAAAAAGACAAATTAATTCCCTGTTACCATGTATGGATGTGAGAGCTGGACAATTGAAAAAGACAGTAGGAAGAGAATCAATGCATTTGAGATGTGGTGCTGGAGAAGAGTGCTGAGGATTCCATGGCAGCCAAGAAGATGAACAAATGGATCCTAGAACAGATCAAGCCTGAAATCTCTCTGGAAGCCAAGATGATGAAACTGAGTCTGTTGTACTTTGGACACATTATGAGAAGGCATGATTCATTGGGGGGGGGGGGGAAGCAATAATGTTAGGAAATGTGGAGGCAAATGGAAAGAGAGGAAGGCTGTGTGCTAGATAGATGGACTCTTAAGAAGGCCACAAGTATGAGTTTGCAGGAACTGAGCAGTGCAGTAGAGAACAAGGAGTCTTGGAGATGTTTCATCCACAGGGTCACCATGGGTTGAGATCGACTCAAGGGTGGTTAATAACAAGAACAAAGAAATAAATCAAGTCCACCAATCCATTCACAGAACCATCCTGTTGTCTATGGGAAACCACCTAGCAAAAGATGAGTACAATTATGCCCCTCATTGTTCACTCTCTGGCAACTGATATACTGAGGCATATTGTTTCTATTGTTGTTGTTAACAGTCCTTGAGTCAGTGCAAACTTAGTACTTTGTCCTCCCTTATTTATACCATACATCTGACATGTGGCCTTCCTCTCTTTTGACTACCTTCCACCTTTGCCAGCATTATTGTCTTTTCTAATGAGTTGTGTCTTCTCATGATATGGCCAAAGTATGGCAGCTCAATTTGATCATCTTGACTTCCAAGTAGATTTCAGGCTTGATCTGTTCATGGACCCATTTGTTTGTCTTTTTGGCTGTCCACGGTATTCTCAGTACTCTTCTCCAGTACCACATTTTGAATGAGTTGATTTTCATGTTATCCACTTTTTTCACTGTCCAGCTTTCACATCCGTACATGGTGATTGGGTATACAATGGCTTGGAAAATTCTAACTTTATTACTCAGTTGTCTATCTTTAGGATCTTGTATAGTTTTTTCATAGCTGCCCTTCCTATTCCTAGTTTTCTTTTCATTTCTTGGCTTTGTTACCAGAAGTGATATGCAGCCATCCTGACTAGTAGCTACTGATGAACCCATCTTCCATGAATTTATCCAGTCCACTTTTAATGTTGCCACTAATCACATCATGTGGCAGTAGATTCCACACTTTAACTATGGTCTGTGTACTTATTTTTTATCTTTCCTGAATCTCTCATCATTTAGTTTCTAGGATACCTTTGCACATCTCTATCTTATCTCACCTTACATTCATTTTTCCTAAGCTGAAGAGCCCTAAACATTTTAGTCTATCCTAACAGAGAAGTTGCTGCAGTCCTTTGGTCCTTTTGGTTGCTCTTTTCTGCAATATTTCCATGTCTACAACATCCTTTTTTAAAAAGGTGCAATGACCAAAAGTGGACACAGCATTCCAGATGTGGTCACACCATAGCTTTGTATAAGTGCAGTATGATATTGGCAGATTTATTTCTTATTCCTTTTATAATGATGTCCAATGTGCTGAGTTGTTATTGTCAGATACCAGTCACAACACCCAAATCTCTTGATCTGTTGGTGCTAGCTCACATCTCATCAGTATATACATGAAGTTCAGATTTTTATTTTTATTTTTATTTTGCCCTAATACTATCACTTTATATTTTTTTCACTTAATTTTCATTTATAATTTTAAAGCCCCTTCCCCCATTTTAGAGAGATCCTTTTACAACCTCTTTTTGTTCTCACCGTCCTAAATACCTTACTATATAACTCTCATTCCATGTTTTGCATTAGATTCTCTGGCAAATGTACCTGTTTGCATTTTCTTTTCAGATTGTTTTGCCTACAGTTCTGTATCTTCTAACCTTTGTCCACCATTTTTGCTACAGTAGTGTGGTACGAGTGTTGGAGTAGGATTCCAGGAGACCAGAGTTCCAAGGAAACCTACCGGGTGATCTTGGGAAAGTCACACACTCTCAGCTTTTAAGGAATGCAAATGGAAAGCCCCTTTGAACAAATATTGTCAAGAAAACCTCATGGTAGGTTGATCTTAGGGTTGCCATAAGTCAGAACTGGCTTGAAGATACACAACAACAAAGTAGAGTGGTGGGTATGCTACAAGACCCCAGATGCACTTATACATTCATTTAATGTACATATTTTCCTTTGCTTGATATATTATTTAGGGAGTTGGACTGGATGGCCCTTGTGGTCTCTTCCAACTCTATGATTCTATGATTGTATTTATTTATTTTTTCACACACTCTGTTTTGTAATATTTCATTTATTATTCTATTCTAATTTATTTATTATATTTATTTATATCCTACCTTTCTCCCAAAACTGGGATTCAAAGCAGTTTACAATTTAAAAAAGAACAATACATCTATAAAAAAGTGAACATTAAAATAAAATTAAACTATTCACAATATTAAAATGATTTAAACCTACACTTAAAAAGATAAAATGCAATGAAAAAGATGAAAATCACTTTAAAAGTTCATTTTATTTTGCCATTGCTTTCATTGTAGTCAAATTATTACTTGCTAGTTTAGAGAACAGTGGTGGTCATAGTGGCTGTTGATGTTGTTGTTGTTGTTATTCAATGTGTTTGTATTTTTATTGTTTCATAAAAATGTACCTGCAAATTGGCAAAATTAGTAATGACCTGCCTGCCAAAACCAAGCCTCCTCCTCTCAACCTTAAAAAAAGTTCTGGGATCCCTGTACACTTAGGAAGTAATAGTCGTATGCATGTGTGTGTTTTATACTATGATGTTCTTATCTATGATCACCATCTTTGAAACCTGGGTTAAAAGGCCAGATACACACTTGAAACTTCATGCATTCTTATAAAAAGAATTAGGAAGATAATGGGACTTGTTTCTAATTGCATGTGTTTGGGAGTTGCTGTGCTCATTTCAAATCCTTCACACCTTTTCTGGGAAGTAAATGGGAAATAAATGTGCATAGAATTGGGTGCTACCACGAGACCTTAGGCCAGGGGTTGGCAACCTATGGCCCGGGGAACGGATCTGACCCCACGAGGCCTTTGGACTGGCCCCAGTCCGGTCCTGCCACTGCCGTGCGCGTCGTAGCCACCATTTTGTTTTCCAAAATGGCAGCCGTGACTTGTTTGCGCATGCGCAGTATTCGGCAAACAAGTCGCGGCTGCCATTTTGGAAAACAAAATGGCGGCCGCGACTCGCTCACACATGCGCAGTACATCGGAAGTGGATGTACTGTAGATGCGCGTGCACGAGAGCACACGCGGCACCATTTCCCCCACTCGGCCCGTGGAAGACCTGGAGACCAGCGGCCCGGCCCCAGGTAAGAAGAAGTTGCCGACCCCTGCCTTAGGCAGTAATACACACTTCACAGTGTTCCTGCTAGACAAAGGCAAAGCAGCTGAAAATAATTTCTGCAACCAACACCCCCATACCTGTTTCTCACTAGGTACCTCTCCTGAGGGAAGAGTAACTTGTTTGGGGCATTATTTGAACTGTTATTTTTTTTAAAATAAATTTTATTGATTAAAAATACACAAAAATACATGAAAATACATAAGTATGTACAACACGCATCCTACACACCAACAACACTTAACTCCTAACTTTCCACCCTCCATAGAAACCCAAATATAGTAAAAAGATAAGGACAAGAAGAGGAAAAAGAAAGAAAAAAAAGAAAAAGAAAAATGTAAAGGGCTAAACAAACCTCAAACAACCAATCAAAGAAGAATAGAAAGGGGGGGGAAAAAAGTCAACAAAAACTTCCTGAGTCCTGAACCATATTCTCAATCCAATATGTTTAAGTTTGAACCTGCCTTATACCACTGTAGACTAAACGTATTCAAATAATTACCATCGCTCTACTTACAGATATATTCACATCATAAGTACCACCAAAATATAGACAACATCTTTATCTCCTGTTAGTCTCATCTCACTTTACTATGACATCTTCATCCAGACTTGCCACTTATATAATTTAGCAACGGCTGCCATATCTTTTCATTTCTCTCCCAGTCCTGATCCCTTAATTTAACTGACATATTGTCCAGTTGCATTAATTCTATAAGTTTACTTAACCAATCTTCCTTACCCGGTACCAATACACCCTTCCAGTTCTTAGCATATACCAATCTCGCACTGATGACCATATAGAATAGCAGCTTCCCATATTGCTTTTCCAGATTTTTATCCAACACAATATTTAGCAAATATAGTTCCGGTTCCAAATTCAGCTCCATCCCCAGAATCCTTTCCACCACTCTATGAATGCTCTTCCAAAATTTTTGGGCTTTTTTACATTTCCACCATAGGTGGTACAGGTTTTAAGATAGTAAAAAAAGTAAAATATCTAGGCATCAAGATTACTGGGAAAAATGTAGACTTGTATAGGAATAATTATGAGAAGTTGACCTCAGAAATTAAAAAGGATTTAGATACTTGGAGCAAACTTAACCTCTCATGGTTAGGGAGGATATCGGCTATTAAGATGGGTGTTTTGTCAAAATTTATGTTTTATTTTCAAAACCTACCCATTATTGTGAATGAAGCTCCATTTAAAAAGTGGAATAGAATGTTAACAGAATTTGTCTGGCAGAACAAGAGACCCAGAGTTAGGCTAAAAACCCTTCAAGATAGGGTAGAAAGAGGGGGCTTGGCCCTCCCTAATCTGCTACTATACTATGAGGCTAACTGTTTATATTGGTTAACCAATTGGCTTCAGCTTAAAGATAAAAAATGCCTAAAGTTAGAAGGATGTGAGCAGAGATTTGGGCTGCACGCCTATCTCTTTTACCAGAAGCAGAAAATTCACAAAGACTTCATGAATCTTTTTGTTAGAAAAGCGATCTTAAGAGTATGGAACAAGTATAAGGACAGGATTTGTCCTAATATCCCGGTTTGGGTCTCTGTGCATGAAGCCTTTTATGAGAAAGAAAGAATTTGTAAGGATAAAAGTCTTACTTACCAGGATCTATTAAACATTGACTCTAAGGGAATGAAGTTTGAGTTTAAAAGTCTGGAGCAACTTGTAGGTGAAGGGTTTTCTATTGGCTGGTATATGTATTACCAATTAAGAGAAAGATTTAAAGCTGACCTTAAATCACCTGGCATAAGACTAGCAGAAACTGAATTTGAAATTCTGATGAAAGTTGATAACCCGAAAAAAATATCATTGCTTTATAGATGTTTGCTAAGTATGGACCAAGAAGAGGAGGTGATAAAAACCTCTATGGTAAGATGGGCCCAAGATGTTAATTGTGCTATTGGATTAGAGTGTTGGGAGAGATCCTGGTCCAATATTCAGAAATATACTCTTTGCTACGACATGAAAGAGAATGTCTATAAAATGCACCATAGGTGGTACATGACACCTGCCAGACTGGCCAAAATATATAAAGGTGTTTCTGAAAAATGCTGGAAATGCCAGTCCGGCAAAGGTGAATTATTTGAACTGTTATGTGCTTGCCTTGACAATACCTGTCAATCCACTGTCCTGTGTATATGCTACACTATAGTCAAGAGCATGTAAAAGTTACTTTTGGGCTACAGTTCCCAGAAACTCCAGCTGTTATGGCTGACTATTATCCTGGCTGGGGGATCATACAAGATGTAGTCCAGACATAATTTGTACAAACTTTGCTATAATCCATAGCTGCAGTGCTTGAGCCCACCTAGGTATGCCCATTTTGTTGTTGTTGTGTGCCTTCAAGTCGTTTCCAACTTATGACAACCCTATCATGGGGTTTTCTTGGCATGATTTGTTCAGAGGAGGTTTGCCATTGCCTTCCCCTGAGGCTGAGAGCCTGTGACTTGCCCAAGGTCACACAGTGGGTTCCCATGGCCAAATGGGGAATAGAACACTTTCACTAACTATGCAAACAAATATCCTAAATGATGAGGCCTTGTTTACTTCTCTTGTATCATCTGACCATCCAGTGTCATGCCCGTTTTTCATTTAATAAGACTTGACACATTGAATTAAATGAGTTTTTTTTAAAAAAAAATCTGAATGAAATAAAATTTGAGATCAAAAACATTAATATTATTCCTGAATTAGAAAAAAAATAGCTGTAACTGGAGCATTAATTTGTCCTTTCCCTGTGTAGCTTAAAAGAACCTCTTCAGTGATTGATATTATCTTGGACACTACCAAAAAAAGTCCTTTCCAGAAAATTAATGGTGAAGTCTGTTTCTTTTTTCTCTTCCTTCTTCTTCAATATTTACGGAAATATCTTGTGACTCATCAAATCTTTTAGCTGAAAATGTAAAACACTGGGGCCATTCACTTGAAAACTTGAAAACCACACCAGGTTTTATCCCTCCCCTCCCCTTGAACAGAATGATTTGAGAATGCTGGTTTTTATTTAAATGATTTTTTGTGCATCAGTAAGAGATGGTAATTATTCTAGACAGATGAGAAAGTTGTGGCCCTGGCCCTAGTCAAACACTTTACAGCTGTGCTTTGTGTTAAGATACAAAGTGGAGAGTGTACTGCCACTCATGTTAGGTTTGGGATTCTGATGGATGTAAGTAAGGTTTTGCAGTAGTGCACACATACAGAAAATTCCACAAGCCTACAAAAATATTGCGTACAGACAAGATTTGGAAGGCTATCTTGTTAAAGATAGACCAGGCTTTTTAAAAGACCTAGCAGTGTTAGTCTGTTTCTGCATTAAAAGATATAAATGAATCCTGTAGCACAAACTTTGTGGATGCCAGGCCAATTTATCAAATGTACCTAATGAAATGGAGTCCACAAAAGCTCATGCTACAAATTTATTTTTCTTTTGGGATTTTATCACACCAGACTCATAAGGTGTTAGTGTTACAATCGTGTTAGTCTAGGAAATGCAAACATCAACAACAGGATTGAGAACAGTCAGTATCACACAGCATTCCCAAATCACCATGGTGCTGCTTCTATCCCAACCTCTTGTCTTCTGCATACCAATTTCCATAGCGCTGCCTCCCTGCCCTATACCCTTCCCAGCATGCTTTTTGGTCTGTTTTTCTTTTTCTTTTTAGTGCAACTGTATAATCACAGCAATCCATTAAGGAAGGAAGGAAGGAAGGAAGAAAAGAAAAGAAAAGAAAAGAAAAGAAAAGAAAAGAAAAGAAAGGGAAAGGGAAAGGAAAAAATTGAAAGAAAATAAAAATAGCTTGTTTGGGAATAACAAAGGGAAATAGGGAGAGGGAGAGAGAAGCAGAATCATGCCCACTCACATCATGTGACTGCCTGCATATCTGAACTGCTTCGGGAGGAACTTATCACACATGCATTCAGTGATGTCATGGGGGGGTGCGGACCTCACTGGGTGACACCCCAGAGGAGTGGTGACACCCACTCCTTCGCCTTTGGTGCAGGATGGGTCGTGTGCATCCTTCCTGGATGCTCTGTCATTAAGCTTCCTTCCTGGAGACGAAGCCCAAAAGTGGAGCAACAAGAGGTGTGAATGTGAATGCTTTCTGGGTGGCGCCCTGCACATTGGGTGACACCCTATCTAGTGATGCTACTGAATGTATCAACAGTGGTAAAGCAGCATGACTGGCAGACATTGATGGGTTTTGCCCATCAATAAGAAGGAGTGTTCCAGCAATGGATGGACTATAGACCAGCTTCTGGACAGACACAACATTGTGTGATAAGATATGGCCACAGACACTACTATCCTGCTCAAAGTCCATTTTTCATGCCTCATGTGATAAAGTGCAGTCTCAAAGGTTCTACATGATCCCTTTACAGATCTTTAAAAGTGTGATAAGACATTATGTCTTTTCTAGTTTACATGCTGATTTACATGCTTTATAGATGCAATTCAAAACTTTAAGCCACAGTACTTTGTGCTACATTTTGAATGTTTTGCAGTCTGTCATTCTAAACATCTCAAGGGGAAGTACATTCAGTGGTGGCTAGCAGATAGAAACCACATGCCTGTGAGTTTTATTAACTCTAAGTTTTCTGTAGGCTAGTGTCACTAAAATCTACAAACACCAAGTCACTAAATGCCAACACATATTCAGCTATCTGAACTGGAGTTAGTAAAGTGACTTTTAGGGAGATTTAATATATTAGCATACTGTAGCCATCCAGAACTGAGCAGTGATAAGATGATATTCTGTGACCCAGAACATCATCCTACTACTAGTTTTCAGTTATTAAATTCTTACAGAGCCTCCTTGAGATCAGTTTCCCCTTAAAGGCAGCCTCAAAAGACAAATGAGAATGATTAATATTATGAGAATAATGGATAATAATGCTGTGAAATTACACAAGAACAATTAATTTAGAATAAATAGTTATGAAAATAATAATTAAGTAAAACATATGAGACTAATTAAAGTATATGAGAATTTTTTTTAAATGGATTAATGAATTAACCAAATGAAATAGAAAAAGTTCAAAAAAGAGAGGAGCCAATGATTATTAGTCTGGGAGCTGGACAAGCAGAATAGGGTGGCCCTGTTTACATTTACTCCTTTTCCTCACACTGGCTGCAGCTACATGATAGCTGATGAAAAGAGAAGCCTGATGAAGCTGTTTTTCTCTGCAGAATTGATGATAGTCCTATACCTATTCTCTCCCTCACTGCAGCATAATGGGAAGGTTGTTGTTGTTGTTGTTGTTGTTGTTGTTGTGTGTCTTCAAGTCATTTCTGACTTATGGTAACCCTATAACAAACCTATCTTGGCAAGATTTGTTAATAACGGGTTTGTCATTGCCATCCTCTGAGGCTGGGAGTGTGTGACTTGTCCAAGGTCACCCAGTGGGTTTCCATGGCAGGACCAGGATTTGAACCCTGGTCTCCAGAATCATAGGCCAACACTCAAAAAACCATTATTTTTCCACCTTAAGTAATGGTTTTTTTTTTTCTCTCTGCCCCATGTGTTTTCTTGTTGACCCTGGACTGTTTGTAACTTCCCCCCCCCCACACTTCTTGCCCCTGATATTTGTGATTTGTCTGATTCCTGTTCCTTTTCCCTGCACCGATGTTTTTAACCTTTATATTGTAGCAATTTTAACTTTTTTATTGTTTTAACGCTTTGATCATATCCATGGAAAGGCGGGGTAAAAATAAAATTTATTATTATTATTATTATTATTATTATTACACCATGCTGGCTCACTTTGATGGGAAGATGCCACCTAATATGATTGCCAGTGGGACAGGATCTACCTCTACACTGTTGATTCTCAACCTTTGATTCTCCAGTTCTTTTGGACCTCCAAATCCCAGAAGGCTCAGGAGGCATAATCAATGGTCAGGGATTTGGGGCACTGGAATCCAAAGCATCTGTAGGACCAAAAGTGGAGGATAAGTAATGGCATCAAGTGCTATTTGGGGCCAAGCAACCCCTAAGAGAGTACATATACCTGGAGATTCTGAAAGAATGCCTACAGTTGCCATTATCTAAGGAGTTCATTTTACACTAACCATTATATTAAGTAAGCTGCAGAGCAAGTTTTCTAGTGGGGTGCCCTGACCTGAAACTATGTAATTATGTGGAGAATTCTCAGCATTCAAAACAAACATACAAACAAAAAATAGAGTGAAATGGAGCAAAATGGTTCCCTGTGCAAAGTTCCCTGCAAACCATGCTTGCCCTGTACTGAAAGACAGGAGAGAAAACAATTACTGTCCAAGCTAGAGGAAATGTTTGGTTAGCAGAGGAATTCTGTACAGTTCAGATGAGTCATGAGGTGCATTAATTGTCTAAAATAATAAACCTCCCCCAACTCCAGTGATTAAGGGTTGAGGAGGACAGGTTTCCTACAAGTCTGGGCCTTTTCAAGTTAGAAAAGGTCAATCTAGCATGAACTCACTCCAGTCTTAGGACAAACCATTAACATACCTTGTTATGAAACTAGTGAAACAAATAAAATAAAGGTTATGTTAGCAGAAATGATAATCTTAACAATGTTTGGTCAGATTGCAAATTTGTCAGAGTCCTGAGTTTTCTGTGCAGAGTGTCATATAAGGGGCTGTTTCCAGATCAAGGTGAAATGAGATTATTCCAACTGACCTATTTAGGGAGTCAGGATAATGAACATTTAAGATGAATGCAGAATAGAAGGTGAGACCACAAGGACTGGGACAAAAGGAGGACATTAAGTAACTATATAGACCACCCCAACATCAAGTTGCAGCAAACAATGAATTAATCCTTCTCTACTAACTTCTCCTTCTATACTCCTTCTCTGCTAGCTAAACTGGAGATTTGAACACAGATATTTCCTCTTAACTGGAGAAGAGCTCACCAAAACTGGAGAATTTGCACCCCCACCTGTACATGACCCATGAAAACTGACACTTGGCAATTCTACCTTAAATATACATTCAAAGAAAAACTGTCAAATACAGTCCAGAATATACCGTAATGGGTGATCCTGGACATGCCGCAAGTATGCTGTCAAGCCACAGTAATAGCTTGGGGGAGGACAAATAAACTGAGAGACAGTCTAGACAAGACAGAGATAATACTTTTGGAAGGTGTTTCATCTGCCTAACTGAGTGGTGTTCAACTGGTTCAGGAGGAGAGTGCACTCCATCATCCCTCCTCACTGGCTGAGCTCACTAGGACTGATGAAAGTGGCAATCCAATGGCATCTAGAGGACCACACATTCTCCATTCCTCCTCTGAAAGGTGTATCATGTGAGGGTGCTTGGGGATTCATCATTGCAGGAAGCAAAGATGCCCTTAATGGTTCAGAGGGTCTTTTATCAGCTTAGGCCAGGAATAGAAATCATACAGCCCATCATGGGTTGTCATGTCTTCATGTATTTTCCACTCAGTTACTGAGGTTGCTGTCTCACTGTGGAAATAAATGGCTTGGGTCCAACCTATCTTTGGGACAGCCTCCTCCCATACCATCCTCCCCGCACCCTCCGGTCCTTTGGGAGGAATTTGCTACAGCCAATGAAAACCAGGCTGTCTGCAACCTCCCAGAGGGCCTTTTCGGTAAGCGCTCCCAGACTATGGAAAGGCCTGCCGGACGAGATCCGTCAGATTATGAGCTTAAGCAGCTTCAAAAAGGCTGCATAAGCCTGTAATCAGGCCTTTCCTAACTAGAATTCCCGGCCTCAGGAACCTATTTTACCTCTCCTATGTCGCTGCCTTTGTATATTTACTCTTTGTTTTAATCTGTTTATTTTAATTCTGATGTTTTACTTATGTTGTTTTAATGGATATCTGGTTTAATACTTTTTAAGGGGTGGGTGGGCTTTGGGATTTTAGAGTGTATTCTGAGATAGGTATGGAATTTTAATTGCTGTAAGCCACCCCGATTGTTCAACAGAGGGGTGGGGTATAAATACATTTTATTATTATTATTATTATTATTATTATTATTATTATTAAACCATTTGACACCACTTTAACTTTTATGGCTCAGTGCCATGGAATTCTGGAATTTGTAGTTTGCTGGGGCACCAGAGCTTTCTGACAAGGAAGACTAAATATCTCACAAAACCACAAATTCCAGAATTCCATAGCACTGAGCCTTGGAAGTTAAAATAGTGTAAAACTGCTTTATTTCTGCAGTGTGGCAGTAACCAATTTCTTTCTGTCATTGTTGTGTGCCTTCAAGTCAACTCCAACTCATGGTAGAGGATTTTCCTGACAAAGTTTATTTAGAGGTGGTTTGCCATTACCTTTTTCTAAGACTGAGAGGGTGGGACTTGCCCAAGGTTACTCACTCGGTTTCCGTTGCTGAACAGAAATCCAAAGCCTTTTCTCCCAGAGTCCCTGTCCAACACTCAAACCACTGTCTCATTGATTTCTTTACTACCTGCCATTTACTCTTATATGGCAAAGTGATATTCTGTTGCCCCAGCAAGGTTGACTTTTATTACAGGAAACCCATTGGAAATAACAATATTTGAGAAAGGTGCTTATTTCACAAGCCAGGTTTACACCAGGACTTTGCTCAAACATATTATAATGGAGAATACATCTGATCTTCCTTGTAGATTTTCCTTCCTAAGAGATGCACACATACCCCACCCTCAAGTCTGAGGCATGTGAATAAATTTTAAACCCACCTCTCTTTGTCTGCACCTGCTGAGGCTTGTGCTTTTACAAAATCTTCATTCTTTGGTGATGAAGAGACTAAACACTTCTCTGCCTTGAGGGGAAGAGGCTTTGTGCTTTCTTTTCCAAGGCATGAATTTAAAGCTAGAACTATGTTACTAAGGTAATAGATGCCTCAGATGCAATCCATGGCAGGTGTGTGAGGACATGTCATGAGTATGATTAAAATAAAGGCAAAGGTTTGGGTAAGATTTAATATCATATTCCATAGATTCAAACCTAGGGCACAGTTTGGCATCTGTGGCCTTATTCAAACAAAATCAGATTGGTGTGGAAGATCTGGTGCAATGAAAGATAATTCTACATTTTCAGAAAATTATTTGGATATTGTGTGTGTGAGGGAATATTTGAGGCAATTGAAGAAATCCATAGGACATCAGAGAGGAAAGATTTTAGGAAATCAACCAAAAATTATTTGCTTGAGGAATGGGGTGTAATTTCTTTATATCTACATGTGGTTATGATGCTATGGACACAGGATAGCTTGGATCTTCCCAGCAAGGGGAGCAAAAATCTGCCTGCTGAAAAGAAGATCTGGCCTTGAGTGCCCTCTCTCATTGCCATAAGAAACTTAATTCAGGCAAAAAGAGGTGTGTAGCCAGAAAATTAGTGCCCCAAAAAGTAGGAAAACATATGCCAACCCAGGGAGAGGATTTAGAGAGAGGAGAGAGAGATAGAGAGACTTACCAAGGTAAGTCTGGGACAGGAGGAAAGGTAAATCTGAGACAACATCTGTATTGTCAGTCTCCTTGCGGAACGCACTCCCACCAGACCTTTGCCAGAATCCTATATGACCTTCACTCAATGGAAATTTGCAAACACTTAACTAAGTAGGAGAAGCACTAAGAAACCCAGTTACTGAATTGCAAAGGTGCCTAATAGGACACTGGCAAGAGAGACATCATGGGCCTGATGCATACTGGAGACCATAGCACATTGGTACCAATTCACTTCAGTCCCAATGCACACCAGTCCTTTTGCTGGCTCTGGTTCAGTAACTTACTAGATACGGACATTGCATATCTTTGCAATTCTGTTTCCTCCAAATGCATGTCCACTTACAAGCACACAGCACTCCAACAGAATTCTGGCCCTAATTTATTTTGAAAAACTCATACAAGCATGGCTACAGGAGACGAGGCTTCCTTGTTCTTTGAAGATATAAACATTATCTTTTTTGAGCTCCATATCTTTTCCTCCATAGTCCATTATACCATTTATTTTCACAACTGAGGTATTTCATTCACTACAAGGTAAGGCTGAGAGGGAAGGAGAGTTAAATCTGAGACAACATCTGTGTTGGCACTAGTCTCCCTGTGGAACTCAGTCCCACCAGAACTGAGTTTATATCTCTGAAACAGGTTTCCAAAAATATAATAAATCAGGCTTCTTGCCAATGTTAATTACTTTGTTTTATGTATGTTAATTTGAAGGTGTTTTAAAATCCTATATTATGCTTTGGCATATAAAGCTACATTGCTCTATATAAATTAATAGATGTAAGATATTTTCTGGATGAAGGTGTATGAAATAACCAGAGTTTGGAAGTAATTTGTGGGAAGCTTGAATTATGAGGGTAAATTTCTTTACATTTTGTTTTTAACTTATCAAAGTTAGTGCTTATATGTTTTTGGGCACAATGAATGGTGAGGGTGCACTCCCAACCAGGATGGGAAGGTTTTGTACTGCAATGCATGCTAGTTCAGAGCTTTGGAAGGTTCTCCATGGAAAAGGAACTGTGGCATGTAGGTTGCCTATGGGGGGTTGCAGACTGCCAGAAATAGTGCAAATTGAGTCCACTTTTAGGGTTAGGGTTAGTGCTAGGGAATCATGGGAATTGTGTTTTTTTCTGAGACATTGAGCCTTCTCTGTCAGAGAGCTCTGGTGCCACAATAAAATACACTTCCCAAGACTCCCTAACCCTAACCCTAAAAGTGGACTCAATTTGCACTATTTCTGGCAGTCTGCAACCCCCCTATGTTCCCTTTGAAAGTAATTATTAACATAACAATACATGTAATAATTAAATATTTTAACCTTTAATATTAACAACAATTAATAATTAGGTTTTGGAGCTCATAAATAGTTCACAAAACAAAACAAAACAAAATTAAATTAAAGCTAGCATTCTGTGCTCTAAAAATATGCCAGTCTTGATATTTTCCTCTCAGCTGTTAACCTGGTATGGAGCCTTTAGTACAGCCCTCTCCAACCTGTCACTTTCCACTTGTGTAGGAAAACAAGTCCCATCATCCCAAACTAACACGTTGACTAGAATAGTGGTACTTGTAGTCCAGCACATCTGGAAGTGAATGGTTTGGGGAAGGGTGGAATAATACGTACATATGAAGAAACAAGATGAGAAAAGTGATACTTTTGCATTCTGGAACTACCCTGAGTAGATAAATGATGTTAAAGAGCAACTAATCTGCATGATGTGATCTCAGAAGTGCACCCTTTCATGCCTTCCCAACCTTGGCAGAGATTTCATGTGTGACCTTGGACAACCGACTTAGTCCTCCTGTGCTTCATCTTATCCATCTGTAAAACTGGACTGACAGCTCTGCCCTCCCTTGCAATGAGGCCAGCAGGCTTAATTAGTGGTTAGGAAACTTCACATGAAAGGTGCTCTCAAATTCCTCATCATTATAAGCACACACACACAAAAGTACTCAAACACCCACTTTTTTCTTCATTCAGTATAAATAAAGAACAAATCGGGGAAAGAGGAGGGGACAGCCTCTATCATATCACCTGCCTGTGAGCATGAATCTTAATAGACAGATGAAAGGGATGAGCTGGCATTTCATCATCAAAGCAAGTGCTTTCATTCTTGTGGACTTGGGCCACCTCCCATCTGTAGAGGCACCAAAGAGCAGGCGGCAAGGCGGGTGGGGTGAAAAGGCCACCATTCCCAGCTGAGCACGAGAAAGACAAAGGGTTGGGGGGGGGCTGGAGGCTGGGTTCAGATATAGGGTATGTTGAAACTGATCTCCTCTGCAAATAGCCCAACGGAACCAGCAGCAAAATCAGCAACTGATGGGAATGTATTGGGAAGGGGAACACAAGGAAGATGATTATATATATATATATATATATATATATATATATATATATATATATATATATATATATATATATAATATACACACATCAGCTATGCAGAGCCAACAAATAAACAAACAAGAAGCAGCATTTGCCAAAGTGGCTGCACCAACATGTTTCAAGAGTGATTCACAAACACGCTGCCTAGTAGTCAGGAAATCCAAGGCACACCCAGTGAGACATGCTTTGCAGCCAGGCTCCCTGGGTGTCACAAGCCATGCCAGCTTCTCTGTCATCCTTGGTCAATGAACTCTTGTGGAAAAAACTGGCAGGGTCTTTTTGGTAGCCGTGGCAGGCTGGGAATCGCACAACGCAGGATACACTCTGTCTCTCTCAAATGAGTGGTGAGGTTTTCCTATGACAGAGTTCTGAAAGCTCTTGGGGTGCAGGGACAAACCAACCAACTACAGAGTAATTGCATTCTTAGTGCTGAAGCCCAGAAAATGCACACTGACCAAGTTGCTGAATAATTTGAATGCAACATTGGTTCTTCAACAAAAAATGATTAGAAACATAAAATCATAGAATTGGAATAGACCACAAAAGCCACCCAGTTCTACCCCCCACCATGCAGGAATGCACAATCAAAGCACCCCTGACAGATGACCATCCAGCCTCTTTTTAAAAATTTCTAAAGAAGGAGGCTCTACCATTCTCCAAGGCAGCGTATTCCACAGTTCTTCTTAATGTTTAGGTGGAATCTGTTTCTTCTTGCATCTCTTGCTCAGTCCCTTTTGTTACAGTATGGAATTGTGCTTTTGCACATTCTGTGACAGCAGCAGCCCTTGGATCAATTGTATTCCTTCATTCTCTGGTTGACTGCCATACAGGGAATTTAGTTGTCAGAAAGTTGCTATCAGATGCACAGAGAAAACAAGCAGCTTGAAAACAATTTAGATCAAAATATTTAACAGCATGTGGTGATCCCTGAAAATTAAGGGTACAAACATGGATTAAATGAGTACAAAATAGGGGATTGACACCTTGGGTGCATAGCAAAGTCATTCCTATCACAAACCATTTGTTTCTTAGCTATCAAAATGATTCCACCCAATCTTCTGTTGTTCTAAACAAATATGCCTACTTTCTTCAATGAGCTAACAATTTTGTTTCTCTTACCTGTCGTTGCAATGTGTTGGAAGGCTCCTTTAACATGTCTGTCCTTCTGCTGCCTGTGCTCAGCTTTCCCAGGGCTCAGTCATGGGACAGGTTGATTATATCCCATACAGCAATAAGTAAGAATATTACAGATCTGAAAAGGCCAGACAGCGGGATTCTGGAACTCTCTCTTTGTCAAACTTCTAGCATACATTTTTAAGGTTGTTTCCCACCAAGAACAACTGTGAGTATAGTATGCAACGGGACCTTGCAGCACCTTTGAGACTAAAGGCCTTTGCAAACTGCCAGAAATAGTGCAAATTGAGTCCACTTTAAGGGTTAGGGTTAGGGTTAGGGAATCATGGGAACTGTATTTTATTGTGGCACCAGAGCTCTCTGACAGAGAAGGCTCAGTGTCTCAGAAAAAAACCAATTCCCATGATTCCCTAGCACTAAACCTAACCCTTAAAGTGGACTCAATTTGCACTATTTCTGGCAGTCTGCAAAGGCCCTAACTGAGGTCCAAAACTAACTGCAGAAATAATCCAGTTGGAGACCACTTTAACTGCCCTGGCTCAATGCTAGGGAATTTTGGGAAGTGTAGTTTTGTAAGACATTTCGCCCTCTCTGTCAGAGAGCTCTGGTGCCACAATAAACTACAATTCCCAGGATTCCCTAGCACTGAGCCAGGGCAGTTAAAGCAGTCTCAAACTGGATTATTTATGCAGTGTGTTTTGGACCTAAGTGAAAGAAGTTGCAGCACAAGGTTTTGTAGACTTGGGTCTGATCTGCACTGCAGAAATAATGCAGTTTGACACCACTTTCATGGTTCAAAGCTATGGATTTCTGGGATTTGTATTTTTGTGATATTTAGCCTTCTCTGGCAGGGAGCTCTGGTGCCACAAAAACCTACAAATCCCAGGATTCCATAGCTTGCAATTGTAACAGTTAAAGTGGCGTCAAACTGCATTACTTCTGCATTGCAGATTAGGCCATGGTCTACTTCCTCAGATGCATGGAGTGAACTGCGTGTAATATCATAAGTACCATAAGTGAGTGCAGTAGTATTATAATCTAACCACTCCTGATATTATCTTCCCAATACTGTTTATCATCTGTTTCAGTATATCTATCCCATCTCTAAATAATCCAGCTACTTAATCATTTTGTATGATAGGACAGACCACAGCAAACCACAACTCTTCTAGACTGCCTTCAAAGGTTTTTGTCTTTTAGGAAGCTGAAATGGAGATGGTACTTTTAAAGAATGGTTTGTGCTCATTGCTCACCACTTTAAAGAAGCAACTTGTTGCCATTACTTATAGTTATGTTGTTGGAAGAGTTGCTTGTTACTACTATGTTACTTTTTGATTTAAATACACTTTCCATTAACCTCTGATTACCTCCTGAAAAGCAACACTTTAGGAGAAATGTGTAAACATGGATAATTTCATGAGAAAGCAATGAGAATTACTTCTCATAAGATTATTTTTTAAAGTAACAGCATTAATAACAATATTACCCCCAAAAGTAATGCAAAGTAAAGTCATTACTTTACAGATAGTGTTGTTACATTCCAAACCAAATTGTTACCGCCACTGCCTGTTTTTTTATACCTGTTTTATGGTTTTAATAACATGATGTCTTGGTTTATTCTGTTATTTTAATACCGTATTAGTTTAATTTATTTTTAAGGGGTGGGTGGGTTAGGGAATTGAGTGATTGATGTGTTTTACTCTTGTATTGTTTTAATCTGTTGTACGCCACCCCGGTTGCCTAGGAGAGGGGCGGGTTAAAAATAAAATTTATTATTATTATTATTATTATTATTATTATTATTATTATTATTATTCCAGGTAGAGCATTACTTCCATGCTCTGGAAATTCCCCCCAGTAAACATATTTAAGTCTTTGAGTCTTTCCACATATGCTGGACTCTTCTCCACTACCATTGTTTTACACCTTCATTTCCCTCTGAATAACGCCAATCTGTGTATGGTTCTTAAGGAGGGAGACAGAAAATAGTTTTTAGGAATTGAAAACATTTTGAAAGAGGCAGCACTTCTCACACAACCTATGTTCACCAGTGGCAAAAGTGTGAATAGTCATACCTCTTTCAAATGGCTTTCAGCTTATCTGAAAAGCTATTGTTTGTCGCCAGTGGTAAACTGTGGTATAATAAGCTGGACACAATGCTTTGAGTTGTAACTAATAAACTACTGTTCAACAGAATCACACTTTTATTTCTGATCATGGCCATTGACTACACAGCTGATGGCTTATTTCTGAAGAACAAAAGATGAACTAGGATGGATGAAGCAAAATGTCTATATAGTTCCGCATAGTATTTTGACAATACCCAAATTTGATGCCTGTTGGAAGCTCACAAACTGTATAGGGACAAGGTAGCACTCACCTGTTTGCGTTCCCCCAAAACCAGGTCTATGTCTGACATTAGAGGCAAAATATAGCCATCAAGACTAGTAGCCAATAGTAGCCCTATCTTTCCTTAGTTTGGCTTTTTCAAGCTATTCAACCTAGCAGCCATTACTATATCTTGTAGCAGCAAATTCCATAGCTCAAGCAAGCACTGCATGAAGAACTGCAGTTCCTCCATAGCATTGAGCCAGGGCAGTTAAAGGGGTTATTCACGCTCATTCGTTTGTCCTGAAGAGATGCGGATCACTGGCTGATGCATATTGGGTTTGTTGCTCCCATTTTGTTGTGGGTTCGCGAATCTCTTTGAGTCATTGTAACCCCTTTATTATTCACGCATGCCATTGTTTTGGGATAAAATGGAGCCACATCCATGCCCCTGAATGATACCAAGCGATCCAAATTGATTCGGAAGCTTATTCACACTGCTGAAGATGCGGATCGGTGCTGATCTTTTAGGGAAAATACCTATTCACACAATTAAATAACCTGGTTTGGAAACTGGGCTATTTCCCTGTTATTCAGACTTGCACCGATTGTATTTGGTTAAGTTTGTGTGGGAGGGGGGCAACTGAAAGGCCCATTTAAACTGGTACATTTGGCACCGGATCCCTTAGCGTTTCTGTTTTTAAGAAGCACAACGATCTGAATCTCTGATAGTGTGAGTAAGCTATCGAATCGATTTGGATCATGCAGCCACCGTTCAGGAAATGGAGGCACCTCCATTTTGATCCAGAATGGTGGCGAATGGGAACTTCAGACTGGATTTAAATGCCATGGAGAGATTCACTGCCTTAAAATGTAGTGGGAACGGTGAATCAATTTCCAGATGTGAATCTTTCTGTGCAAAAAATGTAAGTGTGATTGGACCCTCGGGGGGGGGGCATCTGGAACTGAATATCCTAGGTTAAGTGGGCTTTTTTGCCAGCACCCTCCCAAAAAAAGTGCATCCAGTGCATTTGGGACATGTGTGAACAACAAGGATTCAACCCTGATTCAACCTGGATTATTTTTATAGTGCTAGAATTCAAAGATATAGCCATGTTAGTCTGTAGAATCAGTACATAGAGATCTTGTAGCCCCTTTGAGACCAACTGAAAAAAAGAAATTGTCAGCATGAGCTTTCCTAGACTATGAATGCATCTGAGGAAGTAGACTGAAGTTTATGATAGCTCATGCTGCCAACTTCTTTCTTTCATTTAGTCCCAAAGGTGCTTACAAGATCTCTCTTTATATGTTCGTAGTGTGAATGACTACCAAAGCGGTGTCAAACCGGATTATTTCTGAAGTGTGGACGCAGACACTTTTTACTTCCTTTGCATAGCTTTACAAGCCTTCTTAAAACCGGGTAACACTGCATTTGTCCACTAGGGTTTATTCTCGACTTGTGTCGCTTTTTGACAATTTAGGGGGAGACGACTTTGCCCCAAACCTGGACTCTTCAGAACAGGCCCTTATAGCTTTGGAGATACCATTTCCTTTGCCTTAATGTAATGGAGTGTGACTGGCCTTCCCTCCCTTTTATTACCCATCTTCCCCTCAGCTTCCATTTTCTGGAGTTTTAGTCCAAGACCAAGTGGGCTTGTGGTGTTGTCCGCGCGCATTTGTTTACTTTTGCAGCTCAAAACAAAACAAAACAACCCTTTAGCCCCAAGCGACTTATTATAGGTCGTAGGAACTCCAAATATCTCTTGCTTCAAGGAAACTCAGAGTAATCCAGGCTGAATGCAATTTCCTGTGGAAGAGGCTTGTTTGGGAGGCAAAAAAGAGGCAGAAACTTGTCCATTTGTGAGGAAACCTTGCAAGAAGGGACGAGCTGCAGAGATTTTAAAGTCGCCTCGCCTCATTTCCCAGAAACTTTAGGAAAGGAAGAAATAAAGAGCAGCAGGAATAGGGTCCGTGGGAGGGAAGAGAAGGAGAGATAGAGAAAAGGGGGTTGTTTTCTTGTTTTCAAAGCCCACTTTAAAGAGGGAAGCTGCTGGAGAAGGAGCAACAGGGGAAACTTTGTTTTAGGCGGAGCAAACAATGTCAAGAGGCTTTGTGTCTATTTGTGTGTATGTGTGTGTGTGTGGGGGGGGGGGAAGGCTGTGAAAAAGTCAACCCCCCCAAAAAGAAGTCCTTGCCCACATTAATAGGTGTATTTTATCCCTCTCCCTCTAAAAGAGAGCGAGACTGAGACTGAGAGAGAAAGAGAGAGGTCTCTCTGGGGTGGAGAGAAAGAGGCGGCGCTGAGGCGCAAAAAGACGCGAAAGGTGCCTGGCGGAGTTTTTGGCACCTTCCTTGGCCCAGGCGAAGGAAGGAGGGTTGGATTTTGGAAGAAGGAGGGGAGGGGGGCAAAGAAGAGAAGGCATTTTTGGGGAAAGCCAAGGACTGGTGGGGTGGGTCGGTCTCCCCAGTCCAGTCCAGTCCAGTCCAGGGCTGGGGGCACCTTCCTTCCTTCCTTCCTTCCTTCCTTCCTTCCTTCCTTCCTTCCTTCCTTCCTTCCTTCCTTCCTTCCTTCCTTCCTTCCTTCCTTCCTTCCTTCCTTCCATGCGCCTGGCCTCGCTCTCTCCCTGGGAGCCCCACTTTGCGCCTGGCCGCGGCGTCTCCCTCAGGGCTCAGCCCCATGTCCCAGGTGGGGAGCCCCGCCGCCTCGCCCCATGGAGGCCCCCCGGGAAGAGACACACCGGCACCCAGCCTGGCAGGTAAGCAAGCACCCAAAGGAAGGAAAAGGCGGGAGGGGTCTCTCTGTGTGTGGGGGGGGGGGGGGGAGAGGGAGAGGGAGGGAGGGAGGGAGCAGGGTCTGGATCCCAAACCAAAAAGAAGGACACCTCTCTTGCAGACTGCTTTGCCTCCTCCTGGAACCTTTTCCCTGAAGAGTGTATAAAGGAGCCCCTTTCTCTTTCTTTCTTTCTTTCTCTCTCTCTCTGGGGACCTGGTTTTCCATGGGTTTCAACCAGGCAACTCCAGCAAAGGGGAGAGAAAGGACACCTCTCCTTCTTGTAAATGCTCTTCCTCTTCCTCCTCTTCTTTTTCTTCTTCCTCCTCTTCTTCCTTCTCTTCTTCGCCCTCTTCTTCCTCTTCCTTGCCCTCTTCTTCTTCCTCTTCCTCCTCTTCTTTTTCTTCTTCCTCCTCCTCCTCTTCCTTCTCCTCCCCCTCTTCTTCCTCCTCTTCTTTTTCTTCTTCCTCCTCCTCTTCCTTCTCCTCCCCCTCTTCTTCCTCCTCTTCTTTTTCTTCTTCTTCCTCCTCTTCCTTCTCCTCTCCCTCTTCTTCTTCTTGCTCTTCTTCCTCCTCCTCCCCCTCTTCTTCTTTTTCTTCCTCACCCTCTTCCTCCTCCTCCTCCTCCTCCTCTTCTTCTTCGCATGGATGGCTGAAGTTTTGGAAAGTTTTGGAAAGCTTCCTTGCTCTGCCTCAGCTGGCTCTCTCTCCCTGCGCATGTGTGCATGTCTACACACACATACATACATACACACGGTGAGTGTCTATACACACACACACACATACTGAGTGTTTCTGTCTGGCACAGCAGAAAGGGAATCGCTTGGATTTTTCCCCTCATGGTCGAAGGCCAGGGCCCAGCTTTTGTGTTTTGGAAACTTTTTCCTCCCTCTTTCTCTGCACATATAAACATACATACACACAAGTGGTTGTAACTCCCCCCCCCCCTTTCTGGAGCCTGCGATTAAAGAAGAGTCCGAGGCTTCAGCTTCTTCTTGGCCTTGGGTAGGATTGTGTGGGATGATGCAGCCACACTGGAGAAAGAATCCACTTTGATAACACTTTTAACTGCCACGGCTCCCTGGGATGGAATTCTGGGATGTGTAGTTTGTTGGGGCACCAAAGGTGCCCCAACAAACTACACATCCCAGAATTCCATCCCAGGGAGCCGTGGCAGTTAAAAGTGGTGTCAAACAGGTTTCTTTCTCCAGTGTGGCTGCAGCTGGCCCTTCAATGAGAAAACACGTTTGTTGGAATCTGGTGCGCCAGTGGGTCTCTCTTTCCCTCTCCATCTTTTTCTTTCTTTCTTTCTTTCTTTCTTTCTTTCTTTATTCTTCCTCCACGAGTTCCAACTCTTTCTTTCTTTCTTTCTCCTCCTCCTCCAGTTGCAAGACGAAACCCACCCTTTCCTCTTTCCCCTCTCCAAAGCCATTCCTTTTTTTAAAATTTATTTTGGCAGGCTTTCCAAAAAGGGGAGGCAAAGGGGTGGGGGGCTTGCATTCTTTCTACCTGATCTTTGTTGCAGGCATGGCGGAGAAAGCAAGAGAGGGGGAGGCTTGTGGGGTGGGGTGGGGGGAGCAAAGTGGGTGCAGAGTTTGGCAAAAGTTACTTTCATGGGATGGGGAGACTGGGGGCACTGCATCTCCCAGTATCCCTCCAGACAGGGGCCACTGGGAATCATAGATGAGTGGGAGTTGCATCCAGGCCCCCCAAGAAAAGTTTGCCAAGCTCTGGGTGGGCAAGATGAAGGGAGTGAAGGAACTTTTCTTCTTCTTTTTTCTTCCTTCAGACATCGTGCGTTATTGGCTGGAAGCCCATTCCTTGTGGGATTTCGACTCCTCCCAACCTCCCTACTCTCCCAGTCTTGATCATATTAAATTTAATAACATCCTCTAGACCTAGCTGCAGCCAGGAAAGAGTTTTCTTCTTTGTTCCATCTAATCCTTTCAGCAGATCTAGCTTCAGGCTGTGGGACTGGGATGGTGTGGGGGTCTGGGCTGTGTGCTGTGAGATGGAGGGGCCATTCCACCATCCCTTTCGTTGGCCTCGGCAGCCAACTCCATTTGGAGGAGACATATTTGGCGAAGAAGGTTTAAAGCGATGGCCCTCCCTGGCAGAGAGGCTCTGACGTACACATCTGATTTCAGGTGGAAAACTAGTTTTTAAAAATTGAGGAGATGTGGGCTGAGTTTGGTCACGCACATTGCAGCAGTCAAGTCTTGGTTATTCAAGATGGAGGGTCATTTTTGAAAGCCTGCTTATGGCCAGTTCTCCAAAGGTAACGACAGATTCCGATTTTATGTAGTACTTTTCCAAATGACTTTGAATCCTCAATGCACATGTTATTTGTTTATATAGCACCACCAAGGTGTGGCTCTTTTAAAAGAGTATGAGGGAACACCCTAGTAATTTAAATCATGGCTGATGTTCACAGCCCTCAGTCTTTGAGGGATTGGCTTGCCTAGATTCCTCTCATTGAATTCATGGTGAGCAGAGATTTAAACTTCACTGAGGAGTTTATCACATGGGACGAATCCCGTGCAGAAACTAGATTTAAAGTGAAAACAACCCGCTTTTAAGGGTTGTTTTTCACATGACATTTGGGGTTAACCCGAACAGAAAGTAGACAAAACCAGCAATTGCAGATTGTTTTTCAGACAACGTTTCTGTGAAAGAGAAATAACGCAAAAATAACCTGAACAGAAAGCCAACAAAACCCACTCCTTTTTACTTTCGGGAACTTCTGAAAGTAAAAAGGAGCGGGTTTTGGTGACTTTCCGTTTGGGTTAATGTCGTGTTATTTCTCCTTTACACAAATACATCTGAAAACAACCCGCTTTTGCAGGGTTTTTTCAGATTTTTAAATACCGTTTCTGCATGGGCTTTAAGCAATTTGCCTCTGTGTGATAAAGTCCTGAGAATTCCTATATTTTTTTGTGGGTTTTTCGGGCTGTGTGGCCATGTTCTAGAAGAGTTTCTTTCTTTCAGAGAAGATGCCAGCCACAGATGCTGGTGAAACGTCAGAAAGAAATTCTTCTAGAACATGGCCCCACAGCCCGAAAAACCCACAAAAAACTATGGATGCCGTCCATGAACAACTTCACTTCCTATATTGTCGTTTGTGCTCTGTAAGTGTGCTGCACCAGCACTATAATGTCTTAAGCCAGGGTAGCCAACTGTCAGGAAAGCTTAAGAGCCCTGATGGATCAGAGCAAAGTCATGTCTAGTCTAGCATTCTGTTTCCAAAGTGGTGAGTCAGAGTCAGACGCTCATCAGTACAACCACACACTTATGTTCCCTGGGAACCTGTATCAGGCTGCTTCGGATGTATGTATGTGTGCCTTCAAATAGCCTGTCGATTTACGGCAACCCGATGAATTTCATTGGGTTTTCTTAGGCAAGTAATACTCAGAGGTGGTCTTCCATGTCCTTCCTCTGAAATATAGCCTACAGCACCAGGTACCGCATTGGCCACTCTATTCTATACTGATATGGGAGGAAATCGATAACCATTGTGGCTCATAGCCAGGATTAGCTTTATCCTCCAGTGTCACTCTACAGTGAAAAAACAGGGTACTAGAAAAAACATGACTGCTAGAACCTACCTTCCAGCTTGTTTTTAGTGTTGTATGATAGGATCAGTGAGGGAGAAGAGACACCCTCCTTAGAGAGTCCCCTTTCTATGTTTCCTCAGACTCACAACATGCAAGTTAGCTTTCTCCCTATGTTAAGAAGCTGGCAGTTTTGAGCCCCATGGCTAGCTCAACATGAACAGCAAGCCATGTTGGCTTTCAACTAGTGCATCTACACTATATAATGCAGAAATAATTCAGTTGGACACCACTTTAATTGCCATGGCTCCCTTTTACAGAATTCTGAGATTTGTAGTTTTGTAAAGCACCGGCACTCCTTGTCAGAGAACATTTTATACATTTTTTGTATAAGTCTAAAATTTCTAGACTTCTACATATCTACAGATATCTTATACTTATACAGTATAAGTTATCTGAATGGAATTCCAGTGAGCTGTTGCATTTTGCAGTAGCTGCAGTTCCTCAGTGATAATAATAATAATAATAATAATAATAATAATAATAATAATAATAATTTTTATTTATATACCACCTCTCTATCAAACAGTCGAGGCGGATTACATCATTAAAACTCAATACAATGTAAAATACAGTCCCAAACCCATAAACCCTCCCACCCCTCAAAGGCAGTCCCACATATAGTGCATTGTAGTAGTCTAACTGGGAAATTGCCAGTGCATGGACTACTGTGGCTAAGGGGGGTTGCAGACTGTCAAAAATAGTGTGAATTCAGTTCACTTTTAGGGTTAGGGTTAGTGCTAGGGAATCATGGGAATTGTTATTTTTCTGAGACATTGAACCTTCTTTGTCAGAGAACTCTAGTGCCACAATAAAATTCAGTTCCCATGATTCCCTAACCTTAACCCTAACCCTAAAAGTGGACTGAATTCACACTATTTGTGACAGTCTGCAACCCCCCCAAGTTATCCCTGTCCAGGAAAGGCTGTAGATGTTGGACTAGTCAAAGTTGGCTCCAGGCCTCTAGTGAGTATCTGGGCCTCCAGTGACTTTCTTATTTCAGGTTTATCCTCACAAGGGTTGTTAAGGTGTTCACGATTATCCCTCTGAATCTTGGCCTGATGTTCTAAGCTACCATAAGTACACAGAACCCCTCTCTGTCCAAATAGGGATGATGTGGCATAGGAGAGAGAGGTCCCCAATTCCTCCTAAGTTATGTGGATGGGCAGCGCTTGCCTGTGATCACTAGCACCCAGCTGTAGTTCAGATGCACAACAGGCAATACAAGCAAAACCCTCCAATAAAATTGTGTCATGTGAAAAGATTCAGTATAGTGGGAAAATTAATGACATCTCCACGGAATCATTTTCAAGGGCCACGTGGTGAATCTCATGAATAAAATGAAGTTGGAATGGTTTAACTCTTCCCCCATCAAGATTTTACTCTATCTGTTGGCCTTATATTATGTATTTATAGTATTCCTGTATGGCTTTCCCAAGTCAATGAACAAAAAAACCTAAAACAATTAAAACAACACAGATGCTATTTTTTAAAATAACACATTGAAATGATCTTTAAAAACTCCTAAAAACAATGCTAAAATCCAGTTTTAAAACAGCAAAAACATTATTTTCAAGCATTAATTTCCATGTAGAACAATGCTGTTTTGGCTACCCACCAGAGGTTTGAAAGGGAAGGGTCCCGCCTAACTTCCTCAGGCCCTGTTATATGTACCCACTGTTAGTGTGGTTACACAACACGTGATGATCCACATCAATATGTAGCACCAGGAACACAATCTTCTCAGATGCAGGCAGTAATGTGTCAGCTGGAGAAGCACCTCTCCCCTTCCAGACAAGGGGCTACCCTTGTGCCTAACCCGGAAACTGCAATTGATGCAAAATATGGCAGCCAGGTTAATTACCGGAACATCTAGGAGGGAGCACATAACACCGGTGCTTAAATCCCTCCACTGGCTGCCAATTAGTTTCCGGGCGCAGTATAAGGTGTTGGTTTTAACCTTTAAAGCCCTACATGGCTTGGGTCCATCTTATCTTAGGGACCGCCTCTCCCCACATGATCCCCCCCGCACCCTTCGGTCCTCTGGGAGGAACCTGCTACAGCCAATAAAAACTGGGCTGTCTCAGACCTCCCAGAGGGCCTTTTCTGCAACCGCTCCCAGGCTATGGAATGGCCTGCCGGATGAGATCCGTCTTATTACCACGCTTACTGAAGACGGATCTCTTCCGGCAGGCCTTCCCGGAATAACATCTGCCCTAGGAAGACGGATCTCTTCCGGCAGGCCTTCCCGGAATAACATCTGCCCTAGGGAGATGAGCTTTCAGCTTTCATTTTTATCCTGTCCTTATTGTGCTTGATTTTTTTTATTGATTAATTGTTTTATTGCATTATAGCATTTTAATCCTTTTCTAGTTTAATCCTGTTTTAAGGCGTTGGGAGGGTTGGATTGGGGGGATGAGGAAATGTTTTAATTTTGTCTGTTTTAAATGCTGTAACCTGCCTCGATTGTTGGGCAGAGGGGCGGGCTATAAATAAATAAATAATAATAATAATAATAATAATAATAATTAATTAAAGAGACTCCACAGACAGAGGTCTCTAAGATGAGGCTTTAATCTTAGTTCCTCTATGTACAAGGCTATATACAGCCACAACCACTCTCCCATCAATCCACTACACCCACATGTGTGTCCAGAGGCATCTGCCTTATATAGCCAGGGCTCCATGTGGCCCTCTGGCCCTGCCTCTTCCTGTGACACCTGTGACTCAACCTGAGTGACTCTGCAGTTTTGCAGCAGTTGTCTGTGCTTTCTAGCACCAGGTGACCATCTCCATGATGTCACTTCCCATGAGTCAGCATGAGTCAGCTGCAATCAAATGCTGTGTTATCATGGCTGCTGCTATTCCCCACATTTTGTACATTTTCCCCTGGGACTCCTTCCTAACACCCACCAACCTAACTTCATAAGGTGTTGGGACATGTAACAGGGCTTCCTCAGAAGATCTCAGATTTCTGGCTGGCTCATGTGGGAAGAGGTAGTCTTTCAGATATCCTGGTCCCAGGCCATATAGGGCTTTGGAAGTCAAAACCAGCACCCTGAATTGAGTTCAGAAGTAAATTGGACTACAGTCACTGTAGTCTTGCAAATCTAGTGTTATATGGTCTCTGAAATGCACACTTAAAACTAGTCAGGCTGCTACCTTTTGCACTAGTTGCAGCTTCCTAACATTTTTTCAAGGGCAGCCCCATGCAGAGTGCATTGCAGTAGTTTAATTGACTCATACATTGCCCTGAAATGACTACAAACCATTCATCATCACAGTAAGAGATGGCAGATGGGTCAAAGCTATGAACTGTGTTCTAAAGTGTTTGTTTTTTTAGTGCCCTGTTTTATATATTTAATTTATATGCCATGGGATTCAAGACAGTTTACTGCATGTTAGAACAAAGAACTGTACAGCTAAAAAGCTTTAGGAAATACTTTAAAAAGCTAATTCATGATGTAACTTACTAAGCTTGCTACTATTAACTTGTGAACACTCACAAATTTTCTTTTCCTCCATGACAAATGGTATCCTGAAACACCAAGAATAAACGCCAGAATAAAACATTCTGCCATGAGAATTTTTGCATCTCAAGCCTTTTTTAAAGAAAAAAAGTGATGTTTTGTCTGCATAAAAGATAGACAAAACAAGACAATAGTGTATTTTGCATGAAAGACACTTGCCAAGATCCTCCATCACAAATTGTCATCCAGCAGAATCACAGAATCATAGAGTTGGAAAAGTCCCAAGTGGGTCATCCAATCCAACCCCCTGTCATCCAGGAATAAACAAATACTCCTGACAGATGGCCATCCAGCCTCTTTTTTAAAACCTCAAAAGAAAAAGATTCCACCATTCACCGAGGCAGCGTGTTCCACTGTCATGCAGCTCTTACTGTTGGGAAGTTCTTCCTTATAGGAGTCCTGGTTAAATGCCACAAGGGTGTGAGTTTGCTCCCAGCGGCTCCAAGGTTGACTCAGCCTTCCATCCTTTCATAGGTTGGTAAAATGAGTATCCAGTTTGTTGGGGGCAATTGGCTTACACATTGTAAACCACTTAGAGAGCGCTGAGTTCACCATGAAGCGGTATAGAAATGCAAATGGTAATGTTTGGGTGGAATCTTTTTTCCTGTCTGAATCCATTGCTCTGTGTCCTAGTCTCTGGAGCAGCAGAAAACAAACTTGCGCCATCATCAGTAAGACATCCCTCAAATATTTAGCCATGGCTATCATGTCATCTCTTAACCTTCTCTTCTCCAGGCTAAACATACCCAGCTCCCTAAGCCATTCCTCATAGGACATGGTTTCCAGACCTTTCACCATTTTGGTCACCCTCCTCTGGATGTGCTCCAGCTTGTCAATATCCATTTTGAATTGTGGTGCCCAGAAGTGGACAGAGTATTCCAGGTGAGGTCTGACCTAGAGGAGTGCACATTCCCCAGCTTTAACTTGAGGCAGTCTGACTCTTTGAAGTGAAAAACAGTATGGGGATGAAGAAAGGATCCTAAGCAGAATATTCTTTGTGTGTGCTCTGTGCCTTCAAGTCTTGCCCAATTTTTGGTGACCCTAAGGCCATGGGGTTTTCTTGGCAAGAACTGATCAGAGGAGGTTTACCATTGCTTTCCACTGAGGCTGAGTGCATGTGGCTTGCCCAAGGTTACCCAGCAGGTTTCATGGCCGAGTAGGGAATCAAACCCTGGTCTCTAAAGTCGTAGTCCAACACTCAAACCACTACATCATGCTGGCTGTCAAAATGTTCTGTACTTGGTCACAAAAGTTAATCCACATGACCAGAATCTTTATAGCAGTCTTTTTTTCTTTAGTTATCATGGCTTGCATCCCAAATATGTGCAGTTCTGCCTAGCATCCAGTTCTTGAATTCACAAGCCTGCTTGGTAAAGATGGCATGTGGTTCCTCAGTGATTTATTAAGGAGAATGATGGTTCCCTGGGAAGCATGGGAGAAAAGAGCACCCATCCAGGTCTCCATTGTATTTTCTGAAGTTCCAAGAAAGGGCAGCTGCTATTTGTTCCTGGTTGCAGCCAAATGTTAACTGGGAACCCATCACCTTCCCTTGCCTACTCAATACCTGAGGCACAGCATGCTTGCCTTTTCAAGCAGCAAGCTTGCAGCTGAGCGGAGAGCAGGCATTGCACAAGAAGCTACCCAAAACCTCATTGTGTAATAATGAATGTAAAAAGACATATGCATAGAGATAGCATATAAAGCAGTCGTATGTGTTCTAAAAGTTTACTGCCATAGCCTTGTTTGAAGATACATGGGGAGGTGGGTTGTGTGTGTGCAAAACAAGTGTTCCTGCAGAAATGAGGGGGTTTACAAAAGAAAATAGAAAAAAAGATCCTGGAATGCAAAAACTGTCTTGCTCAGCAGGGAGAAAATGTTTGAAATTATTTGTTCTTACATTAGAGAATAAAATGAATAGAAGTTTACATCCTGATCATCCATGTTACAAACCTATATTCCTAGTTCATTACATTGCTTTTTACTTTTACTTTCATTTTATTTTCTTTAAAAGAATTATAAAAGTAAGAAAATGACCTAAAATTAGGGGGAAGCTCCTCAAAGCATTGCTCCCCTCAAAATAATGGGAGAAGGTAATTAGTAAATGCTATTTGTTAAAGATGAAAGAAAAGATTATTTTTGAAAAAAACCCTAGATGTTACATTGTTTTGCAAAAAGATTACTCTGCCTTTGTTACCCTCCAAAGTAGTATGCTTTAGATATCAGGCAGCATATTATTCCAAAGCTCTGGTGCTCAGGTAACTCAAAGGACAGCTTTCTACAAGGTCTTTAGTTATGGAAAGTTGCATTCCTCTTATGCATGTATTATTGAGCCTACTTTTGGTAGTTTGGGAGAGAGGAAAAAAGTTGTACAGGGAACCTATAGCTTGCCATGTGACTCCTGGAAATTTTATTTGGCACCTGTTCTGGCTTCTTTCCCTAGTTGCTTGTTACACTTTCAACATTTATTTTCTGCAACAATAAAAAGCAACTCATAAGAAAGTAGTGTGAGAAAAAGCAAAAGTCAAGAAATTGCATAAGAAACTGAATTCTGTGGGTTTCCATGGCTTAGCGGGGATTTAAAACCTGGTCTCATAAGTCGTAGTCCATCACTCAACCCACTTCACCACACTGGCTGCACTGGTATGTTTAGTAGGTACTGAATATAAAAGGACAGACTTCTGAGGAAACATGTATAGAGTGGTACTGGTGTTTAGATAGGGCCTAAATACTCTAAAAGCACCAGATCACATTTGATTATGGAAAGGACTAGCAAAACCACCTCTTAGTATTCCTTGCCTAAGAAAACCCTATGAAATTCATGGAGTCACCATAAGTACACAGGCAATTTGAAAGTGCACATACACATTGAGAGAGACATGCTTAGGAGTGTATCCCAGGTCCAGAAAGTGTATGAAGCTGTGCTGCACCAGATGCCACAAGAAGTTCAAAACCACAAGAATATAGCTTGTTGTCTGATGAGGATAGCTAGGGTAGTCAAAGCTATCCTGCTTGAAATATGGAAAGTCCATTCTTGGCTATCCTGCTTCAATTCATGCACACAGATGGTAAAGCAATAAATGATTGAAGCATGGGGTCATATTGTGATAGATTCAAATTGGATTTTTTGGGAGGGGGTACTTATTGTGTAGATGCATCTTCAGGTTCTGTGCCACCTTCTCTTGGCTTTATAGACATAAATTGCCTCAGTCCGTACAAGATCTTCAGTCTGCCAACCACCGAGAATGAAGATGTCAGTGTGAGAAAAGAAACAGTGAGCCCGTAACAGGAGAGCACTGAAGGAATTCTCCTGTAGCCTGCTTTGCTTCAGAAGAACAAGAATGGCATTAGTAAAACTTATTTTAATTGCTGATAATCAGAAAACTCCAATTGATAAATGCAGTTGTGTGATATACTGTCATCCAAGGTAGTTAGTATCAGAATTGGTAATAGTTTCTTTTTTGGACTATAGATTCCGGAATTCGCTGCTCAGTATGGCCAGTGGTGAAGCTGGCTAGGGGATTATGGAAGTTTTAGTTCCCCCAAAAAGTGATTTTCCAAAGCTCTGGTTTGCAGGTACTGCAAATGGAAACACTATGCCAGCCACAGTGTTGATTCACAGAACAAAATCCTCTTTTGTTGTGACAAATATAAAACAGTGTGAGAGATCCTAATGTTTGTGACAAAAATAAATGATGTAAGCCAGCTTCATGAGCTGCATCTGTACTGCAGAAATAATATACTGTAGTGTGATGCCACTTTAATTGTTGTGGAATTCTGGGATTTGTAATTTTGTGAGAAATTTAGCCTTCTGTGTCAGAGAGCTGTGGTGTGACAACAGACTACAAAT
Source organism: Phrynosoma blainvillii (assembly GCA_026167975.1). Taxonomy (NCBI): domain Eukaryota; kingdom Metazoa; phylum Chordata; class Lepidosauria; order Squamata; family Phrynosomatidae; genus Phrynosoma; species Phrynosoma blainvillii. Next base: position 245,956,564 of record JANUYF010000004.1, read on the forward strand.
CCAGGCATTCCATAGCATTGAGCCATAGCAGTTAAAGCAGTGTCAAGCTGTAATATTTCTGCAGTGCAGGTGCAGCCATGGCTGACTTAGACCTCATGTATGAGAATATAATTTAGAGGTGAGCTTGTCCACTGTAATCTGACAAAGTCTTTCCTTGGAGTGCATTTGTTTTGATCACATTGAGAACAGATTTTTCTGAAGGGCATTGCTTGCTTGCTAAATGACAATACATATAGGTATCATAGCTCAGTGGCAGAAGACATACTTTGCATACAGGGGTGCTAGGTTCAATCCCTGACATCTCTTGGTTTTATTAGGAATTCTTGTCTGAATTCCTTTCTAAGTTGGTTATCCGTCAGATAACCAACTTAGATGACTTCAAAAAAGCCATTAAGACGGATCTCTTCCGGCAGGCGTTCCCAGAATGATACTTTTCACAATCTCTCCCCCACCATTAGATCACTCCTTTATAATCAGAGTGCCCTGTCAAATTGTATTAGATTTGTAATTTTGTTTTAAGTTAAATTTTAATGTTGTTATGGATTTAATATATTTTTAAGGCGGTGTGTGTGTGATATGTCTTTTGTATTGTATGGGATTGTATTTTTAAATTGTAAGCCGCCTTGATAGCCTTGGCTAAAGGCAAGATATAAATAAAATTTTACTTTACTAAACTTTACTGAAACTCTGGACAGGCTATGTCAGTCAGTGTTTATAGTGTTGTCCAGATGGACCAATAGTATAATGTACTATAGGACAGTTTCCTATATTTGTAATCATCATTGAATTATTTCAGATGTAACACCAAAGCATAGTTTAGCATTAGTTGTAAAAAGCTGCTTCTTTCTCCCCTGGAATGAATGTACACAAATTGTGGGGGGAGGGGGGTTACATTTTCAGCTGTTATTATTTTATTAATTTATATCCCACCTTTTTCCCAGCCCTAGGACTCACAACTTCTCATCGGGTCTAGATCAAGGCAAACTGTGGTTCATTTTGACAGTTCTTTCTCAACAAACCAGGAGCAAAAACCATGATTTGAAGTTAGCTTGTCCTCATAAAATGTAGTTAAAACTAACCACAATTTGCTGTGCGTTCTGACATATTTACATACCATGGTTAGTTAGAAATGTAGAAAATCTTTGTGGACTCTTTGTGGCTATGTGAAAAGGAATGGGTACACAAGCTCATTATAGAACTAAGCAATAGTTTAGCATTACATCTGAAGGCAGCCATTTTATTTAATTTAGTTTTAACACCAGAAGAGAAACAAGGAGGTCTTCTAGGCCAGCTGTAGCTTTAGTAGAGATGAGATGATGGTTTCTGTGTTCATTGTTATAAGAGCCTTTTCTAATGATGCAACTATCTGACTCCACAAAGTGGAGATAGCTTGGAGTACAGTTTAATTCATGTTTTAGGAAGCTCTTTGGGGATACATGTGGCGGCCTGATTGATTCTGTGGGTTCACTTTAGTTGTGACTGGATTTAGACTTAACCAAATTGGGAAATAGAAACTGACTGTGAGCCTTTGCAGACTGCCAGAAATAGTGCAAATTGAGGTCACTTTAACTGCCCTGACTCAGTGCTAGGAAATCATGGGAACTATAGTTTATTGTGGCACCAGAGCTCTCTGACAGAGAAGACTCAATGTCTCAGAAAAAAAATACAATTCCCATTATTCCCTAGCACTGAGCCAGGACAGTTAAAGTGGGCTCAATTTGCACTATTTCTGGCAGTCTGCAAAGGCCCTGTGTTGTCTTTTAGAGGCCTTTCTACTCTGAAGAAAATATCTGATTGATTCTTCAAGGGTATAGCATACTCCATAGTACCATGGTTTGAAGCTTTCAAATTCTGAGCAGCTTTGTTAGAGACACTGCTTGGCAATCCTAGAATTGTGAGTGGTATACTAAGATGATCTTCACCTCCACACCCTTTGCTATGGAATTTCAGTAATATGGAATTTGCAGTTCTTTATCAGCCGCTGCCGCCATGGACAACTGTTCTCACTAGTTTTTTGGTACACAGGTGTCTGCTCCTAACTCAAGGATAAGTTGCCTTCAGATTTTGTTGAAATACAACACCCGTGAGCACAGTCCATTTTTACAGATGGTGAGAATGTAGTCAAGAACAGTTGGAGGTACAGAGATTGTTCACTTTATCTTAGTTGTTATTGCATATGGTCATCTATCTCATATAGTCAATTCATTAGCTTTCACTGAGGGAGGGGCAATTTTTTCAGACTCAACATCCAGGATTAATTTCTCTGAGGACTTACTGATGGCAGTACTTACCTAGAGTATCTTGAGAATGAAATTGCAGGAATTGTAGGTTGACCAAGACAAAGACTATGGGGAGTGGTTTGATTTATTTATCTATTTAGTTGGTGAATATCTATTGAGTTGGTGAACCCTGCTTCTCAAACAGTTCTGGAGTGTGCTTCCTCATTATTCCTTGCATTCTGTACAAGATATAGCTGTATGTAGATTTGTTTTCCATGCATTGGGAAACCCTGATGGTAAAGGAGTCATGTAGAGAGTATATACATTCACATGACTATGAATGAATACCCCCTTCTTTGAAAAGTTCTATTTGATGCATCAAAGTTAGGGGTGCAACCAGCAGGATGCATGATAAGGTGGAGTTAAGAACATCTGTTATACTGCCCCTTCCACATGTTGGATACATGTATGGAAAGGGTTGCATGAATACCATTCTCTTAAAATAGAAGTACTAGAAGGGAATTAATTGTTCTCAACCATGAGAACCAAATGCTATCCAAAACAAACCCAGCAAGTTTGCACAAGTACCGTAGTCGTAGACAAAATTCTGGGTCTGCCATTTGTTCAGCCTCATCTCTCTGGCACACATTATATATTTTATATAATCTCTGTTGCCTTTCTCTTCTCCCTTTCCAGCACTCCCTTTCTCCTCCATCTTTTTCTTCCACTTTGCATTCTGTTTACAGTTCAAGAGATTCAGTGGGCTAAACTGAGCAGTGAGCATGTTTCTTTGGAAAGAAATAAAAATAAATAAAAATAAAACTGGCCCATGGAACTTTCTTCCTTGGCTACCTTCCTGCCTCTCCTTCCCTATTTTTGCTACCCAAGCCAATGATTCTGTGGCTTCCCAACATTGCTTCAGTGGAGTGGTGGGGCGAGGGAGGGAGCACTAACTTGTCATGGGCACACAGAGCAGCTTTCTAACCACTCTCAGTAAGTTTGCCCTGAGGTATAATGTGGGATTGAAAGCCATTCTGTGTCTAGATCCTGACTTAGCTGGCTGCCCAGCCCCCTTGGATGCTTCCAAACAATGCATCTTTCACAAGAATCCTCAACTGATGCTTTGCTCAGCTTTCAGCCCATCCAGCCAAATGAAGTGCTGATGTGGCCTCCAATCAGTCTATTGTTCTGTCTAAAGGATCAGCCCACTCCATATGGGGACCCTTGTTTGATATATTAAAGTCATAATTTTATGTGTCGGTTATTTGGCTGCTGATCCATCCAGCCTTTACTTTAGGGCTTCACTGCCTAATTTTGTGGCAGGTAAAAATGGGAAAATATGAGTGCGGCAAAGGAAAAGCTGAGTGTATTGTTTCCCTCAGAGATCAAGATTGCTCTAGTCATTGTGGGAAGTGTTTTCTCTTGTCTTAAAGATGGAACCTTCCAGACAGCATCTGGCGGAGTGTGTTGTGCCAATGCAAACAGGGACTGTGTTCCCTTTGCAGGGAAAGATTTGTTCTGGAGCCATGCAGATGTGAACTGAAGGGGAGAAAAAAGGCAAAACCTAAACATGGAACGGTTCTGGATCATATATGCCTGCAGTAAGCACTCTGTCCGTAAACAGGGCAGGTCTTGTAACTCAGTGATAGAGTATATGGTTTTCATAGGTAAGCTCCCAATCCACATACTGGTTGCATGAGAAGCTAAAAATCTGCGACCATTCCAGTGTGATAGACAGACCATTGATCTGTTCATATAAGAAACTCTTAACCTGGACCTGAAGAAATGTCAAACTCCACAGTAAACCTCACTCATATTCAGCATAACATGAGACCTGTCTACATAGATTCTTCTATACGTTTCAGTGACCACTTATCATGATGGCTGTATGGTGACTCCTGAACCTGGGACAACAGAAATGCCAGCTGCAAGGGAATCTGAACATGAGACTGTTACTGTGTATGTGTCCTGTTTAAATATTTGTGCTGTTCCCATAGGTCTGTATCTAGTGGGAAACAAGGTGCACAGTTAGGCCTTGGACTGATCCAGTAGGATTCAGCTCAGAGAAGTAGATCTGAGTTTGACTTAGATGTAGATTACTGTGAACAGTTGTATGCAGTAGCTCTATGCATATTTAACTCAGAAATATCCCACTGTTCAGTATAGCTTTTTTCCAGGTAAACATACATGGATCATCTGTAGAAAGGAAATGTCCAATCCATTTGATAGTTGCTTACTTACAACAGCAGAAATAAAGCATTTACATATGCAAAACTGAATTCCCACACTTTCTTGGAGGAAGATGATTACTTATAACCATACCAAACTGGATTTAGATCTTTTCCAAGCCCAGGTTGGGAAGGATCTGAGTCATCATCTTCTTAAGAAACCTAGACCCAGTATGGGGTCTGAAATGGCCTTGGTCACTTTGGACAATAACCTCCTGTGGCAGCTAGGCAGTGAGAATGGATCTAGATCTCTTGACAGAGTTGAGTATCATTGGCCATGATATCCTCCCTGGCAGCCGGCCCCTGGGCCTTAGGTTGCCTACCCCTGTCGTAGGGCATAGTTTCCAGACCCTTCACCATTTTAGTCACCCTCTTCTGGACACGCTCCAGTTTTTCAACATCCTTTTTGAATTGTGGTGCCCAGAACTGGACACAGTATTCCAGGTGGGGCCTGACCAAAGCAGAATACAGTGGCACTATTACTTCCCTTGATCTAGATACTATACTTCTACTAATGCAGCCTAAAATTTCACTGGCCTTTTTATCTGTGGCATCACACTGTTGACTCATGTTCAACTTGTGGTCCACTAGGACTCCTAGATCCCTTTTGCACATTAAACCAGGTGTCCCCCATCTTATATCTATGCATTTCATTTTTTTGCCCTAAGTGCAGTACCTTACATTTCTCTGTGTTGAAATTAATTTTGTTAGCTTTGGCCCAGCTTTCTAATCTATTAAGATCATTTTGAATTTTCATCCTGTCTTCTGGGGCATTAGCTATTCCTCCTAATTTGGTGTCATCTGCAAATTTGAGAAGCATGCCCCCTATTCCATCATCCAAATCATTGATAAAGATGTTGAATAGCACTGGGCCCAGGACAGAACCCTGTGGCATCCCACTGGTCCCTTCTCTCCAGGATGAAGAGGAGCCATTGCTGAGCACCCTTTGGGTTCAAGTTAGTCAACCAATTACTAATCCACCTAACAGTTGTATTGTCTAGCCTACATTTTACTATCTTGTTGCAAGAATATTGTAGGGGACCTTGTCAAAAGCCTTACTGAAATCAAGATATGCTATGTCTACCACATCTAGCAAGCTGGTAATTTTATCAAAAAAAAAAAAAAAAAAAAGAGAGAGAGAGATCAGATTAGTCTGGCATGACTTGTTTTTGGGAAACCCATGTTGACTTTTAGTGATTATGGCGTTTCCTTCTAAATGTCCACAGACTCTCTGTTTAATGAAATGTTCTAGAATCTTTCCTGATATTGATGTCAGACTAACTGGGCGATAGTTGTTGGAAACCTCTTTTTTCCCCTTTTTGAAGATGGAGACAATGTTTGCCCTCTTCCAGTCTGTTGGGACTTCTCCTATTCTCCAGGAGTTTTCAAAGATTATTGCCAATGGCCCTGAGATTACATTTGCCAGTTCTTTTAATATCCTTGGATGTAGTTCATCTGGTCCTGGAGACTTAAATTCATTTAGGTTAACCAGGTATTCCTCTACTTCCTCTTTACTTATTTTGTGCTGCATTTCCCCTATTGTGTCCTCTGCTCCATTTTCCTCAGGTTGAACATCCTTTTCCTTTTGTGAGAAGACTGAGGCAAAGAAGGTGTTGAGTAGTTCTGCCTTTTCTTTGTTCCCTGTTGGAATTCTCCATCTCCTCTGCACAGTGGCCCTACCATTTCCTTCTTCTTTCTTTTGCTATGGACATACCCAAAGAAGCCCTTTTTATTGTGCTTAACCGCTCTAGCAAGCCTGAGCTCATTCTGTGCTTTGGCTTTCCTGACTTTACCCCTACATGTGCTAGCTATTTGTTTGAATTCCTCTTTAGTGATTTCGCCACTTTTCCATTTTTTATACATCTCCCATTTAAAACTTAGTTCAGTTTAAAGTTCTTTTGTCATCCAACCCACTTTCTTGAGACATCTTCCATTTTTCCTTCTCATTGGAACAGTTTGAGATTGTGCCTTCACTATCTCCCTTTTCAGAAATTCCCATCCATCCTGAAATTCTCCTTTAGTATTTTTCACCATGGAATCACTCTGTGTTTCCCTAAGTTTGTTGAAATCAGCTCTTCTAAAGTCTAGAATGAGTGTTTGATTATGCCTAGCTTCTCCTTTCCACTGTATAAGAAACTCCAAGAGAACATGATCACTCCCACCTAAGGTTCCCACCACTTGCACGCCATTGACCAGGTCATCCCTGTTGGTTAGGATCAGATTTAAAATAGTTGATCCCCTTGTTGCCTCTTCCACCTTTTGGACAAAGAAATTGTCTTTGAGGCAAGTGAGGAATTTGCTAGACCAGGGGTAGGCAACCTTTCCCCTTTAAGGGCCGAGGGACTTCAGCTCCCAGAATCCCAGGAGCTATTGGCCAACATGGGACTATTGGCCAACATGGCTGAGACTTCTGGGAGCTGAAGTCCCTCGGCCCTTAAAGGGGAAAGGTTGCCTACCCCTGTGCTAGTCCTTGGAGTATTGGCTGAGTTTGACTTCCAGCAAATATCAGGATAGTTGAAGTCACCCATCACTACTATATTTCTCCTTTCTGAGTTGTGGTCATCTGTTCTAGAAAGGCATCATCCAATTCCTCAGTCTGACTTGGGGGTCTGTAGTAGACTCCTACTATAACATCCCTGTTGTTTCCTTCCCCTTTTTTATCCAGATGCTCTCCATCTGATTTCCAGGATGTAAGTCCTGGAACTCTTCACATGTGTAAACATCCCTGACATATAATGCTATTCCTCCTCCTTTCCTGTTTGGCCTGTTTCTCTTGAAAAGGTTATACCCCTGTATTTCTACATTCCAGTCATGAGACTCATCCCACCAGGTTTCAGTGATGCCTATTATATCTTATTTGTTTTGTTGTGCTAGGAGTTCAAGTTCATCTTGTTTATTTCCTATGCTGTGTGCATTAGTGTAGAGACATCTAAGAGAGTTTGTCTTTCCCACTTGCTGCCTATATGAGCAAAGCAAAGCAGCTTCATTTATATACCACTTCATACCATGCTAAGGGGTGTCTAGGTGGTTTACAGCTGTAAGCTCATTGCCCCCCAACAGTTGGGTACTCATTTTAGTGACCTCAGAAAGTTGCAGGCCTGAGTCTAGCCTGAGCCCTGGCTAGTATTGAACTTGCAACTTTGTGGTTTATGAGTGAGTGGCTGCAGTACAGGCATTTAACCACTGCGCCACCAGGGCTCCTGTTGTGCCCTTACATCATTTGCCTTGTTCCCTCTATAACACTTTTACTATTATCTCCAGCCCATGATGTACTTCTTTGGTCTTTTCCAACTCTATGATTCTATGATTCTAAGATACCTTTCAAGATACTGTCTCCCTCCCCAACATGACTCAGTTTAATGCCCTCCTGATCAAATGTTTGAGACTGTTGGCAAAAACGCTTCTGCCAACTGGTGTGAGATGCAGCCCATCTCTTGCTAGAAGTCCACCCTCATGGAACCGCAGCCCATGATCCAAGAATCCAAATCGTTCTTGGCAGCACCATCTGTGGAGCCAGTTATTCACGTCTGCTATCTTCCTCTCCCTTCCTGGACCATGCCCTTCAACTGGGAGAAGAGATAAGATAACAATCTGTGCGTCCAGCTCTTTCAGCTTCCTGCCCAAAGCCTCATAATCCCTTCTGATATTCTGAAGACTATGCCTTGCAGTATCATTGGTTCCCACATGGACCAAGAGGAAGGGGTAATGGTCAGTAGGCTTGACATGTAATGTAGTTTATGAGATGGTTCCCTTGAAAAGTGTCTAGAGACTGTAATCAGTGTAATGTGGAGCTGCAAGAAAGCTTTCTGGCACTTACTATATAGAATATGTTACACCAAACAATTTGCACTGATTTCCTGTTAGTTCCTGGGTTCAATTCAAGGTGCTGATTATTTTCTAATAGGCCCTGAATGGCTTGGGCCCAAGATAGCTGAAGTACTGCATCCTCCTTCATAAGCATGCGTGTCAGTTGTGGATGTCATCTGAATTCCTATTGTGACTTTCACCACTAAGCTGAAGTGAGCTTGGGAGTAACATAAGCCAGGGCTTTTTCAGTAGTGGCAGCCCATATGTGACGCTCTCTTTTGTAAGATCTGTATTTGATGGTTTTTAACAGAACTTTGGAAAGCAACCTCCTCAACTACAGTTCTCAAAATCCTCAAGTTAACATGCTGGGATGGTGTAGTCTGAAAAAGTAACTTTCCCAAACTCTTGTTTTTAGTCATTTAGACAATTTGTACCTTGCAAGATTTTACAAGGTTTAAAATGTTATTTTAATTGTCTGGTTTTGATATTGCTTTTCAGTAATTATTTCAAGACTGTATTGTTCTTCATTGTTATTGTTTTAAGAGAGATGTTTTCAGTTGCAAATTGCCTTGAAGGTCCTTTTGAAGACTGGAAAATGGCACAAAATGTCTTCATAGATTAAAAATGCAGAAATAATTTTGTTTGGGGACTGAATTTATTTATATTTGTGGGAGCTTTGATATTGAAGGCTTGTTTATGGTTTAAGGAAAGATGTTTTAAACAGAATTAAATTAAACCAAGTGAAATTCCAAGGGATTAGACCAGGGGTAGGCAACCTTATTGAGCCGGGGGCCGGGTTGCTGTCCCTCAGACAATTGGGGGGCCGAAGCACCAAAAATAAATAAATAAATAAATAAAATTTATATTTAAAAATTCAAAAATTTAAAAAATATATATGCATGCACACTCTCTCAGCCCCAGAAAAGCCATGGCAAAACCCCTGTGGAGATTTTGCCAAGAAAACCCCAAGAACTAGTAATAACAACAATAATCAATATCATCATGGGGGGGGGGTGGCAGGACCGGCCTGGGGGCCTTAGGTTGCCTACCCCTGGACTAGACCATTGTAATGATCATCCATAGATCATGGATCCATCTGTCTTTTCATGTATGTTGGGCAAAATTTATAAATAAAAAACAGGATTTAAAAAATCAGTATGGGGCAGAATTCCCTCTCCCTCTTTCTTTGGAATTGATGATTTAAACTTTGAATGTTAAAGTTAAGATTGTCCGTGCCACTGTATTTCCCATTTTTATGTATGATTGTGAAAGCTGAACAGTGAAGAAAGCTGATAGGAAGAATATCAACTCATTTGAAATGTAGTGTTGGAGAAAAGTTCTATAGATATCACAGACTGCTAAAAAGACCAATAATGAGCCCTAGAGCAAATCAAGTCTGATCTCTCCCTAGAAGCCAAGATGACTAAACTGAAACTCTTGTACTTTGGACACATCATGAGAAGACATGACTCACTAGAAAAGACAATAATGCTTAGTAAGGTAGAAGGCAGTAGGAAGGAAGACTGCATTACAGATGGATGGACTCAATCAAGGAAGCCACGGCCTGTCTGCAATAACTGAGCATGGCTTTTGAGAATAGGGTGACTTCAAGGTTTTTCATTCATAGGGTTGCCATAGGTCTATGTGTGAAAGGGATCTAGGAGTCCTAATAGACCACAAGTTGAACATGAGTCTACAGTGTGATGCAGCAGCTAAAAAGGCTAATGCAATTTTAGGCTGCATCAATAGAAGTATAGTGTCTAGATCAAGAGAAGTAATAGTGCCACTCTATTCTGCTTTGGTCAGGCCTCCCCTGGAATACTGTGTCCAGTTCTGGGCACCACAATTCAAAAAGGATGTTGAAAAACTGGAGCATGTCCAAAGGAGAGCAACAAAATGATGAAGGGTCTGGAGGAATGACTTAGGGAACTGAGTATGTTTAATCTGGAGAAGAGATGGTTAAGAGGTGATATGATAACCCGGTTTAAGTATTTGAAGGGGTGTCATATTGAGGAGGGAGCAGGCTTGTTTTCTGCTGCTCCAGAGGCTAGAATACGGAACAATGGATGCAAGCTACAAGAAAAGAGATTCCACCTCAGCATTAGGAGGAACTTCATGACAGTGGAACACTCTCCCTTGTAGAGTGGTGGAGTCTCCTTCTTTGGAGGTCTTTAAAGAGAGGCTGGTTGGCCATCTGTCAGGGGTGCTTTGATTGTGATTTTCTGCATGGCAGGGGGTTGGACTGGATGGCCCTTGTGGTCTCTTCCAACTCTATGATTCTATGATAAGTCGAAGTTGACAGCAGTTGACAACAGCAAAGCTGCAGGGGGAGGGGAGGCATAAAAGAGAATGAGAGGTGCAATAACATGACATGGGTGGGGAAGGGTGGGAGTCCTATGGTAGTATGCCATGCTGATTGATGGGGAGACAAAGTGAATAAGAGTGGGACACACAATGGTAGGATGTAAGAGAAAAGGTGAGAGAGAAATGGGAAAGAGGGTGTCTGAAGCACAGTGATGTGGTGGAATGAGCCACAAGGAATGAAGGCAGCAGGCTAGGCAGTGGTGGGAGGAGGAGGAAAGGAAAGGAAAGGGAGGGAGGGAGGGAGCCAGCAGCAGCAGAAATCCTCCAGGAGAGGGAATTGTGCTTTTCTTTATTCTTGGCACTCCGACAACTGCCTTACTCTGCTTGAGTAAGGCTCTTAATAACATGATTTTAAAAGTGTTTTTGAACATACAAGGCAACTGGTACTACATCAGTTCTGTTGTCCTCAACAAACCTGAGTCAGGTCAGCATGGTTGCTCTCAATTGCAGATATGGGCATGGACAGAGGTGCATGTAGTGATTTTTACTCTGTTGGTAATGGTCATCTGGAGAATCTGTATTGTTGGGGCATGTATGATCAGGGATCAACATGCAGAAGACTTACACCAGGAACAAGACGCCACAGAAGAGTCTCTACTGTGAAGTGCGGTGCAGGCTGCAAAGAAAAAAACTTCCCATGCAGAAGCTGTCAGCAAGGCAAAAACTGCTGGACTGCTGAGTTCTCATGAAGAGGCTTTTATTTTTGAGTATAGTTATATACATCAGACTGACAAAGTGCTACGACAGGCTCCTATTTACAATGCAACCACCACTCTGAGCATTTAGCTCACTCACTTATATACAATATCTCCCCCTGGGATTTGAGTCCAGCCCACTACTGGTATGTCACCCAGTTTCCTGTCACCTGATAGCCATGACTCTGCAAAAGTGAAGTTTGCTGACTTCATCTCCTGCCCTTCTGTCATCAGCTTCCTGTGACTCAGGACTCTTCAAATAATGAATCATCATGTTTCCCAACTGAACTCAGGTTACCTTTTTACCTTTGCTCCAGTTTCATGCCATAGCCACATCTATGACATTTTCTACCCAGAGTGCAATTTACTCTGACATATATAGTTGCTAATGTGTATCGCTTCAATCACTTAAAATCTTCTTGCAACTCTTCCTTGGTTGAAATGGTTGCAAACTCTGTGCCTGGGTCATCCTGCACCCCTTTGTTTCTAAGAAAGTTCCTGCTCTGAAATGAGTGTTTGCAAATGTTGCTGCTGGTCACTTGCTTTAATAGTCTACATGTGTCTTGGGCATGCTGAAGGCTTCTAGGACTGAAACCTTTAGCCAGCTCTGAAATGGATGCTTACAATTATTTTTTTATTCACTCACATTCTCTGAATGTATTTATTATGTTGGACATGCTTCAAGCATTTGGAGCTGACAGCTTTCCATGTACAGCAATATGTGTTCATAACTTTTCTTGTCAGACTTCTGTTGCAAATTGAACAAACATTCTGATGCCCCAAGCAGGACTAATAACTCATGTTTTGCTACTAAAATGGTAACTATTTTTTAATGCATCTCATCTCCTCTACATCCAAGGCAAAACCTCATTGGAGTCATAGGTAATGAGTGTGAAGATTTATCTCTTTAATTTTTGCTTTTTCGTTCTAGTGGTCCTGAATCATCTCCCAGCTCAACCATGTACTCATGTCATCGGCAGTTCATCTTGAATGCTGCCAACGTATATCTAGTATACCCATATTGAACTTGCTTATCTTAACAAGGGTTGAGATATCATTTCTATAAAACTTTATAATGATTTTCTCTTTAGTTATGCCATTCTATTAGCTTATCTCATTAGTAAAGATGGTTTTCCACCTTTCATCTGTTAATTTCTTTTCCACAGTCATTACTCCATTTAATTTTAACCTACTGTTTTTTTAACAGCCACCTCTTTTTGTAACAATAAGTCATAAATGATGAAGATGCCTTTAGAAGATTTTAATTTCAACATAAACTTTTCAATAGAAGTCAAGTTCTTCATGGTGCCCTCATTTGTGCTAACATCTCTTACTTGAAAATGAGGATATAACAAAAGACTATTGTTTCATAGGCTCACACATTTTGCCATCCTGAAATATCTCCTTGCTCTCCCTCCCTCACAAATGCACACACTAATCTTGTTAAAACTACAGCATTTCCTGTAATTGTAAATTCCCTACTAATGTCCTTATCTTTTATTCTTAATTAAAGATGGGAACTTGATTTATATTTTGACTGTTTCTCAAGTCAACAGCAATACTTCCACCAAAGGATTCTTAGCAATCTGTTGTGGACAATTTTTCTTGTCATATCATAACAAACTGTACAATGGCATGTCTTTTTTTTCCCAGAAGAAAGATCAAGATACCAAATGTTAGTAGAAGCTTTATTTATTTAAAAATAAAGAGCTAGCAGGAAAGATGCAGGTGCCTAGAAAGTGGAGAGGAATGAACAAGAGGAGAGCAGGTTTTGGTTGGGGAAAAGAGCAAAAACATGAGTGTGTGTGGGTGTGTGGGTGGGTGACAGACATAAGGAGAAAGAGCAAAAGGGGGAGGACAGAAAGAGCATAAAAGTGAACAAAACTAGAGATGCCAGGTATCTTTTGGGAGGCAGATCTGTATATGCCATGCAGCCTTCCTTGGCCTATTGAACTAGCTTATTGCCCTTTGGTGTGGCAAAAGCCACTTTTCCATCACCAGAGTTAAGGTTCAGTTGTGGGCCCACTTGCCTTCTGCACTTGGATTAAGGAAGGGATGCCATCTTGCCTTTCACCTTAGGCAACATCCCTTAGTCAAAGTGCTGGCTGTCTTGTGCAGGGACCCATTGACTCTTGGAGCAACCAACCACAGGCAGGTACAGCTGCTACCAGGGTATATGAGGTATGTTAGTGGGTAGGTATGTGTATACGAGTATAGGATGAGGTACATTATTTTTATATTCTTAACTTCTCAGCATATTGTATCATGTGTGTTGCTCTATTTTATTATTCTCCAAATTTATATCTTGTACTTTCCACACACAAGTGTTCTCAGTGCAGCTCACATTCTAATAAAATAACAGCCCAGCATAATGAAAACACCCCCCAATCAAAATATTAGTAGAAAGAAGCACATATAACATTTTGAAAACTAAAAACAAAATCCTCTGTCCAATTGTAAGATTTTAAAAGCTTGAGTGAAAAATGCACATCAATATTCCATATTAGCTACTTAGGTCCTAAACACTACTTCTTTCTGCCTTTCCTACCATTATTGGCTTTTCTAATGATTCATGCCTTTTCAAGATGTGGCCAAAATACAACAGTCTCAATTTAGTCATCTTGATTTCCAGGGAAATCAGGCTTGATCTGTTCTATGACCCATTTTTTGTCGTTTTGTTCTATGACCTATTTGAGGTTTTGTCAGCACTCTTCCCCAAAATGTCTCAAATGAATTAATTTTCTTTCTATCAGCTTTCTTCTCTCTGTGGCTGTCACATCTGTACGTGGTGATGGGAATACTATGGCTCTTGGATGATACAAACTTTGGCGTTCAGTGTTATATCTTTGCATTTTAGGATCTTATCTAGTTCTTTCATAGCTGCCCTTTGCATTTCTAGTCTTCTGGTTTCTTGATTTCAGTCTCCATTCTGATCAATGTTTGTTCCAAAGTATGGAAACTCTTTGACTATTTCAATTTCCTTGTCATCTAGGATGAATTTATGTGGTGGTTCTGTGATTATTATTTTTGTTTTCTTGATATTCAGTATAATGCCGCTTTTGCACTTTCTTCCTTGAATACAGAACAAAGGGATTTTGTAGCACCTTTGTGACAAACTGCAAAATAGGTTGTAGCACAACATACAGAACAGTTACAGTTACTTTGTCTTATGAATCTATAAATACAATACTGAATGCCAACCCTTATCTAGTGCTGAAATGATACACGAGTAGGGGTGTATTCAAAAGTCAAAATCTCACTGGAGAGTGTATTCAAAAGTCAAGAGGGAGAGTCACCACTTTGTCTCCAGCTGCCTCTTCGGAAGGTATGGACACTTGGAGGAATCTCTTTTGGCAACGTCGTGTTTTCAAAGATGTTGAGTTTCTCAGTCACAGAATCACTGGTTATTCTTCACACTACAAACATTCAGTTTTACCTGCCTGTTAAATGGGCAAATATTTCCTTGAATGCCTTTTTATGGTCTTCATCATATGCTGTATGTAGTTGCTGTGATCAGACAACTTTGAAATGTTATTTTTGTGGCCTACAGCTGTGTAGTCCAAAAACGTAACTTCTCCACATTCTACATGTGATGATGTATAGCAGGGGTAGGCAACCTTTTTGAGCCGGGAGCCGGGTTGCTGTCCCTCAGACAATTGGGGGGCTGAAGCACAAAATAAATAAATAAATATTTTTTTAAAAAATATTTTTTTAAAAAATATATGCATGCACACTCTCTCAGCCCCAGAAAATCCATGGCAAAACCCTTGTGGAGATTTTGCCAAGAAAACCCCAAGGACAAGTAATAACAACAATAATCATTATTATCATGGAAATGACTGGAAGGCAGGCCCACAAACAAGCAGGGATGCATGCACACTGTCTCAGCCCCAGAAAAGCCATGATGGCAAAACCCCTGTGGAGATTTTGCCAAGAAAACCCCAAGAACAAGTAATAACAACAATAATCAATATCATCATGGCGGGCAGCGGCAGGGGGCTGCGTTGGCAGGACCGGCCTGGGGGCCGCATCCGGCCCCCAGGCCTTAGGTTGCCTACCCCTGATGTATAGTCTGTAGCTGGATTCACCTACTTGAGTTATTTGCTTATCATGATTGTTGGATGCTTGAAATCTGGATTGTGTCAGAATAGTCTGTGTTGGCATTGTACCATGTGAGTGTGTTGCTGGGTGGTAGTATGGCATCAGACAGTACAGATCTGTATGTAAGGGTGCATTTCCTATAAAGAGTTGGATAGTTGTACACAGAACATTTTCAGTAGGTTCTCTGGCCTGGCCCAGCCACACCCAACCCAGGTATCAAAGCTTTGCTTCCTGAAAGGTAGCAACCCAAATTTTTGGCTTTCATGGCAAATTGTTAAATAGTAGCATATGTTTAAAATAATAACAAGCTGAATGGAGAACAAAAGAACAATAAGCAGCCTTTTGCCCTTTTCAAAAGTTCTAATTTTAAAGCAAAACAATGATCCCACTTCTGGGATCTGCTCCCTGCTGCTTAAGCACCACATTCTTGCACTAATTTCTAATTGCATTTCCTTTGAAATTGTCTGACTAGATTCTATTTGTTGCAGAAACCAACAGTATCCCATCTGGGTATTCTTGAATTTCTTATTCTCATTTCTCAATCTTTCCCAGAACTGGAAAACCACATGCATAGTAGGCTTCCGGCTGTGCTTGTTCCATTCATAGGTTCCCCAAGATCTGTGTTAATAGGTCTGAAGCAAAGATTTGTTACTATATGTGATCAAATGGAGAATTCTTTATTCTGCTCTTGCATGTTTTCTGTTTGGACTGCCATGCAGTTAATGTCCTTAACTTTTTTTAGGGGGGTGGGGGTGGCAATCATAGACCCCTTTGAAAATCTGATACCCAATAAAGAAAAAGAAAAGAAAAGAAAAAGAAAATCTGATGAAAGCTGTGGACACTGTCCTTAGAA
The DNA here is from genome assembly GCA_026167975.1 of Phrynosoma blainvillii. Classification (NCBI taxonomy): domain Eukaryota; kingdom Metazoa; phylum Chordata; class Lepidosauria; order Squamata; family Phrynosomatidae; genus Phrynosoma; species Phrynosoma blainvillii. Next base: position 245,972,831 of record JANUYF010000004.1, read on the forward strand.
AAATTAAAAACACAATTTAAACGTAAATACAACACAAGTTGCACCAGTGCTCTCAGTGCATCCAGAAGTGATGCTGCATCATTTACAGTTCCAGGATTTAGCTTGGGGGGCAAGGGGACCCAAACCAACAAGAGTTTGTGACAATTTGTGTATGTTTTCAGCATTGGGAGCAGGGCAAAACTTTAGCATATATATATATATATATATATATATATATGACCTTCTGAGGTGCAGTCTTGCGTATTATCTGCCATATTGTAACTGCAAGGCTGAGAGACAGTGAGTCAGTTGCTTGAGTCCATCTGCTCAGTTCAAGAGAGAGGCAAGGTTTAGACTAGAGATGCCCAGTGCTGTTTCTGTCGCCTTCAGGGCCCCATAGGGCTCAGTTTTTTGTTTTTGTTTTGCTCCAGAATACTCCCAAATTAACTCTAGGGGATGTAGAGGGCATTTCTACCACCTTTGGAGTGGTCTCTTGCTCACCCCAGGTACAAAAACAATTTTTGCAAACTTTGAGAAAAAATAATTGCCCCAAAATGCTCCAAAATATTCCCTGGAGTGTGTGGGGTACATTTCCACTACATTTTGTGGGTCCCCTGGGCCAATTTAACCCCAGAGAACCCTTTGTAAAAACCCAGAACACTATGAAAATGGCTCCATACCCCCAGAGTTGTTTTGGGAGTAGGAGGGTTTTTAAAAGATATTCATTCATTCATTTATATGGGAGCAGTTTTGGCCCTCCAAGGTCTCCAAGAGGGCTAATGTAACCTCCTAGCCTTCTACCCATCCTGATTTAGACTACAGGAATATCCTTGCAGATTTCTAGGTATTTGTATTCAAACTATTCACTTTTTGTTGGGGATGGGGGAGGTGGGACCTGAGAGGTGTTCAGAATCAAGCCCTTGAACTTAATTATAAAACTATGAATGCTCAAGTGTGGTGACACCAATACAGATGATTATATTATGAACCAATGATCTCTTATTTGAATAATAAGATTTATTTCTGTAAATGAGCTGACCTGCATAATTCCACTTGAGGAAAAGGTCAAAAATTTTCCAGTTGTATGTTTTCTGAACAGATGTAGAAATACAGTTCATGTGGGCTTTATTCAGCTCTGACTGCAATAATATTTCAATATTTCCAAAAAATCAGATAACACAGTGACTATGGTGTGGGAAAAGAGGAGGATACTGATTTATTTGGGGAGATAGGCATGATTGCTAAAGCATAACATTCTGGTCAGGCTTTGTTCATCCATAGATGGAAGGGAAAGATAAAGAGATAAAGGCCCCACTAGCTGGACTTTGGCCAAGGGGTTTGTGTGTGTGTGTGTGTGTTTGTAAGTTGCTTTTGGATAAGATGACCTTTACTTTAGTTTCTGTTGCCTTCCAGATCTGCTCCGAGCACCTGGGACATATCTTTCCCAATTCAGTGTGACTAAAGTATTTTTATTGCTTCTTCTCACAGAGAAGATCATCTGGACACATCATTCGGTCTTGTAAATTTCGAGCAGGCTATGACTGGACTGCAGAAAAGGGTCAAGATTACAGAGTGTGTGGCATCAGCATGAGCAGGAGTTGTGGGCAGCATCACTCTGTATGAGGAACTAACCTATTGTATTAACTGTTTAAAAAATACACAAGGCATGTATTTGCATTTCTTGTGCCTGGAGGTCATGGGGTGTGGCCCTTGTCTACTTGGGGTTGATGTTGATGGGGAGTTACTTGTTAGCACATGTAACATTTTGTTGCCTAATTAAGGAAATAAGCCACCTAATTAACAAAAAAATAGAGAATAAACTACGGATACAAATACAAATCTTTACATTGTGCATTCTAGTATTGTTAAAAACTGGTAAAAATCGCTCATTTTCAGGCTGGACTCAAATTTCTCTGAGGATCAAATTAGACATTAGTGGGAAAATATATTGCCTGCAATTAATTCATTTTCCCTTTCCCAAAGGTTTTTCCTCAAAGATGTTTGCCTCTGCAATCACACTTGCAAATTAAGCCTGTGCTTATGTTTCAAAGACCAAACATAAATGAAAGCATGCTAAATGCAAGTTACATAACTGCTATGACAGACTATTTCAGGGAACAACTTTTCTAAAAACATGCTATACATATCCCTTAGTTTGACTAAAGAAGTGACCAGTAGGGTGCCACAGGGGTCTGTCCTGGGCCCAGTGTTATTCAACACCTTTATCAATGAATTGGATGGAAGAATTGGGGGCATACTTATCAAATTTGCAGATGACACTAAATTAGGAGGAGTAGCTAATACCCCAGAAGACAGGATCAAAATTCAAGAAGTCCTTAATAGATTAGAAAGCTGGGCCAAAGCTAACAAAATGAATTTCAACATGGAGAAATGTAAGGTACTGCACTTAGGGCAAAAAAATGAAATGCATAGATATAAGATGGGGGACACCTGGCTAAACAAGACTACGTGTGAAAGAGATTTAGGAGTCCTAGTAGACCACAAGTTGAACATGAGTCAACAGTGTGATGCCGCAGCTAAAAAGGCCAATGTGATTTTAGGCTGCATCAATAGAAGTATAATGTCTAGATCAAAGGAAGTAATAGTTCCACTCTATTCTGCTTTGGTCAGGGCTCACTTGGAATACTGTGTCCAGTTCTGGGCACCATAATTCAAAAAGGATGTTGACAAATTGGAGACTGTCCAGGGAGGGCAACAAAAATGATGAAGTGTCTGGAAACCATGTCTTATGAGGAAGGACTTAGGGAGCTGGGTATGTTTAGCCTAGAGAAGAGACGGTTAAGGGTTGATATGATAGCCCTGTTTTAAATATTTGAAGGGATGTCACATGGAGGATGGAGCAAGCTTGTTTTCTGCTGCTCCAGAGACTAGAACATGAAACAATGGATGCAAGTTACAGGAAAAGAGATTTCACCTCAACATTAGGAGGAACTTCTTAACAGTAAGAGCTGTTCAACAGTGGAATACGCTCCCTTGGAGAGTGGTGGAGTCTCCTTCTTTGGAGGTCTTTAAACAGAGGCTGGATGGCCATCTGTCGGGAATGCTTTGATTGTGATTTCCTGCATGGCAGAGGGTTGGACTGGATGGCCCTTGTCTCTTCTAACTGTATGATTCTATGTGACTATGTGATTCTGTGAGTCTGAATTCATTGTCACTTTGAAGTCATGTTACATCTGGATCGGACTGTCTTCATGGGCCAGAATACTGAGGGATCAATCAGTTTACAGTTTACGATAGTTTACTCAGAACCAAAGGGATATACTGGTGTAGCCCAGAACTTGGAAAATTACTTTTCCAAAGTACAGTTACAATTCTAACCCCCTTTAGTTGGATGATGGTGTAAGTTCAATTGTTAAAAAGTGATTATTTTCATCTGTATTTCTCAGAATTAACAAAATTTTTTTATCTATTTCATGATGTAAAACAGATATCTGAATGCTACAAGCCACTGGCCTTTCCTCTTTTTCTGTCTACCATGTTGTTGTCTCAACCACCACAACAGAACCCTATGCATGAGGCATAGCATGGACCAACACTTGCATCTGGTGATATCCCTTTTCCACCATTTAGTGAGGCCAAACTTCCAACTATAAAAGAAGTAACAAGATGGTAGTTCCACTACAATTGAATTGACATTATCCCTTGTTGAGTCACAATTTAAATTTTATACTCTTTATGTCTTCATTGCTGGGGAAATTGATTAATTGCAAATAACTAATTTTTGAAATGTGGGTTACTTAAAAGTAGTTCCCTTGAAGCTCTACTATACTTTTTAACTTCTGTCCCTCAACAGCTATTCTGTGAATATCTGAATGTGTTCCAGTTTTAAAGATTGGAGTTTGCAATAAATGTACTTGAAAAACATTTCACAGCTCGCATCTAGGAGCGAGGACAGATTTTATGTGAAGTGCAAGTTTACATCCAGAATTTTCAACTCTACTTGGCACTAGTGATTCTGTAATTATTTCTGTGGGACCAACATGCCCTACTTAATCCTCACAGTATAGTGTCACACATTTTCCATTACGTCTTATTTATGCAAACATATAATGTGATGTTGTTTCAAGCCTAGTCTGCATAGCTGGAACTGAAAAAAGAAATGAATGACAGCATATTTATATGGCTGTCACAACTCTGCTTGTCTTTTTACCTCTGCCTGCTATGGTAGCTATTCTGGAAAACTGGTGTTACTGCTGGAGATACAATTTTCTCCAGAAATCTAAGCTGTTACTACATTGTTGACATAGGTGGGTGCTGTACTGGAATGTATCCAGAAAACATTTCTGACTTTAGCTCATTAGCATTTGCTATGAACACCATAAAACTGGGAAAAGGCAGATTTGCCATTAATCCATGCAAAGGATCTATAGCCAGCCATGCTTCTTTTGCTTATATTCACTTTCCATGTATTTCTGTATATGCTTTTCCATGTATTCCTGTATACTGGTTCAGATTGTGATGTGTTGGAAGCTAAGTTCATCTGAGATTTTTATCTCTGCATTGAACAAGCTTTCATTTGTTCCTTAATTTTTCCTTTGGTATATAATGGAACTTGAAGTTGTCAGCAAAGCATACAGGGTGGAAATTGTCCTTTCTAATGGTACAAAAGGTATGTGGATGGAAATCTCACTTTATAATAATACAAAGTCTGTGGGCCAGGGATGAGTTGGTGATCAAAACATCAAGAAAACCACAAAGGTCATTGACACCATACTAAACAGACTGAAAAAATTATAGCACTCTAGAAAATAGGTATAGTGGGGAACAATGGTTACAGAGGGGAAATGTGGAAGTGGGGACTGCAAAATGTTAGAATGTGTTGTTCCTCTGGGCCTCACTTTCCTGCTTTTTGCTTATAACATATTTTTGAGTGTAGTGTTTGAGATAAATATAGATGCAAATAGATGGACAATTTTACATTCTGTCAGAGAGTTGGGATAAGTGAATTCCAGTCCTCAACTTAAGCCTTGTCTGCACTGGCCACAATACTCTGGAGGCAGCCCAGGGTATCCTGGCCCTGTTACCTGCCCTGAACTATTACCTGCCCCTCCATTCCCATGATGCAGCAGCTGTTTGCACAGGCATCCTGCTGGGCCATCCAGCATGTTTGCTACCACTGTGGGTCGATTGCTTCTGAGGTCAGAATGAAGTACCCAGTGATGGTCACATGCCTGAGTGCCTCCTCTGGCCTCAGAGCAAGTGATCTGTGGTGACACCAGATGCACTAGGCAGCCCAGGAGGGCACTCATTCAGAGCTGCTGCAGTGCAGGAACAGAGGGTTCCGGATCTTCCTGGAAGATCTGGAGCAACAGTATGTTATTTTAATCCATTTTAAGTCTGGTATAGCCTGCTTCCGGTACTGAACATGCTGGACATTGTCCAGACTCCTTGCACCAGAACTAGGGTTTGGGATCTGAACAAGATGACACCAGAACAGCACAGGGGGAATGGACCTTTTGATCCATGCAGACAAGGGCTTTGTTTTAGGCAGTGGACCTGGCTCAGGAGGGAGGGAGTGGGGATGGGGATGGACTAAAGGAGGGAGGACACAAGGGAAGGGAAGGAGGGAGACCCAGGGAGGCATAAGGAGATGGGTAGGAAAGCAAACAAACAATGATGGGAGGAATAACATGGGAGACAAACAGCTACTGGGCAGCAGTAGTGGTGGGTGTCACTGATAGGAGTGAATTGTGACACGATAACATTGGTTTACACTGTGCACAGGGAGGTGTAGGTGGCCCTCTTTGTGTAAAGCCATCATCACCTAGTAAACCCTATGATGAGACTCCCCAAGTGAGACACAGGTAGGATCAGAGCATTAACAGAAAGGGAAGGAGGGAGAGAGAAAGGGATATCACATATGCAAGATTAGCCAAGGGCATAAGAAAGATGACAAGACAAATAGCAGACACCCTTACAAAGGCAAATAGCATCCAAAGCAGCTTTACACATAAGATAGGGATGTGGAATGTGAGGAGCATGAGCCAAGGGAAGCTAGACATAGTAAAAATGGAAATGCAACACATGAACATAGCAATACTGGGGGTGAGTTAGATAAAATGGACAGGAATGAGCCACTTTGAATCAGACAACTATACAGTTCTACAGTGTTCTACTCAGGGAATGAAAAGACAAAAAGAGACAAGGTGGCTTTCATACTAAGAAAAGATGTGGCAAAAGCAGTCAGCGGACACAATGCAAAATCAGACAGAATCATATCAGTAAGGCTCCATGATAAACCTGTGAATATCACCATAATTCAAATATATGCACCCACCACAGAGGCAGAACAGGAAGAAATTGATAGATTCTATTAAGGAGTACAGGAAGAAATTGACAGCACACCAACACAGGATGTCAAGCTGATCATTGGAAATTGGAACATGAAAGTTGGAAGCAAAGAAGAATAAAAAAGAGTAGGCAGATTTGGATTAGACAAAAGAAATGAAGCAGGTGAGCATCTGATAGATTTTTGTGAAGCCAATAATAACCCATTCATTGCAAACACATTTTTCATACAACCAGAAAGAAGGCTACACACATGGACATCACCATATGGTCAACACAAAATCAAATAGGTTATATAATTGGAAGCAAAAGATGGCGAAACTTTATACTGGTGGTCAAGACTAGACCAGGCCTCGACTGCGGCACAGATCACGAACTACTCATATCAATAATAAGAGTAAGACTCAAGAAGAAAAAAAACCCAGTGATTATATGATCTAAATAATATCTCAACAGAATTTACTGACAACATAAGAAACAGATTTGCATTACTAAGCATAATTGACCGAGAACCAGAGGAACTACGGTCTGAAGTCAGGGACATAATAAAAGAAGAATGCAGATGGACATTTTCAATAAAAAAGAAAAAGAAAGAGAAAAAACCATGGATGACAGAAAAAAACACTACAAGCAATAAAGAAAAGAAGAAAAACAATAGGGAGACAGAAACAAACTAAGAATTATGAATGCAACAATACAATGGCTTGTGCAGAAAGATAAAGAAAATTACTACAATGACCAATGCAGAGAAATAGAAGACGGGAACAAAAAGGGAAGAACAAGAGATCTATTTCACAAGATCCGGGAAATCAAAGGAAAATTCAAACCAAGGACTGGGATGATCTATGACAATAAAAATAACATAATTCAAGCCCAGGAAGGAATAAAAAGATGTTGGATGCAATACACAGAAGAATTATACAAAAGAGATGGCAAAATGAAGGACACATGGAATTAAGAGCCATATGAAGATGAACCCCAAATTCTAAAAAGTGCAATAAGAGAAATAGCAAAAATAAAAATAAAAAAAATCACCAGGAATAGATGATATTCCAATTGAACTGCTGCAGTCCACACTGAGAGTCAGCTCTAGTGCTAACCAACATATGTCAACAGATATGGAAAACAAAATGATGGCCAACAGATTGGAAGTGATCAATATACATCCCCATCCACCAAAAGGGAGACACAAGAGACTGCAGCAAGTATAGAACAATAGCACTGATCTCCCATGCAAGCAAAATCTTGCTCAAAATTCTACAACATAGACTCCAACCATACATGGGCAGACAAATCCCAGAGATCCAAGCAGGGTTCAGGAAAGGAAGAGGCACGAGGGACCACACTGCAAACATACAATGGCTAATGGGGCACACCAGGGAATTCCAAAAGAAAATCAGCATATGCTTTCTAGACTATAACAAAGCCTTTGACTGCATCATGAAAGGCTATGGAATGCTCTTAAAGACATGGGAGTGCCAACACATCTGATAGTCTTAATGAAGAATCTGTACTCAGGACAAGAGGCTACTGTCAGAACAGAACACAGAGAAACAGAATGGTTCCCAATTGGCAAAGAAGTCAGACAAGGCTGAATCCTTTCACCCTATCTGTTCAACTTGTATGCAGAACATATTATAAGAAAAGCAGGCTTGGACACAGAAGAAGGAGTGAAAATAGGAGGAAGAAATATCAACAATCTAAGATATGCAGATGACACCATAGTACTAGCAGAAACCCTCACAGACCTGGAACACCTACTAAGGAAGATCAAAGAAGAAAGTGCAAAGACAGGCTTAATGTTGAACATAAAGAAAACAAAAATAATGACCACCGAGGACCTTCACAAGTTCAACCTAGACAATGAAGAAATAGAACTAGTAAAAGAATTCCCATACCTGGGATCAAACATTGATAGAAATGGGGACTGAGTCATGAAATCAAAAGAAGAAAGAATGGAAAGGGTGGCTATGAAAGAACTAGAAAAGATTCTAAAATGTGAAGATATACAACTCAGAACAAAAGTTAGAATCCATTGTATTCCCTATTACCATGTATGTTTGTGAGAGCTGGACAGTTAAGAAAGATGATAGGAAGAAAATCAATGCATTTGAGATGTTCTGGAGAAGAGTGCTGAGGATCCCATGGACAGCCAAAAGGACAAACAAGTGGGTCCTAAAGCAGATCAAGCTGGAAACCTTCCTGGAAGCTAAGAAGACCAAACTGAGGCTGTCATACTTCAGACACATCATGAGAAGGGAGGACTCTTTGGAAAAAACAATAATGCGGGAAAGGTAGAGGGAAGTAGGAAGAGAGGAAGGCCACATGCTAGATGGATGGACTCCATTAAGGCGGTTACGGTTATTAAGGGGTTGCAGGAATTAAACAGAGCAGTGGAGGACAGAGGGTCTTGGAGATGTCTCATCCATAGGGCCACCATGAGTCGAGATAGACTCGAGGGCAGTTAACAACAACAACAAACCTTGCTCAGCACAGTCTTAGCCAGGGGTAGGCAACCTAAGGCCTGGGAGCCGGATGCGGCCCCTGAGGTCTTTGGACCGCCCCCAGGCTGGTCCTGCCGCCACCACTGCCACCCGCCATGATGATATTGATTATTGTTGTTATTACTTGTTCTTGGGGTTTTCTTGGCAAAATCTCCACAGAGGTTTTGCCATGGCTTTTCTGGGGCTGAGAGAGTGTGCATGCATATTTTTAAAATTTTTATTTAAAAAAAATATTTATTTATTTATTTATTTTTGGTGCTCCCCCCCCCCCCGATTGTCTGAGGGACAGCAACCTGGCCGCCGGTTCAAAAAGGTTGCCTACCCCTGGTCTTAGCTTTGAGGAATTATGAATACTGGGTGGATATAGGCCATAATGATTCAGTACAAGAACAGAGAAATTGGTTGTTATTGCAGAGTTGAACATCCTGAAATTAGCATATTGTGTCTGTCTCCATCTCTGTCTCTATCTCTTATTTAAAGTTTCTAATCTTTTAAGACTGTGAAGATAGTTTTGAAAGTGCATGTGTAATACCTGGAAAATCCAAAAAGCCAGCAGGGGGAGCTGAGCTGAATTTTCATGCATTGTTATTTAATGCTTCATATGGCCAGCAAATGCAGAATAATATGCACAAATCTGCAGATTTGCCTAAGATGCATTGCTTGTACAGATTGCAGAATTCAGTTATCACCACAGCCCTGGGTTACACAGATTCCCCCCCCCACACACACACACACACCTGTAATATATGTACATTTTTAAAAAAATGCATATTGGCACTGGAGAACACAGCAGCAATTGAATCATCTGTTTGGCTTCACCTAGTGAAAATCAGAAGAGTTTTTGCTTTCTTTTGCAATGTTATTTTCTTGGCCTTTCCCTCACCTTGTTTTTGACAAATTATCTTCCACATTTTTTTCAATGTGGTGTTCAGTATATGCAACTCTATTCGGGTAGAAAGCAGATGGTATACAATGGCTCCTCTTCATCTTGGAAATAAGTGCCCAGCGGGTGCCATAGGGTTCTGTCCTGGGCCCAGTACTATTCAACATCTTTATCAATGACTTGGATGAAAGAATAGGGGGCATACTTATCAAATCTGCAGATGACACCAAATTAGGAGGAATAGCTAATACCCCAGAGGACAGGATGAAAATTCAAAACGACCTTAATAGATTAGAAAGGTGGGCCAAAGCTAACAAAATGAATGTCAACATGGAGAAATGTAAGGTACTGCACTTAGGGCAGAAAAATGAAATGCATAAATATAGGATGGGGGACACCTGGCTTAATGAAACTATATGTGAAAGGGATCTAGGAGTCCTAGTAGACCACAAGTTGAACATGAATCAACAGTGTGATGCGGTAGCTAAAAAGGCCAATACGATTCTAGGCTGCATCAATAGAAGTCTAGTGTCTAGATCAGGGGAAGGCAACGTTTTTAAGACCTGGGCCGGTCTCCCGTAGCCCAGGTCTCGGCTGGGCTGAGGAGGGGGAATGGAACCCCCTTTGCCACCGCTGCAGCTGCAGCGCGCGCAACCACAGCCACCGTGGCACATCTCGCGCAAGAGTACTGCGCATGCACAAACGTGTCGTGACTGCCATTTTGATTTCTAAAATGGGCCTCCTGGAAGCCCAGCGCCACCGAGGGTCCCCCCAAGGAGGCTTGCCTCGGCGGTGACGGGCCTCCTAGAAGCCCAGCGCCACGGAGGGTCCCCCCCCAGGAGGCTTGCCTCGCTGGCGACGGGCCTCCTAGAAGCCCAGCGCCACCGAGGGTCCCCCCCGGGAGGCTTGCCTCGCTGGCGACTGGCCTCCTAGAAGCCCAGCGCCACCAAGGGTCCCCCCGGGGAGGCTTGCCTCGGTGGCGACGGGCCTCCTAGAAGCCCAGCGTCACCGAGGGTCCCCCCGGGGAGGCTTGCCTCGGCAACAACGGGCCTCCTAGAGGCCAGGCGCCACCGAGGGTCCCCCCGGGAGGCTTCCCTCTGTGGCGACGGGCCTCCTCCCAGCCGCCGTGGCTGCCATTTTGGAGAACAAAATGGCGTGCACAGCGCGCGGGGCCGCGTAGCGACCAAAACAGGCGGCGGTGGCGGCGGCGGCGGCGGTGGCGGCAGGGGTCCGCCTGGGCCAGTAAGTCCGGCGACCTGGGCCGGAACCGGCCCGGGGACCGTAGGTTGCCGACCCCTGATCTAGATCAAGTGAAGTAATAGTGCCACTGTATTCTGCTTTAGTCAGGTCTCACCTGCAATACTGTGTCCAGTTCTGGGCACCACAATTCAAAAAGGATGCTGACAAGCTGGAGCGTGTCCAAAGGAAGGCAACAAATGGTGAAGGGTCTGGAAACCATGCCCTATGAGGAACGACTTAGGGAACTGTGTACAAATTGGAGAAGAGACAGTTAAGAGGTGATATAATAGCCCTGTTTAAGTATTTGAAGGGATGTTCCCCCTGCTGGCTTTTTGGATTTTCCAGGTATTACACATGCACTTTCAAGTTTAAATATTTGAAGGGATGTCACATTGAGGAGGGTGCAAGCTTGTTTTCTGTTGCTCCAGACATCAGGACCCAGAATAATGGATGCAAGCTACAGGAAAAGAGATTCCTCCTCAATATTAGGAGAAACTTCCTGAGAGTAAGGGCTGTTCAACAGTGGAACACGCTCCCTTGGAGAGTGGTGGAGTCTCCTTCTTTGGAGGTCTTTGGAGGTCTGGATGGCCATCTGTCGGGTATGCTTTGATTAGAAGTTCCTGCATGGCAGGGGATTGGACTGGATGGCCCTTGTGATCTCTTCCAACTCTATGATTCTGTGATTCTATATACCCTCAGATCTTACCTGGATAGAATCCAGGCATTGAGTATTTGGAACTTCTATATATGAGCATTTGGGCATGTACATTTTATTAAAAAATCTAATATGGGCTTATATTGTCACCGGCTTGGATAATACTGTTTCAATAAAATGTAAGCTAAGGGATGAGTGTGACTTGCAGTGAAAGAGTTGGATATGTTCAAATTATAATTTTCATTAATAATGATGTCCACTAGCCCCCATATATCTAATCTTCAATTAACTTCTCAAAAGATCTCTTAACAGGTTAGAGAAGCACAATTTCCCCTTGAAGAACCTGTGCTGGTTTGACCTGAGAAGGTTATACAATTACTGTACCAGCATGCTCTTAATTAGACTGTCCATAATTTTCCTTGGCATGACAGTCTGTGTGAAAGGTCTGCAGTTTCTAAAATCTCTTGAAGGTGATCTGTACCATATGTATCTGCTCTCCCAGCCTTGAAGCTCATCTGTGCTTTAGTACAGAAATACAGTCATCCCTCCCGATTTGTGAGGGATCCATTGTGGACGGACACACACACACCCTGGTGGATCAGGAAAATTGCAAATATTCAAGCCCCATTGATTTTAGTGGCGGTGTGCACCCGGGCGCATACGCCATTTTGTCCCTCTGTGCTTGCTGTTCACGAAGGACTGAGACCGCAGACTCGAAGTCTGCGAACAGGGAGGGGTGAGTGTAAAGTGAATTGTAGGAAGTATTACATTTCCATTGTGATAAGTTGGTTCCCCCCCCCCAAAAAAAGAAATAACTTGCAATAGGAACTACCATTTTGACCCAAAATTAAAATCAAACTATTACGCTGCTGCGTAAGGACTCCTTACAAATGGAGTCAACTGAGATGGGGAATTCAGAAAGTCAGGAATGATTGTCACTGTGTTTATGTACCTCTGAATCTGAAATAGACCAGTCAGGGTTTAGTTTCAGGCTGAATGTCAATTTAAAGTATAAGGTCATGGGCCACAATTGTAACTATTCACCTTTTTAGCTGATGAAGTAGGATGTTGCTTCAACTCTTCCTGTCTCACTATTGTAAAATGAAGTGTCCACATGAAAAACTATAAACAGGAACAGGAGTCATCTTGCTTAAATCTACACATTTCCCCAAAAAAGTGGGGTCATGTTAATTTTTTTTTAAAAAAAAATGATGCAGATAAAAACATAGAAGAGTTACAGTATTAAAAACACATTGGAAAAAGCATCTAGTAATATGGTTAAGAGTTTTACTTGATCTGATACTTGATCTTGTTTAAATTATGTATGCTTAGTAAAGACTTTTCATGGAATGAATGAGAAGTGGAGTGAAGAAAGATGTAGTACTTCCAGTTCTATAGCTGCAGCAGAATAAGTGGCAGGAAGATGAAATATGCCATATATTTGTGCAGAGTAAATTACTGCACTAGCTTTCACATAGGTTGTTACCCTACACAAAGATGATCTTGTGAGCAAAATGTACAGTGTGAAGCCATTCTTCTACTTGAGAGACATGAGATTTTGGCATATGTAAATGGCATGCAGAACTGCAACTACAGGCCCCATGAAGCCACAGTTCTGACATTATTATAAAGCCTAAGTGTCTGCCCACACGTATTATAACTTTGAAGACAATTCACAGAACCCAGATGCCATCAAAACACATCCTCCCAGTTGTGGGTTTCTGTCTGCAACCAAACCTATTTTTATATCTCTTTCTCTGAAAGAAATATACAAAATCTGAATGAACTGGGGAAAGGTTCATTTGCTGCTAACATTCTGAAAACTGTCTGCTTACGAACACAATTGTGTTTCCTTTTTTTTTTTTTTTTGTATCTAACTTTTCCCTTCGTACACATTCGAAAGCATGAATGCAAATGACATGCTATTTTTTTTTAAAAAAAATGCTTACATTGCTAACAGTTCTGCCATGCACATTTGTACCTGATGGTCAGAGCACTTGGACTGTACAGTCAGCCTAACAGATTATTTCCCATTTAGATTCCCTCTGCAAATCTGGCACAGGAGTAGGAGAGAGGTGCATGTGAAACAATATTGCAAACATAACAAATACATTTTAGTGAATTGTATCAAATGTTTGCTAATTTTGGATCATCTTATGCAATAACCTTATGTATCAGGCTTATGTACAGATTTTGCTTTTCTGCTAAGGTTCTAGACCTCATGACTGAATAAATAAGCTTGAAAATATGTGGAAGACAACTGGTTTAATGTCAGACGTCAGAAAGGGGCTTTATGGTTTTAAGAAACATGGTGATAGAAGCTTTTCATGGTTCCCTTCTAATTAATAAAGTAATAAATAATTTTATGATCTTTATTGTTTACTGTGCTGATGCGATCAAAGTGGCTTATGTATAAACTTTATTTTTTAAAAAGTAAGCATAAAAAAGAACACTAATAGCTTAAAAATATAAAATGGATGGCACATAAATAGAGTAGGAACCATAGTATTTAGCAGAAGCAGAATACATTATGCAAAAATAAGATGATATATGCAGATCTGCTTAATTTTGACATCCACTGAAAATGCAGTTTTTAATTGATGTAGAATTTGAGTTACTGGCAGAAAGTATACACAAGTCTTTGCCTCATGTATGTTGGAACTTGTATGAAGTTTGCTAAGTCTTTTTCCTCACTTACATATTACTCAATTGATGATACCTTTTCATCTGAGAGGCCTAAATAAAAAACAGTCACATCTAAAGTATACCCATGAGGAGCCAACATGGCATAGAACAGGGCAACCTTTCCCCTTTAAGGGCCGAGGGACTTCAGCTCCCAGAATCCCAGGAGCTATTGGCCAACATGGGACTATTAGCCAACATGGCTGAGGCTTTTGGGAGCTGAAGTCCCTCGGCCCTTAAAGGGGAAAGGTTGCCTACCCCTGGCATAGAGGTTTAAGTGTTGGACTATGACTCAGGAGACCAGGGTTTGATTCCCATCTTGGCCATGAAACCCACTGGGTGAACTTACTTGAGCAAGTCATATGCTCTCAGCCTCAGGGGAAGGCAATGTCAAACCTCCTCTGAATGAATCTTTCCAAGAAAATCCCATGAAACCCCACTGTAGGGCAGCCATAAGTCAGAAACAACTTGATGGCCAACAACAACAACAAAAAGACCCAATGGAATCAATTGCTAAGGGATAATTCAACATAATATGTAAATCCCCTTGATTCAGAGAATCTCCTCTAGTTGGAACTAAATTGGAACTAGGCTTCTGTATAGCTTTGTCAACCAAGCTTCTGCCACAATAAAGCTCTTATGAGTTTAAGAGTGAAATCCTAACTCAGGGTTGGACAAGAACAAGTTGAAGCTTTGTTGAATCTAAACCTGTCCTAGTCTAGTGGAGTAGGAAATAACTTGGCACTGCCCTCATGCCTGGTGGCCTAAACTTGTGCTGCTGCCATTGTGGCAGTGTCCATGGTCTGGATGAGGTTTTAAACAGGTATAACTCAGCTCCTCACTCACTCTGCCACTTCTCACTCCTGTTTTAGCTCTTCTGGCAGATTTGAGATCAGCTCTCAGAAGAGAGTTCTGCTGGCAGAAGGGCATTTCTCTGAAGATGCCAGCCACAGATGCTGGCAAAACGTCAGAAAGAAACTCTTCTAGAACATGGCCACACAGCCCGAAAAACCCACAAAAACCTATGGATGCCGGCCATGAAAGCCTACGACTTCACAGAACAGGCTTGTGTCTGCAATGTAAAATTATACACATCTTTGAGTTAGGTTTTCAGTGCCCAATAACTCTAGACAATCTTTTATTAAAGTAACATTCAAAAGTTAGGCAAAGCAAAGAATATAATTCTTCAGTTTGACACTCTTAATTATTTATCAATCCATGGTGCAGGAGCCTTTTGACTAAAATCTAGGATTTATAGAACATGAGAATAGTGTGATGTTGTGGCACAAAGAGGCAGTGCTGTTGTGATTTCTCTTAGCATGAGACCTAATTACATTAGAGACCCAGGCTTTCCTGGAGATTATGCTTTGAGTGAACTCTCAACAGATGTTTCCTTCTTTTTTTGTACATAATGTCCTTCTCCACTTTTTTGGTAGTCATGATTTGTTGAGATGTCCAGATTAATAAACAAGTGCTTGCCCACAAAATCAAGAAAACAACTTTGAAGCAAGAGCTCTGATTCTGCTTTGAAGAGCAAGTGCTAAACATGGTTTGCTAGTATCCTTGTATTATGATAGTTTGTGGTGAGGACTAAGTAGGAAACTGAGAATATGTCTAGAGTCTGAGCAGTTTGATATAAGTTTATGGAATCCTGGGATTTGTAGTCTGGTGAGGTATTTTAGTTTCTCTGCTGGAGAGCTGTAGTCAAAGTAGTCTGACAGAGGATTCACCAAATTTTAAACCCCAGGATTCTTCAGCATGGAGTAATAAAAGTGTTATTAAATTGCTATAACTGTGTAATATAGATACATTCTAAAAAAAAATTGCACAAGACAGGGGGAGACAACAGACCCTTGGCTCCCTTCCAGCCATCTAAATATCTGGTTTCTCAGTTCAATTATGTTGCAAAAATCATAATTTACCTTCACAAATCTGGACTTATTGTGGTGTCCACATTAAGTCTGTATTGGAGAAGTCTCCAACTGATAAGTCAAGAAGTACATAGTTTGAAAGAAACTTGTTGGTCTGTGATGGTAGCTGGACATGGTGGGGTCAATGTGATGTAGTGGTTAGAGCAGGGGTAGGCAACCTTTTTGAGCCGGGGGGCGGGTTGCTGTCCCTCAGACAATTGGGGGCCCGAAGCACCAAAAATAAATAAATAAATAAAAATTAAAATTAAAAAAATTAAAAACAATTAAAAAATTAAAAAATATGCATGCACACTCTTTCAGCCCCAGAAAAGCCATGGCAAAACCCCTGTGGAGATTTTGCCAAGAAAACCCCAAGAACAAGTAATAACAACAATAATATCATCATGGCAGGCGGTAGCGGTGGCGGCAGGACCGGCCTGGGGTTGGTCCAAAGGCCTCCGGGGGCCGCATCTGGCCCCCGGGCCTTAGGTTGCCTACCCCTGGGTTAGAGTGTTGGATTAAGACTCCAGAAATCCCATTTATAATACCCATTCTTCACAAAGACTACTATGTGACTTTGGGCCAGTTGCTGTCTCTCAGCCTTTCTTCACAGAGTTGTGGTGAGAATAAACTGGACAGGAGGATGAGTATAATGTAAGTCTTGTTAGGTTCCTTGGAGGAGAAAAAAAAGCAGAGATATAAATATAATAATCCAAAAATGTTTGACTATGGCTGAGCTGGGTTGCTATGTTTAGCACAGCCTGAAGCTGTAGCCATTTTTCTTAAACTATCATGACAAAGGTACACTTCCGCTGCTAGAGTTTGTTTGGTGAATTTTCCCTGGAGTGCAGATTAGAGGTTTTCGAAAAGAAACTAGTTGACGACAATGCAGCAATTGATGTAGCTTCCCTCTATGTATGAGCCTCCCCCCCACCACCACCATGCTCCCTGGATATTAGATAAGTAATATTATTTCATTTTACATTTTCTGTCACTAACTGATGGTTCTGAGCAAATGTTTCAAAAGTACTTACAACATGGGAAACTAAACTCTCTTTATAGGCATATGTCAGTTAAAGCTAGTGATCACTAGATTCCTTTTTACAGTGGCTTTTTACACCTGCCCAGCCCCTCCCGTTATTCCTCGCACTCTGTCTAGTTGGCATTGGAAACATGTGGAGAAAGGCTGGAGAAACATAGAGTCCCATGTCTAGTTGCAGCAGCCTATCTACATTGAACAGAGGAGCTGGGGAATGTAGGATTCTACTCTAGCTGGTCCTTCTGTAACTGTGTATGCCTCCTAAAACAGGTAAAGTAAACAGCAGCTGCCTTCAGCATTTTTTACTGTACATGTATGAAAAGAACAATACTGATAAAAGGGAAGATGAGATAATGAAAGATGTGAAAAAGCTAAACATTTGCATATGTGCCAGGTAATTTAAGCATGCTTCACTCAGTAGAACTTTTATTTTATGGCAAGATTGCCCACAGCTTTGTGCTAGTGTTATATACTTTATATATGTTATGTGTATACATTACATTGCTATATTTCCTTTCCAAATATACTGTCCTGTCCATTCAAGCAGATTACTTTTGAGAAAGAGCAATAGTTGAGTGGCAGAGCATTTGTTTCACATCCAGAACATCCTAGTTTCAGGCTGCTGCCCCACTGTAGAATGAATGCAGTTTGATACTGTCTTAACTATCATTGCTTCATCCTACAGAATCCTGGGATTTGTAGTTTTTGTGGCACCAGAACTCTCTGACAGAGAAAACTAAATGTATCACAAAACTACAGATCCCAGAATTCCATAGCATTGAGCCATGCCAGATAAAACCATGTCAAACTGCATTAATTCTGCAGTGTAGTTGCAGTCCTAATCTCCAGCATGCACTGATAGGGTTGGGAAACCACTTCCAGTCATAGTAGACTAACCTTTTCCAGCCCAGTGGCTTCCAGTTGTTGGACCGCTGTGGTGCAACCTCCAGCTGCCAGACCACAATTGACAGTAGTATCTTCTGGCATACTATTTTACAAGGCACATTGGTTAGACACATCATTAAACGATGGATGAACAAACCAGCATGTTCCTTTTTCTTCAATCCTCTTGTCGTGTTTCTCATGAATGTCACATAGATCAACATTCCAGTCCACCTTTTTATTTTTGGAAAGTGTTACAAACTGCCAGACTGGAAATCAACAAAAGTTGAAGTGCAACATTTGTTAGTTTTGTAAATGATGAAGTAACCATGTGACAATTTCACCTCTCCACCCCAGTATTTTTCTGGATCTGTTCTTCATTTGGAATTTTTCATCTGATGCAACTATAAATCAGTTGCTCCAGCGCATATAAGGGGAGTAATAGAATGGAAGTGTAGCAACAAGCATGTATCAGATATGATAAATATATTCATTAGATTGCATTCTCCACATACCTTGACATCAATAGAATATTATAAGTATAGAATAAGTATAAAGTTTTTGAAGTCCATATCTTTGCTTCCTCTACTGTTGAAGTGTAACATTAGTTAATCAGTTCCTCATTACTGATGACACTGGAATTTAGAAAATAAGGGTTTCAGAATACAAGATCTTATTACATATTACCTCCATGCATAATCCAAGGAAAATTTTCTTCTCTTGGAATGTTCAGTGATATTATTGTGACTTTTTGTGCTGTGCAATATGTATTCATCAGATTGCACAACCCAGACTTTCATAAGGTGCTCAAAACCAGCAGATGCTGTTGTTGTGTGTTCAGAAACTGGTCAGTCTCACCTCTTCCTTTTGATGAAATTGTCATTGCTGCCATTGACCAAATAATACCTTGTTTTCCAAGGCTAGGAATGTCCAGATATGAGAAACAGGTACATCTCAAGAGCATAGGGCATGAAATTTGATGTTTAAAACAGTTTCTGAGTCTTACGATCAGAATGAGGAAGGTACCTTTTGAAAACAATTGTGCAAGCATATAGCTATACATACAGATGGACTGTGAGGATTGGCTTTTGCTTGCATGTCAAGAGGTCTGGGAGAAAGTGGTAAGAGCTGCACTATAGCAACATAGGGGTGAAGCAGACCTGTGGCTTGGAGTGGCTCCTGGCCACTCCAGCCCCATTTGGCCCCCAATCAGTGTAGGACTGCAGCAACCGGACAGCCCACTCTGAAAGTGGGCCATAGTCATGGTCCTGAATGGGCCACCAGCAAAGAGTGGACTTTCCCTGCTCTTTCTGTGGGTGGCCCAAGGCCGCCTTAGGCTACCTCAGAGTGTCTTCCAGCCACTCTGGGGCATGTGTCAGGCAAACCCTGCCCCCAAAGTGTCTGGAAGCTGCTTTATTTGGCCCGTCTGCTTCAGGCCATAGTTTAATAATAATAATAATAATAATAATAATAATAATAATAATAATAAAAAATTTATTTGTACCTCGCCCCTCTGCATAGCAATCGGGGCGGCTTCCAACATAAAAATACAATACAATACAATCGACCCTAAACCCCAACCCTTAAAAAATTATTAAACGACATCAAATTTAAAAACAATTTGAAACAAATAATCAGAAAATATGCCAATTACAATAAATTACGGCAGCAGAGAGTATAATAGCGGCTGGGATGGGGGGGAAAGAGAGGTACAGGGGACAAATTCCCTGACTGGGAGGACTAGTCAGGAAAGGCCTACTGGAAGAGATCCGTCTTGACAGCCCTTTTAAAGCTGTCTGAAGTTGATAAATGACAGATCTCATCCGGCAGGCCATTCCAAAGTCTGGGGGCAGTCATCGAAAAGGCCCTCTGGGAAGTAGCCGTCAATCTAGATTTGTTCACCTGTAACAGATTCCTCCAGAGGACCGAAGTGCGTGGGGTGGATTATACGGGAGGAGGCGGTCTCGAAGGTAGGTTGGGCCCAAGCCATTTAGGGCTTTATAGGTAATAACCAACACCTTGTACTGGGCCCGGAAACTGATAGGCAGCCAGTGAAGAGACTTCAAGACAGGTGTTATGTGGTCTCTTTTAGATGTACCGGAGACCAACCTGGCTGCCATATTTTGCACCAATCGAAGTTTCCTTCAATTACTTGAAGATGGATGCCCAATGCTCTTGCTAGAGCGGCATTCGCTCAATCCAACACTGCTATTTCTGGTTGGCTCTGAAAAAGCGTGCATGCCACCCAGAAATTTAGCATGCATGCAGAAAAAGTGATGATTCAATTTAGAATACTCACAACTAGAGGATTTTGTTTCTAAAGTATTCTCCATTTGTGCTTGTAATTCCTGACCAGTTTCAAATAAAGTTGGTTTATCATTTATTTTCCTTGCCAAAGGGGCATCAGTATTGCCTAGTGGAATCTTCTGATCCATTGTGGTATGATTACTGTCAAAGGCATTGAAAGACTGCTGTATGGAGAGTAATATTAGTAGACCATGATGGAAGCATTCTCAAATCATCTGTGTTTTACAAAATTTTATTATACTTTCAAGAAAATAAGTGTTTTGGATAATATTTTGCACCTTTTCCAGATGTGAATTATTGAAAAGTTATGAACTAGAGACCATTGGCTGGCAAATTCACTTTCTCCTTCTGGAGACATTTTATCTTTAAATAATTCCAGGGCTAAGGAGGAGAAAAACAGCTAGGCCAAATCAATATTTGTCTTCCTGTTTTTGGACACAAGGCTGTGATTGTCTGAGAGGGATTTCAGAGTGCCCCTTCTTCCAGCATGGGCCCATCTGACATGCAGATTGTGGAGAGAACTGTGCATGTACAGTTCCTTTGAGGGAAATTCAATGAACACAGCAGAACCAGGTCAGGAAAAGTGCAGTGCACTTAATGCTTATATGGTGTGGAAAGCCTGCCTGGTCTTTCCTTTTCTTCCTCCACAAGATGTTAGGCCTCTTGAAATTTCTCCTCTTCTCTAGGTACTTTTCTAGAGAAGTTTTGGTTATTTTCAGCTCACTGAAGACTACTTGTGGTTTATGGCATGCAGGGGTGGGAATTGTGTGACCCTCCAGCTGTTGCTGGACTGCAGTTCCCAGCAGCCCTAGCCAGCATAGCTACTTGTGATGAACAAATGATAGTTACAGTTCATAAACATCTGGAGGGATACACAATTCCCACCTCTTGATTTAATGTTTTTAAGAGGCGTTCGGAAATATCTGCTTCCCCTATTGATACTTGTCATTTGTACTGGGTATGGATTTAGTTTTATGCCATCTGCCTCTCTGTATGTTAGAATAAGTAGAAGCTGCATGAGCTGCTCTGGTTAGCTACAATAAATTGTGCCTTTATGTCTTGTTCCTAATACAACAGAAGTTGTTCAGATAATTTTTAGAGATCCTGGGCATCTTTCATTCAGAGATTCATGAGTGGAACCTTCCCTACTATATGCGATCCTGACATTTAGATCATTGAAACTGATTTTAAGTGCTTGTTTTTTTGAAAAAGGGAGACAGAGAAAGAGGAAGAGATGCAGAAACATTTAAATGTTAGTATCATAGCAATTTTTATTGTCCTGGGTCACCCACCAGTAAATTCTTGAATTGAGAAGTCCCTAGAACTTTTATCAAAACCTAGAAAAACTGGTTAAAAACACAACTGATCTGGGATTGCAAAAGACATCTATTTGAGGATTATCTCTATTTTTGGTAGCTTGCAGAAGGCATTGAAATGGGTAGGAATCATGTAGTTCAGGACTGGAGTGTACACTTGGACACACAATTATTACTTTAAAATTTTCTGGAAGTTGTTGGTAAACCTATGTTTTTAAAGTGCTGATCTTAGAGCAGCTCGGTTCATGGAAGTCTGAGGAAGCACTCCGTCCCTAGAATTTACCATCAAAGAGAACATTTTACACAAATGTAGTAAACCTCACCATATCAGTCTCACTTTCACATCATCCCATACACAGCAGGGTGACCCCTGTGGTTTTCCCTATAATAAATTCTTACTTGCATGTGTGGAAGTGAATTGAAATAATATATATTTGCAATATCTGATTTTGTTTCACCATCATTCAGAACACAGTTAGTGGTAGCCACAGTTTTCCTCCAAATCAGAATTGGAATGTTTCTTAAAATTGTAGTTTCCATTTTGTGTTTGGTTAGCAGTATTATAATTTGAAAAAGGTAGCTGTATTAGTTTGTTGCAAAAACAACAACAAAGAGCTTGCCTTAAAGTCTAACAAATTTAGTATGATTTTTTTAGGCTGCAGTGCTTTTTATCAGGTGCTTGAAATGTTAGCCAGAGTTTCAGGATGTATAAAGTACCCGTAGCCACCTGAATAGCAAGTACATTGCAAGTGGGTGAATGAAATGAAGCTGATGCAGTTAAGATCATGCCAAGATGACTGCAACTTTTTAAAGTAAATAGTGAATAATCCATAATAATTACATATGAAATATGAATATAACCAAGGATGCAGCCATTTTATTCTGTTGCAGTATGTAATGAAGTGGCTGCAGTCCACAAAAGCTCCTTCTAAATAAAGTATGTTCATCTTAAAGTGGTCATCGGCTGAAAAGGGCTCCACAGGAACTCAGTAATCAGCACAAATATTAAATTCAAGCAATGCAACAAAACATATAAATTATAAACATTTAAAGAGTAATATTTTAATTTCTTAAAGTGGCCATAGACTTTCTGCAGCTTCATTAATAAGACATAATAGTTGAAGTGAGTGTATTTTATTTTGTGTACCTCTAACAGGAAACCATAACATGTGAAGTTGTCTTTATTCCACTGTCTTTTTGCTTGCTTTTGGAATGAGAAATTTCAACAATAAAATGGTCTCAGAACATGAACAAAATGCCTTATCCTTTACATAGAGTATTTCACATTATATTGAGATATAATCCCATATTCTGGGTGCCATATCCGTCAGTAGCCAGTCTGTGAGAAACAGATTTTTGTTGTGAGCTACATAGAGGACCTAACCTAGGCTAATGAGGTAGAATGTAAGTGGACCACAGCAGATGTGGGTTAGAGGAGGTTACACCAGAAGGTCATTGGCAGCAAAGAGGGACAAATCTCTATTTTTCTCAGTTGCATAGGAAGATACATTTTTGCAAACACGGGAATTTAGTTGCAGCAGATTGGTACTTTGCTAAGAACAGTGTTTTTATCTCCAGTATGACACTTTGTAGCTATGAAATTCAGATAAAGAGGGATATAAATATTTTATTAAGATTTAATAAAATAAATATTAAGCAGCTATGAAAGGTACAATTGGCCCTGCTATCCATCCAGGTAGAAGTCCAAGCCTTGGGAGCTCATAATATTTTGCAACACAATATTTTGCAACAAGCAGGCATTGTACCTTCAGAAATCTGTTCCAGCAGAGATCTTAAGCAAACCTATTTGGACTGGACTGGACAATAAAGAGCTTTTTTCTGACTTTTCCTTGTGTATGAAGATCCAGGTTGACCCTCCACATACAGTACTTACCGTATTTAAGAGTGAAAAAGAAAGTCTCTGCTGTATGCTATGCATTTCAAGTAACATGTACTTAAGCCTTTTAAAAAGATGCTATTATGTATGACACTCGCTCCAAATCTATGTGCCTTTTGGTTGATGCAAATCCTTTTAAACAATACAAAAAGTACCTTATTAACTGTAATAGCTTGTGGGTCCAGTCAGTACTCCTCACACTGGGCTCCAGGTTACAGTTGCTATAATTATGTGTGCATGGTCTGCCTCCTTTCCTCCCTGTCTGTCTGCATGTAGGACCTCTTGTTATATTCAGTTTAATGATGGGTCCAAGACCTCTTGCTTCCTCCCTTCAGCCCCCTGCCTGACTGTGAGTAGGCCTTGTTGTTACCGTCAGTGTAATTATGGGTGTTTAGCCTTACTCTCTTCACCTAAGGTGTAATTTACTTTATATAAAGTGTGGTCCCACCCCTCTGAAGCTGCTGCACTCCAGCTGTTCATAGTATGTGTAAATTGTTGCTATTCTGAGTACTGAATGGGAACAGGAAGGGGCTCTAAGAGAGGAGGTGGGAAGGTGAACAGGTCTGTGGGTGAAGCTGGGGCGACTTAGAAGGATTTGTCTGTTTGCTCTCCTAGATTCTTAGTGGGAATTTGGCGTCTGATTTCACTGAATCCAATATTTCATTTTATATCTTATTACTACTCCCTAGCAAACAGGTCTCATTTCAACTCACTAAAGTTGCCACCAGTATTTGGTCAAGATAGTACCTCTCCTTGCACATACATCACTGCTACAGTAGACAGCTGAGCACACTGGAAGTATCCCTACCAATGCCAGTATTTTTCCAACAGGGCACAGCAAAGTTTGAGATGTATAATAAGCATGTTGCATGGGTCAGACAGAGAACCTCCTAATGCACCCTTTTTGAAGCAGCAATGCTTTGGGGGGTCTTTTTGGCAGAGAGCCACTGTATGGATTAGGACTGTGGAAGACCAGGGTTTGAATCCCCATTTAGCCATGGAAACCCAGTAGGTATCTTTGTGCAAGTCTCACTTTCTTAGCTTTAGAGGAAAGGAATGACAAACCTCCTGTGAATAAATGTTGCCAAGAAAACCCTATGATTGTTGTGTTGTCAACTTCCTTTGAGTCGACTTCAATGCATGGTGACCCTGTGAATGAGACACATCCAAGACTTCAGTCCTCAACTGCTCTCAGGTCCTGCAGGCTCAGGGCCATGTCCTCCTTGATTGAGTCTATCCATCTGGTATGTGATCTTCCTCTCTTTCTACTGCTCTCCACGGGCCTCGGCAGATGACCAATAGGGTCGTCTCCGAGGCAAGGAAGAGGAGGGGCAGCCGCACGAGCGGCACCCCTTCCTCCTCCCGAAGTTGCCCTCGGAGCTGCCGGCCCTCCGCACGGCCGGCGCGCCGAGGGCAACCTCCCGCCGCAGCGTCCTCACACGCTGCGGCGGAAAAGCCAGGGAAAGTGCGCCCAACGCGTTTAGGGCATACTTTCCCTGTCTTCTGAAAGGAGCGCTGATTTTGCGCTCCTTTCAGAGGTGCCAACGGTGCGCCGCGATGCGGCTGCCACGGTCCCACGGCGCACCATCCCAGGGCGTCCCTGACGCCCTGGTCTGCTTCCCCCTCACCTTTCCTAGCATTATCTTTTCTAGTGAGTCTTGCATTCTCATGATGTAGCTGAAGTACAACAGCCACAATTTAGTCATCTTGGTTTCCAGGGAAAGCACAGGTACAATCTTTTTTTCTATGACCCATTTGTTTGTCTTTTTGACCATCCATGGTATTCCCAGTACTCTTCTTTCTGATTTTCTTTCTATCAGCCTTCTTCACTGTCAAGATCTCACATCTCTACATGGTGATTGGGAATACTATGGCTTGGATGATACAAACTTTGCACTTCAGGATCTTGTCTAGTTCTTTCATAGCTTCCCAGTCCTAGTCTTCTGATTTCTTGACAGCACTCCATGGTATGGGACTATTTCAGTTTCCTTGTGTTCTATATTGAATGTATGTGACTCCTCCATGGTCATTATTTCGTTTTCTTAATGCTCAACAGTAGACCTTCCTTAGCATTTTCTCCTTTGAGTTTCCCTAGTAATAATTCTAAGTCTTTGCTGTTTTCTGCTAGTATTATTGTGTTGTCTGCATATCTCAGATTATTGGAGTCAACTTGATAGCACATAGCAACAATAGTACTGGCATTCTATACCTTCACTAGTACATATTTGTAGAGACCTCAAATTGTGGTTGCCAAATTCTTTGGGGAAGAGTTCACATGCTTTTGGGAAGTTGTGACATGCAGGTGCAGCTTTTTCCAAAATGGAGTTGCAGAGTCCAGGAAAGCTGTCCCTGTTGTGCAGGAAAGCACTACATTCCAAATTAAAATTGGCAACAGTACAGTTGGCCCTCTGCATCCATGGATCTTTTATCCATGGATTAATCCATTCACAGCTTGAAAATACTCAATATAAATATAATAAATATAATATAAATATAATATAAATTTCAAAAGCAAACCTTGTTTTTGCCATTTTATATAAGGGACATCCTTTTATTTTTATTTTTATTTTGCCATTGTATTTAATGGGACTTGATCATGGATTTTGGTATCCATGGTGGGGGGCCTGGAACCAAACCCCAGTGGAAACCAAGGGTCTACTGTAATTGGGTTTAGCTTATAAGGGAATGTATTTCTGAGTGCCACTGGCATTATGGCAATAAAAGTCCAATGTTAGTGGAGCAGAATTGTGAGTAAATGGCAGATTACTAGAGGATACTTTTTTATATTTACTGTAAGTGAATGTGTCTATCAGTAATGGCCAAATGGGTTACAAAGGCATTTGTAACATTTAATTTTTCTCTTCCTTGCATTATGCTTAACATACAAATGAATTAGCCTTTCATTCATTTTATCAAGGTAATTAAAATGATAGAATTATACAGTTGGAAGGGATTTCAATGACCATCAAGACCAACCCCTGCCACTGGAGAAATCTTCATCTAAACCATCCCTGACAGAGCTACCTCTGTTTAAGTAACTCCAATGAAAGAGAGTCCTCTACTTTTCATTGTAGTCTCTTCCACCAATGAATAGCTGTCTCACCATTAGGAGCATCTTCCTAGTGTTTGATCAGAAACTCCAATTTGAATCCATTGGTTTAGGTCCTGTCATCTAGAGCAGCCATAAATAAATAAATAAATTTTGTTCAATCTTCTACATGACAAACTTCCAGATATTTGTAGGGGCTATTATATCACCTCAATTCTCTCTCCTCTAGGATAAAAATAGACTGCTGCCACATAAGACTCAGTTTCTAAATCCATTACTATCTCAGAGCATGTTGACATGGGCCATATGAACTGATTTTCCCTTGCCCTCATCACGACCTATCTTCGTGATACAGACCCAAAGCCCTGATTTCACTACAGACTGTCTTCATGACATGAACCCAGTTTCACCTCAAATTCAGACCATCCCTGCCTTACATCAGTTTAAAGAGACTTGCCTTTTGCTCTAGGTTTTCCAGAGTGATGTGAGATGGCTGTTTATACAGCATCCTGCTTTGCTGCCTGTGCTGCCACCACTGGCATGGGTTGTTTCCTCTGAGGTCACAATGAGGTGCCCTGATCAATATTGAGTGCCTCATTTTTTACAGCAGTGACCTGCACCAGCAGTGATGCTGAATAGCACAGTGGGACATGTGTGTAGAATTGTAGAGGGATTGACAATGAATTGAGGGAAAGATTTAGCTACAGAAAAAAATTAAAATTTTTCACAAGAAATTGTAAAAATTAAAAGTATGAATGTACAGTTGTCCCTCCACATTTGCAGATTTGACCTTGGCAGATTTGATTATTCACAGATTATATTAGTATGTTGTCTCTAGGAATCTCTAGGTCCTCCAGTGCAACTCGATGGTCATCTTTAACCAAAAGTTGCACCGAAAGACCTAGAGATTCCTAGAGGGAACAATCCACTAGGCATTTGTAGTTCCTCCAGTGCGATTCTGTGGTCAATGTCTAACTGATGTTGACCAGAGAGTTGCACTGGAGGACCCAGAGAGGTGTCCTCTCAAGTAAAAACATAGTGGTTTTGTTATTTGCATTTTTTCCACTTTCATGGGGGTCCTGTGCCACTAACCCTGGCAAATATGGAGAGACCACTGTAAAAGAACAATTGAAAATGACTGTAAGATGGTATAGAACACCATATCACTTAGCATTTATAAATGATAAATTTCAATCAAAAAGTTGGAATAATAATAATAATAATAATAATAATAATAATAATTTTTATTTATAACCCGCCCCTCTGCACAACAATCGAGGCGGGTTACAACATTTAAAACAAACAAATGAATTAAAACATTCCCTCATCCCCTAATCCTACCCTCCCAACCCCTTAAAACAGGATTAAACTAGAAGAGATTAAAATACACTTATCCATTAAAACAATAACAGTAAAATCAAACTACAATGGGGACATAGTAATAATAAAAACTGAAATCTCATCTCCCTAAAGCAGATGCTATTCCAGGAAGGCATGGATGTGGAATGAAAGGCATTTATATACATATGTGGTGGAAATGGCCATTTGTTCAAGAATTTTGGATAGATAAATATAATAATAGGGATAGAGATCAATTAAGCAAAGAAAATTGTTTAACTTTTAATTTTTGGGAATTGGGTTTGGATAGGAATCAAAGACATATAACAAAACAAACTTTAAAAGCCACTCATGCACATATTGCTTTTGGATGGAAAAAGAAATCTAATTGGAATAAATCTCATTTGTTTAAATACATAAACAAAAATCTATTATTTGATTTTCTTAGGGAAAAAAGGTTTAAATATATTGGAGAAATTAATAATCATGGAAAGATAAATGGAAATTGGGATTGAGAAAGCAGAAGAAGTTAAAAAATTAAATAATGATATTCTCCATATCTCTGAGAATGACTGTTAATTTAAATGGAATGTATACCCTGTCTGTTATGCCAAGATATGTCCAAGCCCTTTGGCTGCACATGCTGTCTTCATAATATCCCTTCCCTTCTCTTTTATTTGCACAGTGCAATTAAATATTTCCTTCATTAATTAACCATAATTTCTCATTACTTCTAAACCATGTTGCTGGGACTTGAATAAGCTATGGTCTTAAACCACAATTTGAAATGGGTTGCGTTCCTAGTTAAATTTCCTGGTAGCTATAGTTCCCCAGTTTACAATGTAACCAGGACTAAAAAGGAGGAGGAAATAAATCTAGAATTGTTTTGGAATAAGATGAATTATTTCAACATGCCTTAGCCATTTGTCCACCAAAGAAGTGGAGGTTCATTATTGTGAGATTCAGTATGGGATTATCCATGCATCTTTCCCATTTCTATGTATGGCTTTGAAAGCTACACAGTGAAGAAAGCAGATGGGAAGAGAACAAATTCATTTGAGATGTGATGCTGGGTAAGAGCTCTAGAAATACGATGGATTCCTAAAAAGACAAACAAATGGGTCCTAAAGAAATCAAGCCGAACTCTCCCTAGAAGTCAAGATGACTAAACTGAGGTTGCCATACTTTGGCCATATCATGAGAAGACATGACTTGCTAGAAAAGACAATAATACTTGGGAAAGACAGTAGGAAAAGAGGAAGACCATAGTACAGAAGGATTTACTTAGTCAAGAAAGCCACAGCTATGAGTCTGCAAGACCCAAGCATGGCTGTTGAGGATAGGGTGATTTGGCAGTCTCTTATCCATAGGGTCACCATAAGTCAAAGGTCCAAAACACACTGCAAAATAATACAGTTTGAGACTGCTTTAACTGCCGTGGCTCTGTGCTAGGGAATCCTGGGAATTATAGTTTATTGTGGCACCACAGCTCTCTGACAGAGAAGGCTAAATGTTTCACAAAACTACAGTTCCCAGAATTACCTAGCATTGAGCCAGATTGACCCAGGGCAGTTAAAGATGTCTCAGACCGGAGTATCTCTGCGATCTGCGAGATGCTAAATGTTCTTGAGATGGAACTTCTTCTTTCACACTTGCAGTCTGATTTTGGGAACTATGGGGTGGGTTTGAAGAATCTGGAGTTGTCATGTTTTGGACCATAGTCAACTTGATGGCAGCTAATAACAACAAATGCTGGTATAGTTATACCTTGATAGAAGTGTCTAAGATCTTGGCTAGTATTTCACAGTGGGTGCTAGATACTTTTTGCAGAGCATAAATATATGATGGCATGGTTCTACTAAAGGTTCACATTTAGCCAACCTTTGCAATAGTACAACCACTTGTGCAGTTATTTTAAGTATAGTGGCATGACCATCCATAGTAGAACTCTAGTTAATTATTCCAAGAAGTGTTGGATCTTGGTAGACCAAGCAGAAAATGAGTGGAGCAAACATGGAATGCAATGGTACAAAAGTCATATATGCCTTTTGTTAATAACCTCAGATATGTATGTGCAAACCAATGTCCTGTTAAATTGTGTGTGCATACACATATATGTATGTGAATACATTTAATACAATATTTAAATGCGTGTATTATGCTCCTTCTTTTATGAATATAGAGCTTACTGTCTCTTCAATGAAGTGATACTGATGTCAGACCCCATCCTCTCTTTCAGGTCAAGATACAAACTTGTCCCCTTCTTCCAAGATTAATTCAGCAATAGCAACAACAACTCCAGATTCTTCAAGCCCACCCCATAGCTCTCAAAATCAGACTACAAGTGTGAAAGAAGAAGATCCATCTCAAGAACATTCAGCATCTCACAGATCCCTGGTGAATGGAATGTCCTCTTCAAAGACAAAATCTGAGGATGGCTTTGCAATAGCAACAGAAGCTGTGACACGTAGGTTTTGCCCTCCTCACTCTTTCTCTCTTTCATTCTCTCACCCTTTCCAAAACTGGGGCTGACAACCTAGGAGAAAATCTATAGTGGTGGAATTGAGGTTCTAATCACAATGACATTTTACATTTTGGCTTTTAAAACTGATTTAAACCTTTGTTTCATTATTTTTTCCAAGTTCTCCTGCCACTGAAAATGGGGGAGGTTCTCTTGGCAGCTGCCAGACACATATTAGCAGCCACATTATGGATGTAAATCTTTGTTTATTTTTTCTCATGTGAAATCATGTACAATTTCAAACATTTTCACCTCACTGGGTGAGATCACAAGAATTCTAATGCATTTTTTAAAAAAATATTTTTCTTATATTGGAATTTTCCTTCCTTCCTTTTCTTTTCTTTTCTTTTCTTTCTTTCTTTTT
Source organism: Phrynosoma blainvillii (assembly GCA_026167975.1). Lineage (NCBI taxonomy): Eukaryota > Metazoa > Chordata > Lepidosauria > Squamata > Phrynosomatidae > Phrynosoma > Phrynosoma blainvillii. The sequence goes on from JANUYF010000004.1 coordinate 246,003,705, forward strand.
ATAAAAAATGGTTTGGGCAAAAATCCCCTAGATTTTGCATTGTAAATACTATATTTTGCACAAAATAATTTATTCTGTGAAAGAATGTTTTTGCACAAAAAGGAATTGCAGATAACCAAATATTTTGTACAAATGAATTTTTCACAAACAGCTCCCCAAATCTCATGGTGGTTGATTTTTTTTTCCAGTGGGGTGTCTCAGACTTCAATGCTCAAACCACTACACCATGCTGCCCAACATGACTTACAAAGGCTAAAAACAAGATTAGCTAAAACAAAACAAAACAAAACAAAAACCCTGACAACATCTTTTATGTTTCTATCCAGCATTCCCTGGAATGACCTGGGATGGTTCCAGTGTCTTGGAATATTCTAATCAGGGAAAATTATGATTATTTCTTGGCTGTTTAGGTAGAGCAATGCTGCATGTGATGCCACTGAAAATGTTTTGTTTAAAAAAACTTGATTAAGTAAAAAAGAAAAGAAAGCATCGCTGTCCCTCTACCAATGATAACTCCTTCCATCTCTATCAAGCTTTTGTAGACCATCCCCACAAAGAATTGCAGAGATTCTACACTCCCGGGGCTCATTCCCACTTGCATTTAAACCAGTTTGCAAGTAGCATTGACACCGGGTCGCTGAATCAGTTCGTACTGATGTGTGGTTCTCACTATGGAAGCAAATTATTTCAAGAATTCTATGCATTTGTGTCTTTTTTGACATGCTTGTAGTTCACACTAGCTGTTTTTTTTTTTTAACATGTCAATCATATGACGTGCATAAGTGCGTCATCGGTGCCAACCTGCACTGCATCCCTGGAGTTTCGTTGCTCCCAAGCCTCCTGGGGAGCAGGCAATCCAGAGGCTCTGGGACGGGGGGGGGGGGAATACCCAACAGCCTTGACAGAGAGGAAGCCAAGGGAGGTACTATGACTCTGGAGACCAGGGTTTGATTCCCAGTTCAGCCATGAAACTCACTGGGTGACCTTGGGCAAGTCACATGCTCTCAGCCTCAAAGGAAGGCAAGGGCATCCCCCCCCACACACACACACTGAAGAAACCGTGCACAGAAAACCTTCAAGTCATTTCTGAGTTCTGCCGACCTGAAAGCCACCTTGCCAAGCCTCCCCCCCTTTCGCTTGCTGCCTAGCTTTCTCTGTTGCTCTGGTGCTGCCTTTCCTCAGCCAGCCCTGGTCCCACGTGGGAGTGGGGCCCACCATCGAGGCTCCCTCCTTTATCTGGAGAGAGAAGCTGGTGTGGGTCAGGGAAAGTTACCCAAGGACCCCCGATCACCACCCACCTCCTCAGCTTGGCTGCCCTTCCTCTCCACCTCCCTTTGGCTCCTGGGCTGCACCCTGCTTGGCACAAAGTGGGCACACCTCAAACAAACACGGATTGGACCTCGGGCAAAGAGAAGAGAAGAGAAGAGAAGAGAAGAGAAGAGAAGAGAAGAGAAGATCCTGGGTGTGTGATCTGATCTCCCATTTGGGAAGACAAAAGAGGAACCTTCTGTTTTTTCTTCCCCCTTTCCTTTCCTTTCTTTCCTTCTTTTCTTGTCTTTTTTTTTCTGCAAAAAAAAAGAGGTTGCCCCAAAAGTCCCTTGGTCATGCAACACCTTGGGCTTCTCCTCTTTCCCTTGGTAGACCTAGCAGCTCACCTTTCTTCCCCTCCCCACACATCTTCCTTCTCCAGGGCAGGTCCTTCTCTGGGAAATGTCTCCCGGGATTTGCGGGGACAAGCAGTCTGGGGGTTCTGAGGGAGGAAGCCGAGGGAGAGACTTGAGACCAGTGGTGCTCTTTCTGGCTCCTTTATAGAGATCTCCATCCTGCCCACCATCCTCCCGGCTCCAGGGACCAGAGAGACCCCCGGAGGAGTGGGTGAGGCCGAGCAGCTGAGGTTGGGTGTTTTGAGGCGGCCCTCAGGCTGGGAGAGGTCCTACGCCCAGCTCACTCCCTCCAGGCCATCTGTGTCCAATTCCTCACTCTCTCAAGTCCCTCCCCTCCAGTGGGATGCGAATCAGACCTGTCATTCACACTTGTTGTTGAACAAGCTTCAGAATCAAGAATTTTCAAAAGAACCACCAAAAAACTAGTGTCTGAAAAGAACAATTTTTTTTTTTGCATTTGCCTTGCTTTAACGCTATTCTGACCAAATGCAGTTGACTGTGAAACTGTTTCCAGTGTGAATGACGCACATATAAATCGATCAGCAAATTGGTTTAGATCATAGTGGGAATGAGCCCCCACTGTCTCCCCTTTCATTCAGATGTAATTCTACAGGCAAATTAGTATCCTCTTTTTAAAAACAGCAAGAATCAAACAGAAGTGATTAAACTGTCAAAGAGCTATTAATTACATTAATATGAATACTGTTGTTTTGTTTCCAATAATAAGTCTTGAGCTCTTAGCAATTTTTCCAGTGCTTTCTACCAACTCTTTGACTTAAACTGATAGTTTTCCTAGATGCAGACAATGTTACTGCTTTTGTCATCCATGTAATTTCAGGCCTCAGAGCTAAGGATGGCATCTAGAATTATGCATTAACAAAGCACTAGTCACCTACAACTGATGCCCTGACAAATGAGCCTAGTTTTTTTAATAATAAAAAAATTAAAGTTGGCCCACATTCAATCATTCTAAAAGTGGTACTGATTCAAGATGTTCTGGTGCTGGTCTACAACACAGACCTGTATTGCTACAAAGTAGCATAGGAAGCCATCAATCAGGCAAAATACTTACATCCCACATAAGCATACACATAGTAACCAAGCGATCCTTTTAGATTTGGAAACTTTAGGAGGATGTAATCGGAGCATAAAGACAGAGACTAGGCATGCATCTACACTGTCAAAATAATGCAATTTGACACCACTTTAACTGTCATGGCTCCATCTTACAGAATCCTGGGATCTGTAGTGTTGTGAGGCACCAGTTCTCTTTGTCAGAGAAGGCAAAAGATCTTGTAAAACTACAAATTCCAGCATGGAGCTCCAGCACTTAGCGGTGTCACACTGCACAATTTCTGCACTTTAGGAAAAACATAATGGGTCCCTCATCCTACTCCAGCTTCTAGAATCCCTTAGTTATCATGGCCAATGCTTCTAATGCCTTCCCTAAGTATTTTTTATCCAACGAGAAACCCCAAAAGAAGGAGGCATTTGGCTATCATTGAATAACATTCCTGTCAAGACTTCTTGTTGTTTTGAGGCTTTGTCAACTCTGTCTTATGGTGCCCCATCATAATAATAATATAATAATAAAATTTTATTTTTACCCCACCCCTCTGCAGAGTAACCGGGGCAGCTTACAACATTAAAAATTTACATAAATACATAAATTTTTCTTGGCAAGATTTATTCAGAGAAGGCTTTCTATTGCCTTCCTCTTAGGATGAGAGAGTGTGACTTGTCCAAGATCACCCAGTGGATTTTCATGGCTGAGTGGGGATTCAAAGCCTGGCTCCTCTGAATCCTAGTCCAACACTGAGACCGCTACACCATGCTGGCTGCCAAGCCCTACAATTGAAAACTCCTTTTGTAATTCTTAAAAGGTTCTTTCCTTCAAAAGTTGTACCATGTTGAGAAATCTCACCACTGGGGCAAAGAAAAGCAGAAGGACTTTGCATGAGACTTCCCAGTCCGTGAACAGATATGTGGATGAAAGGTAACTAGAGAAAGCTGTCCTAGAAATGTCGTCACGCTGAGACCACATGGCAGCGTATGAGCATCTGGTGCTGGGCAGCTTGCCTGTTGATCTCCTGCATCTATGAGTCATTCTGTAGACATGCTGCACCCTCTGTGGAAATGGAGCTTTCAACAGCTTTGCCCCCAGCTGTTTTGTCATCACTGCTATTCTGCTGTAGGTTTTTACAAACAGACACACACATGGACATACACATCGCTGCTAGTCCTCAAAGCACTCCATAGTATGATTTGCCAGAAGGAAAGTCAGTAGAAAATATATGCACTTCAAATGTGGTCGTCTCCCTCCCTAGTCAAGGATTAAGTCATTTCACTGGGAGTAAGGTGATTATCCCACGATAGTCTGATATTGATCCACAGAGCATCTCCATATTCAAGATGATGTAAACATAAAACATTGCTCTCAGTATTTTCATGGTTCGGTAGCTTCTCATCTTTACGTAGCATTATTATATGATCTGCTTCTTTTGAGTCATTCCAACTTGTCTGCAACAGAGGATTCCATGCCTCCTTCTGAACTTGTCTTTAGATAAGCAAAATAAAATTTAAAAAAATAAATACCACAATAGGGCTGAATAGCACAACTATTGGAGTTGGGTTAAAAATAGCCCTGGCAGAAAATTTAGCTTGCCTTGTTTGCTCACTACATGGTCTTGGGTAATTTATTAATGTACCCCCAAAAACTATTGTTATGGGTGAATGTAAAATAGAAGCTCTAACCTAGCCCTTGGTACAGGGGTAGGAAACCTAAGGCCTGGGGGCCGGATGCGGCCCCCCCGAGGCCTTTGGACTGGCCCCAGGCCAGTCCTGCCACCACCCGCCATGATGATATTGATTATTGTTGTTATTACTTGTTCTTGGGGTTTTCTTGGCAAAATCTCCACAGGGTTTTTGCCATGGCTTTTCTTGGGCTGAGAGAGTGTGCATTCATATTTTTTAATTTTTTTAAAAAAATTATTATTTTTTATTTTTTTATTTTTTTGTGTTTCGGCCCCCCAATTGTCTGAGGGACAGCAACCCGGCCCCCGGCTCAAAAAGGTTGCCTACCCCTGCCTTGGTAGCTTAAAAAAAATGCATCATTTAAATCGAAATGAATTGGGAGGGTCTTAAATTTGTTTTAAATTATATTGATGTTATTGATGTTTTAATTACATTTTAATGTTCCCCTTTTGTATGTGTTAACTACATTGTATTTGTTTTAATTTGTAACACAACCTGTGTCCCATTTCTGGGGAAAGGGTTGAATAAATGATACAGTGGGCCTCTGCCCTCCATGGGGGTTCAGCTCGGGGGTTTCCTGCAGATGACAAAAAAATGCTAACGATCATGTTGAATATTATTCAATGGTTGCAACATGTGTGCAGGTGCATCAGCACATCCACATGCATGCACTACCATTGAATAATATGGGCCATGGCAATTGCGAGGGGGCATCACATCTGATGATCACCAGCCCACTGATACAAAGGATTCACTGTAACAGCAATAATAATAACAATAACAATAATAATAATAATAATAATATCCTTCCCTTCCTCCAGACAGCTCAAGCTAGCATATATATCTTCATAACAAATAGGCTGAGGTTTTAAGTAATTCTTAGAGCTTTATGGCTAATGGGATTTGAATTCACCCCTGTCCAAGTCTAATATGACAGCTGCACTAGTTCACAAGGAAGCACAATGAAGACACGTAGCCCTCAATCCAACATCCACTCAGGGTAGCATCAACATTTTCATGTGTACCTTATGCTAGCTATCCCATATACCTTACTTACTTTAAAGCCACCTTATATAGAATCATAGAATCATCGAGTTGGAAGAGACCACAAGGGCCATCCAGTCCAACCCCCTGCCATGCAGGAACTCAAAATCAAACCATGCCCAACAGATGGCCATCCAGCCTCTGTTTACAGACCTCCAAAGAAGGAGACTCCACCACTCTTCAAGGGAGTGTGTTCCACTGTTGAACAGCTGTCAGTGTCAGAAAGTTGTTCCTAATATTGAGGTGGAATCTCTTTTCCTGTAGCTTTCATCCATTGTTCCGGGTCCTATTCTCTGGAGCAGCAGAAAACAAACTAGCTCCCTCCTCAATATGACATCCCTTCAAATATTCAAAGAGGGTTATCATATTCCCTCTTAACCATCTCTTCTCCAGGCTAAACATACCCAGTTCCTTAAGTCATTCCTCATAGGGCATGGTTTCCAGACCCTTCACCATTTTAGTCACCCTCCTCTGGACACGCTCCAGTTTTTCAACATCCTTTTTGAATTGTGGTGCCCAGAACTGGACACAGTATTCCAGGTGGGGCCTGACCAAAGCAGAATACAGTGGCACTATTACTTCCCTTGATCTAGATCAGGGATAGGCAACCTTTCCCCTTTAAGGGCCGAGGGACTTCAGCTCCCAGAAGCCTCAGCCATGTTGGCCAATAGTCCCATGTTGGCTAATAGCTCCTGGGATTCTGGGAGCTGAAGTCCCTCGGCCCTTAAAGGGGAAAGGTTGCCTACCCCTGATCTAGATACTATACTTCTACTAATGCAGCCTAAAATTGCATTGGCCTTTTTAGCTGCTGCATCACACTGTTGACTCATGTTCAACTTGTGGTCCACTAGGACTCCTAGATCCCTTTCACACGTAGTCTTGTTAAGCCAGGTGTCCCCCATCTTATATCTATGCATTTCATTTTTCCCCCTAAGTGCAGTACCTTACATTTCTCTGTGTTGAAATTCATTTTGTTAGCTTTGGCCCAGCTTTCTAATCTATTAAGATCATTTTGAATTTTCATCCTATCCTCTGGGGTATTAGCTATTCCTCCTAATTTGGTGTCATCTGCAAATTTGAGAAGCATGCCCCCTATTCCTTCATCCAAATCATTGATAAAGATGTTGAATAGCACTGGGCCCAGGACAGAACCCTGTGGCATCCCACTGGTCCCTTCTCTCCAGGATGAAGAGGAGCCATTGCTGAGCACCCTTTGGGTTTGGTCAGTCAACCAGTTACTATTTCACCTAACAGTTGTGTTGTCTAGCCCACATTTTACTATCTTGTTTGCAAGAATATCATGGGGGACCTTGTCAAAAGCCTTACTGAAATCAAGATATGCTATGTCTACCGCATAGCTGGTAATTTTATCAAAAAAAGAGATCAGATTAGTCTGGCATGACTTGTTTTTGAGAAACCTATGTTGCCTTTTAGTGATTATGGCGTTCCCTTCTAAATGTTCACAGACTCTATGTTTAATGAACTGTTCTAGAATCTTTTCTGGTATTGATGTCACACTAACTGGCCGATAGTTGTTGGGATCCTCTTTTTTCCCCTTTTTGAAGATGGGGACAATGTTTGCCCTCCTCCAGTCTGTTGGGACTTCTCCTGTTCTCCAGGAGTTCTCAAAGATTATTGCCAGTGGCTCTGAGATTACATTTGCCAGTTCTTTTAACATCCTTGGATGTAGTTCATCTGGTCCTGGAGACTTAAATTCATTTAGGTTAACCAGGTATTCCTCTATTTCCTCTTTACTTATTTTGTGCTGCATTTCCCCTATTGTGTCCTGTGCGCCATTTTCCTCAGCTTGAGCACCCTTTTCCTTTTGTGAGAAGACTGAGGTAAAGAAGGCGTTGAGTAGTTCTGCCTTTTCTCTGTCCCCTGTTAGAATTTCTCCATCTTTTCTGCGCAGTGACCCTACCATTTCCTCCTTCTTTCTTTTGCTACAGACAAGAAGCCCTTTTTATTGTGCTTAACCGCTCTAGCAAGCCTGAGCTCATTCTGTGCTTTGGCTTTCCTGACTTTAGCCCTACATGTGCTAGCTATTTGTTTGAATTCCTCTTTAGTGATTTCGCCCCTTTTCCATTTCTTATACATCTCCCATTTAAAACTTAGTTCAGTTTAAAGTTCTTTTGTCATTCAACCGGCTTTCTTGAGACATCTCCCATTTTTCCTTCTCACTGGAACAGTTTGAGATTGTGCCTCCTCCTGCCTCCTCCTGACTTAGTAAAGCCACCTCATAATTACAGGCATTCCATGCTTAAGTATGAGCAGACAGGATCACAGAAGTTCTGGCTACCCATGCCAGATGCACAAGAATGAGATCAGCACTGAGATCTGTGAGGGTCCTTGAGAAGTGTCAGCACTGATGTAAACATTGTTCTTCTGGCTGTTGGCGGTGGTGGGGGGAGGAATTGCCAGCTACTTTTCCAATCCTGCCTGTTTACATTGAAGCTTCAGGGCTTTAAAATAAGTTGAGAGAAGGGCTTTGGGCACTGCAAAGAGGGGACAGGATTAGTAACCCCCACAACATGTGGAAAATCACATCCACAAGCATAAGGGACATGTACATATGTGGATGTCCCAACTTGGATTCAGGATGAATTGTATCAATAATGTATAAAATATGCTTAAGTATATACATTGGGACTGTTGTCTACAAAAATGCAGATTAGAGTTTATGCTGTAACAAGTTGGTTTGATGTTCATATACTTTGCTAACTAACTCTTTAAATAATAATGGCTGGAATTCATGATCACAGTTATGCATCTGAATTCACGCTAAGTTATACATCCATAACTGATTCATACTCATGATCCCTACATATTCATACCTAGGAATACTCCCAATCCTGACATACAGGGTAGCAGTTTCTGCAAGCACCAGGGATCCATTCAAGCCACAGCAGAGTAATGTATCCAAAAACTGTGGCTTCTGACCCCTCCAGGCTTCTTTCTCTTCTACCCTCTTTACCTTCAGGAGTAGCAATTCACCTTTTAAAATAGGTTGCAAGCCCCACTTCAACATTAAAAATACCTGTTTTTCAAAGCCAATGGCAAAGTGGCATCTGGCCACTTACAGGTTGGTGTTTGGCATTTTTGGCAACCCATGCATTGAGTCCTAAGGATAGAAAGTTGGTCATGGAATCTGCTGCAATTGCATACACCTGGTTTATTTTATTTTTTTAAAGTCTTGGGTTAATTTTTCAATTTTGTTTCTTTCTGAACCCTCCTCTGAAATATGAACAGAGTACATGTGGAACTTTTGTCATTTTGCTGGCCTTGTCTAAGCAAAGTTCTGTGTGGATTGTACCAGTAGATTTTCAGGCTACTTGCCCTCCTTAACCCCTTAGATCAGAAAGATCTTTAGGAGCAGTCCAAGCTACTAATGGTATATTGGGTATTGGCCTGCCTCATGCAAGAAGACTGTGTTAGAGAGCCAGGGAAAAAATGTAATAAATTGCCAGGAACAAAATTCTTATCATCAGTGGAATTCCCACCTGTAATTATCTGATTAGGGGATTCGCCACTCTATAATTTCATCCCTGAAATAATGATGATTATAATGGTTCACTCATGCCACTGCAGTTAAGGTCATGTCAGTGTGTGAACCCATATTCTCATGGGCTCCATTTGAACTCAGCTGGTGAAATTCATTCTTTGCCTTAAGCTAAACTGAAAACTAGATGGATGTGTCTATAGCAAGGGGTCTATTCCTCCCAGAAAAGTTTAAAGTACAGAGAAAGGATCTGTTCCCATCATTTTGCACATAGGGAAATCTAGGTTCACTTGGATACTGCAAGCCATCTGCATTAAGTGGGAGACTTGCATGTGTGATCACTGTGTCCCATCATTATTCACATACTAATGGATGGTTACTGCAGTCAAAAAAGACAGACAGAGAAACTTGGCAATTGACATGCTACCCAAATGAAAACATCAGCACATTTCAGAATGCTGATCCTTCTATACCCAGGTGCAGAGGGGCCAAAATGAGGGTACATTGTTTAGTAGACAGTTTAATTCAAGAAGCTGTTGTGTTGGCAAGGAGTATGCTGATGTAAAGAGAATTCATAGCTAGTAGAATAGATGAGGAGTGCAGCCTTAGATATGGGCTGTGACAAAAATATGACAGGGCAAGTGTGGTGAGATGCATACACATGTCCTCTTATTTATGAACTCAATTGAGTAGCCTTAATAATGAGTTCCTTATAACTTGTGATGGTTGCGGCAATAATACTGGAACCAAGCTGTACATTCCAACAGTGGCCCCTTTACTTCTCCCAACATTTTGAAAACAAGTGGGTGGAATAGAAGCAGGTGCTAAAGACTCTGTCCCCACCTTCAACATTCTTGTTGGCTGTATTTCCAGACTCAGGGCAGTGAGCAGCGAAGGCTGGTAGCTTCCACATTGGGAGTTGGGGTTCTCTATGGACTTTAATACCAACTTTAAAAGAGTTGCTGAATCTCATCCTACACACACACACACAACACACACACATGCATGCACACATACTTGACTGAGCATGAATCCTCCATGTGATTTGACATCCTGTGTGATCTGAGTTCCTAACTGCCTGGAGGAATAATAATAATAATAATAATAATAATAATAATAATAATAATAATTTGTATCCCGCCTCTCTGTGTAACACAACTAGGGCGGCTTACACACTAAAACATACATTCCTGTCTCCCAACAACAACCCCCCCCCCCAAATGCAATTAATCATAGTTTAAAACATTCTTAGGGAGAGCCTACATCTCTCCCCTATAGCTTTCCCATAACTATCCCCAGGATGCATGATGTTGCTGTCTGTCCCTCTGTACAGCCATTCTCTGACTAGTAAAGAGTGGGGAATGGGCTGAGAAAAGAAGCTGACTATAGCCCATAGCTGGACACAGACTAGTGGCATCTTTCACCAAGACCCGCTGGAGTCTTTATGGATGATGCTATTGGTATAGGTCTGGTTATGGGGCATTGCCAAATGCTTTTCTTATCACACACACCCTCCACCAGCCATGGGGGTTATCACTGGGGTTATCACAGCAAAACCATAGTCCTGGGGGCAGGGCATTGGTCATTGCAGAGGGTGGAAGAGAATCCCATGTCAGCAATAAAAAAGATATATGCAGACCTAAAGCCCTAACTATGAGGGTCTGACAACTTCCTTCACAGTCAGTGCCTGAATAGTGAGGCACAAAGTCAGAGTTGTCAGAACAGAAATGTTGGGAGTAAACCTTGTGCTGGAAGCTTCATGTCCTCTCCTCCACACACAGTGGAGGTGCTAGAGATGTGAGAAAGCATCTTTCTTCCCCTTTGCACATCCTCTGAATTGAATTATGACTGTGGAATGTGAAAAAGAGGAATAAGTTTCACAGAGATGAGAGACATATACATACACGTTTCCTAATTAAAATCAATCCTTTGAAGTTACAGATGGGTGTATACCCCTATCATGTGGCTGCTGTCTGAAATAAGTGTAAATATGGTGAAAATGCAATTATTCATCTCTTTTGCTTAACATGTACCTCAGAACTTGAGAAGAAGGTCCATCTCATGTGGAAACCAGATTAGTTGTCATGAGAAGTGGACTTTTTTCTTTTCTCTCTCTTTTTTTTTTTTTTTAAAAAAGCACCTTTCTATAGTTAATACAGTTACAGTTTGTATTCCATAGAGAATTCCAATGGAATCAATTTTCAGTTGTCACTGCACTCAGTCTAATTCTTTTTCAAGACTAGATTGTGTCTGTTCATCTTAGCAATGTCTCATAATCAGCCTTTCCATTCTTTTTTTCTCCCTTTTTCCTTTACTGTAGGCATGGTTGTCAGTTTCCACTGCCAAAAATGGACCATTTCCTAGTCCCTATTTTTAATATTATAATAATAATAATAATAATAATAATAATAATTTCTATCCCGCCCCTCTGCCAAAGCAATCGGGGTAGCTTACAAAATTAAAATGTTACAATATACAATCCCAAAGAACCCCCTCCCACCATTTAAAATAGCATTAAACATCAAGCATATAAAACAATAAAAAAATAAAACAATCAGCTATAACATCTAAAAAAAATCATAATAGCAGGCAGGCAACAGATTATGAATATGACAGAGGGTAGAGATAGGGTGAGCTCACTCCTTAGGCTGGGAAAAACTAGTCCGGAAAGGCCTGCTGGAAGAGATCTGTCTTTACATCCTTTTTGAAGCTGTTTAAACTGGTAATCTGATGGATTTTAAAAAAATGAATCGTGATTCAGGACAGATTAAAGGAAGTACTTCTTCACACAAGGCATAGTTTAAAATGGAGAATTTGCTTCTTTGGACTACAGTGATAATCATTAACTTGGGCAGGTTTAAAAGACGATGAGACAGATTATGTACATTGATAGGGCTATCAGCGGTTAGTTGATGGCTACATATTACCTCCAGTATCAATGTGCAATCACTATTAGTTCTTCTGGAACTCATACTGGAGGGTGCTTTTGTATTTATATCCTGCTTATAGACAGCTTATAGGCCTTCATAGGCAACCATAGTCATCTGGTTGGCCACCAAGGACAGAGAAGGTTGACGTAGATGGGTTTTTTGTCTGATCCAGTGCATTTCTTCTTAAGTTCTCAAATACTGAAAATAATGAACATCTGGCTCCAACAAAAAGGCTTTGGATGTCTCCTTCTCTCTGTCTTTCTCTTCCTCTCCACCCACAGAGAGAATTCTGGTATCAGGATAAGATAATCATGATAATTTGTGCTTTGGGAATTATTACTTTGGAAATGTAAAATTAGTATTTTTCTGGTGAACTGGTGGTCTAGTTAGTCCATGCTTTTAGAATGTTAGGTTGACTTATATTGCTGTTTGAATGTACTCTTGTACGGCTATTTTATATACAGCCACAGGAACATCAGCTAAAAAGTGAAACAGAAATCTCTGAAATAATTAAGAAATAGCAATCATAGAAGCTGTTTCATGAGTGTGAATAACCAGTAGCATCCCACAGCTGAACATGTGATCTTCAGCAGAAGACTAATACATACAAAAAAAATCTGGACTTTATTGTTCCAGTTTTTAAGCAAAATCTTAACAGCACCGTACTTATTTTATGAGCTCTTTACTGAACACCAATAGCTGTAGCTCACTACAAAGGGGGAAAAATACTTGGGGAAGTTTCACTTATTTAGAGTAACATGCTGTGAATTTTTGTGTGTGCATGTGTGTACATGAGAATGCTATTGTGTCTGGAACATAGCAGTTGGCCTCATACAGAGTCAGACCACTGGTTCATCTAGCTCTGTATTTTCAACTTTGATTGGCAGCAGTTCTCCAAAATTTCATACAGGATTTTGTCCTAACCTTACCTGAAGGTCATTGGTGGTCTTCCTCCATGTACTAACCATGTACTGGCCCTCCTTGGCTAAGGAAATCAGACAATACCAAGTGTATTCAGCGTGGCATGGTGGGAGGAAGAAATACTCTGCTTATGATGCTCCCCTATTTGCTTTTATGGAATCAGTTATCTTGTTCAGTGCCTGGTATTCTCTTTTTTTTTTTTTTTTTAAATTTTAATTTTAAAAAAGAATTTATTAGTGAGTAATCCACATTAAAAAACAAATAACACATAGAAATACAAAGACATAGACATAAAATCAACAACAGAAAGAATACATAGATAAGAGTAAATTAGACAAAGTTAGCATAATTGATATCTGAAATAAACAAAATTTACATCTTAAACATTTCAAGACATAGAAGAAAAAAACATAAAAAAGCAAAAAATCACAATGACTTCCTATCTGTCAGTAAACAATATTGTTGTAAACTTTTGGCTTCCTTTTATTCGGCTATGAATATCTACTAAATTAACCAAAAAATAACAATAAAGAAATTATCTTCGCTATCTGTGCTATCTCCAAGATCCACTAATTTTGGAGAAATTAAATTAATTTAAAGTAAGTACTATTGTCTTTCCCCATTCTTGCTCAAAAAACATTAACACATTTTTCCAATCTTCAGATATATTAGACTCAAAATTATTTTTTAAAGCTTGAGTTATCATATCCATCTCCATACCATCAAATAGTTTTAATAACCACTCATCTTTAGTTGGAATTTGATCATTTTTCCAATTTTGGGCAAAACAAATCCTTGCAAGGGTTATCATATAAAAAATTACCTTCCTTTTTCCTTTCTTGTAATCCTCATTTAATATACCTAACAAATATATTTCTGGTTTTAAAGTCAGGTTAATGCCCATTATCTCATTGATTAAGTCATTGACCATTTTCCAATATGATTTTGCTTTCTTACATTCCCACCAACAATGAAAGAAAGTGCCTTTTTTTTGATTACACTTCCAACAGTTTTCTTTTTTTGTTTTATAAATTTTGGCAAGTTTATAAGGGGATAAATACCAGAAGTAAAACATTTTATAACAATTTTCCCTTATGTTTTGGGCCACTGTTAGTTTCTTAATATCCATCCATACCTTTTCCCATTGATCCATTGTAATGTTATGACCAACACAGTTGGCCCACTTCACCATTTGATTTTTTACCGTCTCCGTTTCGTTCTCAAGACATGAGAGGAATCTGTATATTTTACCAATCAATTTCTCTTTTTCAACATATAAAATTCTACTTAATTCTGATTTTTTGATGTCTATTTCAAAGTCATATAACTTTTTGTCTGATTGAAATTTTTCATAGATTTGTCTATACAAAAACCAATTTAAATTTCTACCTTTGTCTTCCTCATTTAATTCCTCTCTTGATTTCAAAATAATTTTCCCACCTACTAATTTCCATAGATTTTCATATCTAAACCAAATTGTATTTTCACTTGATTCCTTCCTTTGTATGGCTTCATGGGGGGATACCCATCCTAGAATTTTTGGGAGTGCATGTCTTTTGTATTTCTTCCATATTCTAAAAAGTGGTCCTCTAATCGTATGATTTTTGAATGATTTTTCTAAATGTTTCGCATCATAAACCAAATAGGCATGCCACCCCATGCTTAAATCTTCACCTTCCAAGTTTAGTAGCATTTTATCTTCTAAAGTAATCCAATCTTTCACCCACACTAAACTACACGCCTCAAAGTATAGTTTTAATGATGGTAATCCCAGTCCACCTCTCTCCCTACTGTCTTGTAAGTTTTTCAATTTAATTCTGGGTTTTTTCCCTCTCCATATAAAACTGGCAATATCTCTGTCCCAATCTTTAAATATCTTATCTGAACCTATAACAGGAATAGTTTGAAATAAAAAAAGCAATCTTGGTAAGATATTCATCTTTATAGTCGCAATTCTTCCTAGAAGGGATATACCTAATTTATTCCATCTTATTAAATCATTTTTAATTTCTTTCCAAATCTTTAAATAGTTGTTTTCGAATAAATTTATAACTTTTTTTGTTATTGTTATCCCTAAATATTTAACTTTGTTAACAACACCAAATCCTGATTTTCTTTCCAATTCCTTTTCATCCTCTTTATTTAGATTTTTAGTTAAGATATTTGTCTTTTCCGAGTTGATCTTGCAACCAGAAATCTTCCCAAATTCATCCAAGATTTCAACTACTTTTTGTATATTGTTTATGGGATCCTCTATTACAAGAACAACATCATCGGCAAAAGCTCTAATTTTGAGGTTTGTATTCTTTATTCTTATCCCCTTTATTTCATTATTTTCTCTAACATTTTTAATCAACATTTCCATAATCAAGAGGAACAGTATAGGGGAGAGAGGACAACCTTGTCGGGTGCCTCTTTGTATTGAAACTGTACGTGTTTTATCGTTGTTAATTTTAATTTGTGCACTCTGTTTATTATATATTTTTGTTATCCACTTCAAGAAATTTGTGCCTATACCTATTCTTTCTAGTAAATTTATTAGGGTGTTCCAATTAACCGAATCAAAAGCTTTTTCAAAATCCAAAAAAAGAAGGCCAATTTTTTTCTCATTATGTTTCTCTCCATAATCCAAAATGTCTAAAACTATCCTAGTATTATCCCTAATATGTCTATTTTTCATAAAACCTCTTTGTTCTTTACCAATTAACTTATCTAAATACTTTTTTAATCTTTTAGCTAAGATGGCTGCAAAGAGTTTATAATCATTATTTAATAGTGAGATTGGTCTATAGTTACCTGGATTTTCTTTATCCTTCCCCTCCTTTGGTAATAGTGTTATATCAGCTTGTTTCCATGAATCCGGTAAATCTTCGTCGATAGCTTTGTTCATAACCATTTGAAGGGGTGACACAATCTCCTCAATAAAAATCTTATAAAAAGAATTTGGTATGCCATCATTTCCTGGAGCTTTCCCTTGTTTTGCAAGACTAATAGCTTCGCAAACCTCCTCTCTTGTAATTGGCTTATTAAGGTCATTTCGCCAATCATCTGGGATGTTTTTAATGTTTAATTTTTCTAAATAATTATCGATTTTATCTAATTGTGTTTCTCTAACTCTATATAGCTCTTTGTAAAAATTATAAAAGGTCTCCTTAATGTCTTCTTGTTTAGTTAATATTCTATCTTTCCCCCTAATCTTACTTATTATATTTCTTTCTTTCATTTTTTTTAACCTAAACGACAGCCATTTTCCCGGTTTATTTCCTAATTCAAAATCTTTTTGTTTAGTCAGTTTCAATCTTTTTTCTAATTCAATTGTCGATTCCAATTCCAGCTGCTTTTTAATTATTTTAATCTCTTTTTGTATTTGTACATTAGACGGATTTTTATTTAATTCTTCCTCCTTATTCTTCAATTCTTTAGTCAATCTATTCCTAATATCTTTCTTTTTTTTTTTGCCAAATTATGTTTTGTTGGATGAAAAAACCTCTGATAGAAGCTTTGCATGCATCCCACACCATATTTGATTTGACTTGTCCATTTAGATTTTCTTCAAAGAAAGTCTTTAACCATTCTTTTCCTTTATTTATAATCGTTTTATCTTTAAGTAACCTTTCATTGAGTCTCCACGTATTATTTCTCTTATTCTCTTTAAGTTTTATCACAATAGGGTTATGATCCGAGATCTCTCTATTTAAAGATTCCATTTGTTCTACTTCTCTAATTAGAGATTTAGTAGTTAAACAAAAGTCTATTCTGGCCAACGATTTATGAGTATCTGAATAAAAAGTAAAGCTTTTTTCATCACCATATAGATGTCGCCAAGCTTCTATCAAAGATAGATTTTCCATCATCACAAAAAATTTTTGCGGTAATTTTCCTTGATTTAATTTTATGTTTTTTTCTGATTTTCTATCTAATTTCGGCTCTATTACCCCATTGAAGTCCCCCACCATAATTATATCTTCATGGTCGGAATCAAGAATTTTCATTTGTAATTTTTCGTAAAAAATCCCTTTATTTTCTTGTGGGCCATACACACCTACTATTAAAATTTTCTTATTGTTCCAGAAAACTTCGACCCCAACATATTGGCCTTTTACATCCCTAAAGATTAATTTCGACTCTAGATGGTCTTTGACATAAATGATAACTCCCTTTTTGCTTTTCTCGATTGAGGAAGTGTATTCCTTGCCTATTTTTAGGTTCCTAATTAATCTTACATCCTTAGTTCTAATTCTTGATTCTTGTAAACACACAATATCTGAACTATTCCTTTCTAAGTATAAGAATACTTTTTTCCTCTTTTGTGGAGAATTCAGGCCTTTTACATTCCATGATAAAATCTTCATTG
Source organism: Phrynosoma blainvillii (assembly GCA_026167975.1). NCBI lineage: Eukaryota > Metazoa > Chordata > Lepidosauria > Squamata > Phrynosomatidae > Phrynosoma > Phrynosoma blainvillii. Next base: position 246,020,871 of record JANUYF010000004.1, read on the forward strand.
TTGGAGTGGACACTACTAAAAGTATTTATCTGAGGGAAAGAATCACTATAACACGTTTCTTAAAAAATCAGATTTCATACCTTTATTACTGTAATAGTGTAAAAAAAATAATAAAGAAAAATAATAAAAAAGAAAAATGGTGAGCACTTGGAGACTATAGAATTTAAGAAATAAACCAAAAAGGACAGACAGATATATCTAGAAAAAATTCTTCATAAAAGGACAAAGTAACTCTTCAAGATTAGGTATTAGCCAATATTTCCCCCTCCTCTCTCTCTTCTTCCTTTTTCTTCTTCTTTTCTTCTTCTTTTCCTTGTTCTTTTTGAAAATCATTCAGAAAAAGCTTTGCCTTCTCTATTGAGTTTAGTCGGACCTTCTTTTGGTTCCACGTCACCGTTAAACCTTCCGTGTCATCCCATCTGAATGGAATTTTTTGGATTTTCAAAACCTCCGTTAAGAAAGTATACTCTCTTCGAGATCTTAAAATTTTACTGGGAATATCTTTCAAGATCTTGATCTCCTGTTCGTCAATAGTAAGTTTGGTTTTATAGCTTTGATTGATGATTAAATCTCTCGTCTGCTTTCTGACGAAATAGATGACCACGTCTCTTGGTAAGTTTTTAATCTTGGCAACTTTTGAATTAATTCTATAGATCCGATCAATTTCCCAAGGGAATGATTCTTCTGGTTCTCCAATGAAGTTTGCTAAAACAGAACAAAGCCTAGAATATAAATTCTCATTAATTTTCTCTTTTAAACCTCTCAATTTAATGCAGTTCTCCCTTTGCTTCATTAGCATCCTCAAGATCACAGCTTTGTCTTCTGATTGGTTCCTATCCAATAGTTCCAGTTTATCTTCCACTTTTTTCACATCCTTTTCTAAATTTTTAATTTTTCCATTAATTCTCCCAACTTCATTTTCTATCTTGTCTAGACTTGCCGTCACTCCCCTAATTTCCGCCTTTAATTCTGATTTCACCTCTTCTTTGGAAGATAAGATTTGTTCATTGGTTTCCTGTAGGAGACGTCTCATTTCTTCTATAATAGAATCACTTTGGTTAAACATTTTTAAATTTGTATCTACCGAGGTCCTTCTTGCGTTCCCTGGTTGGTTATTAGTTCTCCTTGTGTTCATCCTCTAAAAAAAAAAAAAAAAAAAAAAAAAAAACCTCTCTTGGTCACTTTTCTAATTCTTTTCCCTTCCCCTTTTCTTTTTTTTCCTCCTTCCCTTCTCCTTCCTTCCCCCTCTCCCTTCCTTCTTCTTTACTTCCTTTCTTTTCCCTCCTTTCTCTCTTCCTTATCTTACTTTCTTACTTTCCTACTTTCCTCTCTTTTCTTTCTCTCCTCTTTTTCCTTCCCCCTTTCCTCCTTCTCCCTTTGTCCCTTGGATTTAATGAGATCAATAGGAATAGGTATGGATATGGTTTCTAAATTTGTAGGTAAACACAAAATTTCAATTTTCAAATCCACAATGGACTCCAAATCTTCAATGTAGCTCCTCTCAAGATGTCAATTATAATTCTACCCCTATACTGGGCATTCAATTGGTTCCAGTTTCTCTCTACACACCTAATATACCTAATATTCCTCCAATTTTCCAAAACAAGATAAAGTCCCTGGCTCTAAAGCACAATTTAATACAGAAGTATTTTCAAAGAGTTTTCACAGTATATTACCACAGTATATTGTAACAAATATAACCACCAACCCACTTTTAACTTAATTTCTTACCTACTAAATAAAACGTTGTATCTTTGCCAAAGGCTTAAAAAAAGACTTAAGAAAAGAGAAAAATCCAATTTTGTACATTTAAATCAAGGACACCATATCCAAGTAAAGAGAAAGGGAGAGATAAAAAAACAAGACAGATAAGCAACAGACTCTTTCAGTTGTTTTCCCCTGCCTTCTTATCTGTCAGCTTGCACTGATTAGTAACACCTGTCTCAGAGGAGAGACTCCCTCCGTTAATAGAAATAAAGAGTTCTACCCAGCTGGTAAAACAGCAAACAATTATTAGGAAACGATCTATACTTTACCCATTACAAAGTTGATATAGAGGGAGTTTAAACAATCAACCTTAAAGCCCAATATATGATGAAATCCAATATTTCCACTACTCTTTTCTTCTTCAGCAACCACTCCCACAACAGTTTCTCTTCTTCGTATGACCAAAAGGTGCTTCACAGCAGAAATCTAATTTCCTTTTTCTCGCAATGTAGCACTGTCCTCCAAGAGTTTCCAGATCCTAGAAGGTGTTAGATCCAGTCCAACTACGAATCCAAAATCCAGTCCAATATCAAATGTTAGAAATATCATAAATATCAAAGTCCAGTCCATCCAAATATGAGAAGCATCCAATATCAACAGACCCCACGATTTTAAAGAAATAAATATGAGGGAAGGTCCTCTTTTCTTCTCTTTCTCCCGGCCTCCTCACGTGACGAACTTTACTTAAATTCCTACTTTATGAGGGGGATTCCATAAGCCACAATTCTCCTTGGCTCTCCTTGTGAATCTCTTGTAAATCTCCAACAGAAAAAGGAGTAAAAAAAATAAAAAGGGATGGGGGGGAAAGAGGTCTTATTAAGCCTTGTAAAACGTCCTTCCCACTTCTTAGTATTGTTATCGTTTGACAAAAAAAGTAAAAATATTAATAGTAATAGTGGGGAATATTATCAAAAAGAATTGAGTGACTGCAAAAAAGATAAAGAAATAATTGAAAAAAGATATATATCTACATAACTATATATATAGATATATAGATATATATATAAACTAAGTAAGAATATAACAAAAAATTCAAAAAATTGAAAAAAGTAGAAAAAATAGAAAAACAAAGAAAAAAATAATAAAGTCAAAATATGACAAGAAAGGAAACAAAACAAAACAAAAATCTAAAAAATAAATGACTAATTGAAAACATAAGAATGACAATGAGTCCAGTCTTCAGATCGATCTTCTCCAGTCGCTCGCTTCAAGAAAGTCGCTAGTGGACCAAAAGTGTGGAAGCTTTTTATCCTGACAGAGTGCAAACTTAGCACTTAGCACAAATCAAATTGCTAAAGAGTCTTCGAAGAATAGAAAAGTAGAAAAATAGAAAGAAAAAAATAGAAAGAAAAAGACGAAGACCCTTAAAGGTATAGGTGGCGGCGGGGCTCCGACACTAGCTGTGGCTAGTGCCTGCTCCTCGCGGCCGTGGTCGCTCCCGATCCTCCAGCTGCTTTACCTCGCATTACCTCTTTCTCCTTCAACCAAAAAAAGTTCTGTTATAGCGAAGCTGTGGATCTTCAGGGGAGCCCCTCTGCCTCCCCTTTTCTTCGGGGATACCCTTGAAGTGACGGTACCTTACCCCGTCACCCCCGTCACCGCCAAGCCGCTACCCTCTTTGCGGAGAAGTCCTACAAAAGAGGGCAAGGCGCCGCCATGCCACCCGGAAGTCAGTGCCTGGTATTCTCTTACAGTTAGTTCTTTCACATGCTTTCTGAGCAGTAGAAGAAATTACCAAGGTAGATGACTGGGTGTACCTTGCAATTGTAATATTGTGGATCCTGATTGAGAGTCCTTCTGCAACAATAGAATATGAAGACACAAGGATTACTTCTAGCAACAACATGTGGACACACAAGGATGTCCACCACTAAACTGATGGTCAGCATCTGCAGGCAGTATTGTTGTCCTTTTTGGCAGGTGCGAGGGAGAAAGGTAGGAGGGGAATAGTTGTTCAGTTTGGATGTACAGATTACACTTGCTGGATCAGGCCTATGTCTCCAAAACCAAGTCACTGCACCCTCTTCTCCACACTCAGCTCAAGGAAATTGCAGCTGATACATTTCCCAGTGCCTTCAGTTTCATTTCATTTCTCTCTTGTAAGTCAAAATAGAACTTTGTGTAAACTTAGCACTCTTTGGTTGGCTACCCAAACTAGAGAAACCAAGGTTGCCTTTTTGCCACCTACTGTGCATTGCTTGGCTCCTCAGCATCAGAAGACAAGAAACATCCTGTGTTTGAAGGCTGTACATGATGCCTTCAGTATGACTCAGTCTGGCCCTGTTCAACCCAGAAGTCCCGGAGCCTGTCCAGCAGACACCCTAGACTAGAGAGAATGTAGCTTCTGTTCCCCAGATTGGCTCAAGGTGCCTTCTGCCCTCAAGCCTTTCTGCTGAATCACTGCTTGTTTACAGATCAGGAGGAGGAGAGAAATGTAAAGTCTAGTACAGAGAAAGAGAAACAAATCCTAGATTTGGTGAGGGTTGTTTGTTTGTATTGTGCCCAACTGCATCCTTTTAGTTATCTCTATTCTGGTCTAGACTCCATCCGTTTAGAAACTGCACACAAGCATCTTGTGTGCAGGAGGTCCAGTTGTACTATCTTTCTTAGACAAAACAATTCAGTTTATTGTTTTCATGAATCTGGAAATTCCCAATGGCAATTTGTACTCTCCTAAGCAATTTTAGGAACATTTCATACACTATATGCATGGTTATCATTTCTGCAGTGCCGAAATTGCAGGGAGAACTGACCACATTAGAAAGCTAAGGAGTTTTGCTAAAATGGGGTGGGGAGGGGATTTTGAGTGGGTTTCATCTTTTCCCTCTACTTCACCTCCATGTGCAGTGGGGGAGGACCATGTACAGTGTGCACATACCATGTATGAAAAATGCTTATGTGCATGTATTTTACAGCAGATATACATATTTTGGAAGCCATGTCCCATTGGGTTTGGAAAACTGTCCTGTTATGGCTTTCTGTTGCATGCGCAGGCAACAAATGTGGGTTTTCTGTATACCTAATACATTATTATGCATTCTACATTGCTATTAAACATTAAAATAGATTACAATTTAATTAGTTATGTATTCAAGGTAAGTAATTGTTTAAAGTGTGGGTAGATTACTATGAGGTCCTATCCTAACTGGGTGGAGAAATTCTGATATAATTTACTATATATACTCAACTATAAGTCAACCTAATGTATAAATCGAGGGCAGGTTTTGAGACCAAAATTATGGATTTTGCCATAGCCCGTGGATAAGTCGAGAGTAAAACCTGGAGACTCCTTCAGTGTGTGTATGTGTGCGTACAGTAAAAGAGACTAATTGAGGCTTTTTATTTCAACTTTGGTTTCAGCCTTCACACAGACCCGAAGGCCAGCGTGGGTGGGAGAGGGTCTCTGTTTGTGTATTTAAAAGCAATTAATCACTCAGGACTCTTTCTGCTTAGCTCAAGAGAAAAAGAAACTATCTTTGCATGGCATGGGGAAATTTGAAAGAGCTGCTATCACATTACCATAGTGACCGGTAAATAGGTCAACCTGGGATTTTTGGGTCAATTTTATAGACAGGTATATATGGTAGATAACTACAAGTTAAGCACTTTTGTTCTTATGTTAAAATGGGATGTAAAATGAGAACAGGAAGAATCACCTTTGCAATAACATATCTGCTATTTAATATGTGGCAGATTCATACCTTTCAGCATTTCAGATAGGTACATATTACCGAAATGGTTCTAATATGTACATTTATTCATCGATCCATCCCACCTTTCTCTTGGCATGGGACCCAAGACAGCTTATAAAAAATTTAGATAGAATATACCTAAAAGTTTTATTAACACAAATGTTTTTTTAAAAAAATAATTAATTCCATTAAAAATACAAAGTTGTTTGTACAAAGCTGCAACAGAGCAGTGATGTATTTATTTAAATTTGACCTATTAAACAACAATGAATCAACTACAAAAAATAAATGTGTTTAATATAAAAGATCTGGAAAATATATGAATTTAAGTGATGAAACTTGACAAGTTTTGCTGGGCTTTTTATTTTTCTCATTTCTAACTGTGGAGGAACATGGCAGCCCATAGGACTACAAAGTACAACTGTGCTGCAGAGTAGGGATAATTTCTTTTTAAAAAAAAAAAAAATGTTTTTTTTTTTTTTTTTTTTTTTTTTTTTTTTGATAACACTTCCCAGAAACTCCCAGCCAGCATGACCAATGCTGATGGATTCTGGAATTTGTAGTCAAAAAGCAATAGTTCAAAGCTTGGCTCCGTTGCCACTTGCTGTATCAGCAGTGGTGATGGGTAAAAATTAAGTGGGCAGAACAACAAGTTGCTGTAGATTGCAGAGGAAGTATACGCTGAAGCTAAAAATACAACCTACAGTCATGTCATATTTAGAACTGTAATCCAAAATACTGGATTTAGATCTAAAACAAAGGACTTCAAATTTGCCACCCACTTAATGGTACCTTTTAGGCAAACTCTCACACCCTCATGTCACTTCCCCCATCTCTCTTTTCAGTTGATTTTTTTTGTGTTATTCTTGCAACTAAAGCATTCCATTCTAAGTGTTTGTAAAACTGCAGTTAGCATATTGGTCCAAAAATTAATAGAGTGCTGCTTTACCTGAATGTATTTGCTTATATTCTTCCTTCTTAATTCCCTGCCATATATGCTTGCAATCTGGCAATGCTGTATATGTGGCAAAGCAGTGCAAGCATTTCCATTCACATACTTCTCCCTTATATACATGCCATAGAACTTCTATTGAAGCAAAAATAACTATTTTGACACACTGAGACAATGACCTGTAATCACAATTTTTCTTTTATTTTTGCAAGCTTTGTGGTTGATGATTGGAATGGGAATGGTATAACAGGCCAGCACTAACAGAGGTTTTTCTAGCTATGCCCTGAGAAGGGAATACAACTGCATAAAATGGAAAGACTTCCCAAAACTCCACACACACACCAAGAAATTCTACACTTTCCACCATTACCATCAAGAAAGAATGAAAAAAATGATTTTAGGAAGCCACGGTGCCTGCCTTATTTAAGCAAGTTTGTCACAGATGGCTCCTACCAGCTAGGCTGGTTTCAATGTTTGTTTTCTGCTGTGAGTCTCAACACAGTCATTTTCACAGTCATTCCCCACTGGGGTGGGAAATTTGTGTTGGACAAAAACTCTCATCAGCCCCGGCTAGCATAGCCAGTGGTGGGGGTGATGAGAACTTCAATCCAACAATATCTGGAGAGTCATGTGGTCATCCTTCCTGTTTTATATGCAAGTGCTATTGGAGTAAAGAGGAATTACGTCCAAGTAAATAGGACTGGGATGGCACACAGTATCAAGATAATGCTATTCCAACTCTGAAAGTTCTGCTCTGGTTAATTATTTTCTGATTTTTAACCGTTAAAGTCCTAGGCTAATTAGTGTCTGTGTGACTGCCTGACTTGTTATAAACCTGTCTGGTTACTAAGTTCTGTAGAGGAAGCCCTTGGATCACTTCAGGGCCCATTTGCTGGACTTGCACCCCTCTCCACCTATGGAATGTTTTTCCTTCAGGAATTTAGGTGGCAGCTACATTTACAGCTTTTCGAGAAGGTGTTACTGTGCATCTTTTCAGTCTTTTGAATTTCTTTTAATGGTCTTGGTACAGTTCTACATATACCATGGGCTGTTAAAAAGACAAATAAATGGGTCCTGGAGCAAAGGCTGAACTCTACCTAGAAGCTAAGATGACTAAACTGAGACTGTCACAGTTTGGACATATTATGGGAAGACATGAGTCCCTAGAAAAGACAAGTTTAGTTAGGTAGAAGGCTTTAGGAAAAGAGAAAGACCACATTCCAGATGGATAAACTCAATCAAGGAAGCCATGGCCCTGAGTCTGTTGATGATAGGGTGACTTGGAGGTCTCTCACAGACAAAGCCGCTGTAAATTGAAGTTGAGTTGACGGCAGCTAAATAATAACAATACAGTGGGCTCTCAATATCTTGCTTTCTGCAGATTTAAATAGCCATGGACGTTAATCTACATTTCTTTCAATGGGCATGCATGCACGCTGGCTGCATTAGCAGCCATGCACATGTCATGTCCGTCATTAAGGACAATGGGACTTGAGGTCCCACATTTTTCCTTATCCACAGTCAGGTCCACAGTGGATCTCCTGCAGATACGAAGGGCAGACTTTAGTTTTATTTCCAATTTCTGTAGTTTTATAGTATTAGTTTTTATTTCAATTAATTAATTTTAAAGGCGCGTTGCTTTTCAGGAATTCAAATGAGCCATTTGGACCACACTTTCCATGGAAATACAGTTTTGTTGCCAGTGCATGATGTGCTTCTCATCTTTACATTCATTAATCATTGTTCACATGTCATTACAATATCTTGTATTTCATAAACCCCAGCTTTTTGTGCTGCTTGGGCTACTGTGTGTGTTATTTAAAAAGAATTGGGAGAACACTATAGCTTCATAGGACATTCTGTCACTGACTTTGAAGTAGGTCTTGTAGAGCAGAACAGGGAAATTAGAGAGAAAGACTGCTGAGTTATAGTCCACTAATCAGTTCTAATCAATATCAAAGGTTTGAATTGGACTGGTCAATTTTAGCCACTCATCCCCTCCTTCATGGTGCCTCCCTCACCATGACATCACAAGGACCTGCACTTTGCTTTCATATTTGGCCCTTGAAATCTCAGGAACAGGGATGTTGCTGACCTGGCAGATGTACTGACCATAGATATCCTGGCTACAATAAACCATGCTTGGGTAAACACCTACTTAAGACTGTTGTAATGCGTGGAGCAGCCATTGAAAACAGTCGCCAGTGCTATGTCAGCTACAGTGGCTTCAAGTCTGTTTTGGACCCAGTTAAAATCCTAACTAGCTTAGGAGCATGTAACACTCCCATATTAACCTATCCAGACTTTGAGATCATGTTTGGAAGTCCTTCTTCAAGTGCCCCCTCCAGGGAGATAGCACCTAGGTTGTGGAATCTTTTCCCTATTAAAGCATACCACGGATTCCTTTTAATACCAAATGAAAAATTCTCAGACTTTTAAAGGTCTCCTTTGGGGCCTTTTGAAGTTTTGAGATTTGTCTGTATTTGTTTTTTTTAATGAATATTAATTGATTATTTTTTCTTCTAGTCTTCAAGGGAGAGAGGAAAAATGAAAATAAAAAGAACCACCATGTGATAGCAGAAACATGGATGCCCCAGTTATTGCTTTAGTGTATACTGTCTTTTAGGATCTTAGCTAACTTGAGTAGGCCCAGTCAATGTTGTTTGCCTGGGCAAGGGACATATTGCTAATGTTCTCAAATGTACCAGATATATGTTATTCATTTACTACTTATTTTTTTATAAAAATGAAAGGAGGGGAAATGTAGAGGGACAGTTTATTGTTAATCCAAAAAAGTTCTCAAAGGAAGTAAATATAAAGGAAATCCTCATTTGGAATGCAAAACTATTTAACCCTTTTGAGTAATGAATTGAGTAATCCTCTGTATATTACTTCCACAATTGTGTAGGTACTGTGTTCAAATCTGTTCCTCTCTGTCACCAACAGGCCAGCCCCAGGGCCGGGTTACTGTCCAGACCCCTCCAGCTTCCACGTTTGTCCCTCTGCTGCAGAATGGTGCTGGACGCGTGTCGGATGAGCTCAGCAGTTCTAACGGCGAGGCTGGAAATGGTGTCTTGTGTTCTGAACTCAGGTCACTCTCGGGCTCCCAGAAGCCACATCGGAAGCTACAGTCACATCACTCTATCAACAGTCAGATCAGCAAAAAAAGCAAAGGCAGCTCCAAATCTGCATCCTCTCAGATTCCTACTGAAGCACAGGAAGGTATCTTTCCCCTTTCCTCAATATTTTGGAGTTACCGTTTTGAGTTTATTTGCTCTTCCAGGCATCGTGGGAGAGGGAGAGAGACTGAGAAGATCGATTGCCGTGTGATAGCAGAGACATTGATGCCCCCCATTACTCTTTCAGTATATGCTGGTTTAAGACCCTAGCTACCTAGAACAGGCTCAGTCAGTGCCAAGACTGGTCCAAGACTGTTTTGCTGCCTGAAGCAGACAAGGTGGCTCCTTCCCTTCTTGTACAAAACCTGGCCAGACAGACAGCTCAATTTTTTTTCAACACTGGTGAAGAGGTCATGTTTTCCACTACACCTTAGGGGAATAGGCTAGCTTGAGGAGCACAGGGAGAACTTCATGGCATGAACCTCTATGCCTCAGAATCTACCATATGAGACAAATGCCTCACTCTGCCTAGTAGTGGGTCCATCCCTGATAAGGGTTCTTGTGATATCATACATCAGCAGATAGGATTTCCAGTCCACCCAGTATATGATCAGTTCATAGACAGAGAAGACTGTGGTCCCACGTCTGCAAGGCTACAGCCTTGGAGCTAGTCTGACAAAGAAGGGATTATATACCAGGATGCCACACTGAACACACCTGTTCTCATCAGATTTCTGAAGAGAAGTAGGGTCAAGCTTGGTTAGTACATGGATGGGAGTCTGCCTGGGAATTCAGGGGATTTCCAGGTAGGGCTAAAAACCTGCCTGAATTCCCAAATAACCAGTCAGAGCTGAAAATACTGAGCTAGATGGACCAATGGTCTGAATAGTATAAGGCAGCTTCCTATGTTCCTGGAGTCAGCTTCAGAGAAAGACGAAGGAGAGACACTATGAAGAAATGCAAATAGCAGGTGGAAATCAAACATTAGAGAAAATTCTTCAATCATCTGCAGCAATTTGATAGCAAGCATGTGTTTGCTGACACAATTCTTGAACTTTTATTTCTCTGCCTCTTTCAGAATTTAAATGTAAGCTAGCATGGCAGCTATTAGCCTCCATTATAGTTCTTTCTTTTTAGGAAGTTTTGAAATATAGGCTTATTCTTTTCACCACATAGGCTGACTGCATGGCATTTGTGCTCAACCCATTGCAGTGCTTCACCTCATAGATGCAGGGAAGTATTCACAGGGGAAGTGGACACACTGTACTGATTTTATTGTTTCCATTGCCTCTTTAATGTGTAGACTAGAAGTGGGAATTGTTTCCTCTTTAGATGTCGCCTTACTTCCTTTACTGTAAAGCTGTTGAATAGTCCTTGTAAAAGCAGAAAGCTGTTGGATTGAATATTGAATTTCTTATAGAGCAATTTTGCCTTACCAGCCACAAACACCAGCAAATGTTTAGGGGATGCTGTCTGAACTGAAACAGGAGGCTGAGTGTAGTCCTTCTTCGCATTTCCCCCTTTCTTCCCAACATTAAAGTTAATCTGCCATCTCATAATGTGTTTGCATACTGTGTTCAAGCACACCATGCATTTATACAAGATTTTTTTTTTTAAAAATGCACCCAAACAGCACCACAGTCTTAAAATTTAAGAGACAAGGTACTTTTGGAATTAATTTTTCTAGCCTGTCCAGGCTTACAACTTTAGACCTGTTAAAGAGATTAAGGGCCTTTGCAGACTGCCAGAAATAGTGCAAATTGAGTCCACTTTAACTGCCCTGACTCAGTGCTAGGGAATCATGGGAACTGTAGTTTATTGTGGCACCAGAGCTCTCTGACAGAGAAGGCTCAATGTCTCAGAAAAAAATATAATTCCCATGATTCCCTAGCACTGAGCCAGGGCAGTTAAAATGGACTCAGTTTGCACTATTTCTAGCAGTCTGCAAAGGCCCTAATTGTCACATTTTATTCACTCACTTGCTTAATGTGTCATTGGTTGCTACTGATGCTCACATTTATTCACTCACTTGCTTAATGTGTCATTGGTTGCTACTGTGATCCATGAGGGGCAGCAGTGAAGGGTTAAGGTGCCATGGCCCAAATGCCTAGTGATATTGGAATATAATTGATAACATCAGTGGTCGTCTTAGTGTCAGTAGAACATTGAAGCAGCACTCTTGCGAAACTCTGCCATGCCCCAGCTCTGCACAGTGTTGTCTTCTATTTCTTTTTGCCTCCCTATTCTCCTTTTGCACTATTTCAGCACGCACCATACACATCCAACATGGCCAACATTTTGCCTGCTTTTGGTTATCCTGTTTCTTTCTGCTTCCAGATTGCTGTGTCCACTGCATCCTCTCCTGCCTCTTTTGTGAGTTCCTGACCCTCTGCAACATCATGCTGGACTGTGCCACTTGTGGCTCCTGCAGCTCCGAGGATTCTTGCATCTGCTGCTGCTGCTGTGGCTCTGGGGAATGCGCCGATTGTGACCTGCCCTGTGACATGGACTGTGGCATTATAGATGCATGCTGTGAGTCAGCTGATTGCCTGGAGATCTGCATGGAGTGCTGTGGCTTGTGCTTTTCCTCTTGAAACTGGGACTAGATCTCATTCCCTGAACATGGGAGTTCTGGGTATGAACTGGGGGCAGGGAGAGAGACCTTGGCCATGTTCCTGCCATTATTCTTCCCCATTATCAAATGATGAGAATCCGTAGGAGCTAAGTTTGGAGCAGGAGATGGACTCAGTGTGGACTCTATGGAACCGAAATCCTGCTTGGGAACAAGTGGCTCTTTTCTTACCAGACTGATGTTAAAGATTTGCAGGACACTTGAAGCACACGTAGTGGATTTGCTTCTCTCTCTCCCCCCCTTCCCTTCCCACCAGATTCCTCCTTATGGAACCTGGGAAATAGCAGTGTTCCTGCTGCCTGAGCCAAGAGCAGGAAAAGAAACCAGCTATGCTGCTTGGCAAAGATCTACTAGAGCATTCACACAGGGCCAAAGATCACAGGCAAGCCATGCTGCCTGTGTTTAGTGTGCCAGTAAGCTGTGCCACCTACTGGCCAACAAGTCCAGTTGCCACTGCCCAGCTACTGGAGGAGTTTTTCTAGTTCTATTGTGTTACTGGCTGCCGAAAGTGCCTTAAGTGTAGTGATGCTGCCAATTAGTTGGCAGCCTTGTTGGCTCCTGGGTGGCTCCTGAGCATATTGGCACTCTAAGGAATGACAGCTGGCCTAGTGTGCCAAGAAGGAATGTTTTCACACAGCTGCTCTGGGCCCATCCCTGACACTATAGCTGCAGCTGGGTCCTTCCAGTGGCATGACGAAAGGAAGCCAGATCCCCAGAGCAGCCCCTGACCCAGTGAGAAAATGTACTGGGGAGGCTTTCCTTCATATTTGTTTGCAGCTGGGAGCTGGCGTGTTCCATGAGCCTTTTCAAAGGAACTATATCTCATCCCTGCCACACTTCTCCCTCAATCTCTTAGTCATCCTTCTGGATATTGGTGCTGAGAGTGAATAGTTCTGTGAAGCCAAGAACACACCACTCTCCATTGCCAAATGTGCTCTGCTGCCTGCCAGAGATATCAATATACTTTTTAATAGGCAGCATATACGTGTGGCAGAAGCAGCAAAACACTAGGCCTGACTCAAAGCCACAAGTCAGTTTCATCTCCTCTTTGCAAGATACTGGACACAGATGCGACAGCATTCCAAGTGATTCTTCCCACTTGGTTGCCTGTCTTGGGACCAGCAGGTAGGACAACTGCTACCAACCAAAATATGCCTGCCATACTGAGTCCCTTGTTTCCTTTTAGTATGGAAAGGGTTTGTATTTTGTCTGTTTTTATTTGTTACTGTAAATAAAAGTATTTTCATTTCTGACCCAGAAAGAGTTCTTCATTGTTGCACACTGACCATAAGGGTGAAACTGTTACACACTGGTGAGGGAGCCGTTTTTCTGGGGCTATTTCACTGGATATATTTTTTGACAATATGGTAAGTTTGACAGTAGAATAGACTGCCAGGGGTGGAGAGTGCATTCCCCTTCTTTGAAGGTCTTCAAACAAGCTGGATGGGCATCTTTCAGCAGTATCTATATAGCTCTGTATTCCTGTATGGCAGAGGGTTAGAGTAGATGGCCCCTGTGGACCATTCCAACTCTGTGATTCTATAATAACCATGTATACCTACAAGACACTATATTTGGGCTGAGAGTATGTGAACTTGTATCTACAGTAGATTCTAGTAACATTTAACTAATGCACTCATCTGTATTTTGTACTTGGGCATCACCCCAAAGAAGATTCTGTGTTTGAAGACTCTGTATAAACCGAGAATTGGCCCATCATCATTTCATATAGAGACAGGCAAGAGTAAAGGGGTCAAACATCTGGCCATCATTGGACTAAAAGTTCCACATTCCCTTATCACCGGCTCTGCTGACTGGGACTGATGGGAGTTGGCACAAACATCTGGGAGTATAAAGATTCGTCAGCCCAGACTTAAATATATTGGAGGAATATTTGAAATTTCTAAGAACTAGCTGCCTAAGATTTGAGGATGGCTGGGGAAAAGGCACCAGATGTAGCACTAACTGCAGATGTCACAGAATTGAGAAGAAAGGGGATAGCCCCATACAGACACATTTCTTGACATTCATCCCCCATGTTACATGAGACAGTAGCCAGCTGCATGCAAAGTTTTCCTTACATATGCAGATGTTCTTTTTTGGGTGCTGCAGGAGTTGGTATTCTCTTCCTCCCTTTACAGCACCCAAAGCTCCCCTACTGGACCCCCCCGAATCTACCCCACACAGCCATTATATTTCACAGCAAGCAGGCAGGCTCAGAAGTGCACCTGGCTATTTCCCCACAGCTAGACATGAACTGGTGACATCATTATCAGAGGTGCTACAAAATCTCTCTACATACTGATTCTACAGACAAGGGCCTTTGCAGACTGCTAGAAATAGTGCAAATTGAGTCCACTTTAACTGCCCTGGCTCAGTGCTAGGGAATCATGGGAATTGTATTTTTTTTCTGAGACATTGACCCTTTTCTGTCAGAGAGCTCTGGTGTCACAATAAACTACAGTTCCCATGATTCCCTAGCACTAAGTGAGGGCAGTTAAAGTGGACTTAATTTGCACTATTTCTAGCAGTCTGCAAAGGCCCTTATAACACAGCTATATCTTTGAATCCAACTAACCTTTAAGCCTTTTTGATGTTCAGCTTTTGTGGCCTCCTGATTTACTTACGTTAAGGTATGATAGGCGTATATGTGACTGACAAAATGTGGAATTGCAGCTTTCATCAGCTGTAGCCAGCTTGGCCAATGGTAAAGGAGGAGGGAACTGCAGTCCAGTAACATCTAGAGGGCCACAGATATCTGTTTTGAGCTGTACTTCCCCCCTCCCCCCCCCAAAAAAATAAGAACTAGAAACCTTTACTGAAGTGAAACCCCATAAATATACCTTTATGCCACTTCCACTACAGTATTTCTTCAAAAGAGCAACACTCAGAAATAATACTGTGATCTTGCAAGCTCCGATACCAATTTGTATCCCCCCCATGATTTATTGCGATAGAACCCATTTGAAGTTCAGGGATGACAATAAACATACATAGAAAAATTAGCTTATTGGCATGCAGAAATGTGAATTTAATAATCTCTGTCCCCTCCCCCCCCATCCTTCCTGCTGGCTTTGGTCCAATACCTTGAAGCCTAGTAATCTCCTGTCTTTGGAGAGCATAATGTCTGTCATTATGTAATGGCTGCAACAACTGCTACTAATATTTTATTTGAGGAGAGAGAGACTTACTGACAAAGTGAGAAGATATAAAGGAGGGACGTCTGGCCCTCCATGTGTGTTGGACTACAAATCCCACAATCCCATGAGTTTCAAGTTGAGCTCCAGAATATTTGGAGCGCCAAAAATTCCCCATTTCTATAAAGAGTACTTTATCTTAGTACCCAATAGCACAATTGGAAGTATGCCAAGATGCAGTAAATACAATGATGCTTAGCAACAAGACTGGCATTACCATCCATGAAGCTTGTCAAAGTGACAACATGAGCAGCTCCCTGAACCCTAAATTCTGGATGTCTTTGATCATTAGCAACCTGAAGCAGGATTGCCTCCCAATTAAACTTTTTTCTCCCTCTAAAGCATTTTTTTAAAAAAAAATACCTACCAAGATTAGTTTCCTCCACCTTGGACATGGATTCTTTAACATTAATGGCCAAAATAATCATCAGATTTTGTAAGAGTATTCTGTGAAGAGGAAATGAAGAGATGGTAGAGGTTGACTTGCATTCCTACTGATCCAGTGTATATTATGCATTTACTTGTACTTAGATTATGCCACCTCACACTGTGTAATATGTAAGACTATGTTTACAGTGCAGTTTCTCTTGGGCCATACTCAGGGTGGTTTGTGTGGGAGGAAGCAATCTACCCAGCAGCCAGTATCCTGTTGGTGACATATGCTTATTTAACCTGGGTATAAGATGCTCAGCTGTGGTCTAGTCTAGCAGCACAATTGTATTATAGCTGAGAAAACAGGTTGAGCAAACCAAATGTGCTGCACCTATCAGGCATGACTGAAGTACTCAGATTGAATCTGGGCTGCACTTTCATGAAGTGGAAGTGATTACAGTCAGCCCTCTGTATCCATGGATTCAACCATCTACAGCTTGAAAACACTTTAAGAATATATAAATCCCCCAAAACAAACCTTGATTTTGCCATTATATGTAAGGGGCACCATTTTACTCCACCAATGGATTTAATGGGACTTGAACATTTGGATTTGAGTATCCACAGGCAGTCTTGGAACCAAACTACAGCGGATACCAAGGGCCCACTGTATATGTGTCTCTTTTTACATACAAACAATAGAACATATGAAGTCGAAAGCTTTCAATGCCTGCATCCATAGGTTTTTGTGGTTTTTGGGGACTGTGATGCTGTGTTCTAGAAGAATGTATTTCTGACATTTCACCTGCATCTGTGGCTGGCATCTTCAGAGAATGCTGGCATGGAGGTGTGTGGGGTATATATACTGTATGACCCTCTTAATCCTCTCAACCAAGGGTCACACAGTATATATACCCCACACACCTCCATGCCAGCATTCTCTGAAGATGCCAGCCACAGATGCAGGTGAAACATCAGGAATACACTCTTCAAGAACACAGCCTCACAGCCCAACACCCCCCCCCCCACAAAAACCAATAGGACATATGCTTGCAGAAGGCTTGGTGTAGTGGCATGCTTTCATAAAATAATTGTGTATAGGGACAAACTACAGCACCTAAGACTACATAGCACAACACTGTGCAAGAGTCCATCTTGGACACATCTTGGGAAAGTCAGTTTTGAGACTACCTCCTAGAATTGCACAGTGGCCAGTGCTTCTGGAATCTGATACAAGGGATCAGAATAACTGTGTTTGTAGAACATACACTGTCAAATTGTAAAATAAATAAACATATTTGGTGCAATATGCCTTCCATTGGCTAGAAAACAAGGCTGGGCTGGAACTTTACACCCTGGCACCTGGTTTTTATAAGTGTTAAGATACATTAAGTCCCACAGCCAAAATATCCCCTATAGTCTCAACCAGGCTTCCATGGGCCTGTTTTGAGTAAATAGTATATTACAGTTGTATTGCAACTTTGAAGTTCAACACAGTCTAATCAGTGCAGTGGTAATGTATATTTCAGTGTTAAATGTTGGAAGGGTACACTTATAAAGGCACTGAGAGCCAGCATGGCATAGTGATTTGAATGCTGGACTATGACTCTGGAGACCAGGGTTCTTTATATTCCTAGCTCAGCCATGAAACCCACTGGGTGACCTTGGGCAAGTAACATGCTCTCAGCCTCAGGGGAAAGCAACGGCAAACTTCCTCCGGATGAATCTTGCTAAGAAAACACCAAGATAGGATTGCCTTAGGGTAACTGTTGGAAACGAAGGCATAAAACAAAACAAAAAAGTAATCAAAAGCTGCAATAAAGGTACCATATCCTGTCTTACTTGTGAGCTAATCAGGGTCAGGCCTGGTTAATACTCTGAATGGAGCTCACCAAGGAATACCAAAGGCCCTTTCACTCTATTGAAAGTGCTATGATTCCACTTTAACTTCCATGGCTGCATCATATGGAATTCTGGGGTTGGTTGTTTGGTGAGGCACTAGAAGTCTCCAGCTGAGATTCCTAAATACCCTCCACCCCCTACACAGGATTCCATGGGATGCTGCCATAACTGTTATGATGGAACAGCAGTGTTATAATTCTCTAATGTGAATGGGGCCCAGTTGCTGTAGGATATATTCAGAAGACAACAATGGCAAACCACTTAGAGTATTCCTTGCCTAAGAAAATCCTATGAAATCCATGGGGTCACCATCACAAGCTGACAGGTGATTTGAAGGTACACATGCACACAAATACTCGATGGGCCTCCCATCCTGAATACAGTGCTTGTGTATGCCTTCTTAATACTTATTATTAATTAGTGGGGGGCATATATGGGGAGCTAGGTAGGTAAGAGGTCTTGACAGTAGTCTGTGGGAAAGAAATATTTGTTCCATATATATTTGAGTAGACTGACCCTTAGTCCAGACAATCTGCATCCAAATCCTGCCATAGCCTCACTAATGAGCCAGTGCTGGGAGCTCACTGCCACTTCCTCCCTCTGTGCCAGCTTTTTAACAAAATCTGCCAGCGGTAATAATGGGGAGCAAACTCCACAAGCTAAGCCAAGATCCACAAGGGATTTTTTAAGGTACAGTGTGCAATCTTGTCTGATGCATGCATTTCCTTCTCTTTTGCTGTCTTGCTGTTGTTAAACATTTCCCAGCCGGGGGTGTTTAATTTTTTTCTTTTTTTAAGAAACAAAAAACAGACTATAGAGGAAGTGTCAAGGAAATAGACACAAATGTCTTGACAACACTGTGAGTCAGCACTGAGAGTATAGAGCTAAACCTCTGGAGGAGAATTTGCCTACTGAAATATTGTGAATCAATAGCACAGTCTGAGGCTAGTGAACTGCCACTGTGTGTGGAAGCTATAGGACTTTATCACACGGGGAAAATCCCATACAGAAACGGGATTTAAAAGGTAGGGAAAACCTGCAAAAGCGGGGACATTTTCATACACATTGATGTTAAAGTGTGCTTAACCCAAACGGAAAGTAGTCAAAAGCCGCTTCTTTTTACTTTCGAGATTTTCTGAAAGTAAAAAGAAGAGACTTTTGACTACTTTTCGTTTGGGTTAAGCACACTTTAACATCGACCTTGTGTGAAAATCTACCCACTTTTGTGGGTTTTTCCCTATTTAAATCCCATTTCTGTACGTTATTTCCCCTGTGTGATAAAGTCCTCAAAGATCTGATCTATGGATAGGGATGGAAGGCCAAATTTCAGTTCAATTCATGGTTGATTTGCCAAAATTTGCAGAAGTATTTCTATTTAGGATGGAAAGAATGTTCTTTTCTTTCTAGTCACTGAAGTCTAGGCTCCTTCTCTGAGGCCCATCTAATTTAAATACATTTAGGGAATGTATTCCTACAGACTTGAGGTTGTGGGCCTTCAAGTCATTTCTGACCTATGGCTGGGGTTGCCATATTCCAGTCCCTCGTAATTGGGCATTATTAATTATTATTAATTTGCATTCTGACTGCAAATTCAACACATTAATCATTGCACTTTTTCTACTATTATGTTCCAACCTCAGTACCAGTACCCAGATAAGAGCTCTTTTTTACTTCTCCCCCTTCCCCTCCATGCGGATATGAAGAGAGGGAGGCTTCCAAGCAGCCTTCGAGCAAGGAGGCTTCTCAAGACTGTTAGGAAGTGATGTTCCACCATGTTGCCTAGCCCTAGGCTCAAGCAGTCAACACAATTACCACACCACATAAGACCATCTTTGCTTGCCTCCTTTCCTTTTCCATCTTCTGGCCCCATGAAGGGATGGGGAGAGGGAATGCAAGAATAAAGTAGCAATGCTATACCTGTGCAGTAGCAACCGGAGCTTGCAGGGCAGCATGAGACTCCCACCAGTGCCATTCTTCTTGCATGGTTTCCTGCTTCATCACCTCTGCCACATTTTAATCCGCCATTGGACTGTGATGAAGGAGAAATCCAGGATTTAATACTCCAACTGGCCCAGCCAGCTGAGACATTTTTTAGTCCCTTCAATCCTGGATTTTCCAGGTTTTCCAGGACAATTGGCAATCCTGCTTATGGCAACCCTATCTGTCTTCCTCTGAGGCTGAGTGTGACTTGCCCAAGATCACCCAGTGAGTTTCCATGGCCAAGTGGGGATTCTAACCTTGTTCTCCAGAGTTGCAGTCCAACATTCAAACCACTACTATACCACACTGGCTACAGAGAAGACCATTGTATTTATAAATTGGGAGATCTCACTTTGGGACTATTTACCTCAGCAGTTCATTGAAAAGTGGCTGGGTAATTCTTTCTTTCTCTTTCTCTTTCTCTTTCTCCTTCTCTTTCTCTCTCTGTGCATCTTGCACGCCTCCCACCTTGCGTTTGGTATACAATGATCTGCCTCTGCTATGATATTTTTAGGACATCCATGAAAGCTAATTAAGAACATGTTAGTATGGCTGGCATTTAGTTAACAAACATCCTACTCCTTTTTTAAAAAAAATAAAAAGAGTGTACACAACTTATGATTTCTTAGTAAAGCATCTGTTGTTATGGAAGAAGGAATGTCTGGGTGTCAGTGGTGGTGGAGGGTGGGATGCACCCCTCCTTCTGGTTGAATGCAGGCTGGGAGGCCCCTTTATTTCTACAGGAAGAGAGCTGGAGGTAAGGAAAGGCCTGGAGAAGAAGAGAGAAATGAGCCTGGCTTATTCTGGCCTTCTGCTTCATAATATCCTTCCCCAGGTGCTCCAGTGGACAGGATTTTTCTTTCTTCTTGCTGTAAACATGCAGGACATACAAAACATCAATCTGCCTTTTTCAGTAGTTACTAAAGTACTTTCTTGGGACCACACAGTCACAGATGGAAGAGTCTTTCAGTTTCATTTGCTCCTGTGCTGACATATTTAAAATCCTGTTTATCCATTCTGAATACAAAGAAATTTGTAAATGTTGATACGTTTTTAATCAAATTAAGCTGAGATGAAATTCTTGCCCACTGTCAAAAAAATTCAGTGGATCTGTTTTTATTCTCAAGATAGAGAGGACCATGTTGCACCTATTTGCTGTGATATAGTTAAAGATGGGGAACCTGTCGGGGAAAAAGAGGTGGCAAGCCTAAGAGCATTGACATGATTGAACACATAGGCATTAAAACCTGGAGGGTTTTTTTAAGAGCTAAAAAGACCTTGTAAATTTGTCAGCTTTAGTTTCACTTACATTGCTTTTTTTTTTTTTAACCATCTACATTCTTTCCATCCTGAATAGAAATACTTCTGCAATTTTTGGCAAATCAACCATAAATTGAACTGAAATTTGGCCTTCCATCCCTATCCATAGATTTTGCCGGTGGGATAACCTCTGTACCTGCCAAGGTCCATATCCCAGATGGGGAGCCATTTTTGGCCCACCCCAACCTGCTTCCTCCTTCTTCTTGCTGTTGCTACTTGTGCACCTGCCCTTTCCAATGTATGAACAGTGACAAGAATAAGGGGGGGGGGGGGACACACACAAAAACCTCTGCTTGCTTTGCCTGCATAGTACCGCAGTGCTGTAGAGGAAGTAATGCAGTTAGCAACTGTAACAAGGAGGCATTCCTCCTCTGAATGGACCCCAGTTGTTTCTATACAGAATTGTTCAGTTATGCTCGATGCTCAGGAGGCCTCTGGAAAAGAGTTACTTCCTTTCAAGGGATGTTTAAAGGCACCTGGTCTTTCCTGTCACTAGGAAAGAAATTCTACTGACTGAGAGCTAGAGTGCAGCGTCTTGTTCATAGCAAAATTTTATCCAGAGCTGAGAAAAAGGGAGAGAGGGAGAGAGAGAGAGACTGTGCTTTCTGGAAGTTATCATCTAAAAAGTAACTTTTGCAAACTCTGGTCTTAACCCTAGAATTAGAGGAAGAAATTTCAGCAGCTTCAGGTTGTTGTGATATTGTGTAGCAGGGGTGTGAAAAGCTGCATTTGTTGAAATTCAAAGTTTGGACATAATGGTTATGAGTAACACACTTACCTGCAACTAGTTACTTTCAGAGTGATGAGAAACAGTGAAATTACTTCACTGTAAGGCAAATCAAGAGCCTTGCCTTCTAGTTACTTTTCTAAGAGGGGTTGCAGACTGCCAGAAATAGTGCAAATTGAGTCCACTTTTAGGGTTAGGGTTAGTGCTAGGGAATCATGGGATTTTTTTTTTTTTTCTGAGACATTGAGCCTTCTCTGTCAGAGAGCTCTGGTGCCACAATAAAATACAGTTCCCATGATTCCCTAACCCTAACCCTAACCCTAAAAGTGGACTCAATTTGCATTATTTCTGGCAGTCTGCAACCCCCCTAAGTCACTTTTGAAAAGTATTTTTAGGAGCAATCTGGCTGGAAGTTTTGTATTCTCTTAGAAGTTTTTTTTTCCCCTTTCAAAAAGTAATGGAAAGTAATAAGAAAAATAAATGACAAGCAGCACAAGAACCAATGCATTAAGTTACTTTTTCAACACTGCAATGAGTAATGGAAACAAGGTAGCTGTCTAGCAGAGGTTTTTCACACCTCTGCTACACAATATCACAACAACCTGAAACATTGGAATAAAAAACAAGAATTACTTGCAGTCTCTGCAAAGTACAATTAGTCGAGCCACAGGAATATTGCATGCTCTTATATTAGATCACTCTATTTACCCCAGATTTGCCCGTCTACCCAACCTGGACTGCAAGCATGGCCTGAATGGCAGTAGGATGGCCCAATTGTTAAGGCAGGAGGTGGCAAAACCTGCAGGCAGAGGGTGAGGGAAGAGTTAACCATGCTTTGGGGAATTAATTAACAACAGATGTCTTCAGTTTCAATTAATTAATCTCCTGCCACACTTGGTTTTTACAGTTCCCTTGGAGGTCTTTCCAAAATGAGGAGCTGTCCAGATGCCAAGGCAAGCTCCATGCCTACAGGCCGGATGGGTCACATAGCAGCAGAGCAGCCTGACTGGACAGGGGCAGAAAGTAAATGGGTTTGTTGTTCTCCCATTTGTGCAGCGCCAGCTGGCCAGACAAACTTCCCCTGACATTGGCAGCAGTGACGCATTGTGCGTCATGCTTCTCAAACAATTTCCCAAGGGGTTGTGGGTCATTGGCCAGGAATTACTGCCACCTGGCACTATGTACCCAGGGAGAGTTTGAAAAATCAATCCAGTTTAGGTAAATATGTGAATTTAAGATTAGTTAAAACTAAATGGAGAGCAGTTACTCAGAATTGTAGAAAGAACTCATGGATTGATTTGTCTTAAAATGGAGACCTGTTTTGCACAAATATTTGCTCAGGAACAAACTTTTGTGTTGCAGAAGGAAAGACTGCCCTCCTAGGTCCCTGGGATGACTCTTGCCTTTAAGACCTAAATAAAGGAAAGTTGCACCAGCTTTTCTCACTGCTTGCTGCAAAAAGAGTCAAAGCCACCCACAACTGGAAGAAGGTTCCCTTCTCTAGAATTGTGCTCTCTGGACTTAGAAAGTTTCGGTGTTAGGTTTTCCTGGTCATTGGTGGAAGCCCTACATAAGGGAATTAAGGCTCTGCAACAGCACAGTGGATTTTTCCTTTGCCATATGTACCAAAATTGCTATTTGATGAACATTGTGTTAGTAATATGGAATAGTTAAAATGCTGAGCTTAGATACTCTAGCTTCAGACTGACTTGCACTTGCTCCCATGCATCTACCTAGAGAACAACTAAACTGTACCAAAGATCAAGCAGAATGGATGAGTTTATAATTTTACCCAACAACTAATTTATACTGGATAGGCTTGCCAGGGGACCTAAACTACATCTGCACTGCAGAATCAATGAGTTTGACACTGCTTTAACTGCTAGGGCTCAATGTTATGAAATTCTGGGATTTATAGTTTTGTGAGATATTTAGCCTTCTCTGTCAGTGAGCTCTGGTGCCACAACTATCTACAAATCCCAGGATTACATAGCATTGAGCCATGGCAGTTAAAATGGTGTCAAACTGCATCGATTCTGCAATGTGGCAGCAGCCATCCTTCCCTGCAGCAAAGTAATATTTCTTTAAAGCCAAATTCCCAAAGTTGCTATTACCTGCACTGTGCTTCCAATTCTGAGTGGCCAAGGGATACCATGTGAAGGCTGCTATCTTCCAGGGATATTTCCTGGCAGACTGCATGCAGAGTTATCAGTCTCTGACACTTTAAGAGGCTGAAGAGAGGAAGGGAGATGGTTCCAATTCCTTGTATTTTTCTGCAAGAGCAGGCAGAACATATTATAAGCAGAAATCTTCTGCCCATTTACGGTTGCAGATAGAATTGTATATAAGGCATGCTCTCAGCTAGAGTTTCAGATCCTGGACAAGCTTTTATATTACCAGTGCAAGACGGAGAAGACCTGGCTTAAATCTCTCTCTTTCTTGATTGAATCATTTTCTTCTCATTCCAAAGACAGATAATATTCAGTTATATTGGTTACACATGGGGGAATTACTTTGTGTAACATTCCTGATTTTTCGGACAACTTCAATGGTAAGGTTGTCAGACTGGCTCCAGGACAGTGCTCCTATAACTTTAATCCTTAACAGATGCAGCACAGAGCGTTACGGTATTTTGTCCTGCTCCAAGATCTGTTAAAGACACAGGCGTTGTCCCAGATCCAGTCTGGCAACTTTACTCAGTGGCAATGCACATACTGTACATGCACATACTCCCAGGTTTAATCCTCATTATCTCCAGAAAAGTCTGAGAAAGTATTCTACCTGAAACTCTAAGGAAATAGCAGTCAGAGCAGACAATGCTGAGCTAGATAGACTAGTCATCTGATTCAAAATAAGACAGCTGATTGTGTTTCAGTAAAGGTGTCCAATGGACCAGCCTAGATGGAAATCCATTCTCTGGAACTCCAGGCGGATTTATTAAGCAGCAAGTGAGATAGACTTTGTGAGATGGCTTTTCAAGTAAATTTCATCCAGAGGGCCCCTATGACAGATTACACTTAGGAGAGCTTTAATTTTCATCAGCCTCACTACCGGCGATTTATTATGGGGCATATTAATAATGAAACTTTATTGTCTAATTGTTAATTGACTGCAAGGGAACTACATTCCCTGTGCTCTGCCTTTACTGTGCAGCTTGGGAAAAGGCATTAAGGCATGGAGCTCATTCAGCCTTCTGCCTTTGCATGGAAATTGCTTTAGGAAACGTGCTTCTCTTTGTTAACTGTTGAGGTTTGGCTGAAGTCCCGGCCCAGGGAAGATGTCCAACTAGATGAAGATGAAGGATGCTGACCTTGAACATATTGGATACAGAGGAAAATCTGAGCTGAAACACAGCAGCCACTATGCTTTTTAAAAACCCAGCAACCCTTGATGAGTAGTGCAAAAGCCATCTCAGTACTATTTAGCACTCTTGCTGATTTGGACCTGCTTTAATTTGCCTTTCCATCCCATGAGCTCAAAGAATAATTAATAATTGTACAGGTATACCAACTATCCTTCACTTACATCTCTCTATTCCTTCATTGTTTATCTGGACAATCAGAAGTGAGATTAGTTTGTTTCTTTCATTTAATTTTGGTAGTATTTGGCATAGAGCCAATGTGGGGTAATGGTTTGAGCACTGGTCTATGACTCTGGAGGGTTTGATTCCATGTTCAGGTTTGATTCCACTCTCAGCCGTGGGAACCCATTGGGTGAGTCACATACTCTCAACCCCAGAAAAGCCTGTTATAGGTTCTCCTTAGGGTCAGCATAAGTCAGAAACATATTGAAGGCACACAACAACAACAATTTGACATTAAATTCTGTAGATATATATTTCCAAATCTATTAATGAGATAATGAAAGTCCAACATAACTTTCTGTAAAAATTCTATAACCCAAAGTACCTTATAGAGAATGAATGATATAGAAAACACAACAGGTTAAAAAAAAACCATGAGAACTGAACCAATCATCAGTTCCATGGGGACTAAAATATATAAGATCTCTACAAATATTAATATTCCACATAATCTCCAATAGATAATAAAATACGTAAGACCATAACCTTAATTGAAATGTACTGGAACAAAAAAAAGGTTTAACCCACAGCTTGAACAACAACACAGGCACAAGGCAAGCCTGTGTTAAGGCGAGCAGTCCCCAATTGAGAACAACTCACTCTCTCTCTCTCTCTCATTACCACCCTCCGTACTTCAAATTTATATTTTATTTTAAATTATTTATAAGCCAGCTTTCTTTGAGTGGGACCCAAGGTGGCTCGCAGAAGAAATAGTTAAAACCTAATAATACAATTTTTAAAAACATTTAAAATCGTCTCATTCAAAATGATATAAAATTATTTTTAAAGGATACAAAAGTTAAATAAATAAATAAATAAATAAATACACCCCACTAAGAAGCCTCCCTGAGAGCTTTACATCATAAAAGCCTACTGAAACAAATAGGTCTTTGCCTGCCCTTCCAGTGGGTGGGGGCAGCTATTGAGAAGGCTTTACTCTCATGCCCTCACCAAGCTAGCCTGTGATGGTGGCAGGACTAAAAGAAAGCCTTCCCCTGTAGATCTTAGGACTTTTGCAGATTTGTATGAGGAGAAATAGTCTTTCAGATAGTCTAGGCGTAAGCAGTATAAGGCTTTATAGGTAACTTTTAATTGAGCCCAGAAACGATTTGATAGCTGGTGAAGCT
This sequence comes from Phrynosoma blainvillii, assembly GCA_026167975.1. Lineage (NCBI taxonomy): Eukaryota > Metazoa > Chordata > Lepidosauria > Squamata > Phrynosomatidae > Phrynosoma > Phrynosoma blainvillii. Next base: position 246,047,241 of record JANUYF010000004.1, read on the forward strand.
GAGTAGGGAGGGGATTCAGAAGAGGCCCTCCATAGCTGACTTTGTGCATTTTAATGGCAATCCCACTCAGAAATCCCACTAAGGAGTTTGTCACACTCACTTGTGTTAACAATTCAAGCATGGGCTGGGGATGCATGTGACCAAGGAAAAATGGATTTGATTGCACTCAAAACAATCAGCAAGCCGTCCCCATGCCATCGCTCGACCACAACCCATTCCCAAGCCATGCTGAGCCGGCCGATTTTGCAAGGACGGAAGCCTTCCAGCTGAGCAACATCAACCAGCTCAGCGCAGCTCGGAGACAAGTTGTGGTCAGGCGACGGCATGGGGACAGCTTTCTGATTATTTTGAGTGCAATAAAATCCATTTTCCCACGGTCACGGGCTGGGAACATGCATCCTCAGCCCGTTCCCATATCGTTAACAAAAGTGAGTATGATAAACTCCTAAATTCAATGAGATTTACATTGGGTTGCAACCTAAGCTGAATTATTATGGCATTACAGCCCAAAATTGTACTTAGGTCTGGGAAACACCTGTGCCATGGATATAATGTTCCACCTTGGTCATGTCTCTCTAGTTGTGAATCTCAGTCTCCCATTGAGAACATTGGTATCAGACAATCTACAATTGCTGTGAGGATGGAAGGAAACAAATGTTATACAAAGCATAAAGAAAAGAAACCGGTGGTATTCAAGTTAATAGAAAACGGATAACATTTGCTGAACCAAAACACTTAAAGTATACTGGCTCTTCACACAGAATTTTTCTCCCTATTGTAACTCTCTTTCCTCCCAAACAGAAATGCTTTTTATACTGGGATTTGCTGCTATTGCAAGAGAAGTTTGAGCTTCTAAGAGCAGATTGAGGCATAACTTCTGTTTGTTTTTTTTTGTCCCCAGCCTAGAGGATTGCAGTGGCTGCAATCATGACATTTGTCAGGCAATATGATCATCCCGCCCCCCCGCCCCCGCCCCCAGCAGTATTTCTTCCTCTTCTATCTCCTGTTATAAAATAGCATCATATTGGACGTTATCACACGGGGCCTAAAGCAGTCCCATCCCCGTCGCAGCCCCGTCCCATTGCGGTTCCTTTTCAATCCAGAACTTACCAGCATACAGAAAGCAGCATCATTCTGGTATCATTCTGGTTGCGGCAAAAAGTAATTCCCAAAGAAACCGGCATTCAAAAGAATGGGGATGATGCCAGGTGATGCCGCAATGGGACAGGGATGCGACGGGGATGGGCGGGGTTTCTCTGCGACGTCGTGTGAACACAGGGGAAAAGGAAGCGCAATGGGACGGGGATGCGACGGGGATGGGACTGCTTTAGACCACGTGTGATAACGTCCTCTGACTGAACAAATAGTAGGGTCAAGTGGAAACCCACAACCTTCAATAATCTTGTGAGACTCTTAGGATGCCTCATGCAGTCCTGATTCTATGGAAGTTGACCATGAAGATCACATACCTTATATTGGTCTTGGGGTAAATTATATTATACCTTCCAGATGTTTTGAATCACAGCTCCAATAATCCTTGACCACTGGCCATTGAGGTGGATGGAGGGGAATTATAGTCCAAAACTTCTATACGGGACCAAGTTGGTTACTACTGATTAATATGAATCAATGTACTTTTTTTTCATAACCATGAAAACACTATCCCCGTGCCTGAACAGACTCACTGGGATCAGAGCCGGCCCAAGACAGTATGCTGCCTGAGGCAGAACAACATATCATCAACCACACTTCTGCCAAATCAAGGTGATTCCTACCTTACACCAGCCATTATTTTTGCAGCTGCCGCAGAACTCTCTAATGCCTTTCCTCCTTCCTGGCAATGAACATAAAATAATAATAAATTAAATAACTAATCATACACTGACCTGTCACAAAAGCCAAAACCTGCGGTCTGAGGCACTGATACGAAGTCCAGTCTTGATTAGGATGTATATCCTTCAACATTTCACAGATAAAAACTGAGATGTGTGTTCAAGCAACATAAGAGTTCAAGCAAGCTGGGAATTGTTATTAATGAGAAAGAACACAGGAGCTAGGAGAGACTGCAGCAGTTTGCTTTTGCCTAAGTCTGCTGTAAATAACAAGATTTCACCTCCTCCTGTTCTTCCCCCTCTGTTTTTGGACTTTGAACACAGGCTGCATCCGCACTGCAGAAATAGTCCAGGTTGACACCACTTCAACTGCCATGACTCAATGCTAGGGAATCCTAAGATTTGTAATTTGTGGTGGCACCAGACCTCTCTGACAGTGAGGCCTAACTGCCTCACAAAACTATAATCCCCAGAATTCCCTAGCATTGAGCCACAGCAGTTAAAGTGATGTCAAACTGGATTATTTCTGCAGTGTATATGCAGCCTCAGTTTGCAGCAACTGAAATAAGATGAGGCCCAAAGGGCAAAGTGGGAGGAGGAGAATAAAACTGAGACATTTTAGAAGGCGCTGAAAAAGTGGGACAAATGATTAATTGCCATAATTCTTGAAAAACTGGGACAGTTGGAGAGTATGAGGATGTGTCTTAAATGTTTTATGTCATTCTGCCCACCTAAGGAGGGATACACTGTTTTTCTGGGCCTCTCCCCAGGGAAAAAAGTTCTGGGTGAAGAGCCAATATACGTTAAATATTGTGGTTCAGTAAATTTAATCACACATCTGGACTTGAACTGACACTTTTTTGTAGCCACTTCTGGAAGTTTGTGATGAATTGGAAGAGACAAAGGTGATGCAGCCATGGCAGTTAAAGTGGTGTCAAACCAGATTATTTCTGCAGTGCAGATGCAGCAGAGGACTTTTGTTCTATCTTTGGCTTGGGCTGGGCTGGCTCTCCTTCTCCTGTGGAGAAGGCTGCACTCTATTAAACTGTTTTTGAGAGCCTGCCAGACTGACAACAGCTGGAAGAAATTAACATTTCAGAGCCATCGGCCGACTTGCTGCTTTTCCCTCCAGAAAACAAATGGCTTGACTGCTCTAGTCTCTCAGCAGCTTCACCTTGTCCTGCTCACTTCAGACAATGAAGTGCTTGAGTTTGCCTTTCTCTTTCCCCCACACCCTCTCCACTCAACCTGCAAAGAGACATACATACCCAGCAAGGTACAGAAACAGGCTAAAAAAGATGCACCATGTGTATAGAAGGAAAAACTGGCTACAGGAAGGCCTCACTCCAGAGCAGGGGTAGGGAACCTAAGGTCCGGGGTCCGGATGCGGCCCCCCGAGGCCTTTGGACCAGCCCCAGGCCGCCGCCCCCTGCCGCCCGCCATGATGATATTGATTATTGTTGTTATTACTTGTTCTTGGGGTTTTCTTGGCAAAATCTCCACAGGGGTTTTGCCATGGCTTTTCTAGGGCTGAGAGAGTGTGCATGCATATTTTTAATTTTTTAAATTTTTTATTTTATTTTATTTTATTTTATTTTATTTTATTTTTGGTTCTTCAGCCCCCTCCCCACAATTGTCTGAGGGACAGCAACCCGGCCCCTGGCTCAAAAAGGTTGCCTACCCCTGCTCTAGAGAAAGCGGGCCCTTGATATCCACTGGAGTTTGATTCCAGGATCCCCCGTGAATACCAAAATCTGTGCATGCTCAAGTCCCATTAAATTCAATGGTGTCCCTTATATAATATGGAGAGCCAATGGGGTGTAGTTGTTTGAGGATTGGGCTATGACTCTGGAGAATGCCAGCTCAGCCATAGAAACCCAATGGGTTGTGCCTTGGGCGAGTCACACACTCTCAACCTCAGAGGATGGCAATGGCATCTTCAGCAGCCCTAACATAGCCAATGGCAAGAAGTGCTGAGAGCTGCAGTTGAGCAACATAGGGCTGGACAGGAACCATTCTGGAATATCCAAAGTAGCACAACTAAAGCCATACCTAAAGAGATCTATTACACTATAGGCCTTGTCAGAAGAAAACCACAAACAAGACTGCATATACTGACCGCACTAGGTGGGGGAAATTCTGAGTGGAGGACTCAAGTGCAATGCCTTTGAGAACAATCTTCCAAATCTTAAGCAGTTTCTTTTCAGATCAACACCAGTAAAATAAACTGGAAATATTTATGTCCCATTCTGTTGTTATTCCACCTGGCTACTTGGATGCTGCACCAGGTGCCTTACCATCAGTTTAACTATTACAGAATTAGTCAATGGTGGTTGAAAATTCACACCTAGTTGGCCCACCACCAACCCTAGACCAAGTGTTCCAAGTAGCCAGGAGACAGTGCCTCACTAGAAAAGACAATAATGCTTAGTAAGGGGATAGGAAAAGAGGAAGGCCACATAACAGGTGGATAGGCTCACTCAAGGAAGCTATGGCCCTGAAGTTGCAAGACCTGAGCAGGACGATTGATAACCAGGTGATTTGGAAGCCTCTCATTCATAGGATCACCATAAGTCAAAGTCATTGGCAGTTAACAACAGCAACTGGGATCTTGGTTCATATCTACCTCTATCATGGAGCCATGTACAAATCATCCTGAATTTCCATATCTTAACTTTATAGGTTCACCTTAGGGTTGCCATAAGTTGGAAATGACTTGAAGGCATACAACAACTTTAAAAATTCAGTATAATCTCACAGTGGTTGTATAGATAAATGTAATAAATATTGTTTTTAAAAGTCAGGGTAAAACACATGAAAATATGTGCTCATTGTTTTTTCATTGTTTGTGATATTAGACATGAAGTTGCATTTATCTCCATTCCCCAGGCCAAGGACCTTTGCTCTGTCTTAAAGCTGTTTGCCTAGTTGCCTAGGAGTAGAGGAGCTAAGTCTGATCTGTGTTGCTATCATGTAATGTCTTGTGGGAACAGAAGCACTCTGGATCCTGCAATATTGGAAACAAGCCTATTTGGCAGGTCTAGTCCTTCTGTCTGCCAAAATGCAATCTGTCTGGGAACTCTGGCTTCTCTTACACATCCTTGTGTGAGCACAGACCATATTTCTGTAAATTCTGCATCGCTACCAGGTTGGAGTTATAATTTGCTTGGACTGAATACTGGTCTACCCAAGTGGGGGAGGGAAGAAAATGCTTTAAGCATGAGAAAGAGAATACAGTGGGCCACTGTATTTAATGGGACTTGAGCATCCATGGATTTTGGTATCCTCGCAGGGGTCTGGAACCAAACCACCCCTTCCTGAGGAGGGAGCCACCACCACAGCAAAGCCAGGAGGAGTATGCTTGCCCCTTCTCACCCCGCAGAAGCCCAACTATGTATCACCCCTCTTCTGATGTTTCACCCGGTGCAGGCTACACCTCCCCCACACCCCTAGTGATGCCACTGTTAAAATCTGGAGAGTATTCACCAATCTACTGACCTGGAAGGCACCAGTCACTAGTACTTATTGTGTGAATATGTTCCTTCAAGTTGCCTGTCGACCTATGGTAACCCCATTAATGTCATAGAGTTTTCTTAGGTTAGGAATACTCAGAGGTTGTTTTGCCATTTCCCTCCTCTGAAATACAGCCTACAGCACCTGGTATTCATGGGGGGGGGGGGGGCTCCCATCCAAGTACTAACCAGGGCTGATCCTTCTTTCAAGATCAGGATCATGTGCCTTCATTTACTATTATGCAATTAATTCAGTTTGTCTACTCTAATTGGGAATGTGTAGAACAGTGGTTCCCAACCTTGGTTCTCCAGGTGCTTTGAACTTCAACTCCCAGAAGCCCGAGCCAACATGGTTTTAACAGTCAGGAATTCTGGGAGCTGAAGTCCAAAACATCTGGAGGACCAAAGTTTGGGAATCATTGGTGTACTGTAGAAGAAACCAGAGATGCATTTCAAGATATTCAAAAGATGGTTGTTTTATTGGTTAAAAAAAACCCAATGCCTTTTGGCCTGTGTATATTCCTAAGGTTTCCCTCTAAGTCTATTTAGAATCTAACTTCAGAAATGTCAAAATCATTTTTACTTTTGCAATGGATAGGTCAGAAATAATTTCTAAATCATGAACTCTCAGTTACTGGACAAACAAAAAACTTCTTCTGAAGATTTCCTTGGATGTTTCAAGTTTCTGCTTGCTTCTACAAGAATTAGGAATGACCATTGTTTTAGGCCAGAGTACAGCGGACCCTTGGTATCCACTGGGGTTTGGTTCCGGGACCCCTTGTGGATACCAAAGTCCATGGATGTTCAAGTTTTATTAAATACAATGGTGTAGTAAAACCGAGTCCCTTCTATAAAATGGCAAAATCAAGGTTTGCTTTTTGGAAATTATATATTTTAAAAATATTTTCAACCCGTGGATGCTTGAATCCATGATAAAGAATCCATGGATGCTAAAAGCCAAATGTACTTTTGCCAGTTGCAAATTAGCTAACAAAACTATGCACGCTAACAGTGCTTGATGCTGTCTTGAAGTTCATGGAAACAGATCTCAGCATCCAAGAGAGAAAGTAGATTTCCCAAGAGCTTGCCTCCCATGCCTCCATACTTCTCAAGTGCCTTGAAAATCTGGCTTCAGACAATGAAAAACCAACTACTAAACCCACATGCTGGAATGTTTGCTCAAGCATAGAATTTAGGTCCAATCCACACTGTAGAAATAATCCAGTTCGAGACCTCTTTACCTGCCCTGCCTCAGTACTAGGGAATTGTAGTTTATTGCGGCACCAGAGCTCTCTGACAGAGAATGCTAAATGTCTTACAACACTACAGTTCCCAGAATTCCTTAGCACTGAGCCAGGGCAATTAAAGTAGTGTCAAACTGGATTATTTCTGCAGTGTGGATTGGACTAAACAAGGGTTCACAGACAAATCAGAAGTGGGGAATTGGTGGCCCTTTAGATGTTGTTGGACTCCAGATACCATCACCCCTTTCATTGGTCATCCTGGCTGCAAATGCTAAGCTGCAGCTTCATCATCTCTGAAATATACTAAGATCAAGTTTAGATCATTTGGTGTTGTATAATGTCTACAAATCCACAAATATACCTCAGGGATGATGTGTAGGCTGCATTCTCCCCATGAAGCCCCTAGACTAGAGAATCCCATATTTCCCAGACATTTTGTAGGCTGAAAGGGGGCCAAAAATGGGGGAAATACCCAAATTATCACAAAAACATGGTTGAGCTCCCTTCCACCAAACACCACAAGATAGCAAAAATTATCTAAATTGATTCCCATCATTTCTGGTCATTCCAGGAAAGACCTGGATGGGAAGAGTGGATGTGGATGGAGAGGAGAGGAGAGGAGAGGAAGGGCAGAAATTGCCACCATCCTCCACAGTTGCTCACTCCTGATACACAGGATGAAATTTCTTCATGGTGGTTACTTCTGTATGAGGATTTTGCATGACTCCCACAAAAAGCATATGCACATGATGCCATGTGTGATGATCTTGCATGCAAGTGATTAATAATGTGTGGGTTTGGGTGAAGCCACTACATTGCACGAAGCAAATTGGTCCTTCATAGAGTTACTCCATAGCACAGTCTATATACAGGATTCACACATATTCCTATACAGAAGTAATTTCCACACTGGAATGTCACAGAGTGTGAAGGGAGAACTGAGAGAACTCTTGTATGCTCCACTAATACACTGTTGTGACTTCTCGGTTTTTTGTAGCCCACAACTGGTTTGGAAAGGCTGAATAAACACAGGGCACCCATGAAGAAAATGTTGTTACTTCCATTTCCCAGGAAATCCAGTGAGCGCGTCATTTAAAAAATGACCATGCTCCAGTTTTAGTTTAAAGTTATAAAAAAATGAGTAAGATAAGAAGCAATATGATACGTCTTCTCTCCCTTCTTAAATCAAAAACTGAAGAAAGCATGGGTGGTCACTCTATGTCTGATTAGTTCTCACAGAGCTCCTGTCCATTTCTAGTGTCTGGAGGCATTTTCCTTTGGCACACCAAACCACCATCAGTTTCCTGCTGAAAAAGTTGGCAATGCCACTGTGACATGACTGGCAGATGTTTCCTGTATTTATAATTGTGCTGTCTCAAGCCACAGCCATGTGCATGACGTGCACATACACACCCATATGTGTACATTATGGGATGCATTATGGGATGGTTCTAGTTTACAGCTGAAAAACAAAGAAAGCTGTATTCATCTTTCCAAGCAAGATGCAAAGCCCCCAGCATCCTCAACTCCATTAAATCCCCCACTTCTTCTCAACCCTGATACAGTCAAACTCCATCAGTGGCATGTCCAGCTGTACCCAGCTGCATGAATACGGCTGCCCAAGCCAACTTAGATGTTGATTTGCCAACTTAGAATTCCAGACCTGTCCAATTAATATAGCAGTTGGCTGCTGAAATGCCTTTCTTTGGCTATTCTGTGCACCGCATGCAATGGGCAAGAGGAGATTGTACTGACAAAAGTACTGCATATATGCTCCCACTGAACCACTTTAACACAGGCTTGTAAAATGACGTTGGCTTAGTTGTAAGGAAGAGTCCTAAACTGTGCAGCCATTTTCAATGAGCCCATGGGATTCTTTGCCTGTTTCAGTCCAGGCACATTGCCAGCTTTCACATTTTATGCTTTTAGCCTTGTGTAGCATAACTCTCATGGGATGTCTGGAACACAGCCCTTTCTGGCCCTTAGGAGTTGCTTCGGGAACTGAGGAGTTCTCTCTGAGGGGAATGGAAGCGAGGTTGAAGAAAGCTGAAAACTAGAAGGAAGACAGGAGATGGTGGAAATTATACAGAGGCAGGGAGTATAAGCATATCTATACCAACATCTTTCTATATCTATATCTAGACTATAGCAAAACCTTTGACTTCATAGATCATGAAAGGCTATGGAACACCCTTAAAGGCATGGGAGTGCCAACTCATCTGATACTCTTAATGAGGAATCTGTACTCAGGACAAGACACTACTGTTGGAACAGAACATGGAGAAACAGAATGGTTCCCAATTGGCAAGGGAGTCAGACAAGCTGCATCCTATCACCCTTCCTATTCAACTTATATGCAGAACATATTGTAAGGAAAGCAGGCTTGGACATGGATGAGGGAGGAGTGAAAAAATGAGGAAGAAATATTAACAATCTGAGATATGCTGATGATACCATAATACTAGCAGAAAACCTCACAGACCTGGAACACCTACTAAGGAAGATCAAAGAAGAAACTGCAAAGGCAGGCTTACTGTTGAACATAAAGAAAACTAAAATAATGACCACAGAAAACTTACACACATTCAAACTAGACAATGAGGAAATAGAAATAGTAAAAGAGTTCTCATATCTGGGATCAAACATTGATTGGAACGGGGCCTGCAGCCAGGAAATCAGGAGAAGACTAAGAATGGGGAGGGTGGCTATGAAAGAACTAGAAAAGATCCTGAAATGCAAAGGCATACAACTCACCACAAAAGTCAGAGTCATACAAGCCATTGTATTCCCTATTACCATGTATGGATGTGAGAGCTGGACAGCCAAGAAAGAAGATAGGAGGAATCATAGAATCATAGAATCATAGAGTTGGAAGAGACCACAAGGGCCATCCAGTCCAACCCCCCTGCCATGCAGGAACTCCCAATCAAAGCATCCCCGACAGATGGCCATCCAGCCTCTGCTTAAAGACCTCCAAGGAAGGAGACTCCACTACTCTCCGAGGGAGTGTGTTCCACTGTCGAACCGCCCTTACTGTCAGGAAGTTCCCCCTAATGTTGAGGTGGAATCTCTTTTCCTGGAGCTTACATCCATTGTTTCGGGTCCTAGTCTCTGGAGCAGCAGAAAACAAGCTTGTTCCCTCCTCAATATGATATCCCTTCAAATATTTAAACACGGCTATCATATCACCTCTCAACCTTCTCTTCTCCAGGCTAAACATTCCCAGTTCGCTAAGTCGTTCCTCATAGGGCTTGGTTTCCAGACCCTTCACCATTTTAGTTGCCCTCCTTTGGACACGCTCCAGTTTCTCCACATCCTTTTTGAATTGTGGTGCCCAGAACTGGACACAGTATTCCAGGTGAGGCCTGACCAAAGCAGAATAGAGTGGCACTATTACTTCTCTTGATCTAGACACTCTACTTCTACTGATGCAGCCTAAAATTGCATTGGCCTTTTTAGCTGCTGCATCGCACTGTTGACTCATGTTCAACTTGTGGTCCACCTGGATTCCTAGATCCCTTTCACACGTAGTCTCATTCAGCCAGGTGTCCCCCATTGTATATCTGTGCTTTTTGTTTTTCCTCCCTAAGTGCAGTACCTTACATTTCTCCATGTTGAATTTCATTGTTAGCTTTGGCCCAGTTTTTTAGTCTGTTCAAGTCATTTTGAATTTTGATCCTGTCCTCTGGGGTATTAGCTACTCCTCCTAATTTGGTGTCGTCTGCAAATTTGATAACTAGGCCCCCAATACTGTCATCCAAGTCATTAATAAATATATTGAATAGCACTGGGCCCGGGACAGAGCCCTGTGGCACCCCACTGGTCACTTCTTTCCAGGTTGAAAAGGAGCCATTGTTGAGGACCCTTTGGGTTCAGCCAGTCAACCAATTACAAATCCATGTAACAGTTACTTTGTCTAGCTCACATTTTACCAGCTTGTTTGCAAAAATGTCATGGGGAACCTTGTTAAAGGCCTTACTGAAGGGGTAGGCAACCTAAGGCCCGGGGGCCAGATGCGCCCCCCCGAAGACTTTGGACCGGCCCCAGGCCGGTCCCTCTCCCGCCGCCACCCACCATGATGATATTATTGTTGTTATTACTTGTTCTTGGGGTTTTCTTGGCAAAATCTGCACAGGGGTTTTGCCATGTCTTTTCTGGGGCTGAGAGAGTGTGCATGCATATTATTTATTTATTTATTTGTTTGTTTGTTTATTTTTGGTGCTTTGGACCCCCAATTATCTGAGGGACAGCAACCCGGCCCCAGCTCAAAAAGGTTGTCTACCCCTGCCTTACTGAAATCAAAGTATACTATATCCACAGCATTCCCTTCATCTACCAAGCTGGTAATTTTATTAAAAAAAGAGATCAGATTTGTCTGGCATGACCTGTTTCTCTGAAACCCATGTTGAATTTTTGTGATTATGAAATTACCTTCCAGATGTTCACAGACTCTCTGTTTAATGATCTGCTCCAGAATCTTTCCTGGTATTGATATCAGACTAACTGGACGATAATTGTTGGGATCCTCTTTTTTCCCCTTTTTGAAGATGGGGACAACATTTGCCCTCCCCCAGTCTGCTGGGACTTCTCCTGTTTTCCAGGAGTTCTCAAAGAATATTGCCAATGGTTCTGATATTACGTTTGCCAGTTCTTTTAATACCCTCAGATGTAATTCATCTGGTCCTGGAGACTTATATTCGTTTACATCAGGGGTAGGCAACCTTTCCCCTTTAAGGGCCAAGGGACTTCAGCTCCCAGAAGCCTCAGCCATGTTGGCCAATAGTCCCATGTTGGCCAATAGCTCCTGGGATTCTGGGAGCTGAAGTCCCTCGGCCCTTAAAGGGGAAAGGTTGCTTACCCCTGATTTAGATTAACCAGGTATTCCTGTACTATCTCTTTACTTATTCTGTGCTGAAATTCTCCTATTCTGTCCTCTGCTTCATTATCCTCAGGTTGAGCACCCTTTGCCTTTTCTGAGAAGACTGAAGCAAAGAAGGTGTTGAATAATTTCTGCCTTTTCTCTGTCCCCTGTTAACTTTTTGCCATCTTCTCCACAAAGTGGCCCTACCATTTCCTTCTTCTTCCTTTTGCTGCTGACATACCCAAAAAAGCCCTTTTTATTGTTCTTAACCTCTCTAGCAAGCCTGAGTTCATTCTGCGCTTTAGCTTTTCTGACTTTACCCCTACAAGTGCTAGCTATTTGTTTGAATTCCTTTTTGGTGATTTCCCCATTTTTCCATTTCTTATACATGTTCCGTTTAAAACTTAGTTCAGTTGCAAGTTCCTTAGTCATCCATCCTGGTTTCTTGAGACACCTCCCATTTTTCCTCCTTGTTGGCACAGTTTGAAATTGTGCCCTCAGTATCTCTCTTTTGAGAAACTCCCATCTGTCTTGAACTCCCTTCTCTTTTAGTATTCCTGTCCATGGAATCACCCCCAGTATTTCTCTAAGTTTAGTAAAATCAGCTTTCCTAAAGTCTAGAATGCGTGTCTGACTATGCCTGGCTTCTCCTTTCCACTGTATAATAAACTCCAGGAAGACATGATCACTCCTGCCTAAGGATCCAACCACGTGCACACCATTAACTAGGTCTTCCCTGTTAGTTAGGATCAGATCCAAAATAGCTGACTCCCTTGTTGCCTCTACCACCTTTTAGACAATGAAATTGTCTTCGAGGCAAGTGAGGAATTTGCTAGACCTTGAGGATTTTGCTGAGTTTGACTTCCAGCAAATATCAGGATAGTTGAAGTCACCCATCACTACTATATTTCTCCTTTCTGAGTGTGTGGTCATCTGTTCTAGAAAGGCATCATCCAATTCTTCTGCCTGAGTTGGGGGTCTGTAGTAGATTCCCACACTAACATCCCTGTTGTTTCCTTCCCCTTTAATTTTTATCCAGATGTTCTCCACCTGGCTTCCAGGATTGATGTCCTGGATTTCTTCACTGATGTAAATATCCCTGACATATAATGCTATTCCTCCTCCTTTCCTGTTTGGCCTGTTTCTCTTGAAAAGGTTATACCCCTTTATTTCTACATTCCAGTCATGAGACTCATCCCACCAGGTTTCAGTGATGCCTATTATATCATATTTGCTTTGTTGTGCTAGGAGTTCAAGTTCATCTTGCTTATTTCCCATGCTCTGTGCATTAGTGTAGAGACATCTAAGACTGTATGTCCCCCTTACTTGCTGCCTGTGCATGTTTTTTTTTTTTTTGCCTCCCACTGTTGAGTCCCTGTACTGTTTGCCTTGTTTCCTCTATGACAGTTTGACTATTTTTTCCAATCCTTTTGTCTTCCAGGACGCTGTCTCCCTTCCCCACATAATTCAATTTAAAGCCCTCCTGATCAAATTCTTGAGACTGCTGGCAAAAACGTTTCTTCCAACTGGTGTGAAATACAGCCCATCCCTTGCCAGGAGTCCACCCTCATGGAACCGCAGCCCATGATCTAAGAATCCAAATCGTTCTCGATGACACCATCTGTGGAGCCAATTGTTGATATCTGCTATTTTCCTCTCTCTTCCTGGACCATGCCCTTCAACTGGCAGAAGAGACGAGATGACAATCTGTGCCTCCATTTCTTTCAGCTTCTTACCTAGAGCCTCATAATCCCTTTTGATGTTCTGAAGGCTGTGTCTTGCTGTGTCATTCATTCCCACATGGACCAAAAGGAAGGGGTATTGGTCAGTAGGCTTGACCAGTCTTGTCAGCCTTTCTGTCACATCTCAGATCTTTGCCCCAGGGAGACAACACACCTCCCGAGACATCTTGTCAGGCCCACAAATCACTGTTTCTGTCCCCCTCAGCAAGGAGTCCCCTACCACGACCACATACCTCCTCTGAGGCTTAGCAGCGACTGTTCCCTGTGGTGGAACTCCCAGGGTCCTCTGCTCTGTCCCTGAAGTCTGTCCATGCTGCTCTTCCTCATCCTCCTTGATAAGGGAAAGAGCTTGAAATCGATTCTGTAGCTGCAAGCTCCCAGAATTATCCCTGGTCTCCCTACTTCTGCGTGTGACATTCTTCCAGCTGTCTACCTCCTGTGTATGTGATGTGACCTTCTCTTTCCCAGCAACTTCCTCTGTGTGGTCCCCGTCCAAGACCGTTCATTCCATTCTGTCTAGGAAAGCCTCTTGCTCCCTAATATGCTGAAGTATAGCTACCCGCACCTCCAGCTGCTGTACTTTCTCCTCCAAGAGGGCTACTAACTTGCACTTGGAGCATGTGTAGTTCCCCACATCTGTAGGTAAGAAGACAAACATCCCACAGGTATTGCAGGTGATGGCAGCAGTTCCTTCAGTGTCCATACTAAGTCTTAATTAGTACCTGAAAGAGGACTATGGCTTTCCTCCTCAAGGAAAATCCCACGCTAACACCAGTGTTAAAGTCTGCTGATGACCTGAACTTTTCAACAATTAGTAGTGGTTATAAAATTTCCTAGCAGGAACTGGCCTAGAAAGCCTCCTTCACCTTCTCCTTTCCTGGTAGAAACTGCCTGGAAAGCCTCCTCCTCTTTCTCCCTTCTTTCAGAAACTGGCCTAGAAAGCCTCCTCCTCTTTCCCCTGTCCTGGCTGAAACTTACCTGAAACTGGCCTCTGGGAGCAGTTGTATAGAGCTAACTGGCTATCTCCACCACCTATTGACTCACAAATGTGACTCAACAAAGCCCCACCCACTCAGCACAGTCACACTCTCCCCAAGTGTTTTTAAAAAGAATTTAAAAACTCACCCACTCAAGATGGCTGCCTGGAAACAGCTTTCTTCCTCTTTCCTAGCAGGAACTGGCCTAGAAAGCCTCCTTCTCTTTCTCCTTTCGTGGCAGAAACTGCCTGGAAAGCCTCCTTCTCTTTCTCCTTTCTTTCAGAAACTGGCCTGGAAAGCCTCCTCCTCCTTCCCCTGTCCTGGCCGAAACTGGAAAATCAACTCATTTGAGATGTGGTGCTGGAGAAGAGTGCTGAGGATCCCATGGACAGCCAAAAAGACAAACAAATGGGTCCTAGAACAGATCAAGCCAGAGATATCCCTGGAGGCCAAGATAACAAAACTTAGACTATCATACTTTGGACACATCATGAGAAGGCATGAAATCACTGAAAAAAACAATACTGCTGGGGAAGGTGGAAGGAAGTAGGAAGAGAGGAAGGGCACATGCTAGATGGATGCACTTTATTAAAGAGACCATGAATATGGGTTTGCAGGAGCTGGGCAGAGCAGTAGAGGACAGGGGGGCCTGGAGATGTCTCATCTATAGGGTCGTCATGGGTCGAGACAGATGCGAAGGCAGTTAACAACAATAACAGGGAGTACAACAGAACCATACAGAGGCTTTGGACAACAGAACAGCAACCTCATAATCTTCTGTCCTTACACAATAGCAGCTATGCCACCACTGTACATGTCACAAAGCCACATCCATTCCATAAGTTTGAACTCAGTTTCCTCCACAACAGGATTGTTGGTAGTAGAACAGGTCTTTAAATCTAACCAGATCCTTTCTAGTTAGAAAGGCATCCCCTCATTTACTTTTCCTGGAATATGCTGCTCCATACTATTCAACTATCATGAGGGAAGTGGACAGCTGTGGCCCTCCAAATACTTTTGACCTATAGCTCCCATCAGGACTGGGAAGCACAGCCAATGATAAAAGACAATGTATTGGGAACTGCATTTTCAAAACATCAGGCGGGAACAGATGCCCACCCATGAGCTTGGCTCACTCAGATACATATCTGAGTGAACCAAGCTCTTGGGTGGGTATCTGTTCCCATCTATCATGATGGAGATGGCAATATCAGAGTGTTTAAACCACCCTTTCTGCATTACCTTACTTTTCATTCTCATCCTTCTTTCTCTGGACAATGATGAAACTAGGAATGGTAAGAAAAAACCCTGTCAGCTTCACCAGAATTTTGTTGTTGTTATTCCTTCAGACAGGTATGCATAGATGTGTCAATGAGTACTTCCACATTGTAGAAATAATGCAGTTTGATACCATTTTAAGAGCTATAGCTCCATCATATGGAATCCTGAGATCTGTAGTTTTACAAGATCTTTAGCCTTCTCTGCCAAAGAGCTGGTGCCTTGTAAAACTACAGATTTAGGATTGAGCCATGGCAGTTAAAGTGGTGTCAAACTGCATTATTTCTACATTTTAGATACACCAAATAATGCTACATATTTTGTTGTTGTTAACTGCCCTTGAGTCAATCTCAACCCATGGCAATCCTGTGGATGAGGCATCTCCAAGACCCCTTGTCCTCCACTACTCTGTACATTCATACCCATGACCTCCTTAATAGAGTCCATCCATCTAAAGCAAAGCAAAGCAAAGCAGCTTCATTTATATACTGCTTCATATCGCACTATGGGATGCCTAAGCGGTTTACAACTGTAAGCTCATTGCCCCCCAACAGTTGGGTACTCATTTTAGCGACCTCGGAAGGATGCAGGCCTGAGTCTAGCCTGAGCCCTGGCTAGTATTGAACTCGCAACTTTGTGGTCTATGAGTGAGTGGCTGCAGTACAGGCATTTAACCACTGCGCCACCAGGGCTCTAGCATGCAGCCTTCCTCTCTTTCTACTTCCTTCCACCTTTTCTAGCATTATTGTTTTTTTTCCAGTGAGTTCTCCCTTCTCATGATGTGTCCAAAGTATGACAGCCTAAGTTTTGTCATCTTAGCTTCCAGGGAGAATTCTGGCTTAACCTGCTGTAGGACCCATTTTTTGTCCTTTTACTGTCCATGGGATCCTCAGCACTCTTCTCCAGCACCACATTATCTCAAATAATAATAATAACAATAAAATTTATTTATACCCCGCCCCTCTGTTAAAACAATTGGGGCGGCTTACAGCAATTAAAAATACATCAATATAATATAAAAAACCCAAACCCCCACCCTCCCCCATAAAAACGTATTAAACTAACATCCATTAAAACCAACTAAATCATAAATAACATACAATAAACAATGAAAATAAATAAACAATAAAAAGAATCAGACAGTGGCAATCAGAGACACAAAGGGCAAGGGTATAGTTCCTGAAGCCGGGATCAATCAGGAAAGGCCTGCCAAAAGAGATCTGTCTTTACCGCCTTTTTAAAACTATTCAGGCTTGTAATCTGACGGATCTCATCCAGCAGGCCATTCCATAATCTGGGGGCGATTACTGAAAAGGCCTTCTGGGAGGTAGTAGACAGCCTAGATTTTTGTGGCTGAAGCAAATTCCTCTCAGAGGACCGGAGTGCGCGGGGAGGATTATATGGGAGGAAGCGGTTTCAAAGATAAATTGGACCCAAGCCATTTAGGGCTTTAAAGGTAATAACCAACACCTTATACTGGGCCCGGAACTGATAGGCAGCCAGTGAAGAGATTTTAACACAGGGGTTATGTGATCTTTCCGAGATGTTCCTGAGACCACTCTGGCTGCCATATTTTGTGCCAACTGAAGTTTCCGGATCAAGCACGAGGGTAGCCTCATGTAGAGCGCATTACAGAAATCCAGATGAGAGGTTACCAGCACGTGCACCATGGTCTCAAGGTCCCTTACTTCCAGGAAAGGGCGCAGCTGTCTTATCAGCCGAAGCTGATAACAGGCGCTCCTGGCTGTCGCATTCACCTGACTAGTCATCTGAAGCGACGAATCAAGGAGCACCCCCAGACTGCGAACACAGTCCTTCGCGGAGAGTGTGACCCCATCCAGGACTGAAGGTCGCAACCCAATTCCTGGTTTTGGGGCTGCTACTGTGAGCACTTCCATTTTGTCTGGATTTAATCTCAATCTGTTTTTTCTCATCCAGCCCATTACTGCCTTAAGACAGTCATTGAGAGGAGAGACATCATCGGAATTTGAGGCCGATGATCGAGACAGGAAGAAATAGATCTGGGTGTCATCAGCATACTGATAACACCCAGCCCCATAACTCCAAATGATCTCACTCAGCGGCTTCATATAGATATTAAACAACATTGGGGACAGAATGGCGCCTTGCGGGATGCCGCAGGTAAGCTCCTTTTTACTGGAGCGACTGTCCCCGAGCAGCACCCTGTGGGACCTGCCCGAGAGGAAGGAGTGGAACCACCGCAGAGCAGTGCCTCCAATTCCTAATCCCCTCAGGCGATGCAAGAGGATGCCATGATCTATCTATCAAAAGCCACTGAGAGATCTAAAAGCACCAACAGGGTCACACTACCCCTGTTGATACTCAGACGCAGGTTATCAGTCAAGGCAACCATGGCAGTCTCAACTCCAAATCCCGTCCTAAAGCTTATTTGAAATGCATTGATTTTCTTCCTATCTTCTTTCTTAACTGATCAGCTCTCACATCCATACATGATAATAGGGAATACAATGGCTTGTATGATTCTAACTTTTGTGCTTAGCTGTATGTATGGTGCATATAGTGTTATTTAATGTTTAAAAAAACTTTCAAGGGATCTGTGAAACAAGACTTTCTGCTGCCCTTGCCAGTTTTACCAAAACACAGAGAAGATGATCTGTGAAAGAGATGGCTTTCTTTGTCATTTAAGACAGACACAGACAGACACACAAAAGTACTATAAGCAATTTGAAGTGTAAATTTAAATCCATCATCTTGCATAGCTATGAATCACTTCAGGCCAAATGAGACTTGACATTAAATGTGTTGTCACATCAAATGTGCAATATATTTTTAAATGTAGATGATAATAGCTAAGGGAGGTAATAATTGACAGGATCAGAGCAGACATGGAGGAAATGGTAGCAGTTGGAGGGTCCTCCCCCTCCCCAATACCACATTCCCAGTTTCTGTTAGTTATAGCCCCGCTCACAATTAATACTGCTTGAATTTCTAAAGCCTCCAGGTTTGATGCAAGGATCCATTTAAAGTCAAATGTAACTTGGACCTTAAAAAGGTTGATGTAAGTGCATTTAAAATTAAAATTGCATACTAGCCATGGGAGAGACAAGCTCAAAAATATTTTACAAGAGTATCACATATGCAATTGGTATCACTCTTAGGCAATCAGTGAAATTCTACAAAAGTCTGCCTTCCTTTGCCACCCCTCCTTCACTTCAGACTACACATAAATAACATGCATACACAGAAGCAAGTAAGCTACAAAAGATTTTTGTGAGCTAGCATGCTTTTGTGGGCCTATTTGAAAGGCTGATTTAGATGGTATACTAGTACATTTTAATGGATTTCTAAATTCGTCTAACGTGTATTGTTGCAGTAATCCAAAGACAAGACTGAGTGCACATCCTTCAACGGGCAGAAACGTGTGGCTTGATTTCTTCTGAAATGAACTTCTTAATTAACCTAGCAGCAGTTTTTCCATCCGACTGCAGAGAAAAGCTTTTCCATTACGTCTACTGAGAAATCAGCTGTGTTTGGCCCTCCCTCAACTGTCACCTAGTTGGCAGCCATTCCAATGGCCAACGTGAACCATTTCCATCTCAGCTGGGTATGGCAAGAAATGTAACTTTAAGAATTGGTCCCTGGGTTTGCTTTTTTCTTCTTCTTTCCCTCCCTCTTTTCCATCCCATTTTCCTTCTGCAGCACATCTTTTCAGTTGTTGGGGCCTGTTGCCCTGTTGATTTTTCTAATCTCTTTTGCCTGGAGGCAAGAGAAGCTAAGGCAAGAGAAAGTTTGCTCTCTAAAAAGGAGGCACATATCCTCTTTGTCAAATGTTGGGTGTTATATAATTGTGGCACAGGCAAGGTGAGCTACTCCCATTGAATTATGATATTTGAAACATACCATAGCATCCTCAGAAGTTTCTTCAGGACAGCATCTCCCATTCATGATTGGTTCAAACACAGAATTTGGTCCTGGCTGTCCAATATCCATGTTATCTGTTTATTCCTGTTGGAGTGACAAGCTGTGTCTTTGTATGAAGCTGCTGCTGTTAACTGTCCTCAAGTCGACCCTGATTCCCAACCTTGTGGGAGACATCTACAACCTCCTGTCCTCCACTGCTCTGCTTAGGTCCTGCAAACTCAGGCCCATGACCTCTCTGACTGAGTCCATCCATCTGGCATGAGGTCTTCCTCTCTATCTGCTACCCTCTACCTTTCCTAGCACTGTAGCATCATTAGCCTTTTCTAATGAATCATGTCTTCTCATGATGTGACCAAAGTACGGCAGCCTCAATTTGATCATCTTGGCTTCCTGGGAGAGTTTAGGTTTGGTCTGTTCGAGGACTCATTTGTTTATTTTTTTTGTCTGTCCATGGTATCGTCAGCACTCTTCTCCAGCACTACATCTCAAATGAGTTTGTTTTCTTCTTATCAGCTTCCTTCACTGTCCAGCTATTCTCTCCTTTCCTTAGGGAACAAACTTTTTGTATGTTTTGTTTGTGTGTCTGTGTGTTTGTGTTTGTGTGTGTAGGAAGGTTAGTTGTTCATTGTTGTTTTTAAAAGACGCATCATATTATCACTGGTTTAGTAAAGCAAATGTTGTGTTCTCCTTTGTTGGGATATTGGAGGAAAACATGTTTTTCTGCCTCAAGCTTCTACCACAGTGTTTACACAGATACTCTGCATTTGGACTGTATTTGGGGCCTTTATATTTTTATACCCCATATTTCTGGTCACTGGTTCTCCAGTTGGCAAGGGCCTCCTTTCCCTATCAATTTCTCTCTCTTTTTTTTCAGTCACATCCAAACCTAACAAGGGATAAAGCAGAGGGTCTCTTATTCTGAAGAGTGCCACATTCCAGGCCCACCACAAACCTTTTCCAGGAGGAGTTGTGATGGGAGCAAAGCGGCTGAGCTGGCTGTGGGATACTTACCCTGTAAATCTTGCAAAAGGCACTTCAGTGAGGGCTGTCAGGAAGAGGGACCTCATAAAGCCAAATAGTGATTTCCTGCTGAAGCCGGCAGGAGTTGTTTTCTTTACAACATGCTGCTGAAATAGGAGAGGATATGGTGTTTAAATATCTCAGCCCTGGAGGAGTTCATGTATGCTTGAGACAGAGCCAGCAGCCAAAGTGTGCAAGGAAAGGACAGATGCCAACATTTGAAAGCCATTAACCAAGAATATTTTGGGAGGATAATTAAGGGACATACCTTTAACCCACTTTGAAATATACTGAATGGATTTATGTCTCTGTGAGTTATGGAGTGAAAATATGGCAATTTCCCCCTCCTCTGCCCCCTTTTAAATGAAAAGAATGGCCTGCATGCATTACTTAGGGAAGTTTGACACACACACACACACACACACATCCCATGGTGGTTAATTTCTTAAAAGGGAAAGGAGATGGGACTCAAAGGCTATCTAGAAGACATTATCTTCCATGTGAAGGACTGGAAAGTTGCCTCAATTGCAAACAATGGTTCATCTAGGTATGGGATACAGGGCCAGGGCCCTGCATCCTAGCCCCCCCCCCCATGTCCAGAAATTTGTGGTGTTGTTTTTTACCTTCAAAAGCTCAAAAGCTTATGGCAGGGAAGGTACAGCTGTTGATGGATTACAGTTCTCATCATCCATCACCATTGGCTTTGGTAGCTGGTGCTGATGGGAGTTGACACCCAACATTATCTGGTGGGCTACATGTTCCCCATCCCTAGTTTATTGCTGTTGTTATTGTGTGCCTTCAAGTCATTTCCGACTTATGGAGACCCTAAGGTGAACTTATGATGGAGTTTTCTTGGTAGGATTTGTTCAGAAAAGGTTTGCCATTGCTTTCCTCTGAGGCTGAGAGCTAGTTTAGGGGTCTACTATTTCCTGGGCTACCAATCAGAAGGCATTGTGAAACAATTTTATCTTTTCCCCAGCCACCTTTTCTGATTAGAGAAATTATGATAGAAGAACATGAGCAAGTTACAAATGGAAGATGATGTCTGAACATCCCCGCAATGAAATAATTGAATCTGGGAGGATGAGCTAGCACTGTTCCTCCTTCTACTAAGACCAGAAGAAGCCTAATGAAATCTGGCCTCTTGGACTAAGACATCACTATAATAGCATAGAAGGATGCTGGAGTACAAAGAAAGAGGGGAAAAGCCAAATGATAGCTAAAACTCACTATGGAAGAACAAGCTCATGAGAGCAGTCTCATGAAAGGGTGTAAAGCCTTTTGGAAATTCTGAACAGAGTAAGGAATTTTCAGATCTCTTGGGGTGGGTTGCAAAGAAAAGCTCTGATGTAGCCTGAAATCCTGCCAAGTGGCTGAGCTAGGGAAATGTTTGTTTGCATTTGGATGGCCTACTGGAGGCTCTTTTCATGCTCTAAATAATTGATTGTTCTCCTTATCTCTTCAGTTAACATTTGTCAATGGGATTGTTCTGAGAAGCTGGATTATATTTACAAACCGCCCCCTACTCAAGGATGGATTTTAAATACTACCCCAGACACAGATCATATCCCAACACAAATACATGATCAGATTATCTTCAAACTCCATGCTGGCCCTGGCCCCAGTGAAAGGTGAGTTTTATTGCTGTAGAAAGATTTAATATATCAGTTTTATAGTTGGCTTGTTCTTGAGCATGTTGGCTCTGATGTTGCTTGATAGGATTCAGATCCGTTACACCACATTAGTTTCATAGAAGCTGGACATTCCCCAGAAACATGGTGTGCTGAAGCCATGGGTTGTATTGTTGTCACTCTTTCACTCAGCACCCAGAATATGCTGAACACATCAGCATACTTATGACTCTTATAATATGTAGTCATAAATCCAGAGTTTAGAAGTAGAAAGTTACAAGTAACATTGTTGCTGCCTTAACTAGTTAATTTATGGTTAACAAAGTAACAAATGAAGTTGCATCTTTAAAGAAATGGAATAAGTAACAACCATATAACTTTATTAGTGTGGCAAAAAATCATTTATAGTTATTTTTGATAAGTTACATATAAGGGCATTTTAAGAGGATGTTTTTAAGTTTTGTACCTTTATCTTATCAACCCTGTTTCTAAATATACAATATATTTTATGTATTTTAATTATTTTAAATTAATGTTTTAATTAGGTTAATCATTTAATGATTTTTAAATGTTTGTTCCCAATATTGTAGCTATTTTTTAACTTATATTGTAAGCCTCTTTGGATCCCATATTGGGAGAAAGGTGGGATACTAATCAAATAAATAAATAAATAAATAAATAAGGTGGTTTGTTCCTACAAAAAAGTAACAAAGTAATTGAAAAATAATGAGCAATTCAACAAGTAACATAACAAGTTAAGTTTTCCCATCATCATAATGAGTAACAAGAATGGGTTACTTTTAAAATACTTTAATGGGTAACAAACCAAATTACTTCTGAAAGGTAACATTCCAAGCTCTGCACAAATCAATTATTGATAAAAGCCTGTTTGACAGAAGCTATTAGAGACACTATAGTCTTTTTGTTTTGTTTTTTGTTTTATATTGTTGACTTGTGTTGTATCTATTGTTGGCCTAAATCAGTCCTCCTCATCTGGGGATGTGCTGGCTGGGGTCTATGGAAGAAGAAGTCCAACACATCTGAAGGGGCCTCATTCAGGATAGACTTACCTAAATCAATAACTAATCTTGAACATAGTCCTATTCAAGCAGTTCCCCCCTACTATTTTTGTGATAAAATTTGCCATGTTTCCTTTTTCTGTCTTTTCCCTGCCTAACAAGGCACCTGTGTATTTTATGTAAGACTAGAAATAGATTCAGGTAGCTACTAGACCAGGGGTAGGCAACCTTTCCCCTTTAAGGGCCGAGGGACTTCAGCTCCCAGAATCCCAGGAGCTATTGGCCAACATGGGACTATTGGCCAACATGGCTGAGGCTTCTGGGAGCTGAAGTCTCTCTGCCCTTAAAGGGGAAAGGTTGCCTACCCCTGTACTAGACGCAGTGATCCCCAAACTGTGCCCTTTAAGGGATTTTGGACTCCAGCTCCCAGAATCCCAGACTACTGGCCTACCTGGCTGAGGCTTCTGGGAGCTGAAGTCCAAAATCCCTTAAAGGGCACAGTTTGGGGATCACTGTGAGATACAGCTGGTCAGCTGTTTCTTGTTTCTTTTTCTCATAACTCCAAGGCATAGCATGAAAGCTCACTATTTGTGGCATTTTGACTGGTGTTCATAAAGGTATTGTCTGATCCTTGATCTGACTCCTCCCCTCCTTACAGACCAGTACAACTTCTTTCACTTCCCCACTCTTCTATTTAATGAACAAAATTGGGGGAGGTTGACATATTAGATCATCATCTGGGCATTGCTTAGGGGCAGATTTCTTCCCCTTAGACGAGTATACCCATTGGCTTCACTAGGGAGAGCAGAGGATGCCCATCATACCAAGTGACACCATCAGAGGGGGCACCAAGCACACTGACAATCTCAAGATGGCAGGCCCAGTGAAGGCTCAGTGGATATGACACGTAGTGTGCCCAGCTGCCAAACACCCAGGTGGTGTCCCATGATGATGATGACAGTAGTGATGGTGGGGGACATGTGGGCCCCTAGTGCCGATGGTCCTGGGCATGCTGCTGCCCGCCCCAGGCAGCACAGCCTCTCTTGGATCTGATGGGTAGAAGGTGAGACAGAGCAGCCATGGGGAAACAGGGACAGTAGTGGCAGCAGGCAGGGAAACGGAAAGACAGGCAGGCAAGTGAGCAAAGCAGCAGAGATATTGGGGCAGAAATGTTACCTAGCTTGCACTGCTCTTGGAGCTCCAAAACAGACCAGGGGTCATCCTCCTCCCTGCCCCCTTCATCTGGATAGGACTTTCATCTGGATGTGAATGGGACTAGTCTCTAGAACAACAGCACACACACCCCGCTGACTAGGAGGAATAGCAAAGAGAGGGACACACAAGCAGGAGGAGCACGAAGCTGCTGGAGGCAACTTGGGCAGCCTGGGCACAGGGCAAGAGAGGGACCTCCCCTTCCCTTTGCCAGCAATCAAGATGCCGAAAGCCTGGCTCTTTGTATGTATGTTTGCAGAGTTACTCATGGTGTCATCCCCATGGACCTCCTTTCATACCAGAACAAACAGAATCCTTAGTAATGTTTTTTGTCCTAATGTTACTTGTGGGCAGGCTTGCTCTGCCATGTGTGGCTTTCTACCTCAGGGTCATAAAATCATAGAATCCTAGAACAGGAAGGCACCAGACAGGCTGGCATGTGTGAAAAAATGCCAAGGTGGGAAGGGTGGATGGGATGAGATCTGTACCGAAATAGGAGATATCCTGGGGCCACATAGTCTTACCTCCTTACAAATGAAGGGCTGCTCCTTCAACCACCCCACCATGCCTCCTATCAGTTTGGGCAATGTGGACAAACCTCACATATAACGGTCTCCACAGTTCGAGAAGCTGGAATGTGTCCAGAGACAACTAACCAAGATGAGCAAAAGTCTGGACACCAGCCCTAATGAGGGATGTATAAGGGAGCTTGGAGACTGAGAGGGGACATGATACATCCATCTTTAAATATCTGAAAGAATGGCATGTAGATAGATCAAGCTTGTTTTCTGCTGCTCCAGGGACTACAGCAAGAATCAATGGATTCAAATTACTAGAAAAGAGATCCAACCTAATAATAATATAATAATAATAAAATTTATTTATATTCCACCCCCTTGAGATCAATCGGGGCAGCTAACAACAATAAAATATAACATACAACAATAAAATCTAGTTCCCTCCCCCCTTAAAAAGTTATTAAATCAAGTACAGGTTAAAAACATACAATGTAATTTACAACAATAATATATAAAAACAATTCCAGAGTGCGGCTGCGGTTCTTAATTACATATTTCAAGAGTGAAGCCTAGAAACCCTCATTAAGGGAGGGGTTCCTGAGGCTGGGATTATCTATCACGGAAAGGCCTGCCAGAAGAGATCCATCTTGATAGCTTTTTTAAAGCTGTCTAAAGATGTCAGTTGACGGATCTCGTCCAGCAGACCGTTCCATAGATAGCCACAAGCCTAGCTCTTTGTGGCTGCAGCAAATTCCTCCCAGAGGACTAGAGTGCCCGGGGAGGATTATAGGGGAGAAGGCGGTCCCTGAGATAGTTTGGACCTAAGCCATTTAGGGCTTTAAAGGTATAACCAACACCTTGTACTGGGCCCGGAAACTTATGGGCAGCCAGTGGAGGGACCTTAAAACCGGAGTAATATGGTCCCTCCTAGATGTTCCAGATAATAATCTGGCTGCCATATTCTGTACTAGCTGTAGTTTCCAAACCAAGCACGAGGGTAGCTCCATGTAGAGCACATTACAGAAATCTATACGTGAGGTTACCAGCATGTGCACAACAGTCTCGAGATCCCTTACTTCCAGAAAAGGTCGCAGCTGGCGTATCAGCCGAAGCTGATAACAGGCGCTCCTGACTGTCGCATTTACCTGATTTGTCATCAGGAGCGACGAATCAAGGAGCACCCCCAGACTGCAAATGCAGTCACTGGAGGTGAGTGTGACCCCGTCCAGGACTGGAGGTTGCAACCCAATTCTTGGTTTCAGGGCCGTTACTGTGAGCACTTCCATCTTGTCTGGATTCAGTTTCAATCTGTTTTTCCTCATCCAGCCCATTACTGCCCGAAGACATTCATTGAGAGAGGAGATGCCACTGGAATTCGAGGCTAACGACCGAGACATGGAGAAATAGATCTGGGTGTCATCAGCGTACTGATAGCACCCAGCTCCATAACTTCGAATAATCTCACCCAGCGGCTTCATATAGATGTTAAATAACATTGGGGACAGAATAGCACCCTGTGGAACCCCACAGGTGAGCTCCCTTTTACTGGAGCTACTGTCCCCGAGCAGCACCCTCTGGGACCTGCCTGAGAGGAAGGACCGGAACCACTGGAGTGCAGTGCCTCTGATACCTAACCCCCTCAGACGGTCCAAGAGGATGCCATTAGGTCCAAGAGGAACCTAAACATTAGGAAGAACCTCTTGAGTGTACGAGCAGTCCAACAGTTCTTTTAATAGGCAGCCTTGAGGGGCGATGAACTCTCCTTCTTTACATGTCTTGAAAACAGAGGTTGGATGGGAAATCTCCTTTAGTTGTGTATTCTTGTATGGCAGGGGGGTGGATTAGATGGCCATTGGGGGTATCTTCCTGTTCTAAGATTCTGTGAATTTATGACCCTGAGGTAGAAAATCACACATGCCAGAGCAAGCCTGCCCACAAGTAACATTAGCACAAAAAAAATTACCAAGAATTCTGTTTGTTCTGGTATGAGAGGAGGTCCATGGGGATGACACCATGAGTTACCAGACTGGGTGACACCAACCCTAATGACACCACTGGGTACTGCAGTGCCTTTGGAAGTATGTTTACCCAGTAAAATATTTCATGATTACCTCTAGCAGGACTTTCTTTTCTTTTCTCCCTCTTCAGTTCAATTGTATTAATTCCCTAGAACATTTAATGACAATATTGACTTAAATTTGAGACCTTTCTGAACCAGGAGCATTTTAAAGATTCTCAGTGTTAGGAACTTTATGGATTATTCCCTGCCTTATCTTTATAACATAAACAATGATACAGGGACTGAACATAGACAGGATTTGTAGGGAGAGGAAGGACACCAAGGAGTAAATGTGTATTCAGCTGCATCTGAGGTTTGGATGGGTTTTGTAATTAACTTGGGCTGTATCTTATTTTTTCAAGGCAGCGGGCCAAATCCTGCCTTTAATTGCTTTACTGCAACCACAGAGACTCAAAAGGGTCTTGCATGGGTATAACTGAGGGCAAGAGCTGGCCTGCTGTGTGGTATTTATACCTGCAGCCAGCTATTTCCAGGGTTCTTTTAATAATGTTTTCATCTGACTTGAATGTCTGCTTTCTTGACACTACAATGAACTGGCTTGTGAGTGTGTGCACCAGAGAGACACACCATTGCCCTCTTCTGGAGGGAATGAAAATGATGGCAGACTTGAAAAGAAGAGGCCTAAAGAAAGTTCAAAAGGAAAGTTTCTGTTCCTTTCCCTGCCACAAACTATGGCAAACCATGAGAAGTAATATCTGAGGTCACAGTTCATATGTTTGTAAAACAAAATATACAGTAACAGAATTTTTGCTGTATCTGAAAAAAGGAATCTGAATGTCTTCAGACTGAAAAGCAATGGAATCTTGATTAAGAAATGTCTACAGAAAATCTCTCTTGTTGCTGTTGTTCTTTCTGCACTATTCACATTCTTATCACATTGATGAGTGTGATCCTTTGTGCCTTGTGACTCTGAAATTCACATTTCTGAAAATGTTTTGAAACTAAAAATACATACTATTGGAAAAATCAACTTGCCATAAATGTTTGCATTTCCAAAATACCCATATTCAGACCCTCTGAAGGATTGTTTTGAAAGTTCTGAGGCTGCTGTTTCAAATTATTTTTCCTCTGTTCATGCTGTTTATATTTTTTTACAGAAACCTGAGCCAAGGGCCCTTGAACCCTGTTTTGGGAGAAAAGCAGGATATAAATCCCTTAAATAAGTGATAAATAAATAAGATCCTCACTGATGCAGGCAGAATATAAAATTTAATCAGTGCACTTAGGTAAAAAAACAAAAACAAACAAAAAACCTAAAACTCACTCAGAATGAAAAACATAGCTTCCTAAATTTGGTGCTACATATTTTGGCTATTTACTAGGTTTGATGCTGCTCATTTGTTAAATTTAAGAGACAATGGAGCTTGATCCTTACATTACAAAAAATATTCTTGCAAAGGTCAGTATTTCCCCACAGTTTCAAATAACACATGTAGGTGGTCCAGGAGGGTGATGGCTACCAGCTGAGTGCAAGGTATGGAAGGAGCTTTCCCAGTGTTTTTGTGGCCACTGGGGTTGAAGACAAGAGAGGATTGGCTGCTGTTGGACAACACAGGAGAAAATGTGGAAGGAGATGCTGGATTTGCACAAGCATGAGTTACCAAGAGGATCCTGGCCTGAGTGTGATGCTCCACAATTCTACTGGAAAAAGAGGTTAATTTCAAGTTGTAGTCCCATGGGCCAGTCCCTCAGAATTCCACATGACCTCCATGTTGTTTATTCTTATGCAAATACATAAGAATAAACAACATGGAGGTCATGTGGAACTGCCCATTTTCCAGAAACGGGATGCAAGGCAGCTCAGTTATTTAATATTCTGCAGTACTGAGCTGGCAGGTTTGAGGGATCTGTTTTTCTTTTAGAAATGTACTTGCTATTTTCTTATTTTCTTCTAGAACCCCTAGATCAGGGGTAGGCAACCTTTCCTCTTTAAGGGCCGAGGGACTTCAGCTCCCAGAAGCCTCAGCCATGTTGGCCAATAGTCCCATATTGGCCAATAGCTCCTGGGATTCTGGGAGCTGAAGTCCCTCGGCCCTTAAAGGGGAAAGGTTGCCTACCCCTGCCCTAGATCCACAAACCTGAGCCTGGTGCAAAAGAAATACCACTAGAATGAATTATTTCTAATCCCAGGCCTTTGTGTTTGTTTGTTTGTTTGTTTGTTTGTTTGGAGCATGAAAACTGAGGCCAGTCTTCCTCCATAAACATTTACCTGTGGTCTCCCTAAGCTTTCTTCATGTTAGTAGTATAATCTAAGCCTGGTTAAGTAGTGAGTATTTTATTGCTATTAAACAATTTGGAATCAGAAGCTATTGCTGATCTACTGCAATTCATGCAGAGATTTAACATTAGATCTTCCACCCTCTTATGATTTAATATATTGCCTGCAGTTCTATCCCCCCCTTCCCAAGAAGCTCTCAGTGCTTTCTAAACATACAGTTCCTGATTCAAGTATGAATTTGGATTTCATTTTCTAGATTCTTTAACATTGGACAGATTTTCTTAGGACTGAGAAATATTATCTTCATTTATGCTTTGCAGGGTGGATTTCCCAGAATTAAGAATAATTCCACTTAACAGATTTAGAAAGCATGTCCAGGTAGCATACATGCAGAAAACCTGCATTTGATGTTAACTGATTCCAAGAGGTGACAGCACATTATAGCAAGACAAGACAGTGCATTATAGCAATAACTTGTCACTGGAGATTATTGCATCAGGTTTAAAAGCGGCTTACCTGAGCCATCTTAAAATTAGAAGTGTGCAGCATCCTGATAGTATCACACACATTTAGCCACCAAAATCGCTGCCAGCTGCAGCCCGGCTCCATTGCCACTCAGAGGGGCTCTCTGGCGGCCATTTTTTCAAGCCAGAAAACTCCCAGCTTCAAAAAGAGGTGCGAGGAGCACTCCTTGGAGCAGTGATGGAGCTGGGCTGCAGCCGGGCAGTGATTTTGGCAGGTAAATGTGTGCGATACTATCAGGATGACACCCACTTCTAATTTTAAGCTGGCTCAGGTAAGCCACTTTTAAACCTGATGCAATAATCTCCACTGTTGAGCTTAAGAATGCAACAAGAAAAGGTGGACTGGGAGAGACCAAAGACTAACATTATTTCATACAGTGGCCAACCAGAAGACTATGGGAATCCTAGAAGCAGGACAGCAGTGAAACATCACCCTTCTGCTTGCATTTCCCAGCAATTGGTATTGAGATGCAAGCTGTGTCTGGCACTGGAGGTGATAGATGGCCTTATAGATATTGATAGCTTTATCCAGGGGCAGGCAACCTTCCCCCTTTAAGGGCCGAGGGACTTCAGCTCCCAGAAGCCTCAGCCATGTTGGCCAATAGTCCCACGTTGGCCAATAGCTCCTGGGATTCTGGGAGCTGAAGTCCCTCGGCCCTTAAAGGGGAAAGGTTGCCTACCCCTGGCTTTATCCTTCATGAGTTTATATCAGGGGTAGGCAACCTTTCCTCTTTAAGGGCCGAGGGACTTCAGCTCCCAGAAGCCTCAGCCATGTTGGCCAATAGTCCCATATTGGCCAATAGCTCCTGGGATTCTGGGAGCTGAAGTCCCTCGGCCCTTAAAGGGGAAAGGTTGCCTACCCCTGGTTTATATGATCTCCCTCTAAAGCCATCTAAGGGCAAGTCTACACCAGCCAGAATACTCTATGCTGCTCCCAGAGTATTCTAGTTCTGTAGCTCCCCCAAATTCCCTGTTACTTCTGAACTCTGAAGCAAAGCTGGCCAGCTGTCTACACACACTCCCTTTGTGTCACCTGGCACCACCACTGGCACAAGTAACTTCCTCTGAGGTCACAACAAGGCACTCAGCCATTTGATCAATGCTGAGCATCTTTCTTTCTTTTTTTTTGACTTCAGAGAGAGTGACTTGTACCAGCAACAGCAGGATACATGTGTAAACAGCCACCTGGTGTCACTCCAGGGTCCTCCAGATTTCCTGGAAAATGCAGAGCAAAAGATAAGTCTTTTAAATCCATTTTAAAGGAGGGATGGGCTGGATTTGGTGCAGAACTGGCCTGGTTTCGTGAAATAGCCTGCATGCAAATTGGGGCTTTGGCTGTGCCTCATGAATACAGGGCACTGTGAGGGCAGGAAGAAACTGGGTTCATTTGGCCCACGTATTGCTGTGGTTGTGATTTCAGCAGTTCAATTTTACACTCTGTGAAAATTACCTTATGGGAACTACATAGAATCATAGAACCATAGAATCATAGAACCATAGAGTTAGAAGAGACCACAAGGGCCATCCAGTCCAACCCCATGCCATGCAGGAACTCCCAATCAAAGCATCCCCGACAGATGGCCATCCAGCCTCTGCTTAAAGACTTCCAAGGAAGGAGACTCTACCACACTCCGAGGGAGTGTGTCCCACTGTCGAACCGCCCTTACTGTCAGGAAGTTCCTCATAATGTAGAGGTCGAATCTCTTTTCCCGGAGCTTGTACCCATGGTTCCGGGTCCTAGTCTCTGGAGCAGCAGAAAACAAGTTTGTTCCCTCCTCAATATGATATCCCTTCAAATATTTAAACACGGCTATCATATCACCTCTTAACCTTCTCTTCTCCAGGCTAAACATCCCCAGCTCCCTAAGTCGTTCCTCATAGGGCTTGGTTTCCAGACCCTTCACCATTTTAGTTGCCCTCCTTTGGACACGCTCCAGTTTCTCCACATCCTTTTTTGAATTGTGGTGCCCAGAACTGGACACAGTATTCCAGGTGGGTCCTGACCAAAGCAGAATAGAGTGGCACTATTACTTCTCTTGATCTAGACACTATACTTCTACTGATGCAGCCTAAAATTGCATTGGCCTTTTTAGCTGCTGCATCACCCTGTTGACTCATGTTTAACTTGTGGTCCACCTGGATTCCTAGATCCCTTTCACTCGTAGTCTCATTCAGTCAGGTGTCCCCCATCGTATATCTGTGCTTTTCGTTTTTCTGCCCTAAGTGCAGTACCTTACAGTACCTTTCTCCGTGTTGAATTTCATTTTGTTAGCTTTGGCCCAGCTTTCTATTCTGTTCAAGTCATTTTGAATTTTGAACCTGTCCTCTGGGGTATTAGCTACTCCTCCTAATTTGGTGCCATCTGCAAAATTGATAACTATGCCCCCAATACTGTCATCCAAGTCATTAATAAATATATTGAATAGCACTGGGCCCAGGACAGAGCCCTGTGGCACCCCACTGGTCACTTCTTTCCAGGTTGAAAAGGAGCCATTGTTGAGCACCCGTTGGGTTCAGCCAGTCAACTAATTACAAATCCATGTAACAGTTACTTTGTCTACCCCACATTTTAACAGCTTGTTTGCAAGAATATCATGGGGAACCTTGTCAAAGGCCTTACTGAAATCAAGATATACTATATCCACAGCATTCCCTTCATCTACCAAGCTGGTAATTTTATCAAAAAATTGGATCAGATTTGTCTGGCATATAGCCCATGGGCTGCATTTTGCCCACCTTATCACTTAGAGCCTGAAATGGCTCTTCCACCCCACCCCATAAACTCTTCTGCTTTTTCTTTCAACCCTTCCTGCATTATAATCTAGATTAAATATTCACATTAAATGAAAGGAAAACTGCAAAACACAAAAACATTTAATTTGGATGTGGATTGCTTTGCCCTGTGTTTCTATTATCTTTCTGAAATCAAGAGTGGTTTTTCTTTCAGATTGCAGACTGCTTAAGAAGGCTCTATTGCTGGATAAGGTATGGATGCTAATATATTTCTATTAGCAATAAAAGCAAGCTGAAGATGCCTGCATAAATGGTACTGCTAACAAAACACACACACACACACACACCCGCCAGACTGCTCCACTAATTCTGCACCTCAGTCTGACTTTGAATGTTGTTCATAAAATAACTTCCAGATGTTATCAAATAATCAACTCTTTCCTTTACGTCTGCATGCTGTTCTTCCCTATACCATTTGGTTTAGGAACTCTTTTCATTTCTCCCCAGCTACAGGAACAAAGCTGTCCTTCCCCACATTTAAAAGACTGTCCTGTTTCACAGCTGATTATAAGTACAATTCTCTTTCATTTATAGGGCAAACTATTGATCCTAATATTTAAAACATGGCCTTCAGGTGCTCATAAGACCTCATACATGTAGCCAGAATGAAATTAAAACCTACAGGTTAGAGGTGAGGGGACCTTCTAGCATGATATCAGGTAGACCTTGAGGTCAACTCTTCTCTGTTGGTAAAAATGGACTAGTTGGTTGTGAATTCCATAGAATAATTTGTGGATAGCATCTGGAGATCTGTCCAGTTATAAACAATAATTAGCTGGGTGAGGCAAGAGAAACCAACATTCTTGAACTCAAGAGCAGTATTTGAAATGTTTGTATGCCCAACCAAACTGCTTCTGCATACCCCAAATATACACAAAACCGTTCATGTCTCCAAATATCTATAGCCAACATGTCCCCTACCATTGCCAGGATCACAGAGTTATAGTTCCCAATGTGTTCATGAAGGCCATATCTTCTATTTCATTGTGACCTAAAGTGGTAGTCTTTCAATTGGCGCCCTCCTAAGTCATTGGCTGCTGGTCCCTGGTAAATTTTCAGAAAACAAACAGTTATAGCCAATCAACACAAATATGGTGCCAGTCCCTGGCACACTGGGGCGGGGGGGGGGGGGGGACATATCTGCTAGTCCCACTCATCAGATAGCCTGAGAGGGACTGTCCTATTTTACACAAAATATTTGCTCCATTTCAGAAATGAGCAAGATGGGGATCTAGATCTACTGGTAGACCAGAGTACAGAGGTAACATGTTATTTATTGGTTTTAGCTGATGGTGGGTGGGTGTGGGTGTGAACCTCCTTGGCTCCCACTCTGGGAGAAAGGCGGCATATAAATATGGTGCATGTCTGACATTAATGTTTCTGTCCTGCACCAAATAAAATAAAATAATATTTATTACTTCATCACATTTTTATCCAGTGAAAACAAAACTGTGCCCCATATCTCAAAATAAGACTGAAATCCACTGCAAAACTGATCCTAGCAATGAGAAGAATTGCCTCTACTGAAATGCAGTCTGGGTAAATGGCCTTCTGGGTTGCTTCACCGATAGTGCGAATGAAACGTGATGAACTTCCACACCTTCGCAATCGTGCTTCATTCACACTACTGATAAGCTATTCATGGGACTTCCCATGAATGAGAAGTTGCAGAAGCATGCCAAAGTGTTCACAGGAGAAGTATTGGATGAGTGCAACATCGTTTGAAAATCTTCAGTGCAATAATGCTGGGAGCGTTCCTTTTACTCCTGCTTCTTTTCCCCGTCTGATAATCTCTGTCCCTCTACCTGGTGGAAACACAGGAGAGGACTTTCTTGGGGGTTGATTCCCAGGCTCTGCAACTAATTTCCTAGAGAGAGTAGCTAGGCACCCTCCTCACTTTCTTTCCACAGGCAGGTGAAGACTTTGATTATGGCAAACCTTTGAGGATGATTTTTTTCTCTCCTTTTAATAGGGGAAATGGACCTATATTATGTGTTCGACTTTAAGTTGTGATTTTTATTTTTAATTGTTTTTGCTTTTAACTGGTTTTAATTTTTTATATAGTCTAATTGCTTTTTAAATTTTGTATGCTGCAGTTTTTTTTTTTTATCTGCTTGTTTTAACAATTGTAAGCTGGCATGAGTCCCAAACTGAATGAAAGGTGGGGTATAAATAAATACAGAAGCAAAATTGAGGAATCCTTATCCCACGGTTCTCTAATCTACATGGATTAACTCGTTACCATTCTGTTGAGCCTGGATTATTAGGGTATGGTGGGGTAGCGTTCTTCTTCAATGGCTTCATCTGTTTTGGTGAGCTTTACAGAGCTCTCAGTTTGTGCCCATGAGCCATGTAAAATAAAGAGAGAGAAAGGTCCTATTTGGAAGACGGTTCAGAAAAACTCAATGAATTGTTAAGGTCTTCTGTGCTCACCTTTCCTGGCTGCTGTTTCAGAACATTTGCTGCTTCAAGTGCTGCATTAAAGAGAGGCATCTGCTGCACAGATCCCATCAGCCTATACTAGACTTTCAACAGCAGTTAATGACCAAACTTCAGGAAGCGGAGAAATACTTGAAACTTTGCAGCTTCTACTAAGCCAGATCTCTACTCTGATTTCTATGAAATTACTCAGTCTGTTATAGAATTCTTCAGGCTCATACAGCAAACAGGCCCTTTTGTCTTATGGTACATCTCTGGTGCAGTGTTATCACTAGGGGGTGTGGGCCACATTGGGTGACACCTGAGAGGAGGAGTGACACCTGATTGAGCCATAGGGGTGATGGTGCTGCTGTCGGCACTCACTCCTTCTCTACTGCCCTGGCTCTCTCAGGGGGGTTGCAGACTGCCAGAAATAGTGCAAATTGAGTCCACTTTTAGGGTTAGGGTTAGGGTTAGGGAATCATGGGAACTGTATTTTATTGTGGGACCAGAGCTCTCTGACAGAGAAGGCTCAATGTCTCAGAGGGGGGGAAAAACAATTCCCATGACTCCCTAGCACTAACCCTAACCCTAAAAGTGGACTCAATTTGCACTATTTCTGGCAGTCTGCAACCCCCCTCAGTTGAGGGAGACAAGGCAGCAAAGGAGATGGGGCAAGTATACACATACCTGCCTCCCACCTTTTCCAGTACCTTGGAGCTAGCTGAGGCATCGGGAAAGGAGGGGCTGTGGCTGGTCTCCACAGGCAGCCAGGGTGGTGGGGCAGGCCACTGCTGCCATTGCCACCCTGGTACCAACACCAGATGACACCAACACTAGGAACACCACTGCTCTGGTGAGCTCCTGGCACCCGCACCAGGTGGCATCAACCTCTCTGAAGGCTCTGCCATCAGTTTTAACTACCATCAACAGATATTCCAGCTGGCCATAGCAGATGGGAAGTATTGCCATTCCACCAGCCCAGTTAAACAATTCCATACTTTTTTTCCTATTCTCTCCATCCTTTTTTACTTTTTTGTCATGACTTTTTAAAATGTAAAACCTATGGGCAGGGACTTTAAAAAAATGACTGCATGTAAGTCACTCCAGGAGCCTTTTTGGCTGAGCAGGTAGAATATGCATGTTTTAATTGAATAAATAAACTTTGTGGATCAAAGAAAAAAACATTCGGAATTCAATTAAATGCTTCACATTTTGAGGCAAAAATTCTTATATCACAATGAATCCAAATGCAGTTTGAAAGTACAGTAATTAATCCACTGCTTAATTTGAGCCATCATATACTGAGAATGGTCCCTAGAATGAGTTTCAGAGGTATTATGCATCCTGGGAAATCAGCATCTCGTACTTTATGTTATCTGGAATTGCTATGTATATGGAGAGAATCTCTCACGAGCCTGTGCTGAAGTCATCCAGTTTGGTAACTGTGCTAGCACCCCAATTTATTTGAGAGTTCAGAGCACTTTGGAAAATTCCTGGATTGATATATTTTCTACATGGGAATCCTACACATTTATATGAATATACATGTGTTGGGAAGCCGTGATTAATTTCAATTTCTAGCAAACATGTTCAGTTTGTGTACATGCAGAAATTCATGCATGAGAAAGAGGGTCACCCATGATTGATATGGTTTCCTAACAGGAATCTGCTTCTGTACAGGAAATTTGTTTTGTGAGAAAAGGTTTTAGATGAAGAATTCCTAGTCCAAAGGTGATGACTCCCTACAGGCCAGAGATTCCCAACTCCTTTTGTTTTTTGCCATTTGAACTCTGAGATCATCTGGAGCAATTACTCATGTTGACAAATCTATGTGATCATTTCAGATAAATCATGCTTGCTTTGGGACCTAAGAAACAGAAGGTGGTTTGTTTTTTTTAAATTAGGAGATAGTTTGCAGCTGAAAAAACAGAGAAATGAACTCATATGCCTAAAAGTGACAATATTTGTACATTCCTACTGAGCTGGGCTTCAGCCAAATATCTGATGTAGTCTAAATATTTTCAAATATTTTCATATTTTCGTTTGCAGATGTGAATCAGTTTCATAACATTAACAAATGAATATTTGGCAAAAAATTGATTTTATTCCCCACAATAAGATTAAGTAATATTTAGTTATTGCTTATTTTAATTTTAAATGGCCAATTGGTCAAGTTTATTAATATTCAAACAATGATTTTTTAAAAAAATATCTTGTGTGTTTTAAATGGATTGTGATGCTGGAGATTACAGTTGGATTTTATTTTATTTTTCAAAAAAATGAAAATAGTAAATTTTTCTGCCTTTCTTGCTCCCACTATCGCTAGGGATTACTCCAGGTAAATATTAAAACTGGATTGTCTACTAAGGCCTAATTTAAAGGTTTGCAGACACCCCCATCCCAAAACTCAGTCAGGACGTCACACAGACATCATAATTTCAACATCATGTAAGCTTTCTCCTGTCCCCTACCCCCTAAACTGCTTGAACAGATCTGGACTTTACTGAGGAACAGATCCGGACCTTTCAAAAGCATGCACATATTTCTGTACCTTTTGACTGATCTAATACAAGTATTACACTAAAGTGGATTCTGGAGTAAGTCTCCTAAGCGCTCACTACTCCAAAGAAGTTGTCCTGAAATATCCCGCCACAGGGAAGCAGGGAATTGGTATGGCTAGATAGAAATGCTAGGCTTCTCTGAAAATCTTTGCAGCCAAGTCACAATGAGAACAACTGGGCGATCAACACTTCTGAAGCACATCACTTCACAGTAGTATCTAAATGGGAACCAAGTCCTTGAAAACTGATCTTGAGTGCTTTTGAAACCCTTTCCAGAATGCTCTGGGATGAGTCCTGGTCTCTGATTCAAAAAGGCACCCAGAGGAGAGAGGTTTATATTTCTGAATATAATAAGAAGAAAGAGATGAGGGGGAGAAGCCAGCGGTTAGAATTCTTTTTTTCCTTTCACTCTCTCTCTTTTTTTTTTTTGCCAACATTGCTGAGTATGAAAGGAAAACCCTTGTCCTTTTGTCCCTAAACTCGCCCTCTACAGATGCACACGCAAAATCTAATTAAAATTTAGCAGAAGAGGGGGAAAAAAACTGACATGGTTTTTTTAGTTTAAAAAGAGAGAGAGAGAGTGAGAGCAAGAGTGAGCAATGAACGAAAGAGAGATCTTTAACAAAGGCCATAATATTAACGGGGCCGATTCGTCAGCCGCTACCTGATAATATAGAGTCAGGAAAGCTTTATTAACGTTGGAAGCCTGGGTTCTTTGTTAATTACGGGCTTTGCTAATGATTTGGAATATTGGCCAGTTCCGGGGGATGTTGATGAATAGAGACCTCGCTAAGATTTATTCCTAATTATCTCATTTGTCTCCCTCCATTACTTTTTATGGCTGAAATTTATGGAGCTATTACTGGGGACATCGCTGCAGCTCAGCAATGATTTGGGAAAAGAGAGATGTTTAATAACAATAACAATAACAATAATAATAATACCAGACTAATAGGAAACTGATTATGCTACAATGGGCAGAATTCTCTCTCATATTCTTCCCCACCCCACCCTACCCTGCTTTCCCCCAGCATCAGGGTGCCCCGGCTCATGTTTAAGAGGAAGTCATGTCCTTGCCAAGGAGGCAGAGGGGATGTTGAAAGAGCAGTTTGGAAATTCCTTTTGGCACTTGCTCAAGGCCCCTCTCCCTGTCCCTTTGGCTAATGTGTTCCAAAGAAGACAGAGGAAATCCATCATATTTTTAATTTTTTGCCTCCTCCACCTCTATAGCTGCCCACCTCTTTTGTTCATGCTCCCCACCAATCTCATCACTTGGAGACAGCCTGCTCTCGTAAGCTCATGTTGGTTATGCGAAGCTACGAGATGGCAGAATAAAACTGAAGAATTGGGGAGAATGGTGCTATTTGCAATAAAAGTATTAATTGCTCATTGCATAGATGTACATGCAGACATGCACACACACTCATGGCTTTGTAAAAGTTAAGTTTTTTGTAACAATCATCACCTTATGGATACCCTGTTTTATGCACAGCCAGTGCATACTGGATAAACTTTGAAAATCAAGGACATGCATGCAATACATGTTAGCACACAGTATTCCATGCTGAATCATTCTCTGAACTAGAATTTCCATGGAAATCAGTTTCTATCATGTGCTAATCTGTACAATCCCATTTGGTGCCCTGAAAATGTGAATTTAGTAGATCAGAGCGAGCTAAGCACATATAACAGCAATGCCTGTGTGCTATTCTGGGCAAGTATATGTCTCATCCCAAACTTTGAGTTCCAACTCAGGCCCAAGAGCCAGCATTCTCTACCAGCTATTTAGTTAAGTAAATAACCTCTCCTGAACAGACATCATGCACCTCTGCTCCAACAGTGAGCAGAATGGATGTCCTTTTCCCCATGCAGCTGATGCTCAGTAAAGTAGGTTTAGAGATAGTTATCCTCATAGCAATAGTTTCACAGTTGTGACTAACTACTGTGGATATGGAACAGTTACCTGGACTAACTAATCTGTAACTCTTGGCTATGGAACAGTTACGGAGGAGTAAGTTTAAGTAACTGTTCCATATTCATGATCACTGCTTAGTCACACTTGTACTAATATTGCCACAATTGTAACCCCCTCCCAAACGACTTCACCAGACATCAGCTGCAAGGCGAGAAGGAGGATCATTCCAATGGCAAGCAGAGCATGAGTAAATAATGTTTTTATCAGGTTGGTGTGGGGGAAGGTTAGCCAGGAGAAGTTACAGATAGGCCAAAAGAGCCACTGTTGGACCATGTTGGGGGCTTGGTGCTTAGATGCTGCATGCCATGAATTCCAAGCCTGCCCCAACCCGGAAGAACCGGGCCAAAAAGGAGTGGGGGATGCTTCTTTTCAGCAGCCTGGTTCAGGACCGTGGCTACAGCAGCAGCAGCCTGGAACAGTCCCACAGCGAACAGGGTGGGAGTAACCTCTGGATGCCCCTTTTGCCCCATCTGCTTGAAGCCCTTGTTAAGTATACTTAAATAAGTAGTTTGTACAGAATGTCTTTGGGAAGATTCAGTGAGATGAGCTGCAACAATCTGGGGAAATGCTGTAATTATGTACACACTCATTTTCAGTATAACATGTGGTTGGCCCTATCTATCTTTTCATCATAATAAAAGTGTACCATCATAATGGAAAGAAACAGAAATGGGACTCAAGACAATCCTTGTATTTCACTCATTCCTTATTTCATTTTGAACAGGTGTCTTTTCTCAATCTTGTTTATAGGCCATTTCAAAGATCTTAGAAGTTTAAGGCAGGATAGAGAACTGTGACACACACACACACACACACCAGTATTACTGAACTACTTTTCCCATTGTCCCTCATCATCACTCAAGTAGGAAGGGCCTGATGGGAACTGGAGTTCAATAACATCTGGAAGGCCATGTTGGTCTCCCCAGCCCTGGATTAAACAAAAGAAAAGGGAGAGAGAATAAAATAATGCAAGGCTGTGACACTAGATATTCACAATTTTGCCCACAGTAAGTGTATGTCTTTATGCATGTGAATAATTCTCCAAATTGGGTTGACATGGACAACAGATGTAAACTGAAAAAGGCATCACAGAATCTTATCTAGGAATTCAGGAAACAGTCTTATGTAGAATCAAACTGCTGGTCCACCTAGTTCAATACTGCTTACCATGTTTCAGACAAGGGTTTTTTCAATCCAATCTAGAGAGATTTAATCTACCAAGTTGACGTTCCACCACTGAGTGATGATTTTACCCATGTTTCCAGAGACTAACACTTTACTCATAGCAACTCTGCTCGTGGGAACTGTATATTTTTCTAGCACCAAATACATTCTGGCCCAGACAAAACTTTATTAATTAGATCTTAGAGAATAGAAGAGTGCAACTGTGATGATTACTATAGAGTTTGCAATGCTAGTCCATCAAGCAAACAGAACTTAAATCAAAATGTTTCATTAGACCAGACTGTACTACTTGTACCAAGGGGGAAGCTGAAGACCTGTGGATGATATTCCTACGATATAAATTAATCAAGGCTGACACAAGGCATTTTGCTGCCTGAGGTAAAGGCAAGATGACAACACACACATACATTCCATGTAGAGAACCTGAGTGGACAGGTAGCTGAATATCACTTCAGCACAGGTGAGGGATTAGCATCCACCACTGTGCCAGAAGCAGCAGGTGGGTTTGCAATGCCCTGGACAGGCCATGGAGTAACCACATCTCTGTTCTCCAAAATAAATAAATAAATAAATAAATAAATAAAAATTCCAAGGCTCTCAGAAACATGGTACTGTACAAGCCTGACACCTTCTGCCTGAGGCCTGTACGTGTCGTGGAAGAACTAACCCTGCTCCTTATTGCTACCATAGCACAAGACTTAATTTGGCACAAGCAATGTAGGAGAATGATGAGGAAGCTTTCCTGAAGTGGGAGATTTACTCTTCATTCTACTTTCTTAACTGCTCATTATAGTCAGTTCCCCTAGCCCTGTATTTGTCATTTACTATAGCAGGTTTCAAGCAGCTCTACTCTTTTCAGTTCTCACCTCTAAAAAAAACTTCTCACAGGACTACTTGAACACATAAGTTTTCATATACATAAACAAACATTTTATATGACACAATGACAGGGTTGGTTTTGTGTTGTGATTTAAAGAGAGTTACAGATTGCTCTGGAGCACTGCAGAGAGGTGGAAGTTTTCTACTTGGGCATTAATGCAATGGTTCTCTACCTTTGGAACTCCTAAGGTTGTGGACTTCCCTTCTCAGATGCCCCAGTCACCATGGCCAATGTGCAGGGATTCTGGATGCTGAAGTTTCACACATTTGGAAGACCAAAGGTTGAGCGCTCCTGATCTAATGAGAACCCACAATAGTCAACCCAACAATGTGTGTTATCACAGCAAGACTTGTGGAGGCTCTTTCCCCCCCTCACAGTATAGTAAGTGAAGTTGTATGGAGGAGAGGAGGGTGCAAATAAAAGTATGATCAGAGATTACAATGTGGGGTGCAAGAAAATCAAGTCGCACATTAAGAATGATGGCATCCATTTTCTGAAGAGGCACCTCTCTTCGATCATTGCACTGCCTCTGTGAGCCTCCATGAGCCATTAGATTGTAACACATATGCAAGATTATCACAGAATAAGCCTCTACTAGTTAAAAAGGTAACACTAGTCGGCTTTTTCTCCTCTGTGGGCCAAACACCTCAAGGGAAAGGATAATACTATTTAGTTATTATATTTATATTCCGTGGTAGACTTTTTCTTTCAATGCCATCTGAGCAGAAGGCTAACAATACTCGTAAGAAAAGACGGGGGGGGGGAGCATGCTGCCATGTTTAACACCCAGCTCAAAGCCATGAGCAAGGAAGTCCTTTTAAGCACCCAGGCATCTAACTTGGAGAGTTCCTATCCTCAATGCTGGCATGGTGGATTGGGGGGGGGGCTAATGAAACCTGCCTGGGGTAATTATTTTAATCTGGGTTATTGCAATGGAAAGCAGCTCTTTCTATGTCTGCAAATTTATAATAACATAGGGGGAGGGGGATATACCCCTCCTCTCCATAAGAGCCTTGCTTCCTTTGATCCTTTGTGCAAGGCCTCTTATCGGCAGGCGAGTAGGTTTACATAGTGAAAGATAGAGGAATAATACTCAGCTGAGATAAGCCGCAGCCCCGTCTTGCCTTTGTGTAGCAAATTTGATAGCACAGGGAAAATGTTTACTGGGAGACTTTGGGAGGGAATTAGTCCCCAATGCAGCTGAGAAAAATAATTGACTTGAATTATAATTAGAAGGATGTCAGGTGGGTTTACTGACATTGTTTGTTTGAGCTCCTCTGTGCTCATCTCGGTTACCCCTCTTTCTGTTCTCAGCACTGGAAGTAAGAATTTTTGGGAGCCAGAACAACCTACCCAATTTAAGAATAACTATATTGAGTTTTTATTCTCATGCCATGAAACTGTTGGCTGCTGAAAGGGTATATTAACAATTTGGTGGTGGTTGTTGTTGTCTTTCAAGTCAATTCCAACTCATGACAACCCTAAGACGAACCTTTCATGGGGGTTTCTCAACAAGATTTGTTCAGAGGGGGTTTGCCTTTGCCTCCTTCTGAGACAGAGAAAGTATGAGATAAATAGAGAGAGAGATCTGCCAGAATCTTTTTGCAAAGTTTCTCAGAACTATAGTAAAAAAAAAAAGTAAAATTTTCAAGCTATCCGTCTGAAAAATAGTGTTAGATTATGACTGTGACCTTGCAGTAAGACTCATAGCTACTTCTCCCAGTGCTACCTCCCCCCAAAAGCCCACCTCTCACCCTGTAAGCAGCATAGCTCCCCATTCCATGTTGTCAGAGAGAACAGGGAGAATGAGTAGGGATATGACCAGTTATTTTCATGTAGCTTGATGCCTAATGACAGGCATCTTTAGAGCATTCTGGGGGTCTTTGCAAGCTCACTGTAGATGGCTTCCTTCCAGTGTGTCCTGCTACAGGAAAATGTCTGGATGGATCTTCACCCATCCCCCTGCTCTCTTGAACACATAAATCACTGTATTGGAGAAGCTGTGCTGGTTACAAGGTGAGCAGGAGTGAGTTGGGATTCTGTTGTTGCATGGTTAGCAAAGAATTCTGACCTCCTAAAAGTGAGTTGTAATAGCATAAGTTCAATGCATGCCATGGTAACTCACTAACCAGATACCAGCCTACATTTTGTTAAATTTATGGGATCTTCTCTGGAGACGCTTTTCACAGTTTTCTCTCAGCAGAAAGTCTGACAAAAAAATTTAAAAATTGTAAACTGTTAAACCATATTAAAGTGTTAAGACACATTCTGCCTTTTGGTAGAAATAGGCTGGGGTGATCATCTGTGACCCTTTAAAACACCGAAGAGATGGCATGAGTGGGGCAATGCTCAGTCGGAGGAGAAAGGAATTTTTTAAAATTAAAATTATTTACTTTTAAAAATTTATTTAAAAACATCACATCTTATCAAATTTTCACCTTAACCACATGAAACTATGTACATGAAATTCAGTTAGGCTGTGCGTATGCTATTGTAATTTAAAGATATAATCTTAATTTTATTAGTTGTTTATGTCACAACTATTGCTATTACAATCAGCGATTTGGGAATAACATTAGTACAAACAACTTAACTATGGTGTGGTATGGGAGGAGGTCAATGGGGGAGAGGGTGTGACACCATCAGTTACTGCACCAAGTGACACCTACT
Source organism: Phrynosoma blainvillii (assembly GCA_026167975.1). Lineage (NCBI taxonomy): Eukaryota > Metazoa > Chordata > Lepidosauria > Squamata > Phrynosomatidae > Phrynosoma > Phrynosoma blainvillii. Next base: position 246,091,297 of record JANUYF010000004.1, read on the forward strand.
CTAGTGATGCCACTGCTTCGTAGGCTTCTGAATTTTGGAATCTGGATACCTATCTTTCTAGAAGATACTTGCAGTCCACCTATATACATTCAAAACCCCTACCAGTGGGCCTCTAATAGTTCATTTGCTTTGCAGCTTATTAACTCTCTGGTTGTTCCATTCAAGGCCACTGGCTATCATTGCTTTAAGGATTACCAGCAATTTGATTTAAACTCTATATTCAGTAATTTTCAGCAATAATCATGCAGATTTTATTGACCGTACATACTCATGTATAAGTTGGGAAATTTAAGTCAAAAAATTGACCCAAAAAACTTGGGTCGATTTATACACCAGTCAATGTGGTAATTGACCCAAGCCTCTCCCCAGCTGGGCTGCCTCTGCAAGGGTCAGCTCAGCTGGGGAGAGGCTAGGGATGGCAGCTGATTGCCCTGCAGCTTCTCCCTAACTGGGCTCCCTCCTTGAGAGAAAGCCAGGCTTTCTGGCTCCTGGGAGAAAGTTGGGTTTTCTGGGAAGATGCTGGGGAGGATGAGCGGTCACCCTTGCCTCTTCCTAGCTGGGCTCCGTCTCCTGGAGAAAGCTCAGCTGGGAAGACACTGGGGAGGGTGAGTGATCGCCCTTGCCTCTTGCGAGCTGGGATCCTTCTCCAGGAGAAAGTCCAGCTGGGAAGACGCTGGGGAGGGCAAGCAAGCCAGGCTCCTCCCCAGGAAAAAGCCCAGCTTCAGAGAGGCTGGAAAGGGTGGCCGATCACCTTGCAGCCTTTCTGCAGCTAGGCTGCTTCTGGAAATCTGACCCTTGACTTATCCACAGGTCATACCAAAATCTGTATTTTTGTGTACATAATACAGGGAAGGGAATCACGTGGCCCTCGAATCCAAGCAGCTCTAGCCAGCACAGCTGAAAAGTAAAGAATCCTAGAAGCTGATATAATTCATTGCATGGGATATATAAGACATGGAAACCAGTGCGTTATCCTTACATTTTTAGGCTGTCAGTGCAATACAAAAATTATTGAATTGGTAAAAGACACAAGTCCAATCAATGCATAGGGTAGTCTGGTTCATGAAACATTATAGGCTAAGACAGTGCAGTAGTAGAAGACTTTCATAATTTTAACCATGGAACTTTCCCCCTCTCTATTTGCTTACTTCAAAGCGTGATGACATACTCTTCAATATTTCAGAGATAAAAACCAGGACACATGTGGTTAAACAACAGTCAAGATAGCAAAAGTTAATAATGAGAAAGAACACACAAGATTGGAAAGGCTGCAGCAATTTGCTTTTACCTGAGCCTACTAGGAAGGACGTGATTCTGTACTTCCTCTGAGAAACTGGGACAGTTGGAGAGTATGTGATAAGTCAGTATTGCTGTGTTGAGAGGCCCTCATGTTCACTTTGCTGACTGAAGGCTTGGGCCTCTAAAGTCCTGCTCTGATTGCACCAATGAACCTAAATATATTTATTCAGAGATCAATCCCTGGTAGCTTCAGAAAACTCAACAGCCAAGTATTATGTTCTTCCCCTGTAGAAGGATGCCATTTTACACCAGGAGAAGAAGCAACAATGAGCCTGTGCCTATCAAGACAAGGAAAAATCTTCAAGCCCCAATGGAGAAATCCCACATTTCCATCTTTGCCATGGCTCATCAGCACAGATGGCAAAAGCTAAATGTTATGATAAGGTATTTCTCCCAAACTTCCCTCTTAATAGAATTACCAGACTGTAATTACCCTACAAGCCTGAAAAACTGCCAGAATCCCAATTAGGAATCTGAGGATATAATTGGCCCCTAATTAGAAAGATTTGTCAAATGTGAATAATGTCCATTGCTCCTTATTTCCCCACCCCACTCCCACCTCCACTTCCCATTGAAAATCTAAATATTTCCCCCCCCTATCCCCATACATTATAAAAAGGGTCCCACTTTTCCCTGTTTGCACTTCTTTTCCTGAGCTGCATTCTTTTGGGTTCTCATGAAAGCTGAACTGAATGGCAGGTGCTGAACCACTTTCATAATTCCTGGAAAATAGCACTATAAAGGGAGAGAGAGAGAGCGAAAGTCAGGAAGGGGGACTTTCAAAACCTGTGCCTTGGGGTTTTGACTTTGCAAAGGCACAAGGACTGGTGCTGCAGGACCAGAAGGAAAGAGTGGAAATGAAGCAGCTTAATAAGAGCGACTATTGTAGCCAGCTTTGCAGCCGCTGAACGAAAGAATGTTTCAAAGGCAAAGTGAGTCTGAAGTAGATCAGAGACACAAGGAGGTGGCAGGTGCTCAGCAACACACTGGTGCATAGACTATACATTCTGACACTCGACTAAATTGAATACATAGGCAGATGTAAATGAAACCTTGGTAGCAGTACAAAATGAACTTTAGATGTGGGTTGCTTCAAACATTACAGGAGATAACCGCTTATCTTTGAAGTGTATCAGAGAGGCTATGTCAGTGGCAGAACCCTGGAAATACATACATATCTTTCATAGCAAGTGCTCTTCCCCCCAAAAAATTAGGGGTTGTTGTTGTTTTGTGCATTCTGTGTACCCGCTAAAAACACAGAGGAGAAAACATAATAATATAATAATAATAAATTTTATTTTTACCCCGCCCAATGGAAACCCAATCCGGGCGGCTTACATATTAAAATCCATGAAATGGATCAATAAAACCCATACAATAAAAATAGAAAATACCCCCCTCCCCCTTAAAAAGTATTAAATAGTAATATATTAAAACAAATAATTAACAATTCAAATTAAAAGCCCAGTGCAATGATTATAAAAAGCCTGAACACCACGATCCTCACCATCAGATTTGATGGGGCCACGAGAGGATCGGCTTGGTGGGGCTATGTCCGAGGTGGGAGTCACTAGTCCGGAAAGGCCTGCCGGAAGAGATCCGTCTTGACCGCTTTTTTAAAGCTGTCCAAGGATGTTAAAAGACGGATCTCGTCCGGCAGGTCGTTCCAGAGTTTAGGGGCGACAACTGAGAAAGCCCTCCGGGAGGTAGCTGCAAGTCTCGACTTCTGAAGTTGCAGTAAATTTCTCCCGGAGGACCGAAGAGCGCGGGGAGGATTGTACGGGAGAAGGCGGTCCTTGAGATAGTTTGGACCCAAGCCATTTAGGGCTTTAAAGGTAATAACCAACACCTTGTACTGGGTCCGGAAACCAATAGGCAGCCAGTGGAGGGACCGCAGAACCGGAGTAATGTGGTCCCTCCGAGATGTTCCAGATACAAGTCTGGCCGCCATATTTTGTACCAATTGCAGTTTCCGGATCAAGCACGAGGGTAGCCCCATGTAGAGTGCATTGCAGAAATCGAGGCGTGAGGTTACCAACGCGTGCACCACAGTCTCGAGATCCCTTACTTCCAGAAAAGGGCGCAGCTGGCGTATCAGCCGAAGCTGATAGCAGGCGCTCCTGACCGTCGCATTGACCTGATTTGTCATCTCAAGCGACGAGTCAAGGAGCACCCCCAGACTGCGAACACAGTCACTGGAGGAGAGTGTGACCCCATCCAGGACTGGAGGTTGCAACCCAATTCTTGGTTTCGGGGCCGCTACTGTGAGCACCTCCGTCTTGTCTGGATTCAGCTTCAATCTGTTTTTCCTCATCCAGCCCATTACCGCCCCAAGACATTCATTGAGAGAAGAGATGCCAGTGGAATTCGAGGCCGACGAACGAGATATGGAGAAATAGATTTGGGTGTCATCAGCGTACTGATAACACCCAGCACCATAACTCCGTATTATCTCACCCAGCGGCTTCATATAGATGTTGAATAACATCGGGGACAAAATAGCTCCCTGAGGGACCCCACAAGTGAGGTCTCTCTTACTGGAGCTACAGTCCCCGAGCAGCACCCTCTGGGACCGACCCGAGAGGAAGGACCGGAACCACTGCAAAGCAGTGCCCCCGATACCTAACCTCCTCAGGCGGTCCAAGAGGATGCCGTGATCTACCGTATCGAAGGCCGCTGAGAGGTCTAGGAGCACCAACAGGGTCACACTACCCCTGTCGATGCTCCGACACAGATCGTCGGTCAAGGCAACCATGGCAGTCTCAACCCCAAATCCTGTCCTGAAGCCGGTTTGAAATGGGTCTGGATAATCGGTTTCATCCAAGACTGCTTGGAGCTGAAGAGCAACTGCCCTCTCGATCACCTTGCTCAAAAATGGCAGCAATGATACAGGCCTATAGTTCTTCATATCCAGGGGGTCCAGGGAAGGCTTTTTCTGGAGCGGCCTAACCGCCGCTTCCTTTAAACATGATGGAACATGTCCTTCCCTGAAGGATGCATTGATGATATCCGTAAGGAATCTCAACAATGCATCCCCCCCCTGGACGGCCAGCCATGATGGGCAAGGGTCGAGAGGACACGTCGTCTTCCTTACTTTACCAAGCAGCTTGTCCACGTCCTCGGTACTCACAGATTGCCACTGATCCAGTAAAACTACATCGGCGGAGTCGTTGGATGCCTCGCCTATAGATTCTGACCCAATAGTGGCGTCTAATTCAGCTCTTATCTGAGAGATTTTATCTGCAAAGTAGTTGTTAAATATGTCACAGCAGGCCGTTGTCGGGTTAAGTAAGGGATTAGGCGCAGGGGAAACCTGCGTCATCTCCCTCACCACCCTAAACAGCTCTGCTGGACGAGACTCTGCAGACGCAATACGTGCAGAGGAGAAAGCTTTCCTCGCTGCACGTATCGCCTCCCGATAGGAATAAAGAAAATTCCTATGGCGAGTTCTATCAGATAAGAGCCGAGATTTCCGCCACTTGCACTCTAGCCGTTGTCCATGCCGCTTCATCCTCCTAAGCTCAGGTGTATACCATGGCTTACGATTAGGAGCGGAATGGCAAGGGCGCTTGGGAGCGATCGTGTCGATGGCCCTGGTAAGATCACTATTCCAAGTGTCCACCAGGGTCTCGACAGGGTCACCGGCATTCCCCACCATTAATCCCTCTAAGGCTTTCCGGAATCCAATTGGTTCCATAAGCCTTCGAGGGCGGACCATTCTAATGGGTCCACCACCCCCAGCGGGGCGAATGTTGGCTCTTAGTTCAGTCTTGACCAGGAAATGATCCGTCCATGACAATGCGGAGGTATTTACAACCTCCGCCCACGGATACTCCTGTTCCGTACTGAAGACCGCATCGAGGGTATGACCTGCACAATGCGTAGGCCCGTTGACCAATTGGGATAGGCCCATGTTTGTCATGGAATCCATGAACTCCCGAGCCGCACCTGTTAAGCTGGTCTCGAGCGGAATGTTGAAGTCCCCCAAGACTAAAAGTCTGGGAGTCTCCAACAGCAGCTCAGAGACCAGCTGAGTCAGCTCAGTCAGGGAGTCTGCTAGACAATGGGGTGGTCGGTAGACTAGCAAAATCCCCAAGCTATCCCTGGTCTTCAGGCTGAGGTACATACACTCGATGTGGACTGTGTTCCGGAGAGGTATCCTGGTCAAGGTCAAGGTGTTTCGATGAACTATAGCCACACCGCCCCCCCGCCCGCTTCCCCTCACCTGCTCACTAACAGAGTACCCAGCCGGGAGGGCTTGCGTCCAGGTAACTGCGCTATCCTCTCCCAGCCAGGTCTCTGTAAAACAGGCCAGGTCGGCATCCTCATCCAGGAGGAGGTCCTGGATAATATGGGTCTTGTTCTTTACCGACCTGGCGTTACAAAGGAGCAGAGTGAGGTTATGCGGAATGGAAGGTCTGCTCTCCAAACCATTCTGGGATACAGGGAGGACTGAAGGTGGGATAGCTATTAAACAGCGATCCCGCCTTCTTTTGTAACATTTGTCCTTTCTGTACCAGCCATATCTCCCATTCCCCAACGCTACTTCTATGGCCGCCCCAAATTCTATTCCCACCTCGGTAACACTCAAGCTGGTTATATGTTAAGACCACTCAATGGGTTGATCTGCTAACTGTTTTAAGATATTCCAAGTGGCACAAGAACAAGACAGATCACTCCCAATTGGTACACAGCTATAACGTCCCCTACACCGATGGTCCAAATGATAATCAAGTCTCTGCGGCTAGTTCATAATAGCAGGCTTAGTAAGAGTTATATTAGCACTTGCATTGGGACAAAAAGGAGGACCATTTCTCCGCAGGTTGATCTTCTAGCAGGGCTTTATAGTCCTGCCCTGAGCCGCGGGGACACGCCCCCAACGCCGCCGCCGGTGCTCCCAGATGGAGAAGAGGGAGCCAGGCGTTCCGCGGCTGCAGCTGAGGTTCCCCCTCGGCGCGGGTCTCCTGGGCCGGTGTTACCGCGTCCTCCGCGGCTTGGTCTTCTGGCAGGGCTTTATAGTCCTGCCCTGAGCCGCGGGGACACGCCCCCAACGCCGCCGCCGGTGCTCCCAGATGGAGAAGAGGGAGCCAGGCGTTCCGCGGCTGCAGCTGAGGTTCCCCCTCGGCGCGGGTCTCCTGGGCCGGTGTTACCGCGTCCTCCGGGCTTGGTCTTCTGGCAGGGCTTTATAGTCCTGCCCTGAGCCGCGGGGACACGCCCCCAACGCCGCCGCCGGTGCTCCCAGATGGAGAAGAGGGAGCCAGGTGTTCCGCGGCTGCAGCTGAGGTTCCCCCTCGGCGCGGGTCTCCTGGGCCGGTGTTACCGCGTCCTCCGCGGCTTGGTCTTCTGGCAGGGCTTTATAGTCCTGCCCTGAGCCGCGGGGACACGCCCCCAACGCCGCCGCCGGTGCTCCCAGATGGAGAAGAGGGAGCCAGGCGTTCCGCGGCTGCAGCTGAGGTTCCCCCTCGGCGCGGGTCTCCTGGGCCGGGTCTCCTGGGCCGGTGTTACCGCGTCCTCCGCGGCTTGGTCTTCTGGCAGGGCTTTATAGTCCTGCCCTGAGCCGCGGGGACACACCCCCAACGCCGCCGCCGGTGCTCCCAGATGGAGAAGCCGCCGGTGCTCCCAGATGCAATTGGATGTAGGTCCATGTTATGATCTTCTAAACTAATAGCTTTGAGATAACTGTTGTATAAAGGATTACATAAAATGTTGACTATTTATCCTAAAGGGGGTATGATTAATTGCCAGAACACTTCCCTGCATTGGAAATGATCTAAACTGTATCCTTAAGATACAGCGAGCTGCTTTTTTAAAAACCCTGTTGTGAGGAGTTTCACACCTGTCTTGCGATTAGCCAGTCATTATTCTGCAGGCCAAAACTCCATCCTAATGTTGACTCTGAGCACAAGCTAGCCAATGATAAGTACCTGCCATTGATTTCTATGAGAGAGTTACGGTTATGTTTAAGTCACTCCTGATGATATGAATGGGATTTAAAAGTGAGTCTCTTAACAAGTTCACACCCTTTAGGCTTAGGTGTTAAATTATTACAACAGGAAAAAGAATATTCTCATCAGTGACTTCTTGTGAATGATTCATTATACCATGTTCTTCTAGCTATAGTATAGCACAGAAATTCTACTAATGGACTACTAACTCATGGGCTTTTGACTGCACTGTTTACAACCCCCCCACACACACACAATGTCCATGTATGGGTATTAACTTTCCTGAAGTAATCACTTTGTGCATCTGACAAAGTGGGTTCTAATCCATGAAAGCTTAAGTCAAAATAAAGTGGCCGCAGGACTGTGCTGCCATTTTAAAAAACAGAGACCAATTCAGCTTTCCCTTTGGAATTTCAAAATAATGCTTTAGAACAGCAATAGCATAAGTAATGTTGAGGGATGATGAGAGCTGCAGTCCAATTATATCTGAAGAGCCATAAGTTGCCCACCGCAACTTTTGAGCATGAGTGTGTTGCCAAGCTACTCAAAAAAGAGGAACAACATAGAAGAACATAGTGTGTGAAGAAACAAAGACTACGGACTTTTATCACACAGGGAAAATCAGGGATTTAAACAGTCATTATCCCAGGAAAGTTGCATGATTGCAGTGAAGATTTTCACACAACGTCACAATTAAAGAGGACTTATCCTGGGAATAACCAGGGAATAACCAGCAAGAAATCATTCACAGGGAAATCTCATGAATGATTTGTTGCTGGTTATTCCCAGTATAAGTCCTCTTTAATCATGATGTGTGTGAAAATCTTCCCGCAGGCACGTGACTTTCCTGGGATAATGACTGTTTAAACCCCCGATTTCCCCCATGTGATAAACTTCTATAAGTGAATTTCTTGGGAGAGGGGGACTAGATGAATTATTTTTTTCATTGGGGATAGTGGTTTCCTGCTCAGAAGGACTGTGTCATACTCTCATATGCCAAGTTCAAGCATGAGCCAAACCCTCACTGTGTAATATATCATCATCCACTCACATCTGAATGATAACTCCATCAATCAGTTATTCACAGCTGTACACAGAAGCTTAAGGTATATATCTGTGCAAACCATCACAGTCAGATCAGGTCTTTTCAAATGTCTAAAGCAAATTAAGATGTTTATTGGTTGTTGTGTGCCTTCAAGTCATTTCCAATTTAAGGCAACCCTATCACAGTGTTTTCTGGGACTGAGAGTATGTGACTCACCCAAGGTCACATATTTCCATGGGTTTCCATGGCCGAGTAGGGAATCATACCTTGATCTCAAGAGTTGCAGTCTCTCAAATCACTCAGTACACCATGCTGGCTCTCATATTGTAATGTACAATGTATACTGTAAGCTGTATGGTATATACAGTCAGCCCTCCATATCCACGGATTCTTTATCCACACATTCAAGCATCCACACCTTGAAGATACACACACACACACACTCGAAAAAGCAAACCTTGATTTTGCCATTTTATACAAGGGACACCATTTTACTATGCCATTACATTTAATGGGACTTGAGCATCCATGGGTTTTGGTATCCATGGGGGTCCTGGAACAAAGCCCCAGAGAATACCGAGGGCCCACTGTATAATATTGTATACTATACTCTCTCTCTCTCTCTCTCTCTCTATATATATATATATATAGAGAGAGAGAGAGAGAGAGAGAGAGAGAGTGAGAGAGAGAGAACATTATTTGTTGTTATTGTGTGCCTTCAAGTGGGACTCACTTTTGAGTAAAAGTGTATAGGATTTTTTTTAAAAGCAAGTAAAAATCCTTAGTACGCAGGGAGTTAACTGGCTATATATATATATATATATATATACACACTGGCAATGGACTGAGCAGTTCAAATGTGAACAGAGATTCATGGCCTGATTCTGGGATTCAATTAATCTATGAAAGCAAACGAACCAACTGGTTAAGAGCAGGATTAAGCAGCTAAGGTCTGGAGGAGCAATCCAGAAAGTGCTTTGTTGGATTCCATAAGGATCAGTCTAATGGGACACCACTGAAACGGTGTACAACCAGTGCAGATGATTTTCAGACTGTGAATTTTAAATGATAAATTTTAAAATGTGGATTATTTTAATATGCACGTGACTTATTTGTTAATTTAAATTGGCATGCGTTTTTAACTTATGTTGTATATTTGTTAATCTCTTGTTGTTCCCCACCTCGATCCATGGGGAGAGGCAGGTATGAATAATAATAATAATAATAATAATAATAATAATATAATAATTATGCTGATTCTTCAGGTGACAGACCTCTGCTCTCCTGCTGGATTACAATCCTGTAATAATTAACTAGCAGCTGGCAAGTGTTACTAGTGGTCTCAGCACCTTCCCTGCTGGATGCCAATGAGTTCTGTAGACGCAGAGTGCCCCCTAAGCCCACCCTCTGCGTTTTCAACCCTCAGAGGCAGGGCTGGAGCAGCACTGATGGGGAGAACAGCAGCTAGGCAGCAACAGCTCCTTTCTCTCATGTGGAGGGATTTACCAGTCCTATTGTTCTAAGAACCTCTCTAATACAAGAGGCCCTTTAGTTAAAAGCGACAACGGGGGAATGGGGAGGGGGAGGCCTGGTTTTCCTAATTAACAATTAGCACAGAGTGTGCTGCTAATTATGTGGTTCCATGTAATTAAGAAGCTAATTAGTGCGGTGTCAATTAAGATTTAATTTGTACCCTTGTCAAAAAATACTTGAAAGAGCAGTTTATATGCAAGTACTTCAATATTTCAATGGCCGTGATCTCCCTGACACAGGGAAGCAATCTGCTTGCCAACCTCCAATTTGAGTGTGTGAACAGCTCTCCAGAGTTTATTGATATTGTCCTCTAAAACACTGCTGCTTGTATCTCTGTAATAGACACTTTTATTGATTTTGTGGGAAACCAGCTCTCTGATGTGCCCAATCTTCTCGGCACAGTTCCATTGGCATCTGTGTTTTCCCCTGACAGATGGAATTAGTTGAAAGAGGGTTTCGTTTTGTTAATTGCCCTGATACAATCTGGGTTTGTTGAGCTTGGAGGTGGGGCAGGAGAGACTAGAGAGGGAGGTTGCCCAAATTTTGCCCTTTTGAGAGCTTGGGCTGGCATCATGCCGAGACAACTGGAATGATGGACGTCACTGGGATAAGACAGGCTTGTGGCTGCCCAGGCACAGGGGTACATAGGTTAAGGATGACTCTGGATGTATCCACACACCACAGCTGTAGCAGTTTGATTCCACTTTAACTGCTTTGGCTCCATTCTGTAGAATCCTGGGGTTTGTAGCTTGGTGAGGTGCATAGGCTTCTCTGCTGCACTCTCCTGACCTATAGAGTGCTGGAGCTTTATAGCAGAGAATTTGAGGTCTCTAGTCAAACTACAAATCCCAGGATTCAACAGGGTGGAGCCATGGTGGTTAAAAGTGGTATCAAACTGTTACAATTATGTAGGATGCCTACACCTTCTGTTCTGTCTGGAACAGATACAACCCATCAGGTGTCTTTAATGGAATGGGATACTTAGTTTACAGCAGGGGTTTGCAACCTTTTTGAGCCGGGGGCCGGTCCCTTGAAGTCGTCCCTTCCGGCGAGCCGGGGGGGGGATGGCAGTGTGCGCACTCACGCACGCGCCACTGCCACCGTGCATGTCGCGGCCACCATTTTGTTTTCCAAAATGGCGGCTGTGGCGCATTTGCGCATGCGTAAACGAATTGTGGCCACCATTTTGGAAAACAAATTGGCGGTCGCGACGTGTGTGGCCACGCGGCGGCGATGGCAGGCGGCAGCAGCGGGGCCGGTAAGTGGGGGTCCGCAGGCCGGAAGCGGCCCACGGGCCGTAGGTTGCCGACCCCTGGTTTACAGCATCTGCAAGCACTATGAGTTTTATTGAGTGGAGAGGAAAGGGACTAAGCCCTTAATCAACATATTGATCCAAGTCATGTGGTACTAATTCACTCGGGTTTCACTCTGGTTTCTTAAAGAGGGAATGTGAGTATTCAGGTTGCCCTCTTGTTTTAGAATCTAAAGGGAAACAAAACATACTTCAGAATCCACAGGCATATTGAACACAGTGGGAAAGAAGATGCTCCTCCTGCCACAGATGTGTTGGGTGTTGTATGTCTTCAAGTCAGTTCTGACTTATAGCAATCCTAGTGTGACCCTCTCATGGGGTTTTCCTGGCAGGATTTGTTCAGAGGAGGTTGGCCATTGCCTTCCCCTGAGGCTGAAAGCATGTGTCTTGCCCAGTGGGTTTCATGCTGAGCTGGGAATCAAACCCTGATCTCCAGAGTCATAGTCCAACACTCAAACCATGCCACACTGGTACAGACTTGCAATTACCTTAAATTTTAAACTGTATTTTATACACAACTGATAAATCTTATCAGTCTCAGTCCTCCTCTTCCAGAAAGGAAGCTAGTACATGTGTGCATGCACACAAATCAGGTGTTTAAATGGTGCCGCCATGTGTACTCACATCAACATGTCAGGAGAAAAATATATGTACATAATGGCCAAGGAGAGGTGAGGAAAGAGGAGTGGGATAGTGCTGTTCACATGGAGGAAGATGCACAAGGGTATAGTCATGAAGGCAAAATTAGACCATTGTCCTGCAAATAAGCATTCTGCCCTCCAATAAAATTTTCCTTCAGCTCCCAAATTTCCAGCATTGCAGTAAGTTAAACCTTCAGTTGAGCCTTTTATTATTCAGTTGAGCATTTATGAATACAGGGGCTATGCAGATGGGCAGGAAAAGGTGACCTGAAGTTGCGTTTTCCCTAAGCTGCAGCAACCACACTGCCTGCCCTGAGGTTGCCCTAAATGGGGACGGAGACTGCACTGGGGGAAGTCAATGCAGCTTTTCCGAGGCTGTATTGAAGCCCCAGCAACCACACCGCCAGCCCCAAAGGGAGACGGAGCAACTGCATGAACCAGCAGCAGCTGCTTTAATTTTTTTTTTTGTTCTCAAATGCATGCGCACGTGCATAGGGCCATCTCTACACACCTGCGCATCTGGGCAGGAAAACATCCCTGCGCACCTGCACAGGACCTGTCATAGGCTAGTATAGAGTCTGTCACTCTGTGTACAAAGGTGACTGAAGTTTGGCATCCCTGTGCACCTGCACAGGTTCTGTCATACACTCACATATCATGCAAGGATTCGCTGACATCCACTTCCCCCCAAGTAGTGGGTGCAGTAGACAGGTGCCACTGTCTGATTGTGCCACCCTTGCAATGAAGGAACAGGTTTGTCAACTGAAAAGACACTCCAACATCCTCCACAAAACATGTCTCACACAGATTGGGGGGGAGGGGAGAGGTATATGCAAGGGAGGTTTTTGTGGACAGACTTGATACATGTAGCTGGTGGTCATGCAAGAGACATGGTCAACAGGGCACATGGACAAACATTACTCCAGGAGCCCCCCCCATCATGCCAGGAAGTGGTGTGCAGGTCTTATGCACACCTGCACAGAAGAGGTCACAAAAGCCTCTTTCATGCAAACTGCTGTGCATGCTGACAGCAAGCATACATCCAACAGAATGCATATATTGTCATAACAGACAGTTGCTAGGGCGCATGCATAGGGTTACAAATAGGATTAGGATTAGGGTTCTAATATTCAAGCATACCTGCACCAGTGCATCCACACCTGGAAGCATAGGGTGCATTAAATTAAAGCTTGCATCGTAGGGTGCATGCTCTGGATCGCCAAGTCAGTTTCTGCCACACATGCAACAATGCATTTATACGGCTGTTTTCTAGTACATCAGTGTCACTGCATGCATACACACATGCGAAGGTGCGCATCTTCACCAAAGGAGCAGAAAAAAGCGTCTCCTCTTTGGAGTGGCTTTTGTCGGCATATGATGGCTAGAGGGCGCTTTCCTGGAGACTTTTAGGTGTGTGTCATCTAAAGGCCACACCTACAAGTCACCCTCAAAGCACCCCTTTTTGCCCATCTGCATAGCCCCACAGTTTAGGCATCCAAAGCAAAGGGACAGGGAAAATGACCACGGGAATGCAAATGCAGCAAATGTTATAGGTGTGAATGATTTTCAGTGTCTCGCTCTCTGCAATACTAGAAATTTGGGGACTGAATGAAAACTTAATGAAAATTCATTTGGAGGGGCCAAGCCCCTATGGAGAAGGTACACCTCTAAGGGTGCATACAGTCAAAACAGCTCTAGACCCCTAGAGTGTGAGGAATGCAAAGTGTGTGGAAATTTGAGGACAGTTACCATTCTGTTTGAAGATTATAGTGAAAGACTAATTGGTGGTATGCTTAGGAGCCCTCTGTATAGATGTGCCCAGAGTTGGCCTTCTTTTACAATTCAGTGCTGCCCCAGACACAGGATCCTATCATTGCTATTGCCCTGCTGATCCAAATTATCTTCCTTAAGTTTTTTTTTTTTTAATGGAATGGAAAATGACAGAAGAGATGGTGGCAAAATGGAAATGTTACAAGTTGGAGACAACACCTTTTGGACCCTCTTCCATATAACATACTGTTCTATCCCAACTGTATGTTGTATTGATTGAACAGATTTGTGAAGGCCACAAAGAGCAGAAACAACAAAATTTTAGTCATTGTTCTAGTAGCTTCTGTTCACATATCCAAAGCTTCTGACCACCACCACCCCGCTCTCTTAACTCTGGAGTCTGGACCGTTTACTTTATCTGTAACTTATCACTTTTATTAGACAGAGGCTGCCCATTATCACACAGTACAGAGTAGAAGAAGGAGAACAACAGATGTCATATGGAGCACATTCCGAGGAGTTCCATTTAGTCAGGAAACAACCTGGAAAAAAAATTGGGAAGATTTTCAAGGCTGACTCATTCTGTGGCCTAGTCCAGAAAACCTATTGCTTAAGGGTCTGGAGTGGGGGCCATGCACAAGCAAGAACAGGCCTGAGATGCAGAAAGTAGTACAAGGAATTTCTTTTTCCTCTTCCCCCTCCTCCTGAGTCCCGTGTATGTGACTGAGCCGCCTTTTCTCCCACAACGGCTGCCAAAATACAGCGAGACAGGGTATAATTACAGACACTTACTGTGGCCATTACACCACCGGCACGGGCTGCGCAAAGTGACACACGACCCGTCAACTCCTTATTCACGCCATTAAGGAGACTCATTAGCATCTTCACTCAGAAGCAAAATTACCCTCACTGCTCATTTCAAGATGTCATAAATTTTAATTTAGGACCCAAAGATAGCACAATGGGAGTGAGCACACAGGCTCTCTTTGGCACAGCCATACAGTCAGGAGGAGGGGGAGGCTGGGGGTGGATAGGTGGTTGGGGAAAGGAAGAAAGGGTTTGCCTAAGGAAAGATGGTGGGCTTTGTTTTGTAACAGGAAGACATGAAGGCAGTGTAGCTGAAGAGACCCAAGTAGAGGAAGTCTGCCTAACTCAATAGGCAGACAGCCCAAAGGGGCCCTGCTGCTGTTGTGGCAGGAGTGCTCCATAATGTGTGTCTTTTGCATGATGAAGCTTTGCAGGTGAAACTCCAGTGATCAAGGTTGTCCTTAAATGTCAGATGATTGACACAAGTCACCCAAAGGGATCTGATCAAACTGTCTTCAAGTGATTTCTGCCTCTTTCTTTCACCTCAAGAGAGGTTCCCCCCGCTTCCCTCCCTTCTCTGTCATCTGAAATCAATTTTTCATTTCATTCTTTTCACTGTATTTTTTCCTCTGGGGAAAAACCCACCAACTTTGTTTTGTGATCACTTCTCCATATTAAAACAACAACAACAACAGGAACACACTGTTGATCTAAAACAAATGTGGACTTATGTGGCCTTTCACATGTTGCTGGGATGCAATTCCCATTTGCCCTTGCCAGCAGAGTCTATGGTAAAAGGATACTTGGAACCTCATTCGCACCACATCTGTAGGGGTGCATGATTTCCAGCCATCACCTACACTCAACTGGATAAAACAATTGTTTTTACTAATTAATTGATCTGTCGGAACTGCTGTTTTCTGCCTGGCTAAACCCAGCAAGGCTATGAACTAATGCACACATCTTCCAGCCATTTTGACTTCATTTACTAGAGCACACCAGACTGCTAGATCAGACTCTGATGTCTAACTTCGCTTAAAGGAAAAGGATAAACAGGAAGATATTGGTGAACAATGTAAGCATTATTCTCTAGAAAATAAGGAAATGTGAATCATGCCCAATGCCTAAACTCTTTTGAGGGCTTGTGCTTCTAATATCTGATACCATAAGAACCCTGTGGCTTGTTATAGAATCTCTGGCCAGAGATGGCCCTACCATGATGTAAAGAGAGGAAGCTGCCTTTGGCGGCAGATCTGGGGTGTCAAGAAAGAGCAGCGAATTGTTACTAATTAATTCTTACTATATTTTACTGCCAGATAGATATAGAGGTACTTGTGGGGTATTTAGCTTTACGTACCAGATGGGATAGCTTGGAGGACTTTACCAGCCAAAGCAAGTACACAAGTTTTTCCATGGTTCTGCTCTCATACTCATTTACCCATTGCAAAGTAACATCAATTCCTTTAGCAGGTCTGATTGCCCAGATTTTATTTCTAAGCAATTTTGCTGCCAAAGAGAAAACAACTCACACAGCTTCTGATTACATACCTAGCATCCTGTCTATTTTTAAAGCTTGGCTGGCTTTAGGTACTAGGTAGCTTGACTTGCTGCTCTATGTTTAGGTAGCAAAATGATTTGGGGTCTTTCTGAGGAAGGCCCAGGCCAAGAGGAATAAGCTGAAAGGACTCACCAGGCAAGATGAGTCCTGAGCTCTGCCTCTGATATAGGCCAAATCTTTGGGGAATGTCATGAGATTATAGAATATACTGCTGAGCTCAGCAGGTTAAGGATGCATAGTCAGGATCATTCAAATCAGCTATCATGTAACACCTTTTAACCTCACAGTTGTACTTAACTGGATAGTTATCATGCAGTAAAAAGTGGAGTCTTCATGCCCTTTTAGTGGGGATTCTTATCCATTTTAATGAGTATGAGAGCAGAACTACGGAAAAACTTGTGCACTTGGCATAACATAATACCCATATAGCCCCCTCTCCTGAATTTCTCAGACCCTGGGAACCAAGTTGTGTAAACGTTCATAAGAACACTTTTAACAGTTTTATATCTGTCTGTATAACAGAAGTCATCATAGACCACAGTATGAAGTTTTTGCTCCTGTGATCGGATTGCTAGTTATTGTTTTTTAATTTAGACATTAAATCATACTGGACTCAATGGAGCTTACTTCTGAGAAGGCAAATATACTATCTTAAACTCTAAGTTTGCAAGGTAGTTTACTCTCCATCCCACTGTAAGAGATAGGAAGAAGGTGTAAGGGAATTAATATGAAAATAACTAGTCACCAGCTAGTGTATCTGTTATTATAAAAGAAAAGAAGATGCAACTATGGAAGAAATGAGGAAGCAGAATGGTATGAAATAAGATGGGGTGTTTATAGTAAGGAGTGGGGCTAAGGAAAGTGCAAAAGGAAAAGAAAGGTGAGGTTGTATATTTAAAAAAAAACAAAAAAACGAGAAAGAGTTTTTACAGTAGTTTCTGCCTATCCTGCCAAAGGTCTAAATGTCTGCCAGATATTCACGTTTCCATCTCCAGACAATATTTTACACATTCACCTCCATGTCTGCAAAACCTATAGTCTGCTCAAAATGAAGTCTTTTAAAAAGATTCTCCTCTGATATGTGGGCTTAAAAAATAACTTTGTTAATTTGTGCCATTTGGGAAGACAGAAGCGTTCCAGTAAATATTCAAGTGGGAGTCAAAGGCGAAGAGTTTGTTCAGTAATTATATTGCATAAAAATGTGCAAGCACAGCTATGTTGCACATCAGATTGTGCTGTAGTGCAGGTACTCTCCTCTTTCACAATCATTGATTCAGCTCCCCCAACCACCAAGGAACCACTTGCCAAACTTTATTAAAGGGCCTTCTCAGTGGCTGCCCCAAGGCTACACTCTTTGTTGCTCTTCCATTAGCAGGCTAAGAATATTTTTTTAAAGAAATATATCTGACAGGCTTTTAAAAACTGAAGGTTTGAAAGGAAGAGTTTTAAAGAATTATCTGCTGCAACAAACTACAATTCCCAGAATTCCATACCATGGAGCCATGGCAGTTAAAGTGGGGCCAAACTGGATTATTTCTGCATTGAGGACACAGCCAAAAACCAGTTTAAAATATTAAAAGCCATTTTTAAAAGGACAATTAAAACAGTACAGCACAACTCTTTAAAACTCTTCCTTTAAAACCTTCAATTTTCAAAAGCCTGTGAGATATTTTTTTTTAAATAGTCTTAGCCTACTAATGGATCAAACTGGATTATCTCTGCAGTGCAGAAGGCCTCCTTGTGTTCTTTACTTTTTAATTCTATTTTATTCTTGCAGTGGTGTCACTAGGGTTGGTGTCGCTCAGTGAAAGTGCCCAGAAGGGGCTCCTGAGGAAGGCAGAGGAGGGGACCTGCCCTGCTCACCATCCCTCCCTCTCCTCTCGCTACCTCACTTGCCTGCCCCCCCAGCTGCCTGGCTGCCTGCCGCCCGACCAGACCTGGAAAGAGCTGCTGGGCAGTGGTGGTGGCAGCATATTCTGCCTTTCTCCTCCTCCTCTCCCACTGCTTTGCTTGCCCTGCTACCTCTAGCTGCCACCCATATAGACCCAGAAAGAGCTGCTAGTGGGCAGCCAGGTGGCTGAGCAAGCAAGGTAGAAGGAGAAGACAGAAGGAGTGTGTGCTGTCTTTCCTTCTCTGCTGTCTTGGATCTCTCAGCCAAGAGAGATGGCAGGGACATGTGTGTACTGCCGCACTTTCTCCACTGCTTTGCCGAGAGAGCTATGGCAGCAGAGAAGAAGAGGTGGGCATCAGCAACAGCACTGCACACACACCCCACAAGGGGAGGAGGGCCAACCAGGTGTCATTCCCCCCAAGGTGTGATCTGAACCCACACACACACTCTCCCCTAGTGATGCACCTGTATTGTTGATCTTTAGTATATTTTAACTAAGTTTTATTTGTTTTAATTTTAACTAAGTTATATATTTTAACTAAGCTGTATTGGTTCTGAGGAAAAGATGGGTTTTAAATACAGATGATGACGACGATGATGACAACAATCACCACCACCACCACCAATGCCTAGACCAGGGGTCGGCAAGATTTACAGACCTGGGGCCGGTCCGCTGGTCCTGGGGTCTTCCGCCGGGCTGGAGGCAGGGGGGGAATGGTGGCAAACGAGTCACAGCCACCATTTTGGAAAACAAAATGGCAGCCACAACGCATGCATGCGCACGGCGGTGGGGGGCCCAGAGCCTCTGGGGGCCGCAGGTTGCCGACCCCTGGCCTAGATAGTGCACCTAGGCTTCCATAGCAGTTGACGTTGCTCTCACAGAGTTTGCACAACCCTGGACAGGATACTACCTTTGCATAACTGCCTAAATGCAGCTACAACATAGCCAACATGAATCCACAGGAGGATTCCAGCCAAAGTACATTTTATATTTCTCCAATGCCCAATCCCTCCCCCTTTTTAGGATTCTGGGAAGAATGTAAAGCATACTTCTTTGTTTTGTGATTATCCATAGAAAACGTTTTCATGGGGAGAAAAAGGCTGAGATCCCGTATTGAGAAGCATACAAACATCATGTAGCTACATCTCTTGGTGCTACCACCCTCCAAAACCCACCTTAAAAGCAGTGCAGCCCTCTCAGCACAGCTATTTCTATGTTGTCAGAGAGTGAGGTAATCACTGGGAATGCATCATCTATTTTTCTGTAGCTAGATACACTACAACAGGTGTCTGCAGAGACTTCTGGGGGTCCTCGGGAGGTCCTTGCAGAGGATGTTCTACTATCATATCCAGCTACAGGAAAAAAGATGGATGCATCCCCACTGATCCTTCTGCTCTCTTGACAACATGGAAATGGTGGTATTGGTGGTGGCAGCGGCGGAGTGTGTGTGAGACTATGCTACTTGCAAAGTGGGTTTTGGAGGGTAGTAAGATCAGGAGATGTAGCTACATGATATGTGTATGCCTCCGGTACAGGATTTCATTGTTCTTCTCATGAAGACTTTTTGTATGGATGATCACAAAGAGGTATGCATTACATTCTTCTCAGAATCCATTATTATGAGTCATTATGAGTATAGAAGAGACTGTGAAGTATGAGACAGCAAGAGGTAGTTAACTAAATATATGCTAAGTCTATAATGATGATACCCCAACATAGTTAACACATGGCTTATTGAAAGGTGAGGGAAAGGGCCACAGCTGTTCAGACTTTCAGAGACCCACAATATTGGGTAAGCACCTCCAACAAAGTCTCTGGGTGGTCTCCTAGCAAGGCAACTGCATAAATCTCAGACCCTCTCCTCTGCCCCTGGTCTATGTGCTTGTTTGAATATGAACGAGAAATAGGACACACCTCCACTACACCCCATAGACAGTCAGTTTCAGGAAGGACAGAATGCAATTACAGGCTCTTAAACTTTACCACTTTCCAAGGATCTATGATTAATGTGTTCAAATGTTCATATCTTTAAAAAAAAAGGGGGGGGGAAGGCTTTAGGAGAAAAAACACAACTCCAATTACAGTAGCTGAGGGAATCCAGCATGCTCCTCTGCTTATAAGCATATATATCCAGAAAGGTTATGTTAATTTTTAATGTGCGAGGCTGTAATTAATTTCACTGGCTGGGTGGATTAGCTGAGAGTGTAAATTTCAGCCTTGGCTTGAGCAGAGGATAAACCAATGCCAGGGAACACCATAGAGCAAGGCACTCAGGTCTTAAGCATTTTGCTAGACTCACAGGGGTGCTTAGAGCTGTTGCATGGTAGCAGAGATAATAAAATAATAATAAAAATGCTTAACATATTATCTGTAAATCTTATATCCTTCTGTAAAAGTACCTCTATCCCTTGCCTTAAAGGAGTGGATCCTCAGGGACAGAAATGTGCTCACGTGTTAAAGGTCTCTGCCATAGTTCATTTTTGATAGCCATCCCAGTCCCTGGCATAATTTGGTCAGAGCGGAGACCGATGTTGGATGGTCATGGGGATGGGACGTGCAGAAAACTTTAGCCTCACGAACATCAGACTTTTGGTAGGCACAAAAGTCCCAGCAAATAAATTGTAGGAATGGAAGAGATTTGGAAATGTTACTTTTGGGGTTACAGTTCCCAGAAATTCCCTAGCCAACATGGACAGTAGCCATGTCAGCTGTGGGATTCTGGGAGACTGTAGCCCCAAAAGGAATATTCCCAAGCTCTGTGTGCATAGTCAAAGGCTGCCAGTCTCATTGGTCTTAAGCTTTGCCCAATGGTCTGACTCCTTTCCTCACAACCAGCTGCCTGTGCTGTGATGAGGGAGCAGTGAACAAAGTAGTGTTATTATTCTTGGTGTCACCGGATACTAGCAGTGGTGGTGGACTGCCTACATGTAAATACATTCTGCAGATTGCTGCAGATTTTTGCACATTCACATAGATGGTTAATTGTCTTCACTTTCCTGTGCAAATTTGCATCTATCCTCTCCTCTGCCGAAAATGCACATCCATGCCAATCCAAGTGAGACAGACAGCTACATGTTCAGTAATGCACATCCTTGTGGATACTTGTAGATACTCCAGTAAAAACTGTGAATCCTTTTTCAAGTGAGTTTATTGATTTTTTTGCCTACCTCCAAAACCCACAAAGAGACTGACTTCCTCTGAATCGTGTGTGGCCAAATCATAGTCTATTTGATTCAAATGAGGAGTATTTCAATCGTGTAGACAAGCCCTTGGTTGTTTTCCCACCAGCAGGCAAAAATACTTTTGTTCAGACAACTTTTTGGCTTGTATACTGGTCTGCAGGACAGGTTCTAACTGCTTGGATGCTAACAATGTATTTTATTGTGTGCTTTTAACTATGCTTTTAATTCAGTGCTTTCCTATTACATTTTAATCAAGATTTTGATTTTAATTCTGTATTTTAGCATTATCAGCTATCTAGAGCAATTTTTGGGGTGAAGAACATCAGGATAAGATATAAATTAGATATAAGGTAAGCATGAGCCTTATCGGTCCAAGAACAGCGGCCACAGAACAGATTGAGTATTGGGACATGCTTTGTTTTAGTTTTTATTGATTATTTATGATTTTCTCTTTCACCTTCTTTTTATATTAGAATATGCAAATATTATGGAAATTTGTATCTTCTTTTGTGCTTTTTTTGGGGGGGGGAGTTTTATTTCCTCTTTTTAGATTATGTGGGTGCCCTGAACACAACTGTGTTGGGCCACATGTTTTCCTCTGGCTACTAGAGAAGGCTCTTGGTATTCATGCAGTTTGGTTCCAAGATCCTCTCGCCCCATGGATACCAAAATCAAGTTCTATTGTATCCAATGGTGTAATAAAATGGTATCCTTTATTTAAAATGGCAAAATCAAGTTTTGTTTTTGGGATTTTAAAAAACATTTTCAAGCCATGGATGGTTGAATCATGGATGCAGAATCTGTGGGTAAGGAGGGCCTACATGCAAAAATGATTGAGCAATCATTCTTAAAGGCCTGTTTACACAGACTCCCCTGCTGGATTCATGTTGTTGGATACGTGGATCAGCATAGTGATGCATATGCTGACAAAATAGATTTGCAATGGCCATGAGATGTTGAATTGCATGGCACTAATAAGGTTTAAAGAAGAAGCAAATGTCAAAGGGTCACTTGAGACTATCTGGTACAACAGCAATTCACTGGCAGAACTGATTAACAATAATAACTGATTTATATCCCACTGTCCTGTAAAAAAAAATACCTGCAGTTGTGCACAACAGGATTATAAAAATATATATAATTAGTAAAAGAAGAAGAAGAAGAAATAGAACAAACAATTTCAATCAGCAACAACAAAACACAACACTTAAATCAAAATGTAAATCTAATAACAGCAAGGGTAAAAATGATATACAGTGAAATTAGCAAAATGAAAGTTATGTGGCCTTAACCTTTTCACATTTAGACTGCATCCACACTGCAGAAATAATCTGGGTTGACCTCACTTTATCTGCTATGGAATTCTGGGAATCATGGTTTGTTGTGGCAGCTGCGTGTGGATGCAGCCTTAGAAGCAAGAGCTACTTTGTATCAGGGTGACCAGATGTCATAACTGCTAAGGCACTAGAAAATGTAGGACATTCAAGAAAAATGTGGTACATTACAAAATAAAAGTGAAAAACACTAATATAAATATAAATTCATGCTTCTTAATCATGCTCAAAATGGAGGACATTTTGCAATTCCTCACGGGCAGAAGGTTGAAATGTCGGACATGTCCTGGAAAAAGAGAGCATCTAGTCACCTTGTTTTGTATATTTTCAGCCTTAGCCATGAACTACTGGGAGCAAATGTTAATTTGCATGAAGTTAAGAAATAAAGACACCTTTATCTATTTTCAAACCTATATAATTAGGTTTTAAGTATTTTACTGTAAAAGAAGAGGAAGAAGGAAATATTCATTATTTTTTATTCTCACAATGAATGGTCTTTTTGTTTATTTAGTAAATTGCAAGTCACATTTCCTTCAGTATCTAAACAATGCCTATACTGAAGTTTTGGAAATATGCAAATTTATCGAAATCTAAACAATTGGTCAGTATAGAAGGAGCTGATCAATCAATTAAAAAAAAAACCCTCTTTAAATATCCAAGAGCTCAACTGGCCAGCAAGGCTAGAGAGTCAATAAGAGACTTCCCTTTACTGTGCGCTTTAGTCTGTCTCACATGTATGCACACACTGCTGTCTTTTCCACATTTCTGCTTTTGACCCACATCCTAAAGGAATAATGGCCTCTGCTTTCTATGGGCTTTAGTGTATGCAGAATGGAAATGCCTAGCCAAAGAGCAGAGAGAAGCAGGCCCAGGAAGGCAGGGAGCGCGTGGCCTTGAAATACAGTAAGTTTTTAAAAGAAAGAAAAGGCTCCATTATTCTTGCATTAAAGTACCTCTCTCCCCCTTTCTCCCTCACTCTGTCAGTCTCTTGCTCACTTGCTGACTCCCCCAGCCTCTCCGAAGACAGATCGCTCCCTTAATCACTCTGGAAAAGAACCCCAAGCCGATATAATATTATAATTAATTAATTCACTAAAAAGGTATTAAATTTCTTTTCCCCCCTGTGGATATTATCTGAATTCATTGACCTTTAGAAAAATCACCCTCTAATTGTAACCAGGTTCAAGTGCATTTCCAGCCTGTCCCTTTTACATTAATAATATCTTCCAGGACTCTGCTATGCTACTTAAATATTGTATAAATTTCAGTGCCCCCTTAAAAAGGAGAGAGAGAGAGAGAGAGAGAGGAGGGGAGAAAGGGAGGCATGAAATGAAAAGTGTAAGAGGTCTGAAAAGGCGTTTGAATAGGGGGAAAGGAAGCTGAAGGATTTTAGTTTAAACTGAGAATATATGTATCTGTATGTATATGAAAGAGGAAGAAAGAAAGGAATAAACCCCAGGAAAGCCAAACTCTGGTCTAGAACGAAAGAATGCGCTAACTTGTTCCAATTCCTGGCACAGTCAGGAAAAGATAACTTAGATCTTATGACTTTAAGACAACAGTAGGTCATCCACGGCCACACTTTTATAGGTTATAGGAAACACTGGCCCTACTCCCCACCTTGCTTATCTTTTCATATTGGACAAATGTACTCAGTTCTCAAGCTTCCCTTTGCTACTGTGAATCTCACCAAAATTCAGAAATGAGTCCATGTATTGCATAAAATCCAAGATAAAACTTTCCTGGCTTACAAGCTCAATCAAAAGTTACCTGCACTGTACTGTAAATGTACATGCTCAGGCACTTTGAAAAATAATTTAATGGACTTAATGAGAGTCATGCAATTTTATTACATGACACACACACACACCCATTAAGTCCACAAGAGAGTATTCCAGAGCTTGGAAACAACTTATTTTTATAAATAATTATTTATCTGTTACTCATTTCTTTTTCTTATAATGAAGGTCTAACTACATCATATTAAATATTGTAACTTGTTGAGGAAAAACTTTATTCCTTTGCACTGTACTTTTTAAGTTACTTTTATAGTAATGGAGGTGTGTGCTCACTTAATGGCGGAGGATGGATATCACCCAGTTTTCTAACTCATGTTATACATCATGCTCTGCTGTGAAGTGTTTAAGCAATGACAAGGTGGAGGGGAGCATCTAGAAATACCTATTTGGGTTACTTTTGAAAAATGAAACATAACATCTTACAAATTGTAACTCTAATAGTAAATTGTAACTCTAATGGTAACAAACTAGTGCAGGTACTTTTTGCCCATTGTTAAAAGTACATTTGTAAACCAATTCAAACTATTGAATTGTAAACTGGTGCTGTAGGCATCAGAGCAGATTCTGAAAATCAAATTGGTAGAGAGGAGCTGCGACATGGCATAGTATTTTAAGAAATAATACTGCTTTGAGATCCTTGGGTGAGATATTAAATACAGAGTAGTTAAAAAGTTGGGCACCTGGGCAGTATCTAGATAAGCATCAACTCATCAGATACTACAAACATATTTTTAAGTGGTTGTGGAATTTGTACAAAAACTCTTGCAATGACACTAGCAACAAACAATTCTTCAGTTCCTAGCAGTGCTAATGATGAAGTAGGCAGGATGTAATTCCTGGAAACTAGAGGGAAGTGGGATCATATATTGTCCATACTGTGTCAATAATGCTGTAGTTCAAGGTTCTGGTTTTGACCTTTAAAACTTCATGACTTGGAAATTTCACACATGAGAGAAGGTAACTCTCTTAGTCTCTCTCTCTCCCCTTCTCCATCATCCTTTATGCTGATTAAAGACATTCTCAGAAGAAAAAAATCCAATAAGAAGAGTTGAGCAGGATCTTTTTGCCAGTAGCCCCGGGCTTACAGAATAAGCTTTCCTCTAAAGTGAAACAATGAACTTCTTTGAGAAGGGCATTAATTTTCCCATTTGGACAAGTATTTAGGGTTTAAGATTAAATTTCGGTAGGGCACTAAAATACCAGGTGCACTAAAATATGACATTTTATGTGAGTAGTATAATCATCATTGTTCTAGTACCTTGAAGGTCATCTAGTCCTACTCCCTGCTCAAAAGAGTATCTGCAACAGAGAGTGTAAGTATGGTGTCCCTGCCAGGTGGCCATCTAAGATCTCTAAATACCTCCAGTGAGGAAGAGCTCCAACATGTCCTATTAGGAAGTTTGTCATGAGGTTTATCCATGATCTACTTCCCTGCAATGTCCTCTCATTTCTCCTAGTTCCAGCCACTAGAACAACAGAGATCAAATCTTCTCTGTCTTCTGCATGATGCTAGTGGGGTGGTGAATCTGC
Source organism: Phrynosoma blainvillii (assembly GCA_026167975.1). Taxonomy (NCBI): domain Eukaryota; kingdom Metazoa; phylum Chordata; class Lepidosauria; order Squamata; family Phrynosomatidae; genus Phrynosoma; species Phrynosoma blainvillii. The sequence goes on from JANUYF010000004.1 coordinate 246,116,944, forward strand.
TCCAGGTTTTAGTCTGAACTTTAAAGGACTATGCAAAATACCCAACCTCTTTCGGGGCTGGGACAACACCTTGGATAGCTCCCTTAAAGTTAAGTCTTTAACCCAGAGTGGATGCACCGTATTGACATGGAGGCCACCAGGCATCACTGATGTCTCCCCTTAATTTTTTCTTCAACATGCTAAACATATGGAGCTCTTCCAATTGTTTCATATAGGACTTGGGTTTCCAGATCCCTCATCATTTTGCCCTTCCACTTTTGTGAAGACAGGGATAACATTTACCTGTTTCAAGTTTCCTAGAACTTCAGCCATTCCTCAAGTATGTGCAAATATTACAAAGCAGAGCTCTGTCCCTGGAGACCAGAAATCATAGCCATCTCCTATAGGCCTATCCTTGGTTTGCAATGCACACTCTCACTCTCTCTCTCATTCAAACTAACCATGTGACTGAGGTCACTCCCTCTTTGGAAATAACAGACTTTTTCTCTCAAAGATTTTCAACTGAGCTGTTCCCATCTTCCTGCTCTCTCAACTTTGTTTGGAAAGATGGTGAGATAAATATTTCTCTTTACCTGAACTATTCACTAGTTAGATTCGGATACAGCCTTTTATGTAAATATAGATTAAAGTCATTGTTTTAACATGTTTGTTGGGGTTGGTTTTTTGGAGTCAGTCTCAGTTCTTAGGGAAGCATACTTAGGCAAAGGCACATTTCTGCTACTCTGCTAATTTAAAGTCAGAGTCTAACAGGCTTAGCTTTGATATTTTGATATTTAAATATTTCAGTTTCCTTACCAAAGGCTGAAGCCTTAGGAAACTTAGGCCTCATTCCCACTATGTTATAAACCATTTTGCTAACCAGTCTGAAGTGCTTTAAATGACTCTTGTTCACACTTGAGCCAAATTGCTGAAGCAGTTTGGCAAGGGGGCCCTGTGCTAGACCCATTTAATGTGTGTCTTTTTGATGCTTTTTTTTTTTTTTTTTTTTTTTTGCATCTTTTGGAATAAATCAATTCAGCGCAAGTGTGAATGGGATGCCTATTGGAACCAGTTTAAATTTGCCCTTTAAATTTGCTGGCTGGCTGAAGAGGATCTATTTTGAATTGATTAATTAATCAATGTGAACAAGTGGGTTATTTTACAAGAAAATGCGATCAGGGCAAATGTAGTGTGAACCATGCTCCACTGTCGAACTAATCCATTGATTCGGATTGCAAACTGATTTATTTGTAAGTGGGAATGAGGCCTTAAATTACTCCTATATATATATATATATATATATATATATAATTATTTCAATGCTTGTTTAAATTATTTTAATGGGTCCATGGGACACACTGAACAGATGGAGAGGCAGGATAAATTTTAGGTCTTTGGTGATTTCATCTTTTTTTCTTCCAATAGTACATTGTATACTAGGTACCTGAAAGAAGAGTCAAACTGACTACAAAAGAACCAACTGCTCTGGAAAGCAACTGTCCTCCATTCTGATCCAGAGAGCCCTCCAGGTACAGGCAAAGGATTGTAACTCAACTACACAAAGTTTTCTTTCTTTCTTTCTTTCTTTCTCTTTTTCTTGTCCTCTCCAGTACAAGTCCTTTCTGCTATGTGACAAATGCTCTTGAAATCTCACTTACTGTTAAAATCCCATCATATTTCACACAAGACCTACAGTGGAAATGTAAATATGCAGGACAGTATTGGAACCAGATTCATAATCTTTTTACATGAATTCTCCAGTGTAAACAAGGCTTAGATGTGAAATTCTATCTCCTGGGAATGATTATGAACCGCTAGAAAAGAAATACAGAAAACTCATATTTTATGTGACAATGGCAGCCCGTATGTTATATGCAGCAAAATGGAAAAAGGGAGCATGCCCAGACATTAAAGAGTGGTTATTTAAGTTAATTGAATATGTAGCTATGGATAAACTCACATGTATAATAAGGGAAAAGATAAGGGATACCAAAAATTGGGAGCCTCTGATAAATTTTTTGGAGAAAGAATGGAGGAGAGTCAATGAAAAATTGTTATAAAACCAAATACATAATCAAGTAATAATATAAATGTGTCTTAGATTAATATTAATTTTGCTTTGGTTAAGAAAATTAAGGGAGGGAGGAGAAAAGGTAGTTTAGTTGTTAAATGAAGAAATAAAATAAGGTTATTAAATATCAAGCCAGTATGGTACTGAGAAAGTCCTTTGTGTGTGTGTGTCTATTGTAAGTTAATTTTAGTGGTAGAGAGTATGATGGTGTAATGTAATGTATAATATGATATTCTATGTTGTTGTGTGATGTAATTATGTGATATATGTTATTGTTTTATCTAATCTAATAAAATAATTTTCTTTTAATTTTTTTAAAAGCTCGTCATATTTCACACAAGACTTCTTCTAGTGAGTCAGACACAAAGACTGGAGGTGTTATTTTTGGACTATGTACCCCAGATTCCTGAGACAGCATGGCCACTGGGAATATGCTAGGAGCTGTAATCCAAAAAAGTAATTTTTTCATTTTTTCAATCCATGGACTTGTGCACCTGAGCACATGAAGGTCACTGCACAGCTCGCTGAATACAGGTCTAGGTCCCAACATTAAATGGAGTGACTTTGCTTTGCTTCATTCTGCCACATTATCAGATAGACTCCAGATGACCAATCCCTATGTCACTCATAAAACTGATCTATTGTGAACCTTTTAAACTTACAAGAATAGTTAAACATACAAGAACTTACAAGTCAGATAATCAGCTTTTTCACATCTGACTAGCTGCCACAATTTTACCACATTACACATTTACCACATTTATATATAGGTCAGTAGGGATTACTGGCTCCTAGTACAAACAGACCTGATGCAAGCCCCTTTAGTCTCATAGGGCCTCTGCAGACGGGCCCTTTAGGGCATCCTCGAGGCAGGGATGGGGAAGGGCAGCTGCATGCTGGCTGGCCCAACCCTTCCCCAAGGATGTCCTGACACAATGCGCCATTACGCATGGCGCGCAGCATCAGAACATCCTCCTGGCGCAACGTCTTGACACTTTGCACTGGAAGGGGTGCAGAAGAGCCATGCAGAGACTCTTGGGGGTCCTTTTTGTTGGCTCTGAAAGGAGCGGCATTTTGCCGCTCTTTTCCAGGCCAGCAAAAGGGAGGATTGGGGCAGAGGCATGGGGCAGCCTCTGCCCCAATCCTCCGCTTCCCAGGGCGGCCCAGGGCCACCCATCTGCACCCCCCCCCCAAGAATTTTTGGATACATATTACAAATTTCTCCTTCCTTGAAGAAAGTAAAAGAAATCTGAGTTTAATTCCCTATCTCCAAGCTATACAAGCAGATAATATGAAGGATACTTTTAGTGATGATGAAAAGTAAGCCTTGATCACCAGGATCCTTAGTCCAATACAATTTGTAATATGTATCCAAGAATCCGTAGGGGGGATGCAGACGGGTGGCTTTGGGCCGCCCTGGGAAGTGGAGGATTGGGGCCAGGCTGCCCCATGCCTTGGCCCCAATCCTCCCTTTTGGCAGCCCAGAAAAGAGTGGCAAAATGCCTCTCCTTTCAGAGCCAGCAAAAAAGGATGCCACAAGAGCTGTCGCGTGGCTCTTCTGTGCCCCTTCTGCTGCAGCGCATCAAGACGCTGCGCCGGGAGGATGTTCTGATGCTGTGCGCCATGTGTAACAGCGCATGGCATCAGGACGTCCTCGGGGAGGGGTTGCAGGAGCCGGCGTGCAGCTGCCCCTCCCCATCGCTGCCTCGAGGACGCCGCAAAGGGCCCGTCTGCAGAGGCCCATAGTTGCACTCTCCTCTCTATATAAGAAATCATGGTCACAAAGTGGCAGAGGCTGGGGGGGGGGCACGGATCATAGTAAACTACCTGTACCAAATCAAGTTGTCAGTCCATCATGCCCATCTAGATTGACAGTTGTTCTCCAGTTATTGCCTAGACCAATCATCTTTGTTAGTCTCAGCTAGAGTAGACCTATTAAATTGATTATAGAATAGCGAGCCAACAAATAGGTAAATCTAATTGATTCAATGGTTCTACTCTAGTTAGGACAAATGATAAGATTTAAGCCTTTATTTGTAATTTTCTGTATTTGCTGCCTTAAGTCCCATTTGGGGGAAAATGCAGGATACAAATAAAGGGATGGATGGGATCTTTCCCACTAGCTTTTCTTTTCTTTTCTTTTCTTTTTTAAAGGCACAGATATTGAGGGAACTTGGCACCTTCAGCTTGCAAAGCATACACTCAACATACTGAATGACAGAGCTTGGAAAAGCTACCTTTTGGACCACAACTACAGTGCCTTGCAGAGGTACTCTGCTCCCTTGACTTTTGCATATCTTACCACATTTTTCCACATTATCTTTTGGATTGCAACAACTACAGTGCCTTGTAGAAATATTCTCTCACACACACACACAAGTTTGACATTTCTGCACCAGAAATATTTAGGCATATCATGTTAGAGCAATGAGGGTTGAATACTAATGCAACAAATAAGTGCCATTTTTTAAACATTTGACACAATAAAAATATCTTGCACTTTCACAGTGTTAAATATCTTGTGTACTTCAAGTGGCAGCAATGTCATTAAATCCATTTCAGTTCCAGGCTATAATACAACAAAATATGGAAAAGTCAAAGAGGGTTATGGAATCTATTTTATCTGAACTGCCAATGTCTGCTCAGGTAATATAGATTCCACAGACCCTTTTGACTTTTCCATATTTTGTTGTGTGATAGCCTGGAACTGATGGATTTAATGGACATTACTGCTACTTGAAGTGCTCATGTCTGGCCTCTTCTGGCAGAGGAGATACCATGGCTCAGTGACAGAGCTCATACATTGTGACAGAAAGGTCCAGGTAGATTCCTAAGTAGAACTCAAATAAGTGTTATGAATCAGTGGGAGACAGATGTATTAAACATCTATTATGTGTCCCATGACCATACAATATTATTCAAACTGCTTTAGAAAAATGGTGATCTCCTAACTAGGACTTTTCACTGATCATGAATTGTTCTAATGGTCATTACCTGGGATTCAGGTCCCAAAAGTTTGTTAAAGTTCTTTGAAAAACTTTTGTTAATAGTGATCACAATTTGCTGAAATTTGTTATCAGGTACAGCCATGGTTATACAAACAAGTGAAGGGAGAAGGAAATAGATACATAAGAGTGGAGGAGAGAGGAGGAGCATGAAGCTCACAAGCATGCTCCTGGTCACAAATATGACATCTGAACTGAACCAGTCTCGGTCATTTTCAAGTAGTCTATGACAACAGCATCCCATTGATATCATTCTTCTATACTGCTTTCAGTGTTTTGCCCCCCAAATGGAAGTCACTTCCATTCCCTTCAGCTGGCATACATACTGCTACTGCTGCCTCTGTTCCTGCTTCATATTGATGCACTCTCCTGGAATATATAAATACGGTACTACATAGTCACAGCAGTTTGATACGACTTGAATGGTCATGCCTTCATCCTATGGAGTCCTGGGATTTGGAGTCTGGAGAGATATTTAAACTTCTCTGCTAGACAATTCTGGCACATTTTCATGAAATATAGCACTAGTCCTCTCTTGCACAGAACTATTACACCTCCACTCTGAGAAGAATCTATATTCCAAGCTGACTGAAATTTGCAGCATTTTCTTTGCATTAATTATAGTAGAAAATCTTGTTCTTATTCTAGTGCTCTTGTTCAACATCAATATACACAGATTGATCAATCTTTTGATCTATAGATCTCTCCAGTAGGTATACTTGGGTTGTTGTTGTGTACCTTCAAGTAATTTCTGACTTATAGTGACCCTAAGGCAAACCTATCATGGGATTTTTAAGCATGTTTCTTCAGAGAGGGTTTGCCATTGCCATCCTCTGGGGTCAGAGAGTATGACTTGCCCAAGGTCACCCAGTGGGTTTACATGGCACAGTGGAGATTCAAACCCTGGTCTCCAGAGTCGTACTCCAATGCTCAAACCACTACACCACACTGGCTCCGTGACTCAAAGGTGAGGGGAAGGGTTATGTGAGTTGCAAAAAACATTCATTCTTTATAGGGTACTGTGCAGCTGGGGAGGAGCAGAGGAGCTGGTAATAAGGGGTGGGGATAATAATACTGAAAACATTAATTCCTCTAAAACTGAAAGTCTGAAAGTTAACTTATCTTTTCTATCTACGTCCATTCTACACAAATGAAAATGATGGCTGCTGCTGCTGCTACTGCTGCCGCTGCCACCGCCACCACCACCGCCACCACCACCAGAAAGAAAAAATCAGTGTGAGGACTTAGGGCAGGGGTAGGCAACCTTTCCCCTTTAAGGGCCAAGGGACTTCAGCTCCCAGAAGCCTCAGCCATGTTAGCCAATAGTCCCATGTTGGCCAATAGCTCCTGAGATTCTGGGAGCTGAAGTCCCTCGGCCCTTAAAGGGGAAAGGTTGCCTACCCCTGACTTAGGGAGTCAGGAGAGAGAGTGGACTTGCCACACTGGCTGCTACGAACAGCAGTACAGAATCTACACTTGGACTGTCTGGGATGGTGTGAGCTGTAACACAGTTTAGAACAAGGCAGAATGTTTACCTGCACAGCTGACACCAACTCAGGCATGGGATTTTGAATTGTTGTTTGGGGTACAGGGAGACTGAGGGCCTTTACAGACTGCCAGAAATAATGCAAGTTGAGTCCACTTTAACTGCCCTGGCTGTGCTAGGGAATTATGGGAATTGTAGTTTTTTTCTGAGACATTGAGCTTTCTCTGTCAGAGAGCTCTGGTGCCACAATAAACTACAGTTCCCATGATTTCTTAGCACTGAGCCAGAGTAGTTAAAGTGGACTCAACTTACATTATTTCTGGCAGTCTGTAAAGGCCCTGAGAAGACTATCTCACTAGGTTATAAACCAGCTTCCTGAGCTAGCTTAAAATTAGAAGCAGGCGGCATCCTGATAGTATCAGATGCATTTAGCCATCGAAATTGCTGCCCGGGTGCAGGCCGGCTCCATCACCATTCAGTGGGGCATTCCAGTGGCCATTTTTTCAAGCCAGAAAACTCCAGGCTTTGAAAAGAGGTGCAGGGAGCACCCCTCTGAGTGGCGATAGAGCCAGGCTGCCCCCAAGTGGCAATTTTAGCGGCTAAATGCATCTGATACTATCAGGATGCCACCCGCTTCTAATTTTAAGCTGGCTCAGGTAAGACGGTTTATAACCTAGTGTGATAATCTTCTGAGTGAAGGACTGAGTGACTGCATCTGAACAACCATTCAAAGCAGTGGAAATGGCAGCCATATAATCTGCTATGCTTTGCCTCAGGGTTCTGTAGGATGGAACCGTGGCAGTTAAAATGTGTCAAACAGCATTATTTTTACAGTGTAAATGCACTCTTGAGATAGCCATCTCAAGAAGCAGCTTGTTTGTATAATGCAAAGACAGAAAACTATTGTTATTAATTGATGGTTCTTATTGCTGTAGAGTCAGTATGGTATAGTGGCTGATCAACTCTGAAAATCAGGATTTGATTCCTTGCTTGAACAAAAAAACCGATGGGGGGGGGGGTTGCAGACTGCCAGAAATAGTGCAAATTGAGTCCACTTTAAGGGTTAGTGCTAGGGAATCATGGGAATTGGTTTTTTTCCTGAGACATTGAGCCTTCTCTGTCAGAGAGCTCTGGTGCCACAATAAAATACAGTTCCCATGATTCCCTAATCCTAACCCTAAAAGTGGACTCAATTTGCACTATTTCTGGCAGTCTGCAACCCCCCTGGGTGACCTTGAGCAAGTCACACTTTCTCAGCCTCAGAGGATGGCAATGGCAAATCCCCCTCTGAAGAAACTTGCCAAGAAACCCTATGATAGGGTCACCATAAGTAAAAAAAAAAAATACCTGGAAGCACACAACAACCGACAAATTATTATTGCATTTTTACCACTTGGTATGGATTTTCTGTCTCCTGAGGCAACATAATTTGAGGGACTTTGGGTACTCTGCGTCATGGCTAAGGGAGAGGAGTATACCACTTGCTGTTCTGCCTCAGGCAGCAAAACATCTTGGACCAGTCCTGGGGTGGGGAAATTGGTTCTTTTTTCTGCTTCACACCTGACACACAATTGCTATTTGCCACAGCTTATTCACTCCAAATTAGTTTGTGCAGATAATTCTTGCTGTTGAGAGTGCATAGAGTTTTGATTTCTGAAACTTAAAACCTGCACACTGAGACAATAAAACCTACCTCCAATAGTCTTTTACATATGAAAAAGTAATGCTGATACACTGAATCAGATCTCTGGGTGAAATGCAATGTCATTTGAGTGGAGTTCTGCTACTACAGTGGTATTCTCCATGCCCTTCTTCCCCAACTTCAACCCTTAGCACCCCTACATATTTGTTTCAGAGAACCCCCAATCCTCCATAAAAGATTTGAGGGGCACTGGGGAAGAATGCAGACGGGGAAATGAATTTTTTCCACAGACTGATGTTATTCCATTGGTCAATCAACACTACTGGATACAACCCACTGGCCCCAGACCAGATGGCACCAGAGATATTTAGTGCTGTCAGGTCAGGATCATCCCATCCTTAGTAAAAATATTAAGACATAGGGATGGTTCCTAGTTTTGTTTGAGAGGGGTAGGAGGGAGAAGGAGGCCAGGCGGACTCACTGGAGAACCTACAGCAGCCATTCCAGAACAGTCTATACATACATTTTGATGCATAGCTCTCACTCTGAGATTCCTCCTCCTTGATCTGAGGAAGGGCCAGGCCTTGAGATCTGGTAAGCTAAGGCTGCCTGTCACTCATGATGGAGAGGGACACAAAGGCTCTAAGGTTTTTAGGACAGGCCCTTCTTTCAGTCCCAGCATCTTCCTGGGCACATTTGTTAGGAACAAGGGAGATGGTTTCCTCAGCGACTGCTTTCAGATTTTGGAATATCCTTCCTAGGGAGACTAGGATGGCTCCCTCTTTGCTCTTCTGCTACTAGCAAGTGAAAACCTTTCTGTTCTGACTGATTTTTAGAATTTGACTGCAATAGCTTATGATGCTAGACCATCTTGTTGATTCTTATCTTGGTTTTTTAATGGATTTTTAGAACAGTTTTAATTTTACAGAGATTGTTTAATTGTATTATACACACATAAACACATACATATACACACTTTTATATACATGTTACTGATGTTTTGGTATGTATTTGAATCTGTATTGGTTAATGGCCTAGAATCCCAGAAGGCAAACTGCCAGGGAGTACTGGGTGCTGCAGGGCAATGCTGCTCAAAGTGGTGGTCCCAGAGCAGTGTTAGTTCTTGAGCAATTGGGAGATGGTCTCTGGTGAGTTTCCTGGAAAGAAAGAAACAATTGTAGCCTATGGGCACAAATACAGTGCTGGTCCCTGGTATATTGGGGAAAAATAACTGTTGGTCACCCAGATCAAATAGTCTGAGAAGCACTGCTATAGTGTGTGTTCAGTGGAAAGCCAAGAAAAAACACCTCTGATTATTCCTTACCTATGAAAACCCTATGAAATTCATGGGGTCAAGTCAACAGGTGACTTGAATGTATATACTTTTATAAATAAATAAATGGTGGTGGTGGTGGTGGTGACTGCCTCCTCATCCCATCTTCCTGCCCAGTTGTGATACCATTCTCATTTCATGGAGAGCCTATCTTCCTCCTTTCTTTTCCACCACATATGTTTAGTGGTGTTAAAAGGGAGGAGGGGAAGACTGAAACTAAGGCTGCCTGTCACCTTTGATGGAGAAGGACATGCCAATTACTCATGCAAACCTGGAGGTGGCTCCAACTGCTACTGTATTGTCTACTCTGACTACCAACAGACCTATTTCTTTGTAATAGCATAAATTAGGATTTAATCAACTATGCCACCAGAATCATGTTAGTTTGAAACAGAGGCTTAATCAAGGGGTTGGAACAGCAAAATAACATCAAATTAAACACATGGGAAGCATTCCTAAAAGAAAATTGGTACTATAAGGTGAGCAGGAAGCCCCACAACAGTGCAATCAGACAATTGGAACTGAACTTGCCTTTTGTCACCAGGATCAACATTCTCCTGTACAAGAATTCATTTCAATAGGGCTAATGTAGGAGAACTTCAAGTAGATTGTGTCTTTAAATAAGCAAATGCAAAATTCCTGATTGTTTTGTTCTGACCTGCTTTTAAAAATTATTAGTCATTCACATTTTGCAGCTGAAATTCATATAATTAAGAGCTTCATGTCCAGAGTGTCACTAATGCAAATCTACTAAATCTGTCAGATACAAATGTCTCAACAACCATTCAGTTTGGCTCTAATAGCAGTGGCACAGTTAAGAATCAATCAAGATGCTGTGTGCCCTGAGTTAATTTTTCCAGTTACTATCTGGCTCTCTCTTGTGGCCATAGATGTTCCACACATGCTTCCTCCTCAATATGTATCTTCCTTACAAGATGAGGAGACAAGATTGACATCTCTCCCTATCTATTTTCCAGCCTCCTGCCATCACTAATTGTCGGATATGGTTCCTGTAAAACAGGAAACAATCCTGTTGGATACTACTGACAATGGTGAAACAGATGAGCTTAGTTTTCTTTCTTCTCTCTATGAGCTTTTGTGGATTCCAGTCTACTTGTTTAGATGCATGACGCTTCTTCTGTGTGTATGTTAATCCTAGAGCTTCAGATGCATTTGAAGAAGTCAACTGGAGTCCATGACAACTTCTACTGAAATATATTGGTTAGCATGGTGCCACATGACTACTTCTTTCTTTTTATAGTATATTAAAACAGACCAACATGGATTTCTCTGAATACTGCCACCTCTTGCAATTTCTTTGGGAAACACTCCCAGTGAAAGTTCTCACCCATGATGCTTACTTGAGAGAAATTAATCAGCTATTTCATACCATCATTACTCTTGAAAGACTTTTGAACTTGAATCAAAGGGCTTCTCCACATGAAAGGGTTACTGCAGAATAATGACTAAACTACACATAATGAACATGTGTAAAAGTAACCCCAAAAGATGTTAAGCAGTAGAAGTTGGCATTTGGAAGTAGAATACTGGAAGGGAAGGAGGTGCCTCAACCCTTTTCTCACCTGCTCTTTCCTACTATGTATCAGCTACAAAGGAGTGCCTAAATACCCTAAAGGCACTAGATCCCATCCAATCTTGGAAGCTAACCAGGGTCAGCTCTGGTTAGTACTTGGATGAAAGACCACCAACAGGTGCTGGAGGCTGTACTTTTAGTCCTGGGCAACTTCAACATCCCACTCGAGACCAGTTTAACAGGTGTGGCTTGGCAGTTCATGGATTCCATGACAGGCATGCATGGGCCTATCCCAATTGGTTTCTGGGCCAACACACTCTGCGGGTCATACCCTTGATGCAGTCTTTAGTACGAAACAGGCATATCTGTGGGTGCACTGTCATGGACGGATCATTTTCTGGTCAAGGTTGGACTTAGAATGGTCAGCCCTTGGAGGCTAATGGAGCCAATTGAATTCCAGAAAGCCTTGGAGGGTTCCTTGGTTGGCAAAGCCGACAATTCTGTTGAAGTCCTGATTAATACCTGGAACACTGACCTTACCAGGGCTATTGACATGATCGCACCCAAGCATCCTTTCCAACCCATTCCAAATCATCAACCTTGGTATACAGATGAATTTAGGAATATGAAGTGGGTTGGACAACGACTAGAACGCACCTTATGGAAAACTCAACTCTTATCTGATAAGATTCATCATAGAAATTTTCTTCATTCCTATCTAGAGGCAATATGTGCAGCGCAGAAATCTTTCTCCTCTGCACATATTGTGTCTGCGGAATCCCGTCCAACAGCACTGTTTAGGGTGGTAAGGGAGCTGACACAGGCTCCCCCTGTGCAGAACCCTTTGCTTAACCTGACAACAGCCTGTTGCAACATTTTTAACAACTATTTTGCAGATAAAATCTCTCAGATAAGAGCCGACTTAGATGCCAGGATTACAGCAGAAGTGACTAATGAGGTGTTCAGTAAACCTGTTTTTGAGATTAGACTGGATAGGTTCGAGCCAGTGAATACTGATGACGTAGACAAGATCCTTGGAAAAGTGAAGACGGTGACATCTTGGCTAGTTGTCCAGGGGGGTGATGCTTTGATGGCTTTTCTTAAAAGGGTCATCAATGCATCCCTTAGGAAAGGAATTGTTCCATCTAGCTTAAAGGAGGCGGTTGTTAGACCGCTCCTGAAGAAACCTTCCCTGGACCCCCTGGACCTGAAAAATTATACACCAGTTTCTCATTTTCCATTTCTGAGCAAGGTGATTGAGCGAGCCGTCGCCTTTCAACTCCATGTGATCTTGGATGAAGCCAATTTTCTATATCCATTTCAAATTGGCTTCAGGCCTGGATATGGGGTAGAGACTGCTATGGTCGCTCTGGTAGATGATCTGCACCTTAGCATCGACAGGGGAAGTGTGACCTAATTGGTACTTTTAGACCTCTCAGGGGCTTTTGATACAATAGACCATGACATCTTCTTGGAATGCCTGAGAAAGTTAAGAATGGGAGGCACTGTACTCCAGTGGTTCCATTCCTTCCTCTTGGGCAGATTCCAGAGGGTGTCACTCGGAGACAGCTGCTCCTCAAAAACGGAGCTTAAATTTGGTGTTCCACATGGTGCCATCCTGTCCCCGATGTTGTTCAATATCTATATGAAGCCGCTGGGGGAGATCATCAGGAGACATGGGGTGCGGTGTTATCAATATGCTGATGACACCCAAATATATTTCTCCATGTCTCGGTCATCTGCCATGACGGCAGATGGCAGTTCTCCCCTCAATCAATGCCTCGAAGCGGTAATGGACTGGATGAGGAAAAACCGACTCAAGCTGAATCCAGATAAAACGGAGGTACCTACAGTAGGGGCCCCCAAACCAGGTATTGAGTTGCAACCTCCAGTCCTGGACGGGGTCATGCTCTCTGCTAAGGACTGTGTTCACAGTCTAGGAGTACTCCTGGACTCGTTGTTTCACATGACACATCAGGTGAATGCGACAGTCAGGAGTGCCTGTTATCAGCTTTGGCTGATACGCCAGCTGCGCCCTTTCCTGGAAGTAAGTGACCTAGAAACATGCACTGGTAACCTCACGACTCAACTTCTGCAATGCACTCTACATGGGGGCTACCCTTATACCTAACTGGTTAACTACAACTGGTACAAAATATGACAGCCAGATTGATCACCGGAACATCAAGGAGCGATCTTTCCACTGGCTGCCTATTGGTTTCCGAGCACAGTATAAGGTGTTGGTGATGACCTTTAAAGCCCTACATGGCCTGGGGCCAATTTACCTAGGGGATCGAATTCTTCCCTATAATCCGCCCTGCACCCTCAGGTCCTCTAGGAGGAAGTTGCTCCAACCGATAAAAACCAGATTAGCAGCAACCTCTCAGTGGAAATTCTCTACCACCGCTCCCAGATTGTGGAACACCTTGCTGGAAGAGATCCATCAGATAACCAGCTTAGATGGCTTTTTAAAAGCCATCAAGACGGGTCTCTTACAGCAGGCCTACCCAGAATAGATCACTCCATTTGCCTAGTCTCCCTCCCGTCAGACATCCTTCTTACATCTTTACTGGGGCCCAGAGTGCCTATTGTTTTAATCTTATGTTTTAATTGATATTTGTATTTAATATATTTTTAAGGGGGGTTATTGTTATTTGTTAATATTGTTTTATTGTCATTTTGGGGTAGTTTTATTTAATCTGATTTTAGATGTAAGCCGCTTTGATTGCCAACAGCAAAAGGCGGGGTATAAAAATAAAATTATTATTATTATTATTATTATTATTATTATTATTATTATTATCATTATTACTACTTCAGAGGAAGGAACTGACAAAATTACTCCTGAGTAATTCCTTGCCGAAGAAAACTCTATGAAATGCATAGGGTCACCATAAGTAGTCAAGTGACTTGAAGGCACATACACATGCATCACTACAGCAGCTCCTCGCCCCACAGCGTTTTAAATGTATATGTGGATTTTATTTTTGACTCATCTATTATTTCTGTATATTATGTATTGTGAGCCGCTTTGAGGACAAAATTCTTGTGAAAAAGTCATATATATGCATTTAATTCTAATGTAATCTGACTGTGATCACCCAACAGGGAAGAAAATAGCTGGAGGGGGGATTTAGACTTGGAAAATGGTTACAGAGAAAATGCCCCCTCTACCAACACTTCTGTGATCCTTATCACCCCTCCCAAGGCAGTCCTTCCAGTTTTAAAAGGGCCTTCATGCTGCTGTTGCACACATTTACATATAGTTGGCTCCTGTTTTTGCTCTTTCAGGCACTGGAATGCACTTCAATCACAAATATTTCCATTGAGAAATACCCCAAGGGTCTAGAATAGATGAAAACAACAGAACATGGAATCTGTTATTGCCGTGATGGCTACATCAAAGGAAGGATCCTTTCCAATGTGTTGCTGAGTAGGAAAGCAGGCAAGATTAAGATCCTACATTTTAAAGCAACAAATAACAAATCACGATGGAGTTACAGCAATTCAGTGCTGTAAAGACCTAGCTTTGTCTCTAATAGTGGCCTTGTTGTTATGTGACATCAAGTTGGCTTTGACTTATTGTGATCTATGAATGAGACCTACAAGAGACCCTGTTATTAATAGCCCTGCTTGTGTCTTAAAAACTGAGGGCCATCTGTCCATCATGCATTCTTCTGCTTTTCCTACTGCTTTCAGCTTTACTGAGCATTATTATCCTTCTCAATGAGTCATGCTTTCTTCACTGTCCAGGTTTCACACCTATATATAGTAATCAGAATTACCATGACAGGGATGATCCTGATTTTGGTATTCAATTATATATCTTTGCACTTTAGGATCTTATCAAGTTCTTTCATAGCTGCCCTTCTAAGTCTTGGTCTTCTTCTGATTACCAGACTTACATTACAGTACAAAATACATAAAATACACCAGTAACAGTTGAGTAATCTTTAAATTCTTTATCTTTAAATTCTACGTGAATATTCTTCAGGTTATATTTTGATGCAATGTTTGGTTTAGTTTAGATGGTCACTTTTCTTTAGCTTTATTCTAATTTTTAGAATCCTAGAATCATAAGAGTTGGAAGAGGCAGTTCATGGTCTGTGCTACAATCTGCTCCTGGTCTTGTTTTTGCAGACAGAATGAAGCTTCTCCATCTTCTGCTTCCAATTATGTAGTCTATTTAATTTCTATATTGGCCATCAGCTGATGTCCATGTATACAGTCTCCTCTTTGATTGCTTGAGGAACATGTTTGTGATGAACAAGCTGCTGGCCTTACAAAATTCAATCAGTTACTGTCCTGCTTCATTTTGGAACCTAGGCAAAATTTTCTTTGCTTCTGCTTTCATTCCTACTTTTGCACTGCAACCATCTATTATTAACAAGAAGTCCTGGTTTGATATGTGGTCAATTTCCTCCTGGACTCCAACATAGAATCTTTCAATTTCTTCTTCTTCTGCTTGTGTAGTTGGAGCATAAACTTGGATCATGTTTATATTGATGGGCTTTTCCTGAAGTCTTCTTGATATGATTTGGTCAGATTTTGCATTATATCCTTGGACTGCATTTGCTCCATCTTTCCTCACTATTAATGCCATCCCATTTCTTCTTAGATCTTTGTTTCCTGAATAAAACACTGTAATTATATGACTCAAAATGACCCATTCCTGTCTACTTTAGCTCACTCACACCAATTATTGTAATGTTTATTTTATACATTGCATTTCTTATTTCACTATGGCCTCAAACAGACAGACCAAAAAATCCACCATCAGGCCACATTGGGGGCATGGCAGTAGACAAACTGCATGGAAGCTGTTCTGGGGCTACCTAAGCTGGCCCAAACCCAGCCACAAAAGGAGCAATCCCCCTCCTTTTGCTGACTGGATTGAAAACTATGCCAGCAGCCCAGATTGAGGCCAGGCATGTGCGGTCTCCACGACCCTAGCACAAATGGTGCCAGAGCAGCCACAGTCCACTTTGTTGGGCCTGTCTGCTTGAAACCAATGTCTAGCTTCACCTGAATCATGCTTCCCACATTCCTTATTTCTATAATATTTGTTGTGCAGCTTCAGGCTTTCCTTTCACCACTGAGCACATCAACAGCTGAACATCCTTTTGGCTTGAGTCCAGTTGTGTCATTAGCCACAGTGCTAGTCATAGTTATCCTCTGTTCCAGTATCCTATATGTTGCGTGCCTTCCAACCCTGGGACTTTCCTCTTCTGGCACTACTCTTGTTTCATTTTGGATTGTTGTATCAGAGTTTTTGTGGTAAAAGATCTTCAAAAGGAGGTTTACCATGCCTCTTTTTGTGTAGTACTAACAAGTGTTAGCTATGATGCCACTGCTGTTGTCAAAGTGATCCTCTGCTAGTGTCACCCTCCACTACTGTTGCTGCCTAGTAGCTCTTTGGCACATTCAGTCTGGTCCCTCAGCAAAAGCCTGTCTGGCATGAGAGACCCTACCAGCAGCACTGCTGCTGTCAGCATAGTCTCTTGCCTCATAGGAGCATGTGCCACCACAGATAGGTAGTGCAATGGATGGATTTATTTTATAGAGATACAGTTATGTAAAACTGTAATGAATAAAACAATGAATTCTCATATTCTTTGTTATGAAACTTAATTTATGGCATGCGTACACATGCAACTCTTGTACTTACTCAGTTATATCCTCTTTAAGATTATTAGTGTTAGCATATTGTCCCTAACCATATTTTAAATAGCCACCGAAGAAAGTCATACAAATATTACTTGGCCAAAATGTGTTGGACTATTTCTTGGAATAAAATATTTTTTTATATATCCTAAGTCTCCATCTCACCTTCAAGCCATGAATTTAAATAGCAGGCTGCTCTGGCACTCTACCAGAAGCTAGCAACAAGCATTTGAACCAAACATTATGGCTTTTACTCCTGAGGAGTCTGCCACCGAGCAACCTAGTATTTCAATCTCACCTAATCACTCAACATGGCACTGAATCTTAGACAGATTTTTATTTATTTTATTTTACAAAGGAAATATACCTGATATATGCACTCTCACAGTGCTTTGTATGCATGTCGAGTTTCACATGTCTGAGTTTCATAAGATTTCTTGTTGTTGAAGACTATGCATCTAATTGATCAAATTTGTCAAATCCATCTTTGTAAACCTAAGAATATCTGCATAAAATATAGTAAGCAGATGGTATCTAGCATCTTCTTGACTTCATCATATCTTAAAGGAAGGCTCATATAACTGCTGGAAAGAGTGAGGACAGAAAAACATTTATCCTCATCTCTACTAGATGCCATAAAGCACATGAATGCTGGATATCATTTTGGGCCAAAGTAATTTTCTGAATCATTTTGAAGATTCCTTTATCTAAGATACCTTGGAAAGTATACCTCTGTGAGCAATCTTTGTTAGCAATCTAAATATTTCAACTCTGAATGCCAAAGATATGTAGCTCAAGCTTTCCAACGGAGTGAAACCATTGAAAGACATAGGAAATTGTTGTTGTTCTTGTTGTTGTGTGCCTTCAAGTCATTTCCAGCTTATGGCGATCTAAGGCAAACCTATCATAGTTTTTTTTGGCAAGATTTATTCAGAAGAGGTTTGCCATTGCCATCTGCTGAGGCTGAGAGCACGTGACTTGCCCAAGGTCACCCAGTGTGTTTACATGGCTGAGCTAGGATTCAAACCCTGGTCTCCGAAGTCCTAGTCCAATGCTCAAACCACTACACCATGCTGGCTCCACCAATAACAGAGGACAAAGACTATAGCTGATGGTGTGAAAACCAATCCAGTGAACCTGGTAACTCTGTGTATTATTCTGTTATACGACATTCCATACTAGAAGAATACCAAGGAAACTTGTGAGTGCCTTGCTGCTTCTCCTGCATGAGTGCAACTATTTATGTACAAAGATTTGTTGCTTTTCTTTGTTATTTCCATGGTTCTTTGGGTTGAGTCCACTCTTTCTGATACATTAAAGCAAGGTTGGGGATCACATGGCCATCCAGGCAGGAGTGTAGTGACACCACGCTTGCCAGACAAGGATACCAAAGTAACCTGCCCTCCCCTCCAACCACCCCACCACCTCACAGCACATGCATTGCCAAAAACAGGGTTTCCCCCCTTAGAAACTGCAGAGTAAACAGGATTATTTTATCTCATTAAACCCCTCAGGCATCTAAAAGAAGCGCTTTCACTTTGAAACCCAGGAATGTTGTAAATGAGGTAAGGACAAATTATTTTGCAGGCGTGGATTCAGCCTTAGTCCCAAATTTAAACTTTCTATGTGAATGTCAATGTGTTTGATCCAATTCTGTATGCTATTGATTTTTGGTGAATCTGCCTCAAGCAGCCATATTCTAAGATAAAAATAAAGAGTAAAAATAATGCTGTTCAAACATCCACTATTTCCCCATTTTGGAAATCAGAGGCTATACATCTACATAAACCGATAGATAAATAGATATTGAATCATGTACTGTATCAGCTACAGTACTGCAGCCAACATAGTTAGCCTCCATCTCTCCAACATAGCTTGCCCCCCAGCTAGTTCCAGCATTTTCAAATACATGACCTGTGAGCTGCTTCGATGTGTCAAATCTACCAACAGTTGACACAGTTCTCTCACTTTCAGTACTTACCTTTCTCTCCTCATCTTTTCACTTAAATGGGTTTAACAATGAGTTTTAAAATAAAGTTGTCATTATGTACAGAAAACATCTGAGAAAAATGTGTATCAGTTTTCTACATTTTAGCATGTAAAACAGTGCAGGAATCTTTTTCATTCAAGGTGTATGCCTTGATCAATTACCTTCATGGAAATTAAGCAAGGAAAACATGCTACCTTTACTGCATGAGCACTGTTCAGGCATGAGGAGGGAATGGAAACATATCACATTCAGAGCCCCAATAATACACAACTTTGGAATCATGCAACTGGATCTGCTGCTGCTGCCACCATTGTGCTATTTGTGATTCCCCTTTAATCCCACCACCCTGCCTCATTTTTTTGGAAGGGTATTTTTATTTTAACTCACAGAATTCTGGAGCTCTGCTATAGCAGTGAGTAAAAAATGTTTGAAAAGAAAGAAAAGAAAAGAAATGGGAGAAAGGATAATCGGACTGGCAATAACACGACTGCCCCAGCAGCAACATTTTGCACTTGTGCTATTGACAAGTTCATTGACAGGTTTCCACTGTCACTGAAAAGGGATGTTCTAATTGTGGTTGGGGGACACAGCAGTTACAAGTCACAGGTAGTAGCATGTGATAAGTATCACCAAAGCCATTTTTCCAGGTCTAGTAATGGTTTAAAAGTTGCATGTAGTTATCTGACTCCCTTTTTGTATAGGTATTCTTGCATAAAGACTGGGATTTTTACCATCACTGCCTATAATATGTAATGGGCTATGAAAGTCAATAAATTGAAATTCAGTACCAACAGGATGGGGTTCCTGTGAGTTAGTGTCTTGTTTGTTCAGCAAGACAGGGTTGCATTTCCTCTAAATGATCAAGTTTGCAGTTAGAATATAAGAAAGGGAGGATTATTTCACTCAGATTCGTAATCTGCAACCTGTTCTTAAGAGAGATTGAATGATAACATTTGACTATGTTCTGGTAACTTATAAGGCTGACTGTTATAACCCATTGTATGTAGGTGTGCCATTAAAGGTTGTTCAAAAAATTTCAAGCTGGCAGGATAAGTGACTAGAATCAATTGACATGGGTAGATTCCTTTCCATTTTTAAATCAGATTGAAAGGTGTTGTGCTTGGTATTAAAACCTATATGGATTAGTTCCCAGGTGAACAGCAGCTAAAGAAACATTGCTTCCTCTACATAGGATGTGATGAGTGTAGTAAGATCATCTGCAGTAAATCAGGTGATGAACAGACAACCTCTCAGTGGTGCACCCTATCTATGGAATTTCGAGCCCAAAGAGGCCAACCTTTAATTAATATTGGGGCTAGGCAGACGGGCAGGTCTGGGCCACCCTGCTAGCAGTGGATCGGGGCCACAGCAACCCCACGCCACGGCCCCAATCCTCTCTTTTGCCACCCCGAAAAGAGAAGCCAAATGCTGCTTCTTTTAGGGGTGGCAAAAGGCCACCCTAAGAGCCGGCACCATGGCTCTTCCACGCCCTTTCAGCGCAGCGTGTCTGTATGCTGCGTGCAAATGGGTGCGTGGCATCAGGACAGCGTTGAGGTGCAGTTCGGGCGGCCGGTGTGCAGTTGCCCCACCCCAACTCCACCCTCAAGCAGGCCCTTTGGGCCAGTCTGCAAAGCCCCATTGTTATCCTTTCAAGTCATGGAAAAATGTATTTATTCTCCTAGGTTTTAAAATGTAGCATAAATGTATTGTTGTTGTTATATTAATTTGACATTATTATATAAACCACTTATATTGTATTAAAACAATTAACAAAATGCTTCAAATGTATGGGTTTATAGTCAACAAAAATAATTTCTCACAGGCCTACATTTTTCTGTATTTGATGATCAAACAATTTCATTCCCATAGGAATGGGAAGGGCAGCTATGAAAGAACTGGAAAAGATACTGAAGAGCAAAGACATACAACTGAGCACTAAAGTCAGAATCGTCCAGGCCCAGTTACCATGTACAGATGTGAGAATTGGACAGTGAAGGAAGCAGACAGAAAGAAAATCAACTCAGTTGAAATGTGGTGCTGGAGAAGAGTACTTAGGATACCATGGACAGCCAAACAAATGGGTTCTTAAAAAGGTCAGACCAGGCTCTTCTTGGAAGCAAAGATGATTAAGTTGAGACTATTGTAGTTTGGCCACATAATGAGAAGGCACATATCACCAGAAAAAAAAATGCTAGGAAAGATAGAGGGTAGAAGCAAGAAAGGAAGACCACAAACCAGATGGATAGACTCGATCAGGGGGATTATGGGCAAGGGCTTGCAAGATCTGAGCAAGGCAGTGGAAGATAGGGATTCTTGGAGATGTGTCATCCACAGGGTCGCAATGAGTCAGAAGCGACTCGAGGGCAGCTAACAACAAAAGTGTGATGATAATTACCTAACTATCTGAGGTTTTATGAAATCAGCCTTTTTCAGCATGTATAACATTGACTTTATACTGATCTGATCAATGATTCTCTCTAACTCAGATGTCAAAAGAATTGAGTGTTCCTTAGCTAAAAACCTTGCTCCCCAATAGAGAGAAATGTCTGAGTTGTAGCAGGTTGCAGCAGAGAAAAAATGGGGAGGAGGCTGGTTCTTGCACAGTCAATGTGGAATTTCCTACATCCACGTGATCAAAAAAAGTGAGTTATAATAGTGTAAGTTGGACTTGTGCCATCACAATTCACTATCAGGATCCAGCCATTGTCAGATGAGAGATAAGAAAACAATTCTTTTTTTATTTTATTTTACAATTATTCAAGTAAAGAGAATAAATAAATCAGGAAAATGTTCTATAGTTGGCCCTCCTTATCCACAGATTTTTTTTATTCACAGATTCAAGCATCCACAGCTTGAAAATATTCCCCAAAAGTATTAATTCTAAAAAGCAAACCTTGATTTTCCTATTTAATATAAAGTACACGATTTTGCTGTGCCATTTATATTTAATGGGACTTGAACATCCATGGATTTTGTTATCCACGGGGGATCCTGGAACCAAACCCCAGCGGATAACAAGGACCCAATGTATATCAGTGTTTTGGAAGGAGAAACCCAAGGATAATATTTAGAAAATAATCTATATTTTGTCTAACTCAGGCAGCCTTCCCAAGGCTATGTATAACTATAGTTGATAAATAAATGCTATCAGTACTTATAGATGAGAACTTGCCACATACAGATAATGAGATTTACCACTGTAAACAAATCTTTGCACAAAGTGATGATGGAACAGGAGATTCAACACATGGAGCTGTGGATTTCCCACCCATGGAGGCTAAACTGCTCTCCTTTTGTCACCCTGCAAAGACATTTTTATTGAAAAAGACATTTCATAGTTAAGTAGTTTTGGGGACTCTTTCTATGGTGTGTGTATTCTTATCTTTAATGTGTTTTTTTTTCGAAATGATTTTACACCTCTTAAAATGTATGGCACTTTAACATGATATCCTGTTTGACTATGTTTTAGCTTTTTATCATCAGGTTTTGAGCTTTATTTTGCTTTAGCCTTGTTGTAAGCTGCCTTGGGTCCCATGCTGGGAGAAAGACGGAATATAAAGTAATTAAATGAATAAACAGATTAAATAAATAAACCTAGTTTTCGTGAAAAACCACTTTCTGTACTAGGGAGGGGCCAATATCATGCTTTGTTTGGGCAGTATCCAAGGGCAGGAACAAGGACAGAAGTTTCACAAATTCTATCAAAGAGGAGAAAGAGGAAGAATAGGGAGAGAGAGAAAAATGAAAACATCTAGTTACTAACTTCACCATGCTCTTTTTCTTACCCCTGGGGAAGAGGGCTCTGCAATGGGGGTGGGGGGCACATGGGCCATGTAGATGTGGCAAACTCTGCAGGGAAGTTAATAAGTCTCTCAACCCCAAGCAAGCCTTCACTGGCTTTTTATATCCCACTTAAGGCCTTGACACAAATCCCCCCCTTCAGGTGGCTTGTATTCTGTAATCAACAGCCCTTTCCAAGCCTTGTCCTTTGTGACAGCTGTTTCACTGAAGGAAACCCCCTTTCGTCCTCTCCTTCTCCCTTCTGATCGCAAAGGGAAGCCTGCACTGTTAGGCTGGTCTTTTGCATTTCTGAGTTGGTTCTATTAATTGGAAGGAGGGTTAAGAATTTGCAAGGTCGTTTCAATCTACATCTGACCTTCAGAGTAATCCTCTATACCAACACCAGAGCATGTCATTAAAATGAGGCCCTCTACCATCTCCCAGCATTCTTTTATTCTCTCCTTGTGCACATTAATTGCTCATAAGTTGATTTGATCTCCCTATTCTGCAAGAAGTAAATTGGCCTCTTATTTCACCATTTTCATCCTGTTTTCTTAATTAGGCCCTTAAAAATCTCTAGGGCCTCAGCCAGGCCGCAGGCCTCATCCTGGGAATAAATTTTGATCTCTGTCTGATAAAGAGTGAGCAAACCCTGAGATTGAACAATGTCATTCTTCCCCTCCTCCCCTTCTTGCTATTCTCCTGACATGAAAAGGCTATCAGTTTTTCCTCTGTGTTAATATAGGAAATAATTCACACTTCAGGCGTTGTTCTCTATTTAGTGTTCACACTCCCCAGATAAATCAAATCAGGATGAGTTTTTTTTAAGTGTCTGAACTCTTTTTCTTTTTTCCCCACCCTCCTTCTCTTTTAATAAAGTTTCCAATATTAGTCTTGGTATATATATATATTTTACCCACATCATCCTAGTGAGTCTATTTTAGGGGCTTTGTTGCAGCTGACCAATCTGGGATTTAACTGTATTTTTTCATAAGAAGCTGATACAGTTCACTGCACTTGTTTCTGTGCTGCACATGTGTGCATTAGCCTGGGATGGCACAGCTTTTTCTAAAGGGGCCTTTCTGGAAGTTAGTGCCATCCATTTAAACCAGGAGTAGGCAACCTTTTTGAGCCGGAGGCCGGGTTGCTGTCCCTCAGACAATTGGGGGGCCAAAGCACCAAAAATAAATAAATAAATAAATAAAAATTAAAAATTAATTTAAAAAATTTTTAAAAAATATGCATGCACACTCTCTCAGCCCCAGAAAAGCCATGGCAAAACCCCTGTGGAGATTTTGCCAAGAAAACCCCAAGAACAAGTAATAACAACAATAAGCAATATCATCATGGCGGGCACCACTTTAACTGCCATGGCTTTGTCCTAGGAAGTACTGGCATTTGCAGTTTTGTGAGGCACCAGCACTCTTTGGCAGAGAAAGCCAAAGACCTTGTAAAACTACAAATCCCCAGGATTTCATAGGCTGGAGCTACAGCATTTAAAGTGGTGTCAAATTGCATTATTTCTGAAGAGTAAATGCACTATGTAATTATGAGAAAAATAATTTTAATATACTAATAAATAATAGGGTTTATGTCATAGGCCATCCAAGATATTTAGCCTAGAAGAGAGAGAATGGTTGGGAATTGATCCCACCAGTTCTGTTGCAAAGCCTCTACCACAGGAAGGAAATACTTGTGGAAAAAGTGGATGGAGTCACACCATTTCATGCCTTTGCAGAATGACTACTATTCTGATCAAAGTAAAACCATCACATAGTCGAACCAGAAGGTCTTCCTCTTTTGCCCTCTCTCCTCCGGACACACTATGAAGGATATAAGACACCTAAGATGGCTCCTCAGGTAGTTTCCTATCTGAATTGCTTGTGTCAGATATGGGCCCTCCACTTTCCCTGAGGGTTTAATTACTGAGCTGGACAGCTAATCAGAGGTCTGCAGCTGAAAAGGTGTTGTCATGGTTACAGGGCCTAGGCACACCAGCCCCTCTGATTCCTAGTATCATGTTGGAAGGGCCGGGATGGGAAAGGGAGAAGTTTGGGATTAAAACAAAAAGTTATTTCTTTAGCCAGATCAGTGGCACCTTATTATTAGGCTGGATTATGGTTTGGTGCCAAGCCACTCAAAGAAATGGCCTTGCTCAGTCATTGTTCAACATGCTGTACCCTGCATGAAGCCTTGAGGAGAGGCTGGAAAGAAATAAAATGTGTTATTGTTTTTGTTAAAGCCCTCTCTTTTAAAGCCCCAATAATGTGCCAGTTAATAGAGCAAAGGGCCATGTTAGTCTAGTGACACTGCAACCACCCTTCCCATCATGGCATGTGTATTATAACCAGTGGTGTCACTGAGGGAGTGCGGGGTGTGTGGAATGCACCAGGTGACACCCTAAAGGGAGGTGACACCACTGCTCCTCATACATGTACTTTTGGCCAGAAACGGGCTGTGGCATTCATCTGCTTGTCATGCCCTGCCTAGAGGACTCAGAGGATGAGGAGGATGAGTCAACTCTTCCTCTGGGTCCTGAGTCTGCAGCAGAGGAGACTCAGCTTGGCTCTAGCAGCTCTGCTTTGTCAGCAGAGCCTCCACCAGAGCCCATGGCTTCTCAAGAGGCTCCACAGCCAAGCCTTCCGACAGAGCTGTCAAATATGGAGAAGGATCAGGGACTGTGGCAACCTTTAGTCAGTGTTGAGCTGAAAGGGCAGGCTTCTGGTGCTCGAGGAGGCTTTATGAAAAACGCCAAGGTCATCAAGGTGATCAACCCCAGCTGAGCTCTGGCAGCTCAGGGATTTAAGCAAGTGGGGAAGCATTGCCTCGGTGCCAGAGGTTATCTGAGCTTCCTGGCAAAAGCCTCTGTCTCTCCTTGTTCCTTGCCTTGAACCTGTGATTCTTGACTATCATGGACTCCCGATGTCCTGGACCTTCGGACCACTGACTACTCTCAGACTTCTGCATCCCTAGACCTCAGACTGCCTTGTCTCTTGGCTACTCTGAAACCCTCAACCAACGGACCGTGTTTGACTCTTCACTGGCTGCCCTTTCGGATTGGTAACCAGAACTTTGTTTGGGACTTTCCCTTGCCTTGGCTATCAGCCTGTCTGCCATCTTTCCAAGACACTGCTTCCCTTTAAAATGCTTTAAGAGATGGTGGGAGTGGGGTGAAGCTCAGTGGGAGGAGAAAAGAGAGGCCCCAGAATATTTTAAAATTAAAATTTTGAAATTTTAATTTTTTTATTCTTTTTCAGGTTTTTTTTCCCTAAAAATAATAATCACATTTTAACCAAATCTTCACTATGTATACGTAAATACATTTAGGTTGTGCATATGATATTGTAATTTGAAGGTATAACTTTCATTTTGTTAGTTGTTTATGTCACAACTATTAGCATTACATTCAGTGATGTATGGGAATTATGATTTACGATTAGCTTTAGTGCAAAAAAAAAAGCATTACTAAGGATTCTGTATAGTGTGAAATGGGAGGAGGTCAATGGGGGGGTGACACCATGAGTTATCACACCGGGTGACACCAACCCTAGTGATATCACTGATTATAACCACTCACTAGGTCTGCATCTGCACTGCAGAAATAGCACAGTTTCAGACCACTTTAAATGCCAGTGCTCAGTGCTATGGAATTATGGGGTTTGTAGTTTTGTGAGATACTGACTGCAGAACATCACATTTCTTTTGTATTTGAACCTAGGTTTATATGTCCTACCTAGGTGGTCAAATAGAGATAGGCTAATATAAAATGTGTGGGTGATATAAGAGAGAGAGAGAGAGAATTACTAATTGTATAGGCTTGTATTTTTTTAGGGTTGCCAGAGTGGAACCTGGAAACACTTTCTGTATTTTTAACGGTTATTTCAAAGAGGGAATTTCAGTTGATGTTGCTTGTCATGCAACCAGATAAGTGATACCTGCTCAGATTCCCTTTTATACAGTCATTAAGGGTACAAAACTGTCTCCAGTTTTCAGTCTGGCAACCCCAATTATGCAACATTTTGCAAGTGGAGGAAGGGCCTTCAGAGTGACACACAAAAATCCATCAGTGATACCTTTATTGGTCAACCAAAATGCACAATATACTTGTTGCAAGCTATCACAATTGGAGATGTTAGTCAGATGCCTACATGTTGTTTCAGTCTTTAGTTAAGATGGTATATGGTGGGGAGGATATCTTTTGTAGGCAGGATTCTCCTCCTCCTGGCCCTGTGGCTATAGGGAGATTTGCAAAATCCAGGAAATTTAAAATCCATTTGCATCTCAACAGGGAACCCTCTTTTGCAATCAAATATGTCTCCATTCTGCAAATGCAGTGTGTTAAAGCTCCTTCCACCATAGTTTTACTGGAGAGTGCTGCTGTCTGATGCTTCTTAAGAAACCAAATATTATCATTTAATGCATACACTTCACCACAAGCTACATAACTCCTTATATCTTTGCTCAGTTGCATAGCAGACTAGGGGCCAGTGGGCTAGAACATATGACACAATTGTTTACAAGACAAGGTATAATGGAGGTATGGGTTTCTTCTCCAACACATACTTTTGGTTGAGCAGTAAATGGGAATAATGACCTTTGGGACTTATTTGATTTCAGCAAAATCTAATGATAGTAAACAGACTATCATTATTCCACAATTCAAGAATCTAAACTAGGTGTAGAGTGGCTGTGTCTTATTTTACAATACATATATCTTCTATTTGAAGGATTTAACAGTTTTTCAAGGAGAGAATGCCTTCAGATAGAGTATTCTCTGATGGTCAAGTTTAAAAATGAAGAACCCTAAGACTTGACAGCAGGAGTGTTGAAGTTGACTATTAGCATGAACAGCAGTGTGAGCTGTCGTCTTCATTATTATGAGATTCTATTTTATTTCCAGTTTAATTATAATAATTACAGTGCACCCTCCACATTCACTGGCGTTTGGGGCACAGGACCCTTGTGAAAGTGAAACAAGCACAAATAAAAAACTGCTCTTTTTTTACCTCTCTAGGAATCTAGAGAATACCTCTCTAAGGACCTTATCAAACGCTGGCCACGAAGCGAAAAGTAACAGAAAAGTAACCGAAGTGAGAATAAATTCAGTTCTATACCGAAACGAACTGAATTTCGCCCTGGCGGCCATAGCGCAATGAATACGAAGGCTCCAAAGGGGATTTAGCGATCAGGTGCCGCGGGATGCGGTTCACGTGGGAAGAAGGAAAACACACACACACACACATTTTCTTCTCTCTCTCTCTCTCTCTCTATCTCCCTTCCCGCCACCCAAAAAGCCAGCGTCGCAGAAGGCGCTTCTGTGGATGGCAAGGATGGGATGAAGGAGTCGGGAGGAAAGGCAGCCAAGGGGACCGAGGAGGAGGAGGAGGGCTGGAGGACTGGAGGAGGGAAGGGGTGTTGGTGGGGAAAAATGCGAGAGAGATGGAGAGAGAGAGATCGCCTCCCTCTTCCCTCCTCCTCTCCTTCTCCTCCTCTTTCTCAATCCGGTTTGCCTTTCGCCAATCCCTTCCCCTCGCCGGGATTTTCTGCTTGGGAGAGCTCTCCCTGCTTCCCCGCCCCGCCCACCATTGCGCAATGAATACGAAGGCTCCGCTTGTACTTCCCCAACAAACCGAATGTCAAAATCTCCCTACTCGCTACGGATTAGCTTCGGGTTCTGTGGAGTTTCGGGGCAGCGTCGTGTGTACACGCGGGGAAACAATACAGATTAGCTCCGTGTTCTAGGGCAGCGTCGTGTGTAAACATGGGGAAATAATATGTATTAGCTGCAGGTACCCTTTGGATTAGCTCTGCTCTAGACCCCATGTGATAAGGTCCTAAGAATCAAGTCCTGCAGCGTCCTGTAAGTAAGTCCTGTAACTCTGCAGAAAACATCCAGCAGAGGTTGACCATAGACTTATATTAGAGGACCTATAAATACCCAGAGAAGTGTTTTCTTTAGAAAGCTCTGGCTCCTCCAGTTTGACTTTGTGGCCAGCTTCTGGCAGAGTCACTGGAGGACTGAGATTCCTACACAGAATATATCACTCAAGTTCACAATTAATCAAATCCCCAAAAAGTCAAAAGCCACAAATGTGAAGGGCCAACTGTACTTAAGATCATAGAATCATAGAGTTGGAAGAGGCCTCAAGGGCCATCCAGTCCAACCCTCTGCCATGCAGGAATACACAATCAAAGCACCCCTGACAGACGGCCATCCAGCCTCTGTTTAAAAGCCTCCAAAGGAGGCTTCATCCACACTGTAGAAATAATCTACATCACTTTAACTGCCATGGCTCAATGCCGTGGAAATCTGGGAATTGTAGTTTGTTGTGGCACCAGAGTTCTCTGACAGAGAAGGCTAAAGATCTTACAAAACTACAGTTCTCAAAATCCCACAGCACTGAACCATGGCAGTTAAAGTGGTATCAAACTGCATTATTTCTGCAGTGTGGATGCAGCCTACATTTGCATCTATACATATAAATTAGCATATGCAAATTTTTGCAAACTTGTATCTACTTTTTTGGTGATGCATTTCTTCCTTTGGGTAATGTGTGAGTAGCTACCCTAAGGAGCTTTCAAAGCCCTACCTCTCAGCCAAATCAGTTACAAAGAGGATAATGAAGGAGTCTACTGGCAGTTCAGCCCTGCCATCGAGAAGGGTTCTCACTCAACTCTTTAGTCAACAGCCACTTGAGCTGCCAGTTTTGAGGCACATGGAATGATGTGATTAGCTTTTGTTCTGACAAGCTGGGTGATTAGACCATGCTGAGGATGGTGGGGAATGCCACGTGAGCAGAAGTAGACTTATGAGGAGCTTTACAAGAGTTACAGCTAAAGAGTGTGATGTTAGAACTATGAATCTTTGGAATCCCATGGCATTGGGACCACAGCTTTGTGATAACAGTTAAATTCTAGGGACAGTGTGTATATTTAGTTTACTTCTACCTTCTTCATTCTGAACTTTTTGTCATTTTGAGACAAGTCAGGAATAGAGTAATTTCTTATGAGTTTATGGCAAAAGCTCACCCTTGGTTTCAGTCTCTTCACTGGCCAAGAATAACACAGTGTTACTTTACATCCAGATTATGCTGGTGAAAGACAGAGGGTAAAAGTAAAAAAAATATTCACATGTTCTCATGTTGAAAGTTAAATATATTTTTAAAAAGGTAAAGCAACCTAGAGTAGAGAATAAAAGCAGAGGAATATGAAAAATCAAAGCACACTGTCTTGATTCCAGTTGAGGGATTAGTATATGAGATTAGACTAGAATTTACACCAGGAGTAGGCAAAGTGAGACCCTGGGGGCAGTGGTATATTCAAATCTTTTACTCTAAGGCTCAAGTCAGGTCTCAAGTCTCTACTTCAAGTCTCAAGTTGAGTGTTAAGTCCTTGGAAAATACATTCAAGTCAAGTCTCAAGTTGAATCTCAATTCTGGAAGCCAACTTTAAAAGAAAAAAGGAGGTGGAGGGGTATGGGGGGAGTTTCAATAGCGGGGAAATCAAGAAATGTGCACAAAGTTAGGTAAGAAAAAATTAAAATGTACCCAGAACCCATTCAACAAATGGCTCTTTCAATCACACATGGAAGCAGGGATTGAACTGGGAAAACCTTCCAGTTCTATGACTAATTGTTTTCTATGACTGGGAATGTGCCATGTTTCTTCATGCGTCCTATCTTCATTTCCACTTTGTGGTGTAAGGAAATGGGGATTCTGTAGGGCATCTGTGTGCTATGTGGCATTGCGGACAAAAGTCCAGCCCTGCGTCTGCATGCACCCTTTGAACGGTGTTTCCCACAGTACTTCCACACTCCCCAGACCACCTTTTTCCCCTGGTCATTCAAAGAATCCTTCCATGAAAAGCATCCAGGGGTAGCAATTAACCTTTTTAAAAGGTTGTGAATGTACAGAGTTAAACAAAGAAAAATATAATTATTTGAAAATCAGGGGTGGATTTCCAGCAACTTCAATTTTGTTGTTGTTTTTGTTGTTTTTCCCCCTTCATTTTTGGCAGTCTACATGTCCCCAGAGGATCCTAAGGGCAGAAAACTGTCATTCTTCCCCACCCCAGCTTCTGCAGTTGCTCACGCTTGCTGTACAGTTTGGCAATAAATTTCAAAATAATATTTAATACATCTAATACAGGACAGGATATTCCATGAACTGTGAAAAAGGTATTTCTGCCTAATTGGGGTTTTGGGGAGGAAGGTGACTGGAATCTTACAAAGTCATCATTTGAAATAACATCAGCTCCTGAATTTATTTTGAAATTAATGATTGTCCCATAAATAGTTCAGTATATTCTCAGAGGCAATGAGTAGTATTTACAAAATACCTGGCATTGGAAAAATTGGCTGTCTACCACTGTGGTTGCTGCTTGCACCATATGGGTAAAATATATACTAGCAAAATGTTTTTGAAAGATCTCCTGAATTGTGCTTGCTTAGCTCAAAAATTCTTCAGTTTTTGTGAGCATCTGCAACTAGGTGAATACAGCCTGATTAAATTGTGTTGTGACTTTTGAAAATGAATGGGTTTGGGGACTTTTGCTGTTGCTATGAATAATATTCTAGTCTTTATTTTATGCTCCATTTCCAAATATATGGGAAGTAATTTGCCTTTATGCTGCTGCAACAACTTATGTTTTATGGAGTACATTGCACTTCTTTCCATGTCACTCACTCCCAAGTTCTCTTTGCTGTCTGGTTTGCATTTTGAACAACTCATCTGTGTAGTTTTTTGAAGAGTAAAATCCTCAAGAAGGATTTGCACTGTTTTTTTATATTATTATTATGCTACATCTACTTTATCATCTACCTCCACTCCTCTTTACAGTGTAAACATGCAAGAAGCATGTCTTTATTTTTAATTTTTACACAGAGTTTAGCAAATATAGATGCCTTATTTTAATAATAATTTATAGAAAAAGACTCAGTAAGCCAAACTGGCACTACCATTGTTAAATATTGACAATTTCATTTATTTCTTCACTATTCTGGAAGTATGAAAATTCAGTGGGATTTGGATTCAAAGGTAAAAATTAAAGTAGGATAAAATAACAAATCTTGTAATAAATTACCAACTTGTATACAAATTTAAAGCAGTTTAACTATTTTAACTCTTGCTATTTTGAAAGACCATAGAATGGCAAAGAACATCATGTCAATTTTACATGCAGTAAAGAAAATGTCATTCAGGAAAATTACATTCATTTGTGGATGAATAGTAAGCTACAGCTACAAACCAGAGATAGGGGAGTTATAAATTCCTGGACTGCCATGCCAACAGCACCACCTTGTGCTCTTAATCCTCAAGCACAATTTGTTTAAGTGCATAAATCCTTTCTGGTTTCAAGATTTGTTAGGAGGAAAGTTCAACTATACTGGCAACAAAGAGCAGCACCTTCCAAATGACTACATATTACAATTCTTCACAGCCATACCAATCTAGAAAATATTCAAATTTTCCCTCCTGTAATTGTATATGGCAGTAATTTGAAAGAAGTACTATCCATTTATCTCCAAAAAAAGTCACAATTCATTTGTAATACCCACTTTTCTCTTCTGTATTCTTTTTGCAATGAGTGGAAACTATGCATCATTTTAGGGGACCACTTTCCCGAGGTTATATTGGGTAGGTAACTTCCCACCATCTAAATTGTGGAGAAATAACATAAGTTCTGTAGAACAGACATTCTTGTTGAAATGCATTATTGTACTCCCTCCATCCCAAAACAAACAGATATATCATAAATAAATAAATCATAAATAAATAAATTTTAATGATTTTTCTCTGTTCCAGTCCATTATTTTTTTAACATTTATTTATAAAACAGTAGTAACAATTCATAATCAGAGCATGGTGCAGTTCTTCCTTTTTAAAAAATAACAAAAACATTCTTTTAAAAATGTGCGACCAATTATCACCAAAAAAGAAAAAAGAAAAGAAAAAAGGATCAGCCCCTCCATCCAAACACAGATTTTGGTAAAGCGTGCCTTTCAGCTATTCCAGTTGGGAGCCAGATAGAATATACACTTCATCAATTTATTCTGTCTGTATACAAGCTAGGCAACACTGCCATACAGACAAGAAAGCATACTGTGTTATGGCATACTTGTATGGGAAGAAGGGAAAAGAGGGTGTATACAAATATTTCCCCGAAAGGTTCAAAAAGTATGGCCACTGATTTCAAGTACCCCCTATAACAAAGCATATCAGTAGAAGCTTGAGTGCTCTCTGAAAATTGGGTCCTTAAATTACTTGAGATTGGAGTACTGAAAAATGAGGTCCCCAAAAGCTTGCATTTTGGAGAAAACACTTTGAGTTCTACATCTCTCCAAATTCACCTGCTTTTAGGTTTTCTGGATCTGAATAATATTGGGATAGCGTTTACAAGCAGATCAGATATTAAGGCTACAAAATGCACACTTACCTAGAAGAGAACAAGTGGGATTTAGGTCTAAGTAAGCATACACAGGCACATTTAATTGAACATAAGCATATATCCTTAGGTGGACTTACTTCTGAGCAAACAGGCCCAGGATTTTGTCATAAAACCTATTGGCATATTAAAAATAAGTAGTTTTTGTTTTGCAGATTACATCATTTCTTTTCCTTTCCTAGCCATATAAGGAGGAAACAAAGAGAGGTGTCTGGTCATAAAGGCTTTTCATAAATCCTGAGAAGAGAAGACACTAAAGAGGGAAAATGGGCTTCCTGGGCAAAAGATTGCATTGTTATCCCATTTGTATACTGGTCTTGTAACTCAGTCAAGCACACTGCATAATACCTGCAGAAACCTTACATGCAAACAAACTTCATGAAGTTGCAACTTGTAACATTTGCAAGGAAGTTATTCTCCTCCCTTCCTGAGTCTCAAAGTCCAACAGATCTATCTTCCAGTACTCCTTGTATCAACAGACACTCTTTCTTAATACAAATTCACTTCTTACATTGTTTCATTAGGTCATTGTGAAACATCAGCCAATCCTAAACTTCTTAAATACTGTACCTCCATTTGCCCACTAGGGTTTTTAACTTCATTAAATACCTTACTTATTTGCATGGGCTACAATATGAGGCCCTCAGGATATGCAATACCAGCAAGGACTAGACATCTGCATTCAAGTTGCTATACATTTTGCTGCAGAGAACATCACCTGTGCACTCATGTACACGTCACAATATTCTCTAGCTCAGGATTATATAAACATAGTGCCCCAGAGTCCCCACATTGATTTAGAGGGTGCCTACTTCTGTTCCACAGACATGTCACATATATTTATAGCTGTTGAGTATTTTTTGGATCATCATTTGAAGCACATAAATCTACGAGTACAGAATAACGGATCTTAGAGCTTCCGGCACTAAACTCTATTAGCAGCCTTTTTCAATTTAATGCCTCCCAGCTGTGCTAAACTGGGCCAACTCCCATAATCCAATCAGAAGGGCATCTGGAACATGACCAAATACATCTGGAGGCCAAAATGTTTAGGAAGTCTGATTCAGTGCTGTTTTCATCTAGACCAGGGGTAGGCAACCTAAGGCCCGGGGGCTGGATGCGGCCCCCTGAGGCCTTTGGACCAGCCCCAGGCAGGTCCTGCCACCGCCGCCGCCATGATGATATTGATTATTGTTGTTATTTCTTGTTTTTGGAGTTTTCTTGGCAAAATCTCCACAGGGGTTTTGCCGTGGCTTTTCTGGGGCTGAGAGAGTATGCATGCATATTTTTATTTATTTATTTATTTATTTTTGGTGCTTCGGCCCCCCAACTGTCTGAGAGACAGCAACCCGGCCCCGGGCTCAAAAAGGTTGCCTACCCCTGATCTAGACTATACTATCTAGGCAGGAGTCAGTGTGGTGTAGTGGTTTCAGCATTGGACTGACTCTGGAGACCAAGATCTAAATGTCTGTTCAGCCACAAAATCCACTGTATGACCTCCTCTGAACAAATCTCACCAAGAAAACTTTGTGATAAATCTGTATTAGGATCACCGTAAACAGAAAACAACTTGAAGGCACACAACAAAAAACAGTACTTTCTAGACTTCCAGTAAATCATCCTGTTAGTCCCAACTAGAATAGACCCACTGAATCAATCAAAATTATTTAGTGGATCTACTTTAATCAAAAGGGTTTAGTCCTCTGTGTGTTTTAACATCCACCCATTTTTATAGAGTATTCCAGTTTTGTACAGCTATTATGATGCAAAATCCAGAATCAGATTGCATTGTCTCACACAGCTGCATCTCTGCATGTGCCTTTCCAGATAACAAAAATGATGATTGTTGTAGATGCTGAAGTACTACAAGCCCCTATCCAGCACCATTATTACAATACTCCATCCCCACATAGTGGAGAGGCAGAGGTAGCCTTGCTGTGGGGACATACATATTTACAAATAGTGGGGGTGGATGTGTGCTGCATTGCTCAAAAGTGGGAGTTCACAACATCTAAAGACAAAGTGGGCAACTGTGGCCCTCCAGATGTTTCTCAACTGCACATTTTATAAACCCTTACCTGATTGGGGTGATAAGCCTAAACACTATAAAAGCCATAGTTCTTCACTCCCTTTAAAGAAAAACAAGAGTCATGAGAAAGAAAATGCCATGGCATTAAATATCTAAAAATGGCATTGAGAGGAAGAGAAGAAATTAGTATCACTGGCTGCAATGATACCAGAGGAAAGTGCCTATGATACTAATGTAAGTATGTTGCATACAACATCTGTACAATGAGAATAACTGCAACAGTTGTATTTCCTGTGGATGAGGGGAAAGTGCACCATGTATGAGATCTGTTGACCAGACTGAACAGTTCAAGGGCACCTCATTCATTCACAGCTTTTTCAGTTATTCAAAAATGTAGATGTTCATATATATGCATATTTCACATATAGTATCACACAATAACATTGGTTTCACAGCTTTAAAATATTCTCTTTTTACAACTCAGAATGAAATAGAATGAGTTGGAAAATAGAAACAATTCCAAAGTTTAAATGGGTCTTTGTGGCACATGAGTTCACAGGAGGTGCTTTGTCACAAAAGGATTAAAATATTTTCAGAATACAATTGTCCTAGTAATACAAATTTTCAAGTTGTGAAAACACTAAAAGTAAAATAAAATAAAAATCTCTTGGATGAAGTTGTAGATTTCACCCAAGCACTGGACATAGCTTTATCAAAACCAGCCATTTTGCAATGTTCACGTTTGGCGCAACCATGTGCTCCCACCCAATTGCCACTATTAATGAAATTCAGTAACTAATCAGAAGGGGGGGGGAGTGCCATCTTCCTCTGAAACAGCATTAAACATTGGTTTTGGGACTGCTGCTTATTAAACACATCAAAGGCTTCAGGTGGATTTTGCTTGTGATGTGATTAATTGCTGTTTAATGCAATATTTTATCTCTCAATCACTGCAGCATTTTGTGAACCCAAGACATTTACCATCATCATCATTCCAATTTTTTCAGGCAATACTCTCTCTAGCTCACTTCAGCAGAAGCTCATCTAGCTTTCTGAAGTTGGCATTTTAGAGCAAGTCCCAGAAAGGGGTATGTGGGGGTGTGCCTTTAAGTCACATGTTGACTTATGGTGACCCCGTAAATTTCATACAGTTTTCTTAGGCAAGGAAGACTCAAAAGTGGTTTTGCCAGTTCTTTCCTCTGAAATGTAGCCTACAACACTTGCTATTTGTTGGTGGTCTCCCATCCAAGTAGAAAAGTTACACTCTACTATTTGGTGGATGCTTTGTTTAGCTAAGTCTTTCTTTAAAAAAAACAATGGAAACCATGTCTTCCCCTTCTCCCAAAGATCTCTTCTCCTGCATACATCTCTCTCCTGCGGCAAGGGATATCCAGCCTAGTTTCTAATCAATGCAGAAAGAGCACTGCCTCCTTGCAAATGTGGAAGGAATGGAATTGCAAGAATATCATGTAATGAACTAACTGTACAGAAAGGGTTTCAAAAGCTACATATTTCTAGAATCATGATGGATCAGTA
Organism: Phrynosoma blainvillii; assembly: GCA_026167975.1. Taxonomy (NCBI): domain Eukaryota; kingdom Metazoa; phylum Chordata; class Lepidosauria; order Squamata; family Phrynosomatidae; genus Phrynosoma; species Phrynosoma blainvillii. Next base: position 246,153,436 of record JANUYF010000004.1, read on the forward strand.
AAAGGCACTGTTTTGTCTGGAATCAAAAACTCTACAAATGAGATTTGTTTCACGCCGCAAATCTTTCCTCTTTGTCTTTTCTCTTCCTCAGAATTTTCTTCAATTATTAATATAAGAAACTGTTTTATGGCAGGATAGACCATTGGTCCATCTGATCCTGGAAGCTAACCAGGGTCAGCTCTGGTCAGTATTTGGATGGGAGACTGCCAATAAATACCAAGTTCTGTGGGCAACATTTCAGAGGAAGGAAGTGGCAAAACCATATCTGGGTATTCCTTGCATTAGAAAATCCTATGATATTCATGGGGTCTCCTCCATAAGGCAAAAGGTGACTTGAAGGCCCATACACACATGTACATACATCAGCAGTTCTCTTGCCTCTCAGGCAGAGGTCTTTACCTGATACTTCTTTTAACTGGAGTTGCCAGGAATCAAGCCTAGGTCCTTCTGCCTGCAAAATGCTGCCTGTGGGTCACACATGGACCCAGGCCCTTTGTGGCTCCCATGGTTGGTTTTTTAAAAACAACAACTGCCTGCTCCAAAATGCCCACTAGGCAGTATGATGACATTTTTTGCCATATGTTTCAACACCTTGGGTCAATTTAGGATCAAGAGAATATTTTTTTTCCTGAAACAGGAAGTGAATAGAAAGTGATATCTGTTCCACTCACCGTCATTAAAAATGCCCCCCCCCGGGCCAAAAATGGCCTACAAGAGGAACTACGAACATGGCAAAAATGTCCCCATTCCTTCTAGAAGTTGTTTATGGATTTTTGGGGGGTGGGGGTGGGGGATGTTTTTGACCTTTTTTTTGTGGGGAATGCAGTGGGGAGGTACAATCTTCCAAGGTCACCTGGGGGGGCTGATGCAGTCCCCTAGCCTTCGATATGTGCCACCCTGAGCTGCAGCTTCTCTTAACAATCGGGTTAAATAAGATTTGGATTTTAAGTGGGAGGAAGAGGAAATTCTCCTTTCTCCACAGATTGAAATTCATAGATTCTAGTAGCATTAACAAAGCCTTAAGGCATACATGCTGTAAATTTTAAAGGACTAAAATAGACTAATAAGCTTAATATAATAATCCAAGCAGTATCATTTAGCCCAGGGGTAGGCAACCTTTCCCCTTTAAGGGCCGAGGGACTTCAGCTCCCAGAAGCCTCAGCCATGTTGGCCAATAGTCCCATGTTGGCCAATAGCTCCTGGGATTCTGGGAGTTGAAGTCCCTCGGCCCTTAAAGAGGAAAGGTTGCCTACCCCTGATTAGCCCTTCCCAAATAAACAAACACTACTCTTCCCATCCCCATCTGACTGGATCTTGTTCCTTGTTCCTTTGAAAATCAGTAATATTCTGTAATTTAACACTTGAATCAGATAATTCACATTCAAGCAGGACCAATGTGAATCAACCATCCCAAACCCTTCAATAGAAGACTTTGTCTTCCTAACATTTCACAAACTTGATGATACCAAGTGCTCAAACTGAAGAAGGACCATTGTCTACCCTGAGGTCAATCGATCATAATTACAATAATAAAAATACAGATTCCCTGTAAGAACTATCCTTTGATTAGTTACATTCATGCTGCTCTTGTCAAAAACATCAGGCCAAGTCCTGATGCAAACACACCTAGGCTGGCACGAAGGAGGTCCTGGTATATTCTGAATTTCCTGAGCTACCAAAAAGAATTAGGAATTGTGGAGAAGGCAATTCAACCAAAGCTTTTAGGTTTGGGACTGCAAAGTACCACCATTCCTAAGTGGAAGTATTCTTAAGCTCTGATCAAAATGCCCTGAGAAACTGAACCACTGGTGTTTGGAATGAAATGTATTCATTTTCACACTCCCAGGACTACACAGTAGGGATGAAGGGAGCTTAGATTGCAAAAAGAACCATGTAGGGATTTTATGAGTTCTAGGAGACAGCACATGCCAAAACGTTCACATGAAGGTATGAAATAAATCAGAGTAGGAACCACCAGAACTCTCCTTCAAGCATTGTTGGCAGGGGCTCCAGCTTCATTTGGACTATATATGAGAGTCCAGAATAGGATATGCAAGGGTATTCCTCTCCACAGATACATGTGCAAAACTGCAGATGCATGTGCAAAACTCCAAATTTATGATAACCAGTTATATGTACCATGTCACAGAAAAATAGCTGCATTTCAGTGGTGTATTGCTATGTAAATGGTATTGAAAATAAGGACCACAGGTATATGTAGAGTGAAAGCATCACACAGACCTCACAATCCGATAGTTAACATAAATAAGTGCATGTATGTAGTTGTCCTTAGAACTTCACCACTAGCTTAGCTGAATATATTTAACTAAACTAGTGCAAATGAAGAACAAGGAAACCTTCGCTGAAAGGGTAGAATTTGTAAGCGTATAAAGAAATGTTTTTCTTTGTAGCAAAGCTACAGATAAAACACCCAACCTAAAAGGCAACAGAATCAGCTGACAGAAAAAAACGGCTCCCAGTTAGACTGATGGGCTATGTCATCAGTACATTATACAGAGGCCTCATCTGGACAAAGACTGACAAACCATATGCAGTGGTAGGAAAGAAGCAAACTTGCAGCAGGTTTTTAATGAAACCAAGCATGGTTCTAAATGGCAAAGCAACCTGTTTATTCTCCAGGGTGAAAGGCTGCTGTTAAAAACAACCCTGAAATGACTGCAGGTGTGCGCACAAACCCTTCTTGCCCACAAATTTTTGCCTATGTAGTTACACAGGGTTGTAGCCACACACACCCCAAAAAATTGAGAGAATGGGCCAGGGTTTTCCCAGGGTGAGGCTCATCCATTGCACTCCAGATGTGCTGACCCCTGCGATTTCCCCAAATGCGGGGAACTCGACTGCATACTTTGGTGACCTGAGCTTTGGGGGGGAATCAAACTAGAGGTTTGCATCAAGGCCTAATGGAGTGTTATTTTGAAAAACTTCAAAAAAAATCATTAAGGCTACCGTGTTCCACTTGGGCTTCTACTTTTAAAGGGATTCTCTGAGTTATTACACTATCTCTCCAAATAACTGATACAAAATCACCACCCAATAGGACACACATTTTGGCAGTAGCACCACACTCTCCCTTTTGCAGAGTCTATTGATCATTCCTTCACCATGTAAAGGAAAGGCGCCTCAGTATGGGAGCATACTTGAATCAGGCTGTGACCTGGTGCTTGTAGTTAAAAAGGCTTTCGGAGGAAAATAGTGGGGGACACAGATGGGACATGATGGTCTGTGAGCACAGATTAGTTCCAAGCCTTGTTTAAGCCTGCTTTTCAGACATGATGAACTGCTGCTTGGCCATCTACACTAAAACCACAAGGTAGCAAAGAAAAAGAAAATAATAATAATTAAAAAAGGCAAAGTGGCTTTGCAGGACATGCAGTATGAAGGCACAAGAATTAGAAAGTCTGGAAAGGGGTTGCAAACCCTGATTATCCTGTGATCATGACTGATGAAGCAGGATTTCTCAATTTTTGGCAAATCAGGGCAGAAAATAAATGGGAGGGAAGGGGTTAACATTCCAAAAGCTGGGATGAACCTTGTCCATCCCAAATTGTCCATGGTTTAGGATGCATTTCTGTTTATTCTCACAAGGCCCTGAATAAGTCTGCAGGGATAAGGCAGAGGGACAAATCTTCACAAACAAATATTTGACTCTTAGTCTTTTCTGCCTTAGAGGCTTCAAATCACAGCATATCTGTGTCCTCCATGCTGAAACTGCTTCGGCGACTGCTGGCCTTTGAGGCTTCTGGTGAGACAGCAGAGAACAAGGGGTCAGAAGCCACAGGCAGCATGGTATCCTCCATCAACATCAAGTCTAGATCCTTCTTGGATAAAGAAGGGAAAGAGACATTTTGGCTGGGGTCCAGAGGATCATGGAAGCCCCTGGAGTTGTCGTCAAAGCTCAGGCTATGAGTAAAGTCCAGCTGATGGTAAGGAGACTGCGGAGGAGCAAACTGAGGCTGATGCTGCTGAGCTTCCAGCTCAGGATGGACTTGTGGTGGTGGTTGTGGTGGCTGCTGTTGCTGCTGGATCTCTGTTGTCCTTTCATCCCCAGAGGCTTCTTGCTTGACTACCTGTTGAGCTAGTTCAGCCATGTTCATGCCAGAGGGTGAAGTGGTTGGCAGCCCATGGACCCGAGCCTGCATCTCCAGCTCCTTTAGGACAAGGCATAAAAAGGAAGATTTCTAACAATGACAGCAAGAGAGAGCTCACTTCAGACAGGGCAGCACACAAAAAGGAATGCAGAAAACAAAAGGAAGTCACATGCAAGGTACTTGGACCTCTCTTAAAACACACTCAACATGGAACAGCCTTTGAAGACACTGTGAAACCTGGCTCTTATACGCATGAGCTTTCATAGGACTAACTGATTTATGCATTATTTTTTACTATCATCACTACCACCATCACCACCATTATTATTTTCATTGTATATTTTGATTATCATTAAAGTGAAGATGACTTAGGGAGTTGTAAGCAAAGGCCAAAACGGGGCGGGTGGGAGGTGAGGACCTACTTGTATGCGGAGCCAGAGTTGCTTGTTTGCCATTTCCAGGCGTCGAGAATGATTCTCAAGGTCTCGTGACCTCTGTAGATCTTTTTGCATCCTTCTGATGTAATCAACAGAGGCTTTCAGGATTGTCCCTTTGTTCCAGCGCACATCCCTGGGAACAAGCAGAACATTACAAGACTCTACATCATAGAGACTGAAAGGATTACATCCAAATTCAGGAAAGTTCTTGACATCAGAACTGGCTGTTTTCAAGCAAATTGAGGGAGGAGTGAAAGTGATGATCAATGACAAGTATGTTGAATGGTTTACCTGTCTTAAAACCAAGAAAAATCTCTCTAAAGGGGTTGAGTAACCTAAGAATTGTCAAGGGTCAGTCACATTCTCTCAGGTGAAATCTGCCAGGGACTACATGTCAGCTGATTAGTCATGTGCCAAAAATTAAGATACTATTAGTTACCTTGATTTCCAGAACTGTGGCTGTGGTTTACAGCTGCAGATGTAGCCAGGTATTGAAGCTCTTATGCGAAAACATTCCCTTTAACTGCCACTGAATATGATATTTAGAGAAACTGGGTGGTGTTCTACTCTTTTATCCTGCCCAATTTCTACTATCATTCACAAACTGCTTCTTTGGCTCTTTTTTTTTAGTTCCAGCAGGGGTTGCTTCTTATCACAAGAATCCAGTGAGATAAACATCAGTTTGGCAAGGGGATAGCAATCAGAAGAAAAGATCAGCCTCCCCATTTCTATGCAGTATGGTCTGCTCCTCAACCCTGATTTGAAAGGAAATCAGCTGTGACCCAAACCTGTCACATGGATATATGGCCACAATGCCTAGTTTGACCCTAAGTATAAAGTTTTTACACTATTGTTTACTGATTTGTTCTAATCTTAAATTAGTAAAGAATTTTAAATAGTAAAGCAGCTATTATTAAATAGAGGAGTTTTAAAGCAAAGCAGCTTCATTTATATACCGCTTCATATCACGCAAAGCTTTTCGAATTTTAGTTTGTATTGTTTTATAATCTTTTATATTTTGATTACATGTTATTGGTAAGTTTGTTTTACATTATATTGTATTGTTTACATTTTATCTGGATAATTTATTTTGCAATATACTTTTATGTTTTATTATTCATCCACTCCTTCTGTGTGTTTGTTTATGCACATATTTTAGATTGTATACCTATGGCACAACCCAATTGTTTTTGGTTGCAGTGGTGACACTATGGGAGTTCATGGGGTGTGGACCACACTGGGTGACACCTCAGAAGAGAGGTGACACCTGGTCAAGCCCTCCTCCTGCTGCTGAGTGAGAAGGGACAAGCATGCCCCTCTCAGCTTCACCATGGTGGTGGCTCTCTCCTCAGGAGGCCGCTACCGCAGCAAAGCAAGATGGTGAATGCACTTCTCCAGGCTTCGCTGCATTGGTGGTTCCATCCTCAGGAGGAGGCCACCACCATGGCAAAGGAGAAGGGCTAGTGCAGCTTTTTGGCAGCACCACCCTGGCAGCACCACCTCACTGGTTGACACCAGGTGTGGGAACACCACTGTTTGGTTGTTTTACTGTAAAGCACCATATACATTGATAGCACTAAACAATGATGATGATGATGATGATGATGCATTAGTAGTTTTTAGAAATTAGTAAAGAATTATTAAATGTATAATACACACACAGAGATGAGCTTTCCAATAATCTTATATTTTAAATGGGGAAGGGTACTTCTAGAACCAAGAAGGTCTGGTTTAAAATATATAAAAAATACATTTATATTGTAAAGCTAACTTTTATTTTGCTTTATTTTATTCTGAAATCTTTCACTTAAGCTCAAAGTTTGGTGTTCTATCAGAGGGGAGAACAGTGATTTCTTTTTTATGCAGAGGTGAAAATACTGTTTTTAAAAATATTTGGCTGGCATCCTGTTGGTTGGAAGTTAAATCTATGACCCTGTAGCACTTTTCTATTCATGTTTACGATCATGGTGCCATTGCCATGAACTGAAATGTTCCCTAAAACCACCTTAAAATTTTGCCAACCATACTGAGAGATGGAGTTCTGCAGGATGACATGGCAATCTCTTCTCACCAGCAAGTAGTGGTGCAACAAGCAGAAATAGGAATCCCTGTTGGATCTTGTTGCAACTCCTTGATGCATTGTGGCTTGCTGGAAGGACTGGGCATGTCATCCTTGAGCACCCTGCCCTCCAGCACCACAGATATCCATCCCTCAGTGTGGCTAGCTGAATTCTATGGTGGATTTTGAGAATCAGATTCAGACACAGAGCATAGATAGCTATTATGACACTGTGCCTATATGTCTGCTGCATAATCTCAGCTAATTGTGTTTAGATACAAATCATAATATGCCAGTGAACCTTCTTTCCATTGTTTCTTTTCTTTCCAAGAAAACATGCAGCTTTTACCAGAACTTACAAATCTCCAGCTTTGGGGATCAGCATTCCTAGTTCCTTAATGCGGTCATTGATGTTGAACCTTCGTCTTCTTTCAACTACAAGGAGAAAGAAAAATAGTGGAAATTTAAAATTTCCTAAAACATTTCATCTTTGAAAAAGAAAAAATAAGTATAGAGTTACTGGAAGAAAGAAATGGCTACTGTCTGATTAACAAAATTCTTAGTTTAAACTCTCCCAAATTAATGACCCTCCCAAATATGTTGCAATACAACCCCCATTACCCTCAACCAATAGACCAACATCCTGGTGGCTGGGGGTGATAGAAGCTGTAGTCCAACAAGTTTAGTGAAACTGGATTAGGAGAGCTGGTCATAATCATATCTAGAAATCTACATATGACAAAAAGGTACTTTCAAGAAAGAGAGCATGCATCCTTTGTTTTTCAGTTATGCATGCATGTATGATGGTCTAGGAGACAGTGTTTCAAAATATGCAGTCCATGTTTTCTCTCTCTGACAAGGACAGTAATCCCATTTTTAAGATGGCTCTTGTCATCCACAGCATCAAGCAATCATATTTTTTCCCCAAATGGAATTTTTAAAAATTTTTTTTAAAATTTACTTATTTTAAAAAAAAAAATTAAAATTTACTTTTTTAAAATTTACTTTTTTAAAAAAAATTAAAATTTACTTATTAATCTAAGAGCCAAAACAGACGATGCATGTCCCAAACACAGTCTGAAGCCACCCCGATGCCACCCCAACCAGGAAGAGACTGCTTGAAACGGAAGTAGGTTTAAAACACTGGCGAAGGGCTAGATTGGGGCCACATGCATGTGGCTGCCACAGTTCTGGGGCAAGCGGTGCCATGGCAGCCCCAATCCGCCCTTTTTGGGCAGTCTGTTTTGCCCCTAACTAATTAAATTAATTAAATACTACATCTCTAAAAAGCAAACAACATGGTGATGGCTATCAAATACCATATCCATCTGAATAAAGCAAAACAGAACTTCTAAATTCTATAGTCCCACATACTCTTATTCATGCAAATATTTACATAACCACTATTAATGTAAGTCTCATTGTATGTGTGTAAATGGGCACATGCACATGCACACAGAGGTCAGTGCGTTATTATAGGTACATGAAGGAAAATGTGCATCTGTGGATATGTGCATGAATCTCTGTGTGTGTGTGTAATATCAGAAACAAGCAGTTTTTGAGTAATACAGAGAAGGAGAGCAGCACACAGAGTGAGATAAAATTGATAGCAGAAAGAATGGAAACATCATGGATGTAACTTTCTGGAGATCTGTAAGTGAACCTATGGCCTGGGTACTATTTGCTTCCTCCTATTCCCTACTTTTATATTTGTAAATAAAATATTACAAACCAACCCTAAATTGCCAGTCATCTCTCTCTACAGAAGGAAACTAAATTCAAGTTTTGCTTCCATCATTACTTCTTACTGGGAAAGTAGCTGGTGTGCAACATAAACAATAATAGTAGTGGGGTATGTTACATGTTACACCAAAAATGACAATGACCCAGGTTGACAAGGTGGCTTTCTTTGCCTGGTTCAAGTGCTACAGCAGCAGTGGGCAAAAGGCTCATTATCTTCTATTTTCATTTGTAATTATATTACAAACAGATGTCTGTGTTTAAATTAAATCTAATAGATAAATGTATGGGTGTAGATTGTTTCTAGATTAAGGGGCACAGTTACAGGAAACCATGCTTTAAGAGTACTGGAAATAGTGGTGATCAGGGAGGCGTTTTCTAGGAATGAATCAAATGAGTAAAAGACTAGTTTCATTCCATGATCATGCTTATGTGCCAAGGGGAATGGCCAAAAGAGAAAACACAAAAGGTCCACTTGAGAACACACCAGTTCTTTGTACATGCAGCTACTGTGGAATGTCACTAATAACTCTGTTCACATTCTGGAGTTCTCTGAATTGAGATCACTACACAGTAGCATTAAGAAAGTTGTGACATTTTGATACTGGTTCATGAGAGTCACAGTTCACATCCCATCTAGAAAGAATAAGAAAGAATAGAATAGGAAGCCCTGAAGGGAATTTAGGAATTTGTTCCAGGCATCACTTACTTAGATTGTGATTGTCCTTCTTCTGGCGTTCCTTAGCTAAAGCACGACTCTCAGCATCTAGAGACAAATTGTCAAAGCTACAAGTCAAGAATAATAATAAACATACACATATAAGCATACACATGTGCACTTATCCACACATAGGCATAAACAGATTCTCTCTTGTACTCTGAGGCAAAGCTGGAGCTGAATATTTCCCCAAGTTAACTCAAGCATGAGACTACTGGCCATATGCCCTTTTAAGTTACCTGTGAGTTCTCTTTTCTGGGTGAGATCAGCAGGACAGGAGCTGCTGGTGATGCCCACCACAGAGGGAGTCATTGGAAGGTCACTGCTATACACATTCATATGGCTGCTGGATAGTGGCAGCTAGAAAACAAAGATGTGGAAAGAAAATTTTTATTTTAGCACGGGAAATGCAGGATGACAATTACAACCTGCTGAAAGCATGATGAATACAAGGAATGTTTCAACTGTCCAAGCAACTATGTCCCATTCGATCATACTATCAGCTGAAGCAGAGCTGCTTCCCTGTGGAGAGATTCTGTACCAATGTAATAATGTATGAGTAGCAAAATACAATAGGAAGGGCCCACTGGGCAAACTACTCATAGCTAACTGTTGTCCTTTCTCCTAGTCCTTTCTCCTTCCATGATACACTAGATTCCATCCATGTAGAGAGATCTTGTAGCACCTTTGAGACTAAGGGGGGTTGCAGACTGCCAGAAATAGTGCAAATGGAGTCCAGTTTTAGGGTTAGGGTTAGGGAATCATGGGAACTGTATTTTATTGTGGCACCAGAACTCTCTGATAGAGAAGGCTCAATGTCTCAGAAAAAAACAAACATAATAATAATAATAATAATAATAATAATAATTTTTATTTATATCCCGCCCCTCTGCCAAGCAATCGGGGCGGCGTACAGAGTTCAAAACATCAAAATAGATTACATCAAATCAACTCCCATCCCTCATTCCCATCCCCAAAACAATTCAACAAAACAAATTAAAAAACAATATACAATACAATATAAAATATACAATTACAATATAAAAATACATAATAGCATTGTAGCTGGGAAATGTATAACTGGGGAAGGATTTTAAACTCTTCCCGGTCTCCCCAACCGTGCTCCAGCCACAGCTGTGCTGTTGGTGAAAATCAAAGTCCAATTATAGTCAAAAGCTGGAAGCTGGAGGGGATTTTAAAGCCGCTGGTGCTCCTCCCCAGCAGCGCAGGTGAAACTGGTCCTCCGAGGGCTGCTGGGTGGCCAGCAGTCCTCCACGGCTTCAGGGAGGCCGCCGATTGCTGAGTGGTGCCAGCGGAGTAGCCTCCAGTCCAGCTGCTCAGGTGGTGGAAAGGGAGGGGTTGGTCCCAACTCTCCCCGCTTGGCTCCTAGAGCTTTTGGAGCTGCTGTTACCTCTGAGGAGGCTAAGAGTCTTAAATAGCCTCCAGTCCAGCTGCTCAGGTGGTGGAAAGGGAGGGGCTGGTCCCAACTCTCCCCGCTTGGCTCCTGGAGCTTTTGGAGCTGCTGTTACCTCTGAGGAGGCTAAGAGTCTTAAATAGCCTCCAGTCCAGCTGCTCAGGTGGTGGAAAGGGAGGGGCTGGTCCCAACTCTCCCCGCTTGGCTCCTGGAGCTTTTGGAGCTGCTGTTACCTCTGAGGAGGCTAAGAGTCTTAAATAGCCTCCAGTCCAGCTGCTCAGGTGGTGGAAAGGGAGGGGCTGGTCCCAACTCTCCCCGCTTGGCTCCTGGAGCAATTCCCATGATTCTCTAGCACTAACCCTAACCCTAAAAGTGGACTCAATTTGCACTATTTCTGGCAGTCTGCAACCCCCCTAACTGAAAAAAAGAAGTTGGTAGCATGAGCTTTCATAGAGTTAAGTCTACTTCCTCAGATGCATTTGCAGGAAATAGACTTATGTCTATAAAACATCGTGCTGCCAACATCTTTCATTCTGTCTCAAAGGTACTACAAGATCTCTCTACATACTGATTCTACAGACTAACATGGCTATATCTTTACATTCCACCCATGTGACTCTTGTGTACACACACATACACACACACACCCCAACATAAGATTTTGCCTCACAAATGTAGCTTTCAAAACTCTAGAATGGGACCAAATTTCCCTTTGATTCCTGCCAATTGATGGCTCCTAAATACTTCCTGGAGAAAAATATCACAGCATCCATCTATGCTCCATATCTATGTTGCAATTTATAACTCATCTGGCTTAATGTTTTAATTTAAGCCACAAGTCCCAAGCCAGTAAAGTGTCTGGCCTATTTGGATTTTCTTTTTTCACCCAAGACCAAGACCAAAGCACTATCTCAACCATCAGTGAAGCCATCTCTCTATTCCCAGGCCAGTCCCCAGCTGTGCATGATCTGTAGGATGTCTTTCCTTCTTGCTATACACAGATTCCAAGGCCAAATCTTTGATACACACTTTTTCAAAAATAAAACAGAGCAGCTGAAATGAAAACCATTATAGTCTAGTCTAGTATAGTCAGACGACATAACATTGGTTTAGAAAAGAAGTACCATATGTTGCAATAAACTCTGCCGCCACACTCCCCAGTGCCACCATGGACTCATGGAGGGAAGACTCCATTGCCACTGAAGTTGCCCCGCTACAATTATCACCAAGTTTTAGCATAAACCACAGCAGCTCTCTGTGGTACAGGAATGGGCCTTTGCAAGACAGGATCTGGATTTTTATAGTGCAAAAAGGAGGATGCAAGAGCCTAATTAGCAGCAACAAGTAAGCCTTGGAAATCATTTTTACTGAGTGGGGCAAAATAGCAGGAGGGCTACATATTTTAGCCAACAGGAAATACTGGCCACAGCAGGGCTCCCCAAAACAGCCTGCAGGAAGGTGCATGCGACCTATTGCCCAGACATATTTTGGCTGCACTAAAATGCCAGTTCCTTAGATTCTATCTGTAGAGAGAGAGATGTGTATCTTCTCTCTCCCAGTTGATCCTTAGCATTTATTGTTGTTCTGTGCTGCTGAGTTGACTTTGAATTACAGCAACTCTATGAATGAAAGACCTCCAAGAGACCCTCATATTAATAGTCCTGCTCTGGTCTTGCATTTAAACTGAAATCATAAGGCATAATCTCTGAAATAGCATCTCTAAAACTCCACTCCACTGAGATTAGGGTGGGGGGTGAAGCAAGTAGCATCATACTTGCAGTGTATGCACATGGTAATGTTTAACCTCTCTTAGCTTAAATAAGATTTTCCCTAAAGTTTCATTACTTTCCAGCCAGAAAAAAATTTATTTTAATTTAAATCTTTCCTTTCTCCTGACATAGTAACATTTCTTGCTCCATTAAGGCCTCCCTGTCTGATAGCAAGAAGCAAACAAAGGCACTCACAGTATTGGGCATATGAATTTCTGGATTAATACATCCCACTGAGGTTGTCAGCTGCATTATGTCTTCAATGACGTCGTCTATCTGAAAGAAATATTTCCAGAGAACTGAGTTACTTTGTTGCAGCAAAAATAGCAGAAGTCTTGTAGTACCTGAAAGGCTGACAAATTTAATATAACATAAACGTTCATGGATAACATTCTGTGAGATACAGGAGGGATTTCCCCACCCTAATCAGCGATATTGATATATATATATTTATGTTGTTAACTGCCCTGAAGTCAATCTCGACTCATGGAACCCTATGGATGAGACATCTCCAAGACCCTCTGTCCTCCCCTGCTCTGCTTAATTCCTGCAACCCCTTAATCCCGATAGTGACTTCCTTAATAGAGTCCATCCATTTAGCATGTGGCCTTCCTCTCTTCCTACTTCCCTCCACCTTCCCCAGCATTATTGTTTTTTCCAAAGAGTCCACTCTTCTCATGATATGTCCAAAGTACAAAAGTCTCAGTTTGGTCATCTTGGCTTCCAGGGAGGTTTCTGGTTTGATCTGCTCTAGGATCTACTTGTTTGTCCTTTTGGCTGTCCATGGGATCCTCAGCACTCTTCTCCAGCAATACATATCAAATGAATTGATTTTCTTCTTATCTGCTTTCCTAACTGTCCAGCTCTCACATACACCCATGGTAATAGGGAATACAATGGCTTGTATGATTCTAACTTTTGTGCTGAGCTATATATCTTTGCATTTTAGAATCTTTTCTAGTTTTTTCATCGCCACCCTCTCTGTTCTTAGTCTTCTTCTGAATTCCTGACTGGAGTCCCCTTTTCTATCAATGTTTGATCCCAGGTATAGTAATTCTTTTACTATTTCTACTTCATTGTCTAGGTTGAACTTGTGAAGGTCCTTGGTGGTCATTATTTTTGTTTTCTTTATGTTCATCATTAAGCCTGCCTTTGCACTTTCTTCTTTGATCTTCCTTAGTAGATGTCCCAGGTCTGTGAGGTTTTCTGTTACTATCATGGTGTCATCTGCATATCTTAAGATTGTTGATATTCCTTCCTCCTATTTTCACTCCTCCTCCTCCTTCATATGTGTGTGTGTGTGTGTGTGCATAGATATGGGAAATACAATAATTTGTCACTCTAATGAAGAAGTTTTTATTTCACATGGTTCTACAACATCTCTTACCAGAAAAAAAGGGTGATGAAAGCTCCCTCATAGCTTGGTATGGCCCTTGGTATCCACTGGGGTTTGGTACCAGAAGCCTCAGTGGATGCCAAAATCCATGGATGCTCAAGTCCCATTATATCCAACGGTGTAGTAAAATGGTGTCCCTTATATAAATTGGCAAAATCAAAGTTTGCTTTTTAGAATGTTCTTTCCTTGGAATATTTTCAAGGTTGAATCCATGGATGCAGGCAGAATCTGTGGATATGGAGGGGCGGCTATACCGTATTTTTCGGCATATAAGACGCACTTTTTCTTCCCCAAAACGAGGGTGGGGAAGTTGCTGCGCCTAATGAAGTGAATATAAAAGCTGAGGGCAAACTGCCGAGGCCTAGGCTAAAAGTAGGCCTCATTTCAGCCTGAGCCTCGGTGCTCCAGTGGGCTCCTCCCATCCCAGGAAGAGCCCATTGGAGCAGCCAGGATGGGGGTGGAAAGAGTCCTCTTTTCCTGGCTAGTTGATTGTGCTCCTCCTCTTTCCACCCCCATCCTGGGTGCTTCAATGGACTCTTCCTGGGGTCAGAGGACATCCTCCCATCCCAGGAAGAGTCCATTGGAGCACCCAGGACGGGGGTGGAAAGAAATTACTCCAAGGCACTGGATTAGTACCCTGGCCAAGTTACACTGTCTCAGCCTCAGAGGGTGCAAATTGCAAACTCCCTCCTCTGAGGAAATCTGCCAGGAAAACGCTCATGGTAGGATCCAAATGATCGAGAAATTACTCCAAGGCACTGGATTAGTACCCTGGCCAAGTTACACTGTCTCAGCCTCAGAGGGTGCAAATTGCAAACTCCCTCCTCTGAGGAAATCTGCCAGGAAAACGCTCATGGTAGGATCCAAATAATCCAGAAATTACTCCAAGGCACTGGATTAGTACCCTGGCCAAGTTACACTGTCTCAGCCTCAGAGGGTGCAAATTGCAAACTCCCTCCTCTGAGGAAATCTGCCAGGAAAACGCTCATGGTAGGATCCAAATGATCCAGAAATTACTCCAAGGCACTGGATTAGTACCCTGGCCAAGTTACACTGTCTCAGCCTCAGAGGGTGCAAATGGCAAACTCCCTCCTCTGAGGAAATCTGCCAGGAAAACGCTCATGGTAGGATCCAAATGATCCAGAAATTACTCCAAGGCACTGGATTCGTACCCTGGCCAAGTTACACTGTCTCAGCCTCAGAGGGTGCAAATGGCAAACTCCCTCCTCTGAGGAAATCTGCCAGGAAAACGCTCATGGTAGGATCAAAATGAGCCAGAAATTACTCCAAGGCACTAGATTAGTACCCTGGCCAAGTTACACTGTCTCAGCCTCAGAGGGTGGAAATGGCAAACTCCCTCCTCTGAAGAAATCTGCCAGGAAAACCCTCATGGTAGGATCCAAATGATCCAGAAATTACTCCAAGGCACTGGATTCGTACCCTGGCCAAGTTACACTGTCTCAGCCTCAGAGGGTGCAAATGGCAAACTCCCTCCTCTGAGGAAATCTGCCAGGAAAACCCTCATGGTAGGATCCAAATAATCCAGAAATTACTCCAAGGCACTGGATTAGTACCCTGGCCAAGTTACACTGTCTCAGCCTCAGAGGGTGCAAATTGCAAACTCCCTCCTCTGAGGAAATCTGCCAGGAAAACGCTCATGGTAGGATCCAAATGATCCAGAAATTACTCCAAGGCACTGGATTAGTACCCTGGCCAAGTTACACTGTCTCAGCCTCAGAGGGTGCAAATTGCAAACTCCCTCCTCTGAGGAAATCTGCCTGGAAAACGCTCATGGTAGGATCCAAATAATCCAGAAATTACTCCAAGGCACTGGATTAGTACCCTGGCCAAGTTACACTGTCTCAGCCTCAGAGGGTGCAAATTGCAAACTCCCTCCTCTGAGGAAATCTGCCAGGAAAACGCTCATGGTAGGATCCAAATGATCCAGAAATTACTCCAAGGCACTGGATTAGTACCCTGGCCAAGTTACACTATCTCAGCCTCAGAGGGTGGAAATGGCAAACTCCCTCCTCTGAAGAAATCTGCCAGGAAAACGCTCATGGTAGGATCAAAATGATCCAGAAATTACTCCAAGGCACTAGATTAGTACCCTGGCCAAGTTACACTGTCTCAGCCTCAGAGGGTGGAAATGGCAAACTCCCTCCTCTGAGGAAATCTGCCAAGAAAACCCTCATGGTAGTGTCAAAATGAGCCAGAAATTACTCCAGGGCACTGGATTACTCTGGCCAAATCACACTCTCTCAGCCTCAGAGGATGGAAATGGCAAAAAAAAAACCCTTGAAGAAATCTTACAAGAAAACCCTCATGGTAGGGTCAAAATAAGCCATAAATTACTCCATAAGACAATGGCCTAAAAACTCCAAAGGTACCAGTCCATCTGATCTTGGAATCTAAGCAGGGTCAGCCCTGGATAGTCCTTGGATGAGAGACCGCCAAAGAATCCCAGGTGCTGCAGGCTGTATTTCAGAGGAAGGAACTGGCAAAACCACTTCTCGAGTCTTTCTTGCCTAAGAAATCCCTAAGAAATTCATGGAGTCACCATAAGGCGACAGTAGACTTGCAAGAAAGTTGGGCAGGGAATTTGTGCAATACCTGGCCCTGCTGCTGGCTTAAATTTACATTTACAACTTAAAATTGTTCTTAAACTGCTGTTAACTTTATACAGTTGATATAAAATATTTTACTACAGTATTTGGTTAAGAATCTTTTTTTTCTAGATTTTCCTCCTTTAAAATTGGGTGCGTCTTATATGCCGGAGCGTCTTATATGCCGAAAAATACGGTACATTCTAGTCTGAAAAAAACTGGCTTCTTTTCACCCCCACTCCTAAACATTAAGTTATACAAGCAGGAGGTTCATGTGGTGCACCTCTGGCTGAATTGTACCACTTTATATTGCAAAAGTGGTGGTTGCATAGTTGAATTTTCCCTCCTGTAAACTCATTCAACACTCCTTTAAACTTGTTCGGAACAGATTTAGCCCAGTTTCCTCCACCATCCCTTGTGGGTTAGTTTTCTGTTAGGGAGCATTCACATATGGAGTGGCATAATTCAGAAAGATATGAACCACATGATTGTACTATTCAAGTAACTGTCATATAAGCAATTGTCTGAGAGGAGAAGTGCTTCCTGGAAGAGAAGAAGGCTTCCTCACAATCCTCTGGTAAAGTACCAGAAAAAACAAGGCTGGACCTGTATGCCTGTTTAAAAATTCACCACTACCCTCTCCAAGAAATACTCATGTTCCCAAGACTGTAATATACCCACCTCCCTTTCTGGGTTAGAGCCAATGTTGAGCATTGCCATTGGACTGTTGGGTGTGCTGTTGCCTGCAGAAGAGGACAAGACATGGCTTGGCTTTGGTCTCACACCTGGTGAGGCAGAAGGGGGAGGCTTAGGAGAAGGGGCACTGAGCAGTGGAGCAAATTTGTTCCCATAGGTTTCAGACAGGAATTCTTGGACCTTCTTGTCTCGTGACCGCTGCAGGTGATAAGTGGTAGGGTTCTCCAGGAAAGACTGAACCTAAAAGTAAGCATTAAAAAGTCAGCAGAGGAGAAAGACAGCTATCCATACAAAGGGTGGCAATACTTTTCAACTGAATGTGATTTCAGAGGGGGGAATAGGTTTAATTTTCCATAGCATATTGACTTTTCATATCTATGGCTTATTGCTTCATCAACTGCAGTCACACTTAAAGTCCATGGCATTTGCCCATCATTCTTCCCTACCTTGGATGTCTACCTTATACTGCAAATTCTGTGGGGACATGGAACTTACATTGCTAACCCTGTAAAATGCATTAGCCCAGCACCAAATTAACTATATTGTACACAGATGATTTATCAAAAATCACACTGAAATGACATGACAGATTCAATTAATAGTAACAAAAAAAAAATTCTTGCACACACTACTTAAAGGTAAGAACTAAAATTCTGAAAAAATTAAATATGTAACTTGGGAAAATATAAGGCTAACAAGTAGCTAGTTACTTGAGAATTTGAAAAAATCTTAATCAAGTCAACTAGTTTGTTTTTTAGAAAAATATTTTCTTTCTCTGCATGCAAATATCAGCATTGTATTTCAAAAAAAAAATTAATTACTACTTTCAAGAAAAAGAGCAACCCCACTTCTTAAGGAAGGGTAAAGTATGTGTTTTCTAAAGGACTGTAAATCCACTTAGGCATTCTCTGCTTTGTTTATTTTAAATTAAGTGATTTGAAAAACGAAACATGTTGGTTTTTGCCATTTTCATATGTCAATGGCTAATCCTGTTCCACTTCCCTGTTAGACAGTGTCAACTGTACCTTTAAGACTTCTCCTGGCACAGGGGGTGGTGACTGGAAATGAACTGGTGTGTTGATGGCAGGGGTTGGAGCCATTGGCATTTGCTGCTGTTGCATGTAATGCATCATTGCCTGCTGCTGCATGCGCTCCCGTTGCTCCTCTTGCTGTACTTGTTCTCTCATGAGCTGCATTCGTAAACCAATGCGCGACGCCATGGTTTATTTTATATTTTATGCTTGTCAAATCTTCCTGAAGGACACCTAAAATTCTAGGGAACAAATTAGAAGGCTTCAGCCACAACAATTCAAGATTAGCTTGTGGCCTTTTATCTATATGGTAGAAATATTACCACACTCTACAAAACTGTGCACTGTACTTTAGACAAAATGAGTTACTTTGCACAAGTGATACAAAAGCAGCAATTACTCAACTATGGAATAATACTGAATATAGAGCAAACTTAGAATAGATCAAATTGTCGGGAACTTGTGGTTCTCCATATGTTGTTGGGCTATACCACCCATCATCCCTGGCCACTGCCCATACTGTTTGAGGCTGATGGAAACTGAAGTCCAGCATATAGTGTCATAAATTATTCACTCCTGGAGTAGATTCTGTTCAGCTACACAGCAATCATCTAACCTTTTGTCTTCTGAAACTAATCCGAGCCATTTTTTCTACTGAATTTTTTTTCTACATCACCTTTAGTGGCAGTCAAGATAAACCTTACAAGAAATGAACTGTTATGCAAATCCAGAAATTCTGTTTCTGTAAGAGATCAGTTTTGCTATAGATGCCAGCCACAGATTCCAGAACACGGCCACATAGCCCAGAAAACCCACCGAAAACTATGGACACCGGCCATGAAAGCCTTCAACTTCACAGTTTTGCTATAGCTGCATTACTCAAGTTAGAAACAGAATTGCCATCCAACATTGTAACCTTGTTGTTGTTAAGTGCCTTCAAGTCAAATATGATTTATAGGCACCCTATCATAGGATTTTCTTGGCAAGACTTATTAAGAGAAGGGTTTCCATTGCTTTTTTCTCAGGGCGAGAGTGTGGGACTTGTCCAAGGTCATCCAGTGGGTTCCCATGGCTGAGTGGGGATCTGAAGTACATCAAACTGGCTCTCTATATAATAATATAGTTTATTTTATTCTATGTTTAATAACCTTACAGTACAGCAAACTGATTTACTATTCATTTATTACATTTTATAAACACATTTGAATGAAAGCTAATACTCAGTGTTCTTGCTTTTCTGAATGGGAAGAAATTATTTACATTTTAATAATATGCATCTCACATTCATTCTTACTCTTCTCTTAACACATAACAACTGGTTTCTTGTCCACATTCACTTTGAATTAAAAAGAAAATAGACTTTAAAGTTAAAGTGAATTAATAATCCCCTTACCCTTGACATTAAATTTTGCCTTGGATTAACCCAGGGAATGAAAACCCACTGCCCTCCTTCTGTTTCCTTATCACCTTCAGTCAAATGACAGGAGACACATATTAAACTTTACAGAATGGAGTCAGAGGTGATCCCAAGTGTCCCCCCCGCCACTGCACTCTCATCATGTGACACAGGTGGCATTCAAGACCAAAAAAGGGAAAAGGAAAAGATAAGAGCTTTGTTTGCATTAGCCTGAGGAAGAAAGATGGTCCAAACGGTGGGGTAACAGATTATTCATTGCATCTCCCTGCCCTGCTAGTGCTTCCTACGCTAGTTGCAGCCTGGGCCTGAATTGTGAAAAGATGTCACAGGGCAAATAAATTTTGTCAATAGAAATTTATAGACAGGGCCCAACTGCTTTGTGGAAATATTTGGCCAGAGAAGGAAGGGATTAACTGAACACATCTCTTGTCAACAAAAAAGGTATTACTGACTAATCTAGGAGCAAATTTTTAAACAGTTATTATTTAAAACAACCCCTTATAATAGATACAGAAGGTAATCACCATCTCAAAAGAGAAAAGAGGTTTGGCTATTTGAGAGACATTAGCTTCAAGAAAGTATATATTTTTGAACATATGGTCATCTTACATTAATGTATATGCCTAGCTCATGTGCATTGTTGTTGTTGAGCGGCTTCAAGGTATTTCTGCCTTATGGTGATCCTAAAGCAAACCTGTGATGGGTTTTTCTTGGAACGTTTCTTCAGAGGGGATTTGCTATTGCTGTCCTCTGAGACAGAGAGAGTATGACTTGCCTAAGGTCACCCAGTGGATTTCCATGGGTGAGTGAGGATTTGAATCCTGCTCTTCTGAATCACAGTCCAATGCTCAAACCACTACACTATACTTGCTCCTATGTATTTTCCCTTTTTTCTGTATCTTTTTTTCTTTTCTGCTTTTCTTTTTTCAGCATTATATTTTTTAAAATTCAACTGAAAAAGAGATCAAGAGAAGAAGGGGAGACTGTTTCTAAGATGACACCTTCCTCCTCAAAAAGAAAGGCTGGCATCCTGTTCAGTGTTTATGAGATCACAAGCTCAACTCACATCTTGTAACTTTTGGAATTCACATTCCTGGTCATTAATGCAGGTTGAGTTTCCATTATCCGGAATTCCAAAATCTGAAATATTCCAATACACAAATTTTTTTCCAGGGTGGATGAGATAGTGACACATTTGCTCCCTGATGGTTCAATGTACACAAATCTTTCTTTCATTTACAAAATTATTTAAAATTAACTGTGTTGGAATATTATAGAAAATTACCTTCAGGCTATGTGTATAAATGTATATGAAATATAAATGAATTTTGTGTTTAGACTTAGATCCCATCTCCATTTGTCATTATGTACATATATGCAAACACAGGTATTCTAAAATAAAATTTTAAAAATTCCAACATCTGAAACACCTCTGGTCCCAAGTATTTCAAATAAGGGACACACAACCTGTAACTGAACAAGACCCAACAACCGACCTCTTAAACCAGGAAGCATCCCAACCAAAGGGTTTCTGAGATGCTGGAGATCAGGGCTTAGGAATTAACCACTGCCATTCTTTCCCAGACATGAGGTATGTTGACCAAACTAGTTACGGCAAGGCCTGGAGGGGTCTCTCCAGCTACCTGTCTCAATGAGCCCCATAACCAGAAGAACACTTCAGTCACTCCCCAATTCTCCAATCTGCAGTGCCTTGGAAATTTAGAATCAGTATTTTTCCCCCTTGCATGCAACTTTACCTAGAATGAAGTCATTCATCTAAAACAGGGGTAGGCAACCTAAGGCCCAGGGGCTGGATGCGGCCCCCTCGAGGCCTTTGGACCGGCCCCAGGACAGTCATGCCGCCGCCGCCGCCACAGGGGTTTTGCCATGGCTTTTCTGGGGCTGAGAGAGGGTGCATGCATTTTTTTAAAAAAATTTAATTTTTTTAATTTTTATTTATTTATGTATTTATTTGTTTTTGGTGCTTCGGCCCCCCAATTGTCTGAGGGACAGCAACCCGGCCCCTGGCTCAAAAAGGTTGCCTACCTGTGATCTAAAACATACAATGTCTTTATATGTAAGATCCATAACAATAAACCCATAAACAGTTATTTAGATCAAGGAGGGCAGGTGTCACTCACTTCATCTATCCTGTTTGTTTGGTTTTACTGAAATCCTGAGATTAAAAAATGTTCAACCAGACATTACTCTACTGTAACATGATTAGAGTTAATCCTGATCTCTGTAACAACAGAGGACTAGTTTTTGTCCTCTTCTATATAACAGTGCTCTGGACATTTGAAAAATATTATCATGCCTTCCTTCAGTTTCTTTTTTACAAGTATCTGCCATTAGCTCAATTTTTCCTCACAGGACATGCTTTCCTTGCCATTGAACCTCATGTGAGACAGTTCAAATCCTTCTTGAAATGTGGTGCCCAAAAATGGATACAGTATTTCAGATGACATCTGACTAGTGAGAACAGAAGCACCAGGACTTTTTCTGACTTGGAAATGTTGGTTCCGTTAATGCATCAGATTAAGATCACATTGGCCCTTTTTTGGAGCCAGCTCACACTGCTGGCTCATGTTCAAATTGCAATCAATTGCAATCAAGATATTCTTATTTACATGTGTTTTGGTCAAGCCATATAATTCTCATCTTGTGCATTTGATTCCCCCAGCTTAACAAAACACTACATTTGTCTTTGTTGAACTGTATTTATTAGATTCATCTCAAGTTTCCAGTTACCAAAGTCTTGTTCAGTTTTAATCCTATCTTCTGAGGTCTCATTTTGTTTATCTTCATAACTCTGTGGTACAAAAGACACTGCAGAAATAATCCAGTTTGAGACCACTTTAACTGCCCTGGCTCAGTACTAGGGAATTCTGGGAGCTGTAGTTTTGTGAGACATTGAGCCTTCTCTGTCAGAGAGTTCTGGGGCCACAATAAACAACAATCTCCAGGATTTCCAAGCACTGAGTCAAGGCAGTTAAAGCAGTCTCAAATTAGATTATTTCTGCAGTGTATCTTGGACTTCTAAAAACTGGGCCAGTTTTATTTTGGTGGGAATTGAAATTATACTATTTTATTAACTTAAGGTGGCAGCAAAGTGTGGGTGGCACACAGGAACATGGGATGGAAGAATACTTTGCTATTTTTTTGTTTTGTTTTGTTTTGTTTGTTTCAAGAACTTCTAGGAAAAAGAATGAATGTGGCAACCTTCTGCAAGATTTCCCCCCAGAAGATACTGGGGGGAAATTGTAGACAAGACCCACTCATAAGCTTCAAGAGAGGGAGAGAGAGCGAGCATGCACACACATGTACCTTTTCTTCTTAAATGGCAAGGTGATCAACTGTATTTCTGCCACACACACCCCATGCAAATCTGTTGATTCTCCATACTACAAAAACTTTCCCTTGGTGGCTGCATTCAGCTGACCTAGACAGCAAAAATATACAGACCATTTCATGCCAGCCCTACCATACTGAAGTCCCCCCAACAGACAGCTTTATCACACAGGAGAAATCCCATGCAGAAATGGAGTTTTAAATCGAGGGGAAAAAATCACAAATGCAGGTTGATTTTCAGACAACATCGATGTTAAACTGTTGTTAACCCAAGCAGAAAGTAGTCAAAAGCCACTTCTTTTTACTCTCAAAAAATCCCGAAAGTAAAAAGGAGCAGCTTTTGACTACTTTCCATTCAGGTTAACAATAGTTTAACAGCGATGTGTGTGAAAATCAACCCACTTTTGCGGATTTTCCCCAGCTTTTAAATCCCGTTTCTGCACAGGATTTCCCCCATGTGATAAGGTCCTAGATGGGATCTAGGTTTCAATGACTAGGTCATGGCCCATCCAGTGAGTTCATGGAAGAGAGAAGATCTGAAGAGTTTCCTGGGTCATTGATTTATTTACTGTGCATCAGCTGCTACATCAGATAAAGCTGTATTTGGATGAATCATGGCAAATACATATGTTCACCACGCACTTAAGCAGTTCAAGCATCATGGATGGAGCTTTTTTGAGTTTTCATTCAGGCTGGAATCTTCCTATGCCACAGACCTATTGAGGATAACAACAGACTGTAATATGAAAGCTCTTAAAGTGAATATGTTGTCACAGTGATTTTGCAGGGCAAGCTCAGCCCTCCTGAAAATGAATTCAGCTGCTTATTCAGATGCTGCTTATTCAGATGCTGAAATATGCACACAGCATTTGACACCCTGCTGGTTAAGCTTTTTGTCCTTAGGGTGCCTTAGCTGTTTTACTAGCTGGAAGACATCATGGAGTGTGAAGAGTTTATAGGCCCTATCTGGGCACAGATTAAGTTATCTTATTCCTGCTTGCTGTCATAACACAGGCCATACATAACAACTGACACACAAAAGAATGGATGGCTTATTCATATGCTACACAAGCTAGCTCAGAAACCAGCTTAACCTCTTACAAGTAATACCGTAATATTCCTTTTACCCAAATGGACAGGAGGAAGTACTCCGACACATAAGGAAAATCTACTGAATCATATTCTAGGAAGCCCCTTCACTCTTGTTTGTAGTGCTTTTCTTGCTTTTTCACTTTTTTCTTGACACTACATAACATCCTACATTTCACAGATGAACACTGGGTGATGTGTGGCCAAGCAACATCAGTGTGGTCAAGATAACAAAAAATTATTAATAAGGAAGAGCAGACAAGTGAGCAGCAGTTTGTTTTTGTCCTAACCTAATGGCTGATGGCAAACTACTCAATCTACAGCAACTGAAATAAGCTGAAAACAGAAAGGAAAGTAGGAGGAGGATCGAGAAACTGGGACATTTTAAAAGCTGCGGAAAAGGTGGATGACAAAGGATTCATCAATACTGTCCCTGTCAAATTGGGGCAGTTAGAGAGTATGATGCTATCAAAATATCTCAAAATAATTGCATAATGAAACAAACATAATTTGTTTTTGTTTTTAAAGGAGGTCCCAAGTCCTTATTTCATACTCTGAAATAGCTATGCCATGTGTTCCAACCAATAGAATAAAAACGAGGAGAGAGGGAAAGTGTTACACAATACTAAGTGGTGATAGCTACATCTATGGATCCTCATTACAATCTTAGAGCCTTATTGCATTTGGAAACAAAGAAAAGAAAATGAAAGCCAGCAAGAGAAGGCTCAATGTCTCAGGAAAAAAAATACAATTCCCGTGATTCCCTAGCACTGAGCCAGGGTAGTTAAAGTGGTCTCAAGCTGCATTATTTCTTGTAATGGCCCAATTTTACTCATTACTTTGTTAAAATAGGCATGGGCCAACATAATTACTTTTAGCATTGAAATAACAATAACACTATGTTTTTGAGTAATGAAACTGTATCTCATTATTTGGGGCTTTAGGAAGTGGCTTGGGTCATCTGAGGCAATTTTTAGGATTTTATGTTCATTTTTAAATTTGAAAGTAACATTAGTAATGTGTTATAAAGCAGCATTTTTTTAAAAAAAAGAGTTAAGTCAGTTTTTAAGTAAAGCAAATGTGTTAGCTTCAAACTCATGATTTCAAGCTCTAGAAATTTAGGACAGAAAAAAAGGTGCTAACAACCAAACTAAGTAGAAACAGACAAAATCTAAGATTGGGCACTTATTATTTTCTTTGAGATGACTTCAGATGTCACTTTTTAACCAAAAAAAAACAAACAAAACAAAAAAAACTGGCACAAATCTACAGGAATACACATTTGAATGTGTAAAACATAAATCTGAACCTCCTCTGTCCCCCAGGGAAGCTTTCTAAAAATTCCTGATTGCAAATTCCTGATTGCAATAATAATAATATGCTGCAGTAAAATGTTGATTGTGCCCAAATGGACAGTGGAGGTCTTCAGCAGGGATTATATTTTGTACTCCTCCTATTTCCCCTCCATGGAAATGGGAATCCTCAGCATCCTGGCCCAACAGACTCTTGTGGGCCAGCCTGAATATATCTTTTCTTCTACTATGTTTGTGTGATTAACTCTTAGAAATAAATAAACAAATATTTGACATATACAGATACTTGGGAGACTTTTTTCCCCAAAAAAGTAAAGTATTGTTTGAAATAAATCTAAGCAGGCAAATGTGACATGGTTTGTTTGTTTTTTGACACATGAATTGTATTTTAAAAATACTTGCCAGTCTCCATTCCTGTACTATCCTAAAACAGCTTGGATATAAATAAATTACATGGATCAAAAGCTATTGGATGGCATGAAGAACAGAATTAATTATCTATAGCAGAGAATTGATTTAAAATGCTGGAGGAGTCACCCATGGGAGAACTGCTTCCTATTATCATTTAGACATTTTGAAAGTCTAACTAGAAAATGCGGTTAAGAATAGCAACACAGGCAATGCCTATTCAACCTTAAATGTGCACCGACTGGGGACCAAATCATTATGCTTTAAAACTTGGTGTGTTATACTAATAGTACTCTTGTCCAGAGGGTTTTCCATATTTGCGATGTGGCCATTTAACACACCATGACCTCTAACCCACAGGGTATTATGTGTATTTGCCATTCACCTGCTTGTAACCTGACTGGATCAAAGTCCACAAGTTGCTATACAGGCAAATAACTCTACACATTTGTTGTGCTGTGGGCATCTGTTGTGAACTGCAGAACATCTCACTCCCTTTCTTGAGAGACAACACAATTGGCCCTCCATATCCATGGAATCTTTATCTATGAATTCAACCACCCACAGCTTGAAAATATTCATATAGATAGATAGATAGATAGATATAGATTATGAAAAGCAAACCTTGATTTTGACATTTCATATAAGAGACACAATTTTACTATGTCATGGGACTTGACAATTCTCAGATTTTGGTGGGTTTTGGAACCAAACCCCAGAGGATACAAAAGGCTCATTGTACATGGCATAACAGGATCTTTTCCAGGTTTGAGGAAGTCCCAAACAAAATGCCCTCTGCTACGTCTCATTATCTGTTGCTGGACCCTCACATATATATATATGTCTTCAAATCACTTGTCAACTTATGATGGTCCCATGAATTTCGTAGGGTTTTCATGAGCACACGAGATGAAATATTGGTTCCTGTGCATCACCTTAGACACCCAGCCAGCCTGCCTGAGGCACCTTTTTCTTAACTATTTTGAGGGGAAAACCAATGCTGGGGGAGAGGTGCGCTATCATGTGTCTTGCTCATCAGGTCCCCTCTGGCATTGTGTGTGTGTGCCTGTTGACCTACTGCAACCTCATGAATTTCATAGGGTTTTCTTGCGCAAGGAATCCTCAGAGGTGGTTTTGCCAGTTCCTTCCTCTGAAGTATAGCCTACTGCATCTGGGATTTCATAGAATCATACAATCATAGAGTTGGAAGAGACCACAAGGGCCATCCAGTCCTCCTAATTTGGTGTCATCTGCAAATTTGAGAAGCATGCCCCCTATTCCTTCATCCAAATCATTGATAAAGATGTTGAATAGCACTGGGCCCAGGACAGAACCTTGTGGCACCCCACTGGTCACTTCTCTCCAGGATGAAGAGGAGCCATTCCTGAGCACCCTTTGGGTTCGGTCAATCAACCAGTTACTAATCCATCTAACAGTTGTATTGTCTAGCCCACATTTTACTATCTTGTTTGCAAGAATATCGTGGGGGACCTTGTCAAAAGCCTTACTGAAATCAAGATATGCTATGTCTACCACATTCCCTTCATCTAGCAAGCTGGTAATTTTATCAAAAAAAAGAGATCAGATTAGTCTGGCATAACTTGTTTTTGAGAAACCCATGTTGACTTTTTGTGATTATGGCATTCCCTTCTAAATGTTCACAGACTCTCTGTTTAATGAGCTGTTCTAGAATCTTTCCTGGTATTGATGTCAGACTAACTGGGCGATAATTGTTGGGATCCTCTTTTTTCCCCTTTTTGAAGATGGGGACAATGTTTGCCCTCCTCCAGTCTGCTGGGACTTCTCCTGTTCTCCAGGAGTTCTCAAAGATTATTGCCAGTGGCTCTGAGATTACATTTACCAGTTCTTTTAATATCCTTGGATGTAGTTCATCTGGTCCTGGAGACTTAAATTCATTTAGGTTAGCCAGGTATTCCTATACTTCCTCTTTACTTATTTTGTGTTGCATTTCCCTTATTATGCCCTCTGCTCCATTTTCCTCAGGTTGAACACCCTTTTCCTTTTGTGAGAAGACTGAGGTAAAGAAGGCATTGAGTAGTTCTGCCTTTTCTCTGTTCCCTGTTAGAATTTCTCCATGTTCTCTGCGCAGTGGCCCTACCATTTCCTTCTTATTTCTTTTGCTATGGACATACCCAAAGAAGCCCTTTTTATTGTGCTTAACCACTCTAGCAAGCCTGAGCTCATTCTGTGCTTTAGCTTTCCTGACTTTACCCCTACATGTGCTAGCTATTTGTTTGAATTCCTCTTTAGTGATTCCACCCCTTTTCCATTTCTTATACATCTCCCATTTAAAACTTAGCTCAGTTGAAAGTTCTTTTGTCATTCAACCCAGTTTCTTGAGACATCTCCCATTTTTCCTTCTCATTGGAACAGTTTGAGATTGTGCCTTCAGTATCTCCCTTTTGAGAAACTCCCATCCATCCTGAACTCCCTTCTCCTTTAGTATTCTTGACCATGGGATCACTCCCAGTGTTTCCCTAAGTTTGTTGAAATCAGCTTTTCTAAAGTCTAGAATGAGTGTTTGACTATGCCTAACTTCTCCTTTCCACTGTATAAGAAACTCCAGGCAAACATGATCACTCCCACCTAAGGATCCCACCACTTGCACCCTATTGACCAGGTCATCCCTGTTGGTTAAGATCAGATCTAAAATAGCTGATCCCCTTGTTGCCTCTTCCACCTTTTGGACAAAGAAATTGTCTTCGAGGCAAGTGATGAATTTGCTAGACCTTGGAGTATTGGCTGAGTTTGACTTCCAGCAAATATCAGGATAGTTGAAGACACCCACCACTACTATATCTCTCCTTTCTGAGTGTGTAGTCATCTGTTCTGGAAAGGCATCATCCAATTCCTCAGTCTGACTTGGAGGTCTGTAGTAGACTCCCATTATAACATCCCTGTTGTTTCCTTCCCCTATAATTTTTATCCAGATGCTCTCCACCTGATTTCCAGGATTTGAGTACTGGATCTCTTCACAGGTGTAATCATCCCTGACATATTATGCTATTCCTCTCCCTTTCCTGTTTGGCCTATTTCTCTTAAAAAGGTTATACCCCTCTATTCCTACATTCCAATTGTAAGACTCATCCCACCAGGTTTCAGTGATGCCTATTATATCGTATTTGCTTTGTTGTGCTAGGAGTTCAAGTTCATCTTATTTATTTCCCGTGCTCTGTGCATTAGTGTAGAGACATCTAAGAGCATTTGTCCTTCCCACTTGCTGCCTGTGTGAGGTTTTTTCCCTTCCAATGTTGTGCCCTTGCATCATTTGCCTTGTTCCCTCTATAACACTTTTACTATTTGCTGGTAGTCTCCCATCCAAATACTAACCAAAGCTGACATTGTTTAGCTTTCAAGATCAGACAGGATCTGGTGCCTTTAGGGTATTTAGGCCAACTCATTAAACCATACATTTAATTAAAACATTACTTTTAAGAAATGAACAATTAAAATAATATTACATACTAAAGACAGTGCACCTAATTGCATATCACACTATCCTGGTCAGTTAAGGCTGTTCAAACAAGGTCTTTGCCCTGCCAGCAAAAAGACAGCAGAGAGGGGACAGATTGAACCTCCCTCTCCAGACAGTTAAAAAGCATAGGAACAACCATCAATAAGGCTCTCCCTCCCTCCCTCCCTCCCCACCCCCAAATCCTCACCAGCTGAGCCTTATTATTATCTAATTGTTTTAGCCATGTTTGTCCATCAGCTAACATAAAAGCATTGCTTGAACTTTGAACTGCACAAATATTTTTCTGACACAGCACATTTTGTATAGGAAAAAGCCACTAATGGTTTCAGAGAACAGGTCTATTGTTTCTGGTAGAAAAGATATCCTGGGCACCAAATCTACCACAGAAAGGTAGTCTCTGAGAAATCTATACTAGATGTACTTCTTTATTCCTTCCCCTCCTCAGTAAACAGACCTTATGCATGGAATATGTATCTCCACCTGCAGCTGACACTGTTATTTCCCTGTCTCCATTCTTCCTGTGTAAAGCTCCTCTGTGTCTTGATAGATTATACTCTTGCTAGATTCAACTTCACAGCCTCATTCTTGGATTCCCTTATAAAAAGCCAACATACCAAGAAACCACAATGACTACAATCTAGGATTGTTAGAGCATTCATTCCCGACCACTACCCAGCAAAAATGGTTATAATCACTACTACAACTACTATAACACTAGGCTACTTTTCAGGGCTGCCATAGCCCACAACCTCTCAGCCACAGCCCTGCCAATACAAAATAGGTTTACAGAAATTATGGGTTGTATCTGCATTGATTGGCTGAACAGTTGGGTTTTGTTTTTGTTTTTTTTAAAGTTATTTCAGAGAAAAATATTAAATGAGACTTGAATTATAAAAATCATTAATATCTTTATTAATACCATGGGGTGTAGAAAAATTGCCACCCAATAACAGCTACATTAAACTCTTGGATTTCAGATTTTTATGGGGGAGCAAAACAATGGCTTTTAAATAAACCAGTAAATTCTTTCTTTAAAAACAAGGCATGTCATTACTACTATAACTTGATTCATTGGCTAAAACGCTAAAGTCTGCCAAGTGGGATCTCAGCAGGTGGCACCGCAGTGCTATCTCAAAGACATGCTGGCTGTTTGAGGTTAGGACTGAACAAAAATATCTTCTCCAGCTGAAATCTTTCTGCCACCTGTTCTCAGAGATGGGCTAACAGAACAATTTGCTAGTAGAAATGCTCTCTGGCTAAGATTTGTCAGCAACACAGCCAAAGTAACAGGCAGGACAAGGGATGAGCAAGTAACAAACAATCCAAACTTTTTCTGAACCAGGTGTGAATTATTTCCATATTATATAATGTAATATGCTACAACTGGTTTTAGGGCCCACCAGTGAAAGTTGGGGTACTTTGTTTTGGGACTCCTCAAACCTGGAACAAACCCTATTACATCAGTGGTCTACCCACCATTTAATTAGTCCCAAAGTAATACCTGGCACTGCTGGGAGCTTGAAACTTGTTTGTTTGTTTTTTAAAGGAGGATCCAGGGTACATAATAACAGCCCTGTGGGATACAGATTGAAAGGTTCTGAAGTCCTTATTTTATACCAGGGGTAGGCAACCTTTCTCCTTTAAGGGCCAAGGGACTTCAGCTCCCAGAATCCCAGGAGCTATTGGCCAACATGGGACTATTGGCCAACATAGCTGAGGCTTCTGGGAGATGAAGTCCTTCGGCCCTTAAAGGGGAAAGGTTGCCTACCTCTGTTTTATACTCTGATATAGCTATGCTATGTGTTCCAACCAATGGAATAAAAACATGGAGGGAAAGTCTTACAAAATACCAAGTGGCTGTTGCTACATCTATGGATCCTTACTACAATCTTACAGCCTTATCACATTTGAAAAGAAAAATGAAAGCCAGCATCTGGCTTACCTTCCCAGACACCTATGAAGCACTTCCGTTCTACTGACCATTGTAAATGCATAGCTTTTGTCCTACTGGAGAAATCTATTCAGCAAAAGTCACACACATTTATACCACCGGCTCCCTCTGGACAGAGAATGGAAGAACTACAATGTCATGTGGGAAGGTAAGCCAGAAGGTGCTGCTGTGCCACTGGCTTTCAGGGTTTTTGTTTTGGTTTTTTAATGTGATAAGGCTCTCTAAGTGTTTGTTATCCAAAATTTCACTTCTTCTTGTTTTGTGCCTTCAAGCCATTTCTGATTTATGGTGACCTTAGCATAGGGTTTTCTTATAAGATTTGTTCAGAGGGGTCTTACCACTGTCTTCCTCTGAGGCTGAAAGTGTGTGACTTGCTCTCTCTCCCAAGGTGGGACAGAGCCCCCAGTCCCAAAGCATCCTTTTTGTTCTTGTCCCTTGCCCTGTGGTCATGCAAGGATTTTTGTAACTTTCCTTGGAAGCATCTTAAACTGCTGGTCAACTGGCCATTCCATTGGAAAGTTGTCCCAAGTTTTCATAAGATGCAGCCATAGCAGTTAAAGTAGAATCACAGTGCTATAACTATCTAGTGAAAAGGACCCAAAGTGTTTGTAAGGAAAGCAGGCTTGGACACGGAAGAGGGAGGAGTGAAAATAGGAGGAAGAAATATCAACAATCTGAGATATGCTGACAACACCATAATACTAGCAGAAACCTCCCACACCTGGAACAACTACTAAGAAAGATGAAAGAATAAAGTGCAAAGGCAGGCTTACTGTTGAACATAAAGAAAACAAAAATAATGACCACAGAGAACTTACATACATTCAAACTAGATAAGTGGAAATAGAAATAGTAAAAGAATTCTCATATCTGAGATCAAACATTGATCGGAATGGGAACTGCAGTCAGGAAATCAGGAGAAGATTAAGAATGGGGAGGGCGGCTATGAAAGAACTAAAAAAGATCCTAAAATGCAAAGACATACAACTCAGCACAAAAGTCAGAATCATACAAGCCACTGTATTCCCTATTACCATGTACGGATGTGAGAGCTGGACAGTTAAGAAAGATGATGGGAAGGAAATCAACCAAAAGGACAAGCAAATGTGTCCTAGAGCAGATCAAGCCAGAAATATCCCTAGAAGCCAAGGTGACCAAACTGAGACTGTCATACTTTGGAAACAGTAATGTATGAATCGTTGGAAAACACAATAATGTTAGGTAAGGTAGAAGGAAGTATAGAGAGGAAGGTCACATGCTAGATGAATGGACTTTATTAAAGAGACCACGAATATGAGTTTGCAGGAGCTGGGCAGAGTAGTAGAGGACGGGGGGGGGGGGCTGGAGATGTCAAATCAGCAGGGTCGCCATGGGTCGAGATCAACGTGAAGGCAGTTAACAACAACAAGATTTATAACTTTACAATTTTTCTTCCTTGTGGGAAGCCTTAATTTGACTTTATTTCTAATGTACGGTAGCATTAAACTTGGACTACAGCTCTTTTCATTAGACACACAAATTGGCAGATTAAATATTTATTATGAATGCATACATACAGAGGTTCAGAGGTGAAACAAAAGGATAAGCAAAGTTGTTCAAAGGCATGAAATGCAAAAGTACAGTCTGTGAGATTTCCACGCAAAGCTCAAAAGGTATAAAGATAACCAAATGTATATCTAGTTTTTCATAAAACTGGCCCAACTTTTTTATTCCATTATGCATACCTCTCTGTGGGTGTGTGCATCTACATTTATATCAATCTGTATCTGTGAAATACATTGGATAATGATGGCTTGTGCTGCAACAAATTTGCCAGTCTTTAAAGCTCCACAAAGTTTTTGTTACTGCTGCTGCTGAGGCAAACTAATATGGCTACTCATCTCGAATTAATTTTTGGTCTCACACTAAACCATCTGAAAGCATAGCACAGATTATATATCATCAGGAGCCATATACAGGACAAGACTTTAGGAACATATACAGTTAGAAACACCATGAACATTATTTTCTCAGTAAATGAAGAGATCAGCTGAAGTCCTGTTTGAAGGGACCTTCTCCTAGTTGGAAACCGTTCGCTATTTAGATATTCTTGGCATCTACAACCCTTAACTGAAGCACAGCCATTTCTTTTGTTCTGATATTAGGAATCACTTCTCCACACTGTTATAAAAGTAGATTTGCAATGTCATAAACATAACATTCTGAGGCAGATTTTCCCCTTTAGGAAATTCCTGCACTTTACTTCAGAATGAGAACTTAATTCTAGAGCAATATGGCAAGCTATAAAAGCCATGGAGAACTGTAAACCAAGACTGTTTTAAAATAGCTCTGCTGGCTCTGCTTGGCTTCACCCTATGTAACGTTCATTAGCTTCTGCTTTCACTCTGACTCACTCAACAGGATGGGTGGGTAAACAGGGCAGGAGGACTAAAGGAAGGAAAATGACAACCAAAAGGCACATGGAACACAAACACAGTGATCCTACACATGTTTAATACAAGCATACCTCAGTTTACAAAACCTCTGACAAGGATGCTCCATTTTGCAAAGTCTTTATGCCTGCCCAGCCCCCCTTTCCTTGTATTTTGCCTAGCTGGAAGGTTTTTTTTTTTAAAACAGTAAAAGCACACAGAGGATGCTGAAGGAGGGCAAGGGAAATACAGACTTTTTGTGTCAAATAGCTTGCCGTTGCAATTGCAAGTCTGCATTAATATAATAAAGCTTGGGCTGACAAAGAATTGCCTCTATTCTAGCTGATCCTACTGTAGCTCTACATATGTCTATTACAAGCAAGGTAAACAACAAGGTAAACTGCCTCCTGAGTCTCTTACTGAGAATGCACATAGTTATTTCATTTCCCATGTGCATGTTGTTAGTTTTGAAAATATCTGTTGAAACATGCTGAAGTGCTCTTCTTTTTTGTGGTCTAAGGAATCTATCCCTATTATTTCCCTATTATTTTTGCCTCTGGTATGAAAATTTAGTTTAAGGAAATAATGCTCAGGAACACATCTATTTTAACTGAGATGTACCTGTACTTAGAAGTAATTCCCATTGTGTTCAGTGGTACTTATACCTCAGTAGGTACAATTAGATTTCCAGTATAATGCTACAATTAGTTCCAGGCAAGGTACACAATGTTAGTTTTTACCTTTAAAGCCCTACATGGTTTGGGTCCAGGTTACCTACGAGATCACCTCTTCCCAAATCATCTGCCCCATACACTCAGGTCCTCTAGGGGACATTTATTCCAGTCAGCCAGGACAAGGTTAGCAACTGTCAGCCAGAGGATTTTTTTTCCTTAGCCGCCCCTAGACTGTGGAATGGCCTGCTGAAAGAGACTCAACATCTAAATAAACTGTCCAAATTTAAAACAGCATTGAAGACCAGTTTCTTCTGGCAGATTTATCCAGATGATTTTTAAATTATGAATTTTAATTTATGAACTTTAAATGTAGATTGTTTTAGAATGCGTATGTCTTATTTGTCCTTTTAAACTGTTGCATGATTTAATTAATGTGTTTCAATTGATGTTGTATATTATTTATTTCTTGTTGTTCCCCATCTCAAACCATGGGGAGAAGCAGGTGATAAATAAATAAATAAATAAATACTACTACTACTACTACTACACACTCAGTAGTACTAACTGAAAATAAGTGAAACTTAACTTCCAAGGACTTTCCTGAACAAAAGGTAGTATGTTCAGCTAGGTGAGGGAGCTTTAATCATATACTACACTTACCTAAAGAGGAGTGAGTTGCCTTTTTAGTGATAAGACTTGTGCTGGGCCAAAGTTTCATTGGGGGTATGAACACAATTGTATTATTTTTCAATTGTATGATAACTGATGAGGCAGCAGAGACTTTTACTTTGTTTTTCCCTTGTAATATAAAGACTGTAGCGATCTGTTGACTGCTTCATCTTTATTATAAGTCTACCTGCCTTGGAAAATATTACAGTTTCACCCACCCACTGGCCCACCACAGAAATCTCCAGGACTGACTTTCTCTTTTATGGAAGAAAACTAATCTTCCATAACAGCAAAGGACAGCATTCCAAATAGCATAATGGGATGTCAGATAACTGTCCTGTTTAACATCTCCTTATTTATGAGCATCCAAAAATCAATACAACATTACACATAAAATACTTTGATGAAGCAACATAATAATCCTCACATCACTTGCTAGCTTTCTTGCATTTCTTGTACACTACATACAGCATAGTAAATATATGATCTAAGTCTCTGTGGAATTTAATTGAATGTTTCTATTGTGATTAGCATTGGGACATAATAATAATCATCAATAATTATGACCATGGAAGAAATACTGTACATAAATTTAACCTGGACAATGAAGAAATTGAAATAAAGTGTTCCTATACCTAGGATCAAACATCAATCAGAATGGTGACAGCAGCCAAGAAATAAGAAGACTAGGAATGGGAAGGGTAGCTATGAAATAACTAGATAAGATCCTGAAGAGTAAAAATATACAGCTGAGCACCAAAGTCAGAATTGTCCAAGCCACAGTATTCCCCATCACTAAGTATGGATGTGAGCTGGACAGTGAAGGAAACTGAAAGAATCAACTCATTTGAGATGTGGTGCTGGGAAAGAGTGCTGAGGACATTGTGGACAGACAAAAAGACAAATGAATGGGTCCTTGAACAGATCAAACCAGAATTTCCCCTGGAAGCCAAAATGACTAAATAGGCTGTCATGGCCACATCATGAGAAGGCATGACTCACTCAAAAAGACAATAATGCTTGGAAAGATGGAGGGCAGTAGAAAGAGAGGAAGACCACATGCCAGATGGATAGACAATTCATGTCACGGACATGAATCTATAAGACTTAAGTAGAGCTGTAAAGGATGGGGGGCTAGGAAATGTTTCATCCACAGGGTCGCCATGAGTTGGTGCGACTTGAGGGCAATTAACAACAACAACAACAACAACAACAACAACCATATTTTGCCGGTATGAGCTCCTTCCCCCAACTGAACAATTAAAGTTGCAGTTCTATGCCCTCTTACTAGTGGGATATGCTGCTGAGTACACATATACAGGATCACAATATAAACAACCATGGAAGACAGAGCCACAATTCTATGCTAGCTGGACAAGAAAGCCAAACATAATACTGTCCCCACTCTTTCTGTGCCTCTGCCCCAATTCTGTGCCAGGAAGAAGGGAATATGGATTTATTTATCTAAATTATTTCTGTGTTGCCTTCCAGTCCACAAGGGCTCCCAAGGTGATGAGCATATAAAAACTAATTAAAGCAATACAGCAATAAAAACATTTTAAAACACATTAAAATACTCTATTAAAACTCCTAAAAGCAATCTAAAAACAATTCTAGAATCTAGTTTTAAAACAGTTAAAACAGCAATTTCTAACACTGAACACCATGTGGAACAGCACTGTTCTGGCTGCCCTTCGGAAGCTCAAAAGAGATGGGGCCAACCTAACTTCCTTGTAGGGAGGGAGTTCCACAACCAAGGCATTGCTACAGAGAAAGCTCTATGACCAACCTAACTTCATGAGGTGCTGGGACACGCAACAGATCTCAAGTTTCTTCCTCATATGGGAGGAGGTGGTCTTTCAGATATCCTGGCCCCAAGTCATTCAGGGCTTTGTAGAGCACCTTGAATTGAGCTCAGAAGCAAAATGGAAGCCAGTGAAGTTCTTGCAAGATCAGTGTTATATGGTCTCTAAAATTCACATTTGACATCAGTCTGTTGCATCTGGCACCATTTGCAGCTTCTGAACACTTTTCAAGGGCAGCCCCACGTAGAGTGCATTACAGCAGAGGTAACTAAGGCATGAGCTATTGTGGCCAGATCTGTCTTCCCCAAGAAAGGGTGCAACTGATGAACTGAAGCTGGCAAAGGCACTCATGACCACTCAGGAACCTGACTTTCCAGGATCAGCGCTGGGTTCAGGAGAACCCTCAAACTATGAATCTGAACTTTAGAAGGAGTATAAACCCATTCAAAACAGGCTACAATCCCTATCCCAATGTTCTTGGTTTTCTTTTTTTCAGTTCTTTTTATGGGAATTGTGTGCTTTATATAAGCTGCTATACTATGAAGGACTAGCAGAGACAAAATAATTTGCTCTGTTTTACTAATGTTGAAGTTTTCTTCTACTTTTCATTGTGGGTTTTTGTTTTGTTTTATTTTTTGCCTGCTCCTCATAAACTGGCAAAGCCAAAGAGATTCCTTATACTTTAGGTGTTCCTCATAGTTCAGGAACCTGTAACTCCTTTTGTAACAAAAAATAGGATTTTAAAAAGTAAATCCAATTTGTAATTATTTTCTGGGTGAACTGTACTTTTAATATATAAAATATAATAATTTTATAACAAACCAAGTTATGCCTTTTATGTTCCTCTAGTATCAAAGTGACTTTCAATCTGTAAAGAATACTAATATTGCATTTTTTCAATTTTTCCCACAATTTCCTTCCCCCCCCCCCCCCTTGAAAACCAACAACAGAAAAACCATTTTTCCCCATTGCTTCAAAATTTCTGGAAACTTTACCTCTCCCTCCAGGGGGAAGAGCAACATGAAAGTTTGGGAAATGAATAATGTATGTTGTACATTATATAGGCACTAATTCTTCAAGGCACCACTAATGAGACTTGACTGTTCTAGTTAATTTAAAAAACAGTGATACTTTTTCTTCCTAGGAGGTTAGCTAACATAAGAAACTGCTATTGTTTCAATGAAATCTAGACAGTGTTTTCCTCCCAATCCCATCTGAAAATGTCTAAATTAAATAGTGGACAGGCAGTAAATATGTCTATACACAAATGGTAGTGTTGATGGGTGAGGAGAGGTAAGAGTGCAGATCTAGTGAAACCAGAAGAGCAGATTTCAAATATCTCTGCTGATTAGAATGGCTACAGCAGACATGGGCAAGGCTCTTTCAATTCACTGGTCATACCGTTGCTTGAAAAATTGTGAACAGGTCATCTGAATCTCTCATTGCAACTCCACAAACTGCAATTCTGTATCCTATAGCAAGCTTTCCAATTTGAGTTATCGTTGCAAAACTGCAGCTTTCAGACGACAGAAAGCACACCTGATAGTTTATTGGTTGAAAGTAAAAGGTGACAATGTCCAATTAATTGGGATATCAATGGAAGCTAAAGTGTCTGGTGAATTCATCCCAGAGACCACAATACGTGAACTAGGCCCTGCTTATCCTCAGCTCTTTGGTCCTAACAATCTGCTCCATGTGAGCCACAGAACATTTCCCATATTTAAAATACCAGTAGCAATTATTATTGCTCATTTCACTATTGAAAAATAAAGCAAGGGAGAGTTTTGTCCTGTTTTGTTTCTTTTTAAATAATTGCCTAAGGAAAATTTTAAAGAATAAATATAGAAACAGAAAGACTAAGCTGCTAAGCCTTTCCTATTCTATCAGGCTTTTAGGAACCGACTACAATGGGCTTTTAATAGTATGCTATTTTGCTGGTTTATATATTCTGTCTTTAAATGAATTCTAAATAATTTGACTCTATGCATTGTTTGTTTTTGAAACACATGGTCAGACACATCATTTATGTTTTTGTATTTTTCTAAATATGTAGTGGTTTTAATAACTTGCAAGCCACATTGAGTCCCAGTATTGGGGGAAATGTAGAATATTAAGGAATATAACAACAGCAGCAACAACAACAACAGTTATTCACTAGGTCTCAAAAAATATATAGTGACAAGGTTGTATCAGCCTCTTTAAGAAAGACATTACAACCCAAAAGGCCCTGCTCTTTGTGTTACTCAGATATGACATTTGAGGACAATAAGTGTTGAATGAAGTATATGGGACAGCATAGGACTGAGGATATGACAGCCTTTAAGACACCCAGGTTTCAAGCCACTTCAAGCTTTAAAAAGTCAGAAACACTGTCATTATCTGAATTCACAATAAACTGGTATCCAGTGCAGATCAAAGGAACTAGAATTATACTCACAATCAAAAACAGGATGGGCAAAGTGTGGTCTATAGATCGCATGTGGCCCCCACTCCCTTTTATAAACCTCAAGTTGATTAACATCTCTCAGCCCCAGCCACACTATGATAATTCAGCAGTGGCACATTGCTTATTTCATTTCCAAAGACACACTTTGGTGGGAATGTAGAGAAGCTCAAAGATATTGGAGGAAAATACAGAAATTGTCAGAAATATTACAAATGGAAATTCCATTTGATCCAACATTCTTCTTGTTAAACATGACCAGCACAATAGACAAAGTATCTGAAAGAAAATATAGACATATTATATTATATGTGGTTACAGTTGCTAGAATTCTTTATGCTAAAGTTTGGAAACAAGCAAGAATACCATCAAAAATAGACTGGATTGATAAGATGCGAGAAGCTATGGAATTGGAAATATTAACAGCTTTGATGAATGAGAAAGTAGAAGAGGACGTAGAGGAGAAATGGATGTGTTTAAAAAGATATTGGAAGAGGGAAGAAAAGTGAATGTGATAATAGTATTTACTTGGCTCTCTTAAACAATGTAGAAGCGAATGGAAAAGATATGGAAGTGAATTTTTAATTGGTAATCAGTTAATTTATTAAGTGTATATTGAATTTATTATTTGGGAAAAATATGGTATAAGTAGAGGATTTCAATGAATTCTATTTAGAAAAGGTAAATATTTATATATTAGGTAGTCAATTTAGTGTTCTTATGGAAAATATATCAATTGTGTTTGGTTTATGTTTGTAAATTGGTATGTCTGTTTATATTTGTATTGTTAATGTATGTGTTTTCTTTTAAAGAATTTAATAAAAACTAAAAACAAAAACAAAGACACACTCCCCTCCAAACTCCAGGAACTAAAACCAGAAGTGACATCTGGTCATGTCTGGGTTGGAAATTTGGCCAGTTTGGGAGCCATTTTAGGGCTCTGTGGCCTATCAATGGGACCTGGTAGCAAATTTTGTTCCTATCCCTACTGTGATTGTCCACCTCTGCTATACATTCACTGAGCACAGCACTTTGGACCATCTGAAGGTTCAGCTTTTTTTCGAAGACAAGGATGCCAGAAAAATTGTTTCCTTCCTAAATTGTTTCCTCCCTCTAAGTCTTTGCTTTCTTATTTTCTTTATGAACTTACATCCTGCTTTCTCTCTTATACCTCAATCAAAATCCACTAAAGTCACCAAAATACACTAAAGTTCAAGCATTTTAAAAAATATATCCAAACCAAGAACTAGTACATAAAAAGCAAGATTCTGCACTGTTAGACATAACTATAAGAACAGAGCTCCATAATCACAGTTATGTCTGTTGATGCCACCCCCCAAAAAAACTACTTTTTAAACCAGGCAGCATTCCAACTGAAAGGTTGTAAGGTATTGCTATTCAGGATGTTAGGAAATGATATATGCAGAGTACTCCCAGCTGCAAGGCGCAGTGAAATGGTCAGCTGGAGAGAACTCTTGCAGCCTTGCTGCAGTTGTTTGTCTCAGTGCACCTATCTCTTAAGGTAGTGGTCATATCAGTCATTAATGACAGTAAACAAGGGTTGGCTGGTTTAAAGCAGCTTGGTTTAAAACATGGTGTAAATCTTGGTTTAAACCAAATGACTTCCAAAAAAATTACTCCTCGCTTTTAAAAATTATTATTCTTTTCTTTTTTAAAAAAAAAGTCAGGCTATTATTATTATTTTCCTCATGTCTTACTGGAATAACAATGACTGTTTGAATGTAAACATTTTAACTGTAACAGATGATGGCCATTTTTCATTCTTAGACCAGTATCCAGTGTTACTTGCTAGACAACCCCCAGTCTCCTTCTGATTTCTTGACTACAGGCTATATTCTGATTAATGATTGAGGCAAAATATAGAAAATCCTGAACTATTTAAATGTCTTCATTGTCTACTACTTTAAAGTGATGCAAATCATCTATGTTCATTATTTTTTGTTTTCTTAATGTTCAACTGTAAACCTGCCTTTGCACTTTCTTCCTTTAATTTATTCAGCAATCATTCCAAGTCTTTGTTATTTTCTGGTAGTAGTTTCATATGAATATCTTAAATTACTGATGTTCTTTCATCCAATTTTCATGCCTCCTTCCTCCAAGTCTAATCCTGCTTTATGTATGAAATATTTAGTATATAAATGAAACAGCTAGGGCAGGGGTAGGCAACCTTTTTGAGCCCTGGGCCGGTCCCCCGAAGTCCTCCACTCTTCCGGGGCGAGGAAGGGGAATGGCGCCGTGCGCGCGCACCCCCCGCCGCTGCACGTGACCCCCCGCGCGCGCAGCTGCCACCACTGCTGCAGCCGCCATTTTGATTTCCAAAATGGCGGCCGTGACGCATTTACGCATGCGCAGGACTACTGCGCATGCGCAAATGAGTCGCGGCTGCCATTTTGGAGAACAAATGCACGCGTGTGAGGCCAAAACGGAGGCCAAAACGTGCGGCGGCAACGGCGGTAGAGGTCGGCATGGGCTGGTAAGTCCGGCGACCTGGGCCGGAACCGGCCTGGGGGCTGTAGGTTGCCGGCCCCTGAGCTAGGGTGATAAAATGCAGCTTTTCCTGACCCCCTTGCCAACTAGAAACCATTCAGTTTCTCTGTCCTGATGACAGCCACCTATCTTGAGTACATATTACACATCAGGAGAATCAAATGTTGTGGCACACCCAATTCTTTAAGACTGAGCCAAAGTTTTTCATGATCTACAAAATCAAAGGCTATCTCATAAATACTGAACAGGATGCCAGCCTATCTGTTTAAATTAACATCTAATATAATAGGGAGATCAGACATCTCCAAACTGTTTCCACTACAGCTCTCTATCTAATATTTAAGAATTTGTGTCTGTTTACTCCCCTGCCTCCATTCTTTTTCATTTAAATTACTAAGCGTGCAGGCAAAGACTGTCCTACTGATTATATGTGAACTGCTCTAGGAATTCTCCAAGAGGAAAAGCAGGATAAAAAAGCAATACATAAAATAAATATAGTTAAAAACCAATCAAATGCTATTAAAAAGAGAACTGTTGTGAAATGAGATTATTTCTGCAGTGCTGACACAGCCTTATGGAATCCAGAGGGGGGTTTCAAACTAAGGCAGGTCCATATAGGAGAAATGGGGGTAGTCATTCAAATGCCCAGGGCCTTGACTGTAAATAAGTCCACCAATGAGCCAATAACCGTGATGCTTTTTAAATAGTGGTGCAATACTTGGACAGCAGTTAGCTGAATGTCACTGTTTATGTTGTGCACCAGGTTTAGTTTCAGGACCCTCTTCAATGTCAGTCCCACATGCAACCCCTGCCAGTATTCTTGATTCTTCAGGACTACAACATTAATATACTGCTTACATTTCCTCCAAATTGGCTCCCGAAACAGATTACAAAATACCAGTTAAGGTCACAATAGCAAGTACATTTCTATACTGCTTACCAATGTATTAAGCAATTTTACAAAGTGTAAGCTAATTGCCCCCACCAAGCTGGGTACTCACTTTAGCAACCTACAGAAGGATGCCAGGCTCAGTCAACCCGGAGCCCATGGCTGGAATCAAACTCACAACCTTGTGGTTTATGAGTGAGTGGCTGCAGTACAGGTGTTTAACCACTGCACCACCATAAAAGCAACAATTAAATACATAATTATTGTAGGTGTAAAGAGGGCCCAAATCACACAGGCCAAAAGAAGCAGCTTCCGGCCACATTGGAGGCATGTCGTTTATACAACATACACCATCAATGTGGCTGGAAGCTGTGCCGAGGCTGCACTCTGGTCCTTTAGACCTGAGCAGAAAGGAGGTGCAGGTTGGGGCCAGTCGCCATGGCCCACTTTTGGAGTGGGCTATGAGGTCACCACAGAACCAATCCACTTGCAGCTGGAGTGGCCTTGGGCTGCTTCCTCCCACCTGTCTGCTCCAGGGGAGTTTTTTGTCACATTTGTAGATGATATAAAGCTAAGTGGGATAGCACTACAGAAGACATGACCATGATTTCAAAGACTTGGTAGAGGCTGGAACACTGAGTCAAACCTAACAGGATGAGATACAGTAGAGATAAAGAGAAAATCTTGCAATTAGGTACAAAAAAAAAAACATACACAGAGAGACATAGCTATAGAATTAGGTACACCTAGTTAGGGATGGAAATAATATTCACAATTATTTGTTCCTAGGTCAAAAAACTGATTTTTCAGGAAACTCCATCAGAAAGAATAATAGGCCATCAAGAATTTTCTCCTACTAATTGAAGTCCCAAAGTGTTGTGCAGAAACTTTTCTGTGGAGAAAAACTTATTTTCCCCCTTCAAAAACCCTGTTTTCTGCAAAAATTGGCTTCTTGCACAAAAAACAGTTTTTACAAAAGAAATCACATGTTTTTCTACATAGAATTATTCCTGCGTAACACTTCAGGACAATTGAATACAAGAAGAATACTGCAGGAAAATATTCTTTTTCTCCCACAAAAGAGAGAAAACTACTTTAATTATTCATTCCTGCTTGTGAGGACAAAATAGTCATGGATTTGCTTCCATTACTCCTGGTTTTGCAGGAATACATGTTGGAAGGATCTAGGTCTTGGTATATCACAAGCTGAATCTGAAACAGCTGCACAGTGCAGTGGTAAGGCAGCTAATGCAGGGTCTAGAGATCAAGGGAAGTAATTGTTCTGCACTATTCTGTACTGGCCTGGTAACTTTGGAGTACTATGTCCAGTTCTGGATGCCACATTTTAAGAAAGTTCTTGATAAAGAACTGGGATAGTGAGGAATAAGTGAAAAGTTTGGGTATGTTTAGCCTAGAAAAGAGAGGACTAAAGGAAGAGATTATAGTGGTCTTCAGTTTTCTGAAATGCAGAAGAAACAGACTTGGTGCTAGTCTACACATAAGTGTACTATGTGAATTGGTGCGTATTTTCACACATTCACATTGATGGTTAATTGTATTCACTCTCCTTGCATATTCACATCTATTTGCCCTCCCTCTGCCATGCAATAACACACATTTCTGTAAATTTCAGTGGATAGGTAAAAACCATAAAGCCTTTTCCTGCCAACTTTAAGGAATTTGTGAGGCCCCACCACACAAAAAGCCCAAACTCCTGCAAATCACATTTGGCCAGAACACATTTTATCTGACTTGAATGAGGAGAGTTTTAAATGTGCAGACCTGGGAGAAGCAGATTTCAATTAAATGTAAGAAGAAATGTCTGAACATTAAGCACTCTTCAGCAGTGGAACACACTGTCTTGGGAGGAAGTGGTCTCCTTTAGTAAAGGCAATTGCTTAATTAGACAATTAAGGCTGGATGGACACATATCAGTGATACTGTAGCTGCATTTTGGATTGCAGAGCTTATATGGAACAGAAGGCTAGAACAGGGGATCTCCATGATCATTTTTCAGTTGTTTCTTTAAACCAAGCTAGGGCATACAATATGCCA
This sequence comes from Phrynosoma blainvillii, assembly GCA_026167975.1. NCBI lineage: Eukaryota > Metazoa > Chordata > Lepidosauria > Squamata > Phrynosomatidae > Phrynosoma > Phrynosoma blainvillii. The sequence goes on from JANUYF010000004.1 coordinate 246,197,890, forward strand.
CCTGTTAAACTTAACTTCCAAGTCCAGAATCAGTGCTTGCAGGAAAATCTTTTCCTTGAAACCTGGAAAATGAACTCCATTCTTTAGGTGCTCCAGCCACAGTGAAGAGAAAGTTGAGCTTGGAAATAACATGTAGCAAGTAATGTAGTTACATGTAACACATTATGTGTTGTTGTTGCTTTGTAATAAAGGCATAACCAAGTTAAATTTCAAAATTATTCAACATGTGAACACCAGTACTCCATTAGTAAAGTTTCCTAGTTAGTTTTCAAAAATTATTTTAAAAGAGCTTTTAAAGGCATTTTAAATGCATTTTGACATAAAGTTTTCAAGGTTTTTGCCATTATTTTATCAATCCTAGCTTACCCCCAAACAAAAAACAAATTGGAAAGTTATGGAAATGGAACACACAACAGAACAAGTCACTTCCTTAATACTGCAATGGTGAGGTGGGCATTATGTGGCCCTCCCTATGTTGCAGGACTGCAACTTCAACCAGCCCTAGCCAGGATAGCCAATGGTGAGAAATATTAGGAGCTCCAGTCCAACATCATCTGGACTGTAGGATCCCTCCCTCGTGCTATAATACATAAAGACAACAAATGACTCTTGAAACACTGTGATGAGTAGTAGGAATGAAGAATTTGAAAAAGTAACTTTCCAAGCATACAAAAAAATACCCTAGAGCAGGGATAGGCAACCTTTCCCCTTTAAGGGCCGAGGGACTTCAGCTCCCAGAAGCCTCAGCCATGTTGGCCAATAGTCCCATGTTGGCCAATAGCTCCTAGGATTCTGGGAGCTGAAGTCCCTCGGCCCTTAAAGGGGAAAGATTGCCTACCCCTGCCCTAGAGTGACTAAGTTACTCACCAAACCACAGATGGAAAGGGCACCCACAACCTCAGGGACTGGAGAGATACATATGGGAAGAGATGTTCTTTCAATATTCCTTCCGTATGACTTCCTAGCATTCAAAGAAGGGGGGGGAAATAAGGGGAAATCATGATCAATAACTTGGGCAAGGAACAAAAATATATCTTTTTAAAAAAACACACATACATTCTACACCACATACACAGACACACACAAACCAGAAGAGAAACTATAGTATTATAAATTCATATCAGGACATTCATTCTTATTGGCTAATGAAAATCACATTAATACTTGATATTAAGTTGCAGGTGCCTTAGCACAAGCCTTAAAAGTTAAATCATGCCTTTTATGTTACAATATAGTGCTGGAGGGAAATCCCCTAGTAGTACTGAACTTTGCAATAATCAGTGAGAACTTAACTTACTAGAGCTGTAGCAAGCATCAATAGAGTAAACTAGAGGGAGATAATTTTTGGTTGGGGAACTCCAGCCAGAGTTATGCCATGTATTAAAAACCCACAAATGCTAGAATAACTGTATATTGTGATTCAGGAACACATGACTCTGTGACATCTGACATGAAAGCTCGTTTCCTGTACCATCATAAACAAGAGTAATTTCATATAGTCAAATGAATGAGCTGGCCTTTTTGGAAACCTGATCTTCATTCATCTGTAAGTAGTGTGTGTATCTAAAATTCTGGAGGGAGGGCAAATTGTATTTTAAAGCTGGGTGAAAATCTCTGGGGAGAAAAACCCACCCCCCAAGTTAGAAGCAGGAGTATTGTCCACAATGCCTCCAACAAGGAGATTGGGGCATCATCTTGTCAGTTCCAAAGAGCTCTGGCCATTGAGAAATTTTTCACACCTGTTTAAAGAAAATGCAAGCCAGGGGTGGATGAACATTAATGCAGGTGTTAACAGGAGAACTGTGACCAGATAGCATGTGACACAGGGACAAATGATACTACTGGTTGCAAAGACTTAAGGCACTAGTGCAAACGCCTTAGATATCTACCACACAGATATCTACCACACTTAGGAATCATATCTACCCACACTTCATAAATCTAACAACATACATTATTTCCAATTACTTTAGGTCAATTGTATGCTTAGGTTACTGTTTAGCAACTTATAAGGGCTGTTTTATCAGTGGGCACTGTTGTGGTTGCTCAGGTGATGTGTTTATGTGTAAACGTACTTCTAAACACAAGCATATAAAATTTACATGGAATGACAAATGTTTCTTACACACCATAGTACTGCTAACGCATCTGTTTTGAATTATATCATTTCTGAATTTTCTACTACTATTTGGTTTTGGGTAGCTGGAAGGAGTAGCAAATGCATGTAAAATATATTTATCAAGAAGGTTAGAATAAACTTCTAAGAGGGCAGGAGCTATATATAGCACATGCAAAACATTCAGGGGCAGGTTAAGTTACAGATTCCTTCAAGCTACTCAAGAAGGTTGCATTAGTAATCTTACAAAATCATTCTCCATTGGGAGAAGAAAAAAGTGAGAGAATTTCCAGACACTGGTTTGTTTGCTAGGTCATGTTTTCAAGCAATCATAACAGCTACCTAAAATAAGAAGCACATGAGAAGAACAGACTCAAAGGAACTCAAAGGCATTCCTCCCCCCTTCATTATACATATGATGAATAAATGTATGTACACATACAGAGAGATAGAGAATGTAGACACATAAGGTACAGTAAAATTAGGGGACCTGCAAGGTTGATGAAGTTCTTATAGTGAGGACAGAATCAGCGTAATTTCTGTCTCCTACAATGGCCATAAGCCATGGCAGGTGTCTGTTCTTCCTATTAGCTGCAAAGGATCCCACATGCAAAATTAGCTCAAACCTACCAAGGGAGGAAACTGTTCATCAAAGACAAGGCCCTGCAGTGCATCCTCAGCTTGGCCAGAGCTTATGTCCAAATCAAGAGCAACACTGCATGGCTCAGAACTAGAACCTAGCACCAGCCCTCAGCCAAGCACACAACAAAGCTTTTGAATCATTTTGGGTCATAAAAATGTTCTAAGAGTTCTCCAGATATGAAGCTTCCTTGTCCAGATCCTTTCACAAAACTGGAAGAGCGAGTGTGTCAGAATGGTAGGAGTGCTAGACTCGGATTTGGGAGATCCAGACTGGAGTCCCAAGTGAACCATGACCCTGACGATATACAGTGAGATGGAAGAGATGCATCTACACTGTCTTGAACTCACTGTAGGAAAAGTCACACGTAACTAATAAGCAAATACAAAAACTGCTAGATGAGACTAAATGATTTCCTCAGGGTAAGGTGCTGACCTACCCGCCTCTTCATTCATGGCAAGGGGAAGAGGAATAGGGTAGGCTATGCGATCTGAATAAAAATAATGTGTATTGGCTTCTCTCTAGTGCCCTTTTTCTACTCTGTTTCCAGGACACAAAATTCTTCTAGGCTACAAAGAAGCTTTTACTTGCTTTACTTGCAGTGGGCCATACTACATCTATGTCCAAGATGAAAGAACCTCTGAATTTTTTTTTCACATACCCCCCTTCCCCTCAGTTTCTGTTGGGCATTTGTTTTACAGTTGGCAGTGAATGAATGGAAAAATCAATTTCACCATGGAATCTATTACAAAATTCTTTGTCTGCACAAAGGTCCCAGTAGGGACCCAATAATTACAGAATGCCTAAGGAAGGGAGCTAGAGGGGAGATCTGACCTTTGCTCTGTTTTGTGATACTTCTTTGACACATGTGAGTTCTCAGAAAAGAAAATCCAAGGACAGACAGACTTAGGTATGGAGGAGAACTACACATGGTTGTTTTCTCTTCTTTGTTCTGTATTTCCTTTTCTAAGTGCCACTAAGAAACAAGCAGGGAGAAAGTATCCTGGAGGGCAAAGTTCCCAAACTCAAGCCAAGACCAACACATACAGCTTTGGTACTTTCAGAGGTGGCCAGCTAGTATGAGTCCCAGCCAATCCTGCTGTACAGATGCAACACTGAAAAATAAATACTCTTGCTTTTATGAGAGAGAAGGATACTTAGACTGGGAAGAATGCGAAGAAATATATGGAACATCCATGCTAGCCAGGTCTGGAAGTGCCTTCAAGGGCACAGCTTGGAAAAATTATACTTTGGTCTACAACTCTCAAAATCTCCCAGGCAGCAGCTAGGATGGCTGAGAAATTCTTGGAGTCATTGTCCAAAAATATAATTTTTAAAACGTCTGTTTTAGCAAAGGGACAGACAACTTCTCAGAGGCTACCAAGACAGCAGCCTGTAGCCCCAAAATGTATATATTACAACTTGCTCCCAAGAGTTATCCCCATCATGAGTGTCCCAGTTCCATAATAAAACTGGTACATTCTTGCCATAAAACTTTCCAAATAATGGGCATATATATATATAGCAGAAAGACCTTTCACATTGTGCAGTCCCCTCGCTTCATTCACAGAATTTTATGGGGGTGGGATGTTTCCAAGTGATGTTTTTCATTTGTAGTTTTTTCCCCATTGCTTCTTGCATTTTTTTCTTATTAGAAAAAACAACAACATTAAGGATGAAAAAATGAAGGGGCTGAACGTCTTTTGTCTGATAATGCTAGGAACCCTTCATCTGGAAACACCCTCAATCAGACCAGTACACATGAACATGTATGTTTACACATGCATACCTAGAGGAGAAGAAAATATGAAAAAAATCATAAATTTAGAATCCTGTACTTTTCATTACACAGGATACTATTGGTAAATAATTTTAAACATGATACTGACTGAACTTAGTAAGGCTGTCAGGGCAACATAATACTGCTCAAGTGCCAGGATATGGCCTCTGTTTTATACCATAATTCCAAGTATGTTTCTACAAAAATAAATTACTCTACATTCAGTGGAATTTAGTTCTAGGTAAATGTGCATAGGATTTCAGCGTTAGTACATGTTATGTTGTTGTTGTGTGCCTTCAACTTATCTCCAACTTATGGTGACCCTAAGGCAAACCTATCATGGGGTTTTCTTGGCAAGATTTGTTTAGAGGAGGTTTGCCTTTGCCCTCCTATGAGTTTGAGAGAGAATGACTTGCCCAAGGTTACCCAGTGGGTTTCCATGGCTGAGTGAGGATTCAAACTCTGGTTTCCAGAGTCACGGTCCAAAGTTCAAACCACTACAGCCCACTGGCAATCTTAGTACATTATTCACCCTAAAGAAAGAATAAGAAAAAGAAAAGAAGGAAATAATAATAAAATAATAATAATAATAATAATAATATCCACTTTCCCCATGGACTGAAGCAGAGAATAGCTTACATAGATTACATTACAACATATAACATCAGTTAAAAACATTTAACATTAGTTAAAAGACATATCATAACTTTAAAATAACATATAAGACCAAAACAATCAGTTCATAATTCAAAATTCACAACTTAAACATCATGTGGCTAGGCCTGACGAATTAGCCGACAAAAGAAGGACTGAAAGAATTCACAAAACGTTTAGATTAAACGGTGAGTTAAGGATAAGTGAGAAAATGATCGATATAGAGGCTTAACAAATATATAATGCATGACTTGGGAAATTTAAAGTATGTTTATAAGAAGTAGTAGTAAATCGGGCTAAATTGCAAGGTACGTCAAATTTAGGAGGTGTTTTTTTAACAGTTATATGTTTTATGTAATATCTTTGTAATGATTTAATGTAGTAGTTTATTTGTACGTCAGTTTTTGTTTTGTCTGGTTTTATTATTAGTATGATTTTTTTTTTAAGTTTGTATGTATGTCTATTTGTTTTTGTTTTGGTTTTGTCTTATTGTTTGTTTTTTAGCCAATAAAGTTTAATAAAAATTTAAAAAAAACAAAAAAACCTTTAGATTAATTTTTGGATGTGAAGTTCACTAATTTCTCCCAACAGTCTTTATACCAGGATGAACTAAGTGCAGCCCTCTACAGACTACTAGATTGCAACTCCCATTAGCCCTAACTAGCATATTTAATGGTGAGAAATCTAGGAGCTGTAGTCCAACAGCTTCTGAAGGGCTGCATTTTTACCATTCTATGCTTAACACTTTACATAACCTATTAAATGTAAAGAATAACAAGTCTATGAAGTACAAATAATTAATTGGAAAGAATTGCAAAAGTAAGGAAAGCTCCAAACTGTTGGCAGAAGTGTGAATGGAATGGGCACAATCTTTTCACCAAACAAGTATTTCTCTTTTTTTTAAGACCAGCCATGGACACCCATCTAGCAGTTTGTGCTCATCAGATTCCTAACCATTCCAAGACATGTATCTGCAGGAATATACTTCAACAGTACGTAATTTATGGTTTTTATTTTATTTTTAGATACAGTAAGAGACGCTGAGCCTTTGCAATACTATGTTTCATCAATCTAAGGTAACAGGAAAACACCATCCACTCCCTAAGAGGAATAGTGTAAATCAGGACAAAGTGGAGCTAAACATACCGGAGCAAGAGGATCATCTTCATCATTATCATCAGCATCACCACCACCATTTATATCCCATCTTTTCCCTAATACTGGGATTTGAAGTGGCTTGAACATTATGAAAAGAAGTACAGTTTAAAAACATTAAAAAATTAAAATAAATGTATATGCACACACATTATTTTAAAAACAGCTGTCATAAGCAGCTGGTAGGATACAGTCCCAAATTAATGGATTTCCAGTGGTAGAATAATAATAATTGCAAGTTTTTTTAAAAAGCTGTAGATTTTGTACTTGTATTTGCACATTCAGTCATAGCTGTGGAAATTCAAGTTTGGATAATCCATGTATACATGCTTGTCTGGTTGGCTGAGTCACACATGCAACAATTTGTGGAAACAAAAAGTCTGCTCTGATTAGTCTGAGGTTGCTGCCTCAAGGAAAGACTGAAAAGTTGAATTTAAACACTTAATGAAATTGACACAGAGATTTGAAACATGGTTTTAGTAAAGCACATATATTTGTGAATGTTTCCAAAAAGCAGTAGTCAGTGCACCATGCATGACTGATTTATTTTTTCCTCACCAACTCTGGCAGGCTAAAATGACCTGTGGTCTCTTCTCATGGATACTCTGTGAAATTACAGTTAAGTCATGCTCAATTATAGCAATTCTTAACTTTTTTAAAAAAAGACAAACATCACTTTGAGATGTGACTATGGACCCCTTTCCAGAAAAAAATAATTTCAAAGTAAACTGAAGTTAACAACTTTTTTCCAGTTCACACACCCCTGAATCCCATCTATGGACTCCTTAGTGGTTCATAGCATACACCATATATTAAGAACCCCTGTTCTACTATTCTACAGTACACCTTTCCTCTGGCTCACAAGAGAAATCTATTTTAGGGTGCATCTAATCTGTACAAAATCTCTCAGCTGGGCCCATGGTTTTCCAAAAAGGAAGACAAAATCTAGGATCTTCCATACAGCTCTGAAAACTACACACTACATCTCTCCTGTCAAAAAGCTTAAAACTGCACAAAAATATACCAGGAGAAATCACACAGCTATCCCATGCACCAACTAACTCATCAACAACCACTGTCATCTCACAGGCTGACCCCTAACTCTAAACTGTGAACACATCATGCACTCATTGATATTGTTACCTTAGTGCTCAGAAAGCCAGGATGTATATTTCACAGCCCTCAAAGATGTGTATGTGACTTGACAACACTGTTTCATTGTCAAAAAAAAAAACCCCTTGCTCTCCAGTTCTCAGAGAGCACTCTGCATTTCCTCATTTTTAGGCCCTTTTTAAAAAATTCAATGCTCATCAGCAATGAGAGGAAGTTGCAAAATAACTGCAGGGCTGCTTAGCTCATTCTCTTAATGTGACCAAGGTCCAAAACACACTGCTGAAATAAGTCTCAAACGGGATTATTTCTGCAGTGTGTTTTGGACCCAAGAGGTTACCAAGAAGGCTAAAACAAGAAACCAAGCACCACCAACTGGGAGCTGCCAGTACACTTCTGTTTTCTCCTCATTGTACTTGTGCCTACAACTACAGGTGGGCTGAACATTTTAGCAGGTATCACTGGAAAGAAGTTACGGTCTAAAAAGGTATCATTACTATTCCTCCCCCTCCTCCTCCTCCATCATCTTATTTTTTAAGGTGGCCTCCTTGTCTTTGTCTGCTCCAACAACTCAGAGCACCTGCAGCTCTGCAATAGAAACTTTCATTGCATGGTCTCTTAAACCCAGATCTAAGCCTCCACCCACAGGTCATAACTGTAACTGAGAAATATTCAAAGCATATACTTAAATTGCATTTTCAAGTTTGCCTCTAAGAATGTGAGAAACTTTCCATTTCAGAAGGTAAGCTGAGATGCTTACTGTTTTATTGAGATTCTTTCCCCCTAGTCAACACTCTAGGAGAAAAATGATCCAGAACTTGATATTATTACATGCAGATTTTAAACTGGTATTGAATAGCACCTTTGACCGTACCTATCACACAACATTGCCTCTGATACACTGTTGCTGTGCCTCTGGAGTGTTGTTAGAGGGCACTTTTTCATTGACAGGAAAACCCATCAATAGGCATCCAATGGTGCTGCCACCTCTTTACTCCACAGGTGCAATAAATGACAGTCCGCAGCAATCCCAATATTGGGCAGTCATGTTATGTCAGTCTCCTTCTTTACCTCTCCCCATCACTACTGCCAAGCATACTGCTTTTCTTTCTTTCCCCCCACTTTTTCCCACTTTCTTTCTTTTTCTTTTTTTTTCTTTTTTTTTACTAAATCAAATTCTTGTCTCCAATGCTATTTAATATAAATATAAAGCCACTGGGAGAGATCATCTGGAGATATGGGGCAGGGTGTTATCAGTACTCTGATGACACCCAGATATATTTCTCCATCTCTCAGTCTACAGCCTTGACTTCAGATGGTGTCTCCCCTCTCAATAAATGTCTTAAAACGGTAATGGGCTGGATGAGGAAAAACAGATTGAGACTGAATCCAGACAAAACGGAGGTACTAACAGTAGTGTCCCCAAACTCAGGTATTGGGTTGCAACCTCCAGTCCTGGATGGGGTCACACTGTCCTCCAAGGACTGTGTTCGCAGTCTGGGGGTGCTCCTGGAGCCGTCGCTTTAGATGATAAATCAGGTGAATGCGACGGTCAGAAGTGCCTGTTATCAGCTTCGGCTGATACGCGAGCTGCGCTCTTTACTGGAAGTTAGGGACCTTGAAACTGTGGTGCATGCTTTGGTAACCTCTCGTCTTGATTTCTGTAATGTGCTCTATGTGGGGCTACCCTTGTACCTGGTCCGGAAACTTCAACTAGTACAGAATATGGCAGCCAGGTTGGTCTCAGGAATGAGAAGAGACCATATAACACCAATCCTGAGATCACTTCACTGGCTGCCCATTAATTTCCAGGCCCAGTACAAGGTGTTGGTTATCACCTTTAAAGTCCTAAATTGCTTGGGTCCAACCTATCTTCGGGACCGCCTTCTCCCGTATAATCCACCCCGTGCACTTAGGTCCTCTGGGAGGAATTTGTTGCAGCTGATAAAAACTAGATTGTCTGCAACTGCCCAGAAGACCTTTTCAGCTACTGCTCCCAGATTATGGAATGGCCTGCTGGATGAGATCCATCATATTACCACCTTAGACAGCTTTAAAAAGGCAGTTAAGATGGATCTCTTCCAGCAGGCCTTTCCCAAACAGATATCCCGGCCATCAAAAGTCAGCCATCCTGCTCATCCCTGATTCGACTGTAGCTATTGTTATTTGTTTTTTGTAGCTTTGTTTTTGTGTTACAATTTTAAATGCATTTTAAATTGTCATTATTTAATTGTATTTTAAGGGGGTGGGATTGTGGGATATGGATGTACATTTTAAAGTTGTAAGCCGCCCCGGTTGCGTTATGCAGAGGGGTAGGATAAAATAATAATAATTATTATTATTATTATTATTATTATTATTCCCATAATTCCCATGAATTTGCATTGCATTTAAAAAAAAAAAAGAAAAGCATGCTGGGTAGGGCATAGGGCAGGGGTTGAGTTTAAATGGGAATGAGGAAGAGAGCACATGGGGACAAGTGGCACAAAAAGCCCCTATCATGCTACTATCATCCTCTGTCATCCCAGTACTTTAGCTATTTCTAAAATGTCCCAATTTCTTTCTCCTCCTCCCATTTCTCTCCTTTGTCCTCAGCTTACTTCCATTACTGTAAAGTGAGTTCAATGTGCAAAAGTAGTTTTCACTCAGTTAATTCAGCCTGGGGGAAAGGAGAGAAGGGGTGGAATCTTGCCCTTCCCTGTAGACTCAGGCAAAAACAAACTACTGCAGCTTCTCCTAGTTTGCGTGTTCTTCCTCATTAATAACCTTTGTCATCTTGACTGCATTCTGATGTTTCTTGCCATCTATGTCCCAGTTTTCATCTATGAAATATTGGAGGGTATAGTATTCTGTGCTTTAATAATAAGACCACTATGCTCCCAGAGATCCAAATGAAATGGCATATCATGTTTCACCCACCCAATGGTTAGCAAAGCAAGGTTAATCATTCAATAAGTAGTGCTATACACAAATGGGATTGCCACAGTTTTATAGACTTCAAACACAAAGGGGCTGTACAGACTGGCCAAAAAGGCCAGCCTAGGGGTGGAATGGGGACATGGCGACTGCACACTGGCTGCCCCGATTCCTCCCTGATGCCACTCACCCAACCAGACAGCAGGCGGCGTCAGGGCACTCCCTTGGTGCAGCGTTCACACACACCAAAGGAGCGCCGAAAAGCTGCCACTGCCATTGCCACAGCAAAGGCAGCGTTTTGCCGCTCTAAAAAGGAGCAGCATTAGCCAGCTCTTTTTAGAGCAGCAAAGTACCGGATCGGGGCCATGGCATGCGGTTGCCGCAGCCCCAATCTGGCAAGGAAAGGGGCAGGGGGAGGCCACCCCTTAGGGACCATCTGTTCAGCCCCAAAGACACCCGAAAAGAGTTGGTAACATATTGATGCCAAGATGGAACGTCCATAGAAAATGCAAACAGAAAGGGGCCCTCTAGTTTAATTCATTTGTATAAATGAGAGTTGCTTCATACAGATTATTTCATTTCATTTCGTTTTGTGTTTTGCTTTGAGCAAGATACATGTGTAAAATACATGTGTTGTGTATCATTTTAAGTAGCTGGGGGAAAAAGGTGTTTAAAAACGTTATATTCCCTCTTTCTCCCAGAGTGGGACCCAAAACAGTTCACATCAGGAAACTAATCAAAATCCACAGCGCAATCTTAAGAACAATTAAAATGGTCACAATTTTAAAACGTAAAATCATTTAGAAGCATACAAAAGGCTTTTTAAAAAACTAAATAAAGCACACACAAAATAAAAAAAGCCTCCTGGACCTTAGGGTCCAGCCTAACTTCCTGTGGAAGGACGTTCCAGAGGGTGGGAGCAGCCACTCAGAAGGCTATCTCTTGTGTTCTCACTAAGCGAGGAACCAATATGGCGGAACCAAGAAAAAGCCTTCACCTGTAGATCGCAGAGTTCTCGCAGGTTCGTAAGGGCAGAAACCATCTTTCAGAAAGTCTGGTCATAGTTATCACAAGCAAAATAATAGTCCAGGGAGTCTGAAGGTACTGAGGTGCGAAAAACAGTGTTGTGGGGCCACATGCAGCCCTAGTGCCATATTGTTTGTCCATTCCTAGTGTAAAAGATTATACCTAAATGGGCCAGCTAAGCTTTTGTTGGGATTTCTATATGGGTGGACTCTAGCTTTCCTGATCTGTGGTTGCTAATAAGCATTTGGGATCTTGGCTAAAGATGTCACTTCCATCTGCAAACAGGCCTCTAAGGATTTAGTAATAGAACACTATTCCAAAAAGTTGCACATTTTCTCCTTTTGTGTGGAAAAACTCAGACAATGGATCCATGGACAAAAATTGCAAGTACATGGCCAAGAGTAATTGGGGGCGGGGGGGGGGGAATTAATCTCTGTATAAAAATGACTTTGGTCTGGTTTTACTTCCAGTGTCTTTTGAACATCCTATTACTTTCATCATCTATTCAAATCTGTCAGTGCGAAACCAAAGAAAAAGCAGTAACCAATCAAGGCTAAGCAAGCACCATGACCAGAATAGGTACAAGAGAGCGTGTTTGGAATATAATTAATTCTTCTGCTGATTGACATACAGCTGTACAATAAATAGAATGGCTATGTCTCTTATTTTACAGCAGGAATGGGGAAGGTGTAGGTTTCCTGATGATGTTGGAAAGCTAGAGATCTCATCAACCTAGCACAACATGTCTAGTCAGGAATCAGAGGACATATAGTTCAACAAGTTCTGGCAAACACAAGGAATATGACAAGTGAGAATTTTTTTGCAGGTTCACCATTTTAAGAGAACCAGATATGTTCCTGACTTTGAACATGAGCTGAGTTTGTGAATCCCTACAACAGTATAGCCACTGTTCACTAATGTATTTATTTGCTTATTTGTGGCATTTACACATTGCTTTTCAAAATGGTGAATGCAAGGTGGCTTACAATACAAACCAAAATAAAGGCAATGAGATAGCTCTGTTGTTATATCATAAATTTGTAGGTATTAATACAGTTTACTGGAAGTAATTGTTGTTTCCCAAAATAACTAATGTGAGCTGCCCGATATGGAGAAATCAAACAGCAAAAATAAATTTAAAACTACCTTCATCATGCAAGGTCTGGACTATATGAGAGGAAGAGAATACTTTCTTAAACAGAGAAATCTCAATTAAAGAGGTTGAAGATTCAATTAGGAAACTAAAGCTGAAAAAATCTTGAGGCCCAGATGGCTTCACTCCTGAATATTACCTTAAAATGATAAATGAGCTATGTGAACCATTGAGCATTACTATTAATGATATAAATGAAAATGGAATCCCTGATTCCTGGAAATATGCCGATGTAGTTTTGGTGCCAAAAGAAGGGAAAGATAACACGAAAATAGAAAACTTTCACCCAATATCACTAATGAACATCGACTACAAAATATTTACTAATATTCTCTCTGTTAGATTAAAGCAAATCCTAAACCATAAAATACATCAAGATCAGGCCGGTTTTTTGCCGCAGCGACAATTAAGACAAAATATAAGAACTGTTATTGATATTTTGGAATATTACGAAAGGAATAATGAAAAAAAATTGGCACTCCTGTTGGTAGATGCCCAGAAAGCGTTCGATTCCGTAAGATGGGATACAATGATTAATATCTTGGAGAAAATGAATTTTGGAGCTAGATTCACTAATTGGATAAAAAAATATATATTTAGATCAAAAGGCAAGATTGGTCATTAATGGGGAAAAGACAGTAGAATTCAATATAGGACGGGGGGTTAGACAAGGCTGCCCTATTTCCCCTTTGCTATTTTTGATAATCATAGAATTGTTAAATAACAAGATAAGATTAGATAAAGAAATAAAAGGACCTAAAGTTAAGGGCTCAAAGTTTAAAATCAAGGCTTACGCTGATGATTTGATAATTTTCTTAGAAGACCCGGTACAGGGAATTGATAAGATTATGAGGATCTTGGAAAAATTTGGTAAGCTTACAGGATTCAAGCTGAACAAGGAAAAATCTGTGATCATCACTAAAAATATGCTAAAGAAAGAGGAGGAAGAATTGGAGGGAAACTCTCAATGTAAAATAGTTAAAAAGGCAAAATACCTTGGAATTGTTATTTCTAATAAAAATACTGATTTATTTGATCTAAACTATGGGAAAATGTGGAGGGAAATGAAAAAAGATTTGATTAGATGGTCCCGGATGAAACTCTCCTTATTTGATAGGATAGCGGCAATTAAAATGCTGCTTCTTCCAAAATTTATGTTCCTCTTCACAAACTTACCAATTATCTATAATAGTAAACCCTTTTCCATGTGGAATAAGGAACTTAAGAGGTTCATTTGGGAAGGGAAGAAACCTCGAACTAAATGGAAGATATTGTTGGATATTAAAACTAATGGGGGTTGCAGCTTACCAGATTTAGAATCATATTTTCAGGCTTGTTCTCTGGTCTGGATACAAGATTGGATATTGCTTAAAGATAAAAGGATACTAGATTTAGAAGGGCATGATACAAGATTTGGTTGGCATGTGTACTTATGGTAAGGGAAAGCTAAAATTCACAAAGATTTTGGTCATCATATAATTAGGAGAGCTCTAATTACAACTTGGGAAAAGGTGAAGCTAAAATACTATTGGGGAGTACCAGGGTGGCTCTCACCACAAGAGGCTCTTCTAGTAGATTCAGGCAGACTAAAAATTGGCTGAAATACAAAGATATATTAACTAGAGTAGGAGGAATTGAGTCTCATCAGCTGAAACCGCTAACTGAAATACAAACTAGAGACCCTAACTTCACTTGGTTTCAATTTTTCCAAATCCAGGACATTTATAAGAGAGATTTGAAACAATATGGAATCTATTTGGTGAAAAATGAACTAGATGACATTCTGCTATCAAACAAACCTAAGATAACAGCTAGGTTATATAAGGTATTAATTTCTAGAAAATTGGAAGAGGACCAGGTAAAGGAGCATATGGTACGTTGGGCAAGAAATATAGGTATGGAAATATCTTTGGAAAGTTGGGCTAAGGCTAGATCTGTAACATCGCAACTTATAAGCAACCAAAATTTGAGAGAAAATTATTTCAAAATGGAAATAAGATGGCATCTTACACCAGCCAGATTGTCTAAAATGTATAATAATAACAGTTTTATTTGTTGGAAATGTCAAAAAGAATACGGATCCTGGATGCATATGTGGTGGAATTGCCCTAAAGTAAGGGAATTTTGGTGTTCTATTCATGATGTAGTATGTGAAATAATGGGAATATCTTTTGAATGTACACCGCAGCTTTATTTGTTAAATATGATCCAGGAGAAGGAAGTACGAATGAGGAAAGATGCGTGGAAGCTTCTGCTCTATATGATTACGGTAGCAAGGATGCTTTTGGCTAGTAAATGGAAGGTGGATGTATTACCTACAGTTGACAGCTGGTTAGATAGGTTATTAAAAATAGCGGAACTCGACAAAAAGGATGAGAAAGCAGAAGGTAAATCCAAAAATGAGACTAATATAAAATGGAAACCACTTTATAACTTCTGTAGGAAAAAATGGGAAATTTGACTGTGTTAAGATTACTTTATACTCTGGTGAAACAATAATATTATATAGGGAAGTGTTGTGGGAAATATTATGAAATTGGGGTATAACAATGTATAATGTATTATAGAAGTGGATAAAAGTTTTGTGATATAACAACTGACATGTAGATACAGATATGACTTTAAATCAACCTTTAATTTAATTTAATGAATTTAATTGATTGCAATACAGAACAGTCATATAATAATGTGGGAATAATGAAGAAGGATGAAACAGGTGATTATGACGTGGATAATGTGCGAGGGGATGCGCAGTATACAGTGTTAAGAACATATGTCCTTTATTCGGTACTGTTTTGGTAAGCGTATTTGACAAATTTTGTTTGTTTACATTTTTAATCTGATAATAAAGTTATAAAAAAAAATAAATAAATAAAAAAACCTACCTTCATCATCAGTTCAAAACAAAGCCTTTCCAATTACAGGTATGGCAACATTGTTACTGGGCATGGTGTCTATCTGATATATTGTAGTCTAAGAACTAAGCAAACTTCCAGGAGAGACACAGGGATACTGCATTATGAGGCTGCTGAAAGTGTTTCTGTGAAACGGAGCTCAGTACCTCTTACCAAATGGATGACCACAAGTTAGCTTCTATGTCAACTGCACCAGAGGCCTCAAAGGAATCTATGCAAGTTTGTGGAAGGAGTGTGTGTCATTTTATTTTAAAAGTATATATTTAGTACGAAAAGCAAAAAATATTAAAACCCCATTCATACAACTAAACAGAAATTGGGTGCTTGGAATCCAAATTGCAAGGTTTACCAGCTTGATGAATCATTCATGTGTAATGTATAACTACTACACAGAAATGTAAGTATGCAGTTAACTATTTGGGGCTGTTTACAATACAGATTTGCTGCTGAAAACATTCAGAGGTAGCTGCTGGTGGTCATTCATATTTCAGCACTCCAGTACAAAAATTATGCACAAACTGATGGTAATCCAGCTAGCCACCATCACACAGCTATTTTCTTGCTGGTATGAGCAGGGGGGGGGGGGAAACTCACTGCAATGAGTAGACTTTCTTGCTGAAAGAAGCCCACTTTCTAGAAGAGACCAGATTTGAAATATTTTCCTTTAAAATGGCACATATGTTTAAGGAACATTAATTATAAAATGGTTGTTTGCATCAAAATCATTGTGATGCCAATTATCAGTAACACATAAAATATACAAGATAAAATATACAAGATAAAACAAAGTAAGGGAAGTTTCTGACAGGCACCTTCACTTGAACATATTTGCAGAATCACTGGTGACAAATAGACTGTATCAGTAATACCAAAAAGTCTCACATTCAGGCATGGGATGTGTGTGAGAGAGGGCCATTCTGGGCAGGCAAGAGACAAGAGACTCCTGGCACTGACAACTTCCAGTGCCAAAAAATCCTCATGCTTACAACCAAAAATGCTAGGAAACCCTGCTGCAAAAGCAAGCCAAGATAAAGAACCAACAAGGCTCTTGTGTAAGAAGCTTTGTCCAGCTGGCATCAATGCCAGGGAGCAACACAGTACACTTGCTCTCTTGTAGGCTAAGAGCCATGTTTCCATCTTTGTATTTGGGATTTAGGGAATATCCCAAGGCAGGCCTCTCACTGTGACATGTTCCTAGGGCCAGCTGAAGGGCCTATCTTTAGCTCTTCCCTTATCACAGGCTTTAAATAACCATGAAAAACACAGAAGGCTTCAGTTACTAAACACAGAACACAGCTCTATGCAAGAAGCCATCCCCTGAAACTGCTGATTTTGAGCAGTCTGAAGCAAGTTGACATTAACTCCAATGGGTTGCCAGAATGAACAAGAAAAAACCTGCAGAGTGCCAAGTATTTACCTCTACATTCTAAAGAAAGAATAGTTTTTACTGGAAAAGCATAGAAAAGTTGCCTATGATTCTATCAGGTCATGTCTACTTAGTGTTCTTCTATATAATCTCTGCTCAGTAAAATGAGCAGTATTGCCATTTTGCTGCCATTTCATCAAACTGCTGGAACCCAAATTCTTCCAAAAAAATGTGAAGCCTCGGGTGAATACTGTACTAGCACTAATGAGAGGACAAAAAAAAAAAAAACACCATCAAGTTTGCGTATGACCTGGAGATCTGAAATATCTAGTTTACGTACCCTGCTTTTCCTTAAGGGAGCAAACACAAAATAATATCCCATGAGCCCTTGCTGAGAGACAAGGCGCCAAGTAGATTGCTACTAATACTCAGGCTATTCTCAGACTCTGACAGATCTTGTTGAAGCCTGCATCACAAGAAAAGAATTCTTGGACTCAGAGTTTAAACACAGCAGGCCAGGGTTCTCCTGCAAGAACCAGAAGAGAAACTAAATACTAGATTTAATAGGTAGAAGCTGGGGAAATTATAGGGACCAGCTCAGGGGAACCTATTGCCTCTGCTCCCTGGTGAGACTGAAAGAGGTGCACATTCAGGATGCAGCAAGCTGTGCTAAGTAAAGTTTCCATATGGCCAAGAAAGGTATTGCAGAGGAGCCCAGGAAGAGAATAAAGCAAAGTTTTAAGATGATATTTGTGTGCGGGTGGTATGTTAGTGTGTGTGTATTAGGCCAAAAGCTTTCTAGTATTGGGCACTGAGCAGCTTGTGAAGCAAGGGCTCCACCCACCACCATGTTACCACTCTGTTGGTAAAGTCCACACAAGATTGCTTTCCACACAATAGGTTACCTTTTGTAAGAAATATTATTCATGTAAAATAGTTGAAATAAACCAAAACTCTTTTACCATGTGAAAAATGCCCATGAAAAACCAGACCTTATACAAGTTGCCCTTAAAAAAAAAAATAAGGCTGAACTTCCAGCTGTCAGACTTACAAAAGAATGGACTGCCAGTCTCTGAAAAACTAAACAATTTGTCAAAGCCAGGACAATCTGTTACGAGAAATGATGAGAAAGAAATGCTCGAGTGTGTATATATTTATCCTTTTTTTAACATATGAAAAGGAATTTGTACATCAGCCCTCAAGGAGGAGGGAACATGCAGGAATTTCATTCATTTCTGGAGCCAAAGCTGTTATCTGTCTTGCATAGATGCCCACAGTTCTGCTACTCACTATTCCATGCAACATACAAACAGTTTCCAAGACCAAACAAAGATGCTATGCCTTTGCAGGATCATTATATTGTAAATTTATAGGAGGACTGTGACATATTCTTGATACTGTTGGAAGATTTTTGCATTCTCTTTCTCCTTCCTTAGATAGATAGGGATTCCCTGCATGCAATCCTCTCCCTCTCTCTCTCTCTCTTTTATTGAAACTAACCATGTGATTTAGGTTACTCCCCCTTTGGGACTAACTGACACACACTATCAAAGATTTTCAACTGAACAGATGGTTTTCAATCTTCCTTCTCTCTCAACTTTCTTTGGAAAGATGGTGAGATAAAAATTTCTTTTTACCTGAACTATTCACTAGCTAGATTAGGATATAGGCTTTATGTATATATAGATTAAAGCAATTAGTAAACTTTTGTTGTAAACTACAGGCTATGTGTTTGTTGTTTTTGAGCAGGGGTCGGCAACCTACAGCCCGTGGGATGAGTCTGCCCCCCCGAGGCCTTTGGACCGGCCCCCGCCGACCCCTGCTGCCGCTGCATGCTGACGCCCCGCCGCTGCCGCCACGCGTGTCGCAGCTGCCATTTTGTTTTCCAAAATGGCGGCCGCAACTTGTTTGCACATGCGCAGTACTCCTATGCATGCACGAATGAGCAGCGGCTGCCATTTTCATTTGATTTCATTTTCAAATGATTCATTTGTGCATGCGCCCAAGTTGCAGCCACCATTTTGTTTTCGAAAATGGCAGCCGCGGCTCGTTTGCACATGCGCAGGAGTACTGCACATGCGCAAATGAGTCACGGCCGCCATTTTGGAAAACAAGATGGCGGCGGCAGGGGTCAGTGGTGGCGGCGGCGGCAGTCGGTGGGGGCTGCGTGAGTGCGCACGTCGCCATTCCCCCCCCCCGGCCCGCGGAAGACCAGGGGATCCCCAGACCGGCCCCAGGTAAGGGGAACTTGCCGACCCGTTTTTGAGTCAGCCTCAGTTCTTAGAGAAACACAGTTAGACAAAGTAGCTTATTGTACCACTAAAAAAAAAACAGCTTGCCTCTCCCAAGTTGAATTCTAATTCAGGAGGTAGCCTGGCCCTATCACATGAGTTTTCCTGCCAAATCCGCCAGCTGAACACAGCCCGGCTGCAGCCCAGGTCCCAGGAGTGCTCGGCAAGCCGCTTTTGAAAGTCAGAAAACTCCCAACTTTGAAAAGCAGCTGGATAAGCGCTCCTGGGACCCAGCTGCAGCCGGGCTGTATTCAGCCGGCGGATTCAGCGGCAAAAGTCATGTGATAGAACCTGGCTGCCTCCCAAATTAGAATTCAGTTCAGGAAAGGTAAGCCAGGGAGGTTTAGCGGTGTGATAAACTCCACAGTCACCTTTCTGCTGCTCTGCTGATTTAAAGCTAGACCCTAACAGGCTTGGCTGCGATATTTTTGACATTTAAATATTTTTGTTTCCTTGACAAAGAAAGACTGAAGCCTTAGGAAAGTTAAATTACCCTATAGATACCAGCTCATTCTTTCTAACAGCAGCAAGGGGAAAATGGGAGGGCCAAGAGGCAACAACAAAAATATCTAAACCCTTTGTAAAGTTTCATGAATGAGGCAGGGTGCCTGCCTCAAAGCTACAAAGAATATTTATTCCACAACACTGTAAAACCACCTATGCCCTCTGGACAAGTAAAAATTCAACTGTTTGAGGTTTCTGTTATCATACAAACTGAACAGCAGAAAGAAAGTGGCAGCTGAAGCCTACAAATTCTATTATCTTTCTTTGATGGCAGCCAAACCCTCTTGCTATTTACAGATAGGACCATGATTCATATTTGCCTTCAGACAAGGAATAATTTACTGGGTCTAGAGCAGGGGCAGAAGAATATATGGCCCTCCAGATATTGTACTACAGCTTACATCAATCCTAGTCAGCTCAGCTGACATAAATAAAAGATTTGTAAAAGATAGAGGCCCAGGCACTCTTCACCCTTTGTCTATATGGTACAAAACAATTAACAGTGTGTTGCTTCTAGGAAGATTAGGTTACAATACACTAATAATGCTTATCTTGTAAAGCTTTGTTTCCACAGCATATCATTACATTAAGCTTATATCTCACAGCATTACCATCAAGTCAATACTTGTTTTTTTAATGATTTAACATATCGTGACTGAAGCTACAAACCTAAACACATGAAATAAGGTTCTCTGAACATAGCAAGCCTTATCCTAATTTACAACTGTGGCAAATTTTGAATTTATGATTTATCTATGATTTCCAAGGGATATAGCACTGACCCCTTGGAAACCATAAATAAATATAATTTATTTATAGGGAATGGGGGAGCATAGGGTCTCCATGAGGACACTTGCCCACCTCTGGCACCATTTATCAGGATGGGTATCAAGGGCTGCCATCACTAGGCACCTCCCAAGGCCCAATCCCTTAGCAGAGCACTCAGTGCCACCCTCTGGAGCCCCTGGCCTGGCTACTACTTCTTACTGTATACACCTTGCCTTTTCTGTTGTCCTCAGTGGTGGCTGGTGCTCTAACGCCAGTGAAGAAGTGAATCCAGACTAAAGTTTAGTCTGAATTTTAAAGGAGCTATCCAAGGTGCTAGACCCTATCTATTGTCAAACTAGGTTCAGCACCTTTGATGATTCCTTTAAAGTTCAGACCAAAAGTCAAACCAGATTCACTGTCCCACTGATTGTCCCCTCAAAGCCAGTAAGCAAAGAAGAACTGGGCAATGGAGGCCAAGAAAAGAAAGACACAGCTTCTGTTTACCTTATCATCTCACTCTGGGTGGCTGGGCAGATTGTTCTCAAAGACAGTGGGCATTCAAATGGACAGCAATGGTAGCAATGAGGAAGATAAGACTTGATTCTGAAATGTTATGGCCTCAGCAGAATGGTGCAGTGTAATTTAAAAACAACACAAAGCTTGAAATGGCTCTCCCTCCTTGGGGAGCAGCAAGATGGAAAACACTGTGATGGGACAGATACTAAGCTTTGGGAACCAGATTAATACAGTAATGTATAAACTTTCTTTGCTTTAGAGACTCTTGCCTTCTCCTCCCTGCTGAGAAAAAGCCAGGGCAGGGCCCTAGGGCTGACCCTCGACTCATATGAGATGGTGGCTTGGCCAGTTGGGCCTCATTGTTGCCTCAAGTGACCCTGCCAAAGAAGAGAGATAGTATCGGAATGCCTTTCACGGCTGCTCCTTTGCTGTTAGAGTGGCCGTCTGTCCTGCTTTATAAATGGCATTTCTTTTTTTGAAGGCATCCTACACCTGAAGGGCTTTTCCATACAAGTCAGGTTTAAAGATAAGGAATCATAGGAAGGAGAGAGTAAGGGCCAAGAAGTTGCCCATCAAATGTCAGGAACTGGCAAGAAGAATGATCAGGGAATGACAGGTCACAGTCTTCCCTACCATGGTCAGATGTATTGTATTTCTACTCAAACTATATGTATGCAAAAGGACCTTGTAGCACATTTGAGACAACGGTGCCAAAGAAATTGTAACATAAACTTTCTTAGACTTGTTCTACAGATGCATGGAGTAAACACCAGTTCATTCCATGCATCTAAGCAAGTACACCAAGTCTAGAAAAGCTTATGCTACAACCTCTTTCACTTATGTAGCCTCAAAGGTACTACAAGATCCTTTTGCATACTGATATTACAGCCTAACATGGCTATGTTTCTGAATTCTACTTAAATTATAGTTATTATAATACGTATAGTTAATGATCTTGCATCTACTCATATAATTAACATCTGCAAATTTCATGCACATCCACATATCTTTTTGCCCTCTTTTTGTGATATAAAAGTGGTCTATCTGCAGTTGCAATCTTAAAAATGACTGAGTAAACTATGGAGCAGGAATAACGGAGGCAGACAGAATCCCATTTTCAAACATCTTTGGCCCTTAGCATTAAAAGTTCAGGGTCAAGCTGGGAAATTCTGTCCTCACCATTTTGATCTTGGTTGTGGCTATAATATGTTATATGCAGGGATAGCTGAGTTGGCCATTTAGCAAATTCAAACAAAAATCGATAGCGATACCTTTATTGGTCAACCAAAATGCACAATATACTTGTTGCAAGCTTTCAAAGCTCCAGTGGCTTCTTCATCAGGCAAGATGTTACAAACTGAACAGGAGAAACAATTGGAGATATTAGTCAGATGCCTGCATTTTGATGTTTCTGTCCTTAGTTAAGATGGTAAGTGGGTGGTATCTTTTGCAAACTGGCCCCTCCTCCTTCTGGCCATGTGGCTATTGAGAGATTTGCAAAGACCAGGAAATTTAAAGTCCATTTGCATCTCAACAAGGACCCCTCTCTTGCCTTCATTCCTATGAGGTCACAGACTTCTAACTATAATGATAGTTAGAGAAGATGACTGAGATGGTGTCCCAGCCAGCTCTCATTGTCTGTACAAAGAGAAAGCATCCTCCAAATGGGGAAGTGGCCCATTAATCACCACTGCAGTAGCTTTGGAGACTTTGCAGATTGAAGAAATGTCACAAATAAAGCAGGAGATGCATGATAAAGCTAGTGAGCAATTGAATCACTAGACTGTTTTAGCCCAAGCTTTTCAACAAGATAGGCTGTTGTGCTGTTAACAGGCACTTGGGTCAGAGGCCAAATATTTTCCCCTTCCATGCTTGAAATACCAGTCAGAAGCAGCTCAGATATTTAGTACAGTGAAAACATTACCACCCTGGGTAGGTGCCAGATTCAGAAAGATAAACTTCCTCACTTCCCCAAAAAAGCAGAAAGACCTATTTGAAGGGGCCAGCACCATTCTCTACTAAATAGAACCACTGCCTCTGCTATAACTATTTTATCATCTATTTGTGGAATTTGTCTACCATTTGATATCATAAATTCTCTATGAAGTGCTTCAGAATCCCTGCTACTACTTAACTGAGCCATAGATCTCCTGGATCATGTGTTTTGCCCTCACTGAAACACACAAGCACACACATACATAAGATTTCAGGTGCTTTTAGAATAAGGGGTAACAAGTACATTTACAAGTTTAAAAATAACCCAGTGGTTTTTCAATCTTCCCACTTATAAACATAGATATTTCTTCATCCTGGCTCATCTACCATGATTTCATAGCCCAGTTCATTTTGTTTTGAACCACTGGACAAAACTGACAGAATTGTGCATATACAGTCAGCCCTCCCTATCCACGGATTTGTTATGCACAGATTCAACCATCCATGAAAAAAAAGAAACTTTGAGTACACAAACAAAAAATATTGGAGGAGTGGAATAAAGAAACAAGAAAGTTTGTATGGGCCGGGAAGAAACCCCGTGTGAAATGGAAGACCTTAATTGATGTACATGAAAATGGCAGCTGTAATTTACCTGATCTCCAATTATATTTTCAAGCAAATAGCCTGATCTGGATAAAAGATTGGATAAATCTAAATGACGATAAACTGCTCGCTCTGGAGGTATTCAACATCCGCTTTGGTTGGCACACGTATGTATGGTATGAGAAACATAAAGTAAACAGAGACTTTGAACATCATTTTATAAGAAAGGCCATCTTATGTTTATTTTTTTGCTTATGAGATTTTAATTTGTATGAAGATTTAATATATTTTTAGGGGGGGGGTATTTGTTGTTGATTGTATGGGTGTATTTTTTAACTGTAAGCTGCCTTGACAGCCTTGGCTAAAGGCAGGGTATAAATAAAGTTTTATTTTTATTATTATGATTATTATCTTGACAACCTGGTTAAAATAAAACAACTGTTTTATAGGAAAATCCCTGGGTGGATCTCTCCCCATGAGGCGTTTTTCAACCAAACACAAATATCCAAATGGTTAAGATATGAGGACTTGTTAATAAAAAATAACATGAACAACTATAGTCTTAAGACTATACAAGAAATAAAGCCCATGGAGATACAAAAACATTGGTTTCTTTATAACCAAGTCTCTAACAGATTTAAATTTGATGTAAACTCAGAAAAATTTGAAATTGAGAAAAACGATTTAGATAACATACTACTGAAGAAAAATCAGAAACTAACATCTAAGATATACACAATTTTGCTACAAAGAAAAGTGGAGCAAGTGGGCCAAGGACATTGGCAGAATTATTGATTTGGAAAGCTGGCAATACACCAGGAAAAATATACTGAAATTTACATGCTGTCAAAATCTTCACGAAAATTACAAAAAAATGGAATTCAAGTGGCATCTTACTCCAGCTAAGATTGCTAAAATGCAAAGAGGGAAGAACAATTTTTGCTGGAAATGTTTAAAAGCAAAAGGGACATGGTACCATGTTTGGTGGGACTGTCCCAAAATAAGGAAATTCTGGAACCGAATCCACTCTGTGATAACCAAGATTATTGGAATGAAATTTGATAAATTATCTGAAATCTATCTTTTAAATATGATAAATAAACTACCAAAGAAAATGAAAACCCTACACTGGCATAAAATTATCTACATGACTACTGCTGGAAGGATACTCTTGGCCCAATACTGGAAATCAAATACTCTTCCAACTACAGATGAGTGGTTGTTAAAACTTTATGACATGGTGAAAATGGACCGTCTCACAAGAATCATCCATGGAAAGGAAGAAGAGAAAACTGAAAAAATAATTATATTAATTTATAATTAGTAATATACACTTATAAGATAACTTCTTGTCACAATGAAAGTAATAGACAAGTGAAAAATAATAGAGCTATTTATATACTGAAGTTATATAGAAAATAACAGAAATAATAAGGAAACAATATAAAGTAGCAGTAATAAATACTTAAGACAAATGTTAAATCAAGGAAGTTTATTTGTTCAATAGAAAAGGAGGAACTAATCGATAGAAGATTGAAGACTAATTTGATTGAACAACAAATTAATTTGTTCTGAATTGCTTTATCAATTTATAGTGTATACTTTTGTTGTTTATTGTCTAGAACGACATGTATGATTTGTTCTTTTTTTCTTTTTAATGTGTAATTAAAATGGAGTTCAGGGGAATGGATCACCAAAGCATTCTAAATACCCCAAAGAACTACAAATCTCAGAGGCAGCTGAAGTGGCATCATACTACTAGAATGTGGTGTAGTGGTTTGAGTGCTGGACTATGACTCTGGAGACCAGGGTTCGATACCCAGCTTGGCCATGAAACCCACTGGGTGACCTTGAGCAAATCACATTCTCTCAGCCCTAGGGGAAGACAAATCTTGCAATGAAAACCCAATGATAGGTTTGCTTTAGGGTCACCATAAGTCAGAAACTACTTGAAGGCACACCACCACCATAACAGACATGCTCCATAAATGACTTCCCTCTCTGTCTTTCCCTAGACCAGGGAGGGGGCACACAGGGGTGCTGGAGGGCCATTTTTAGCTCCTCTTCACCCCATATGGTCAGCATCTAGAATTACTATCCTGGTTACCTCTGGTCAATCTTAGGGGCAATTTTCTTCTGCCTCAAAGTGGGAGACCACAAAGCATTGCTAACATGCAAAACAGTGTCTCTAGACTAGTTTCTGGTTGAAAATTACTTTTTTCCCACCTTCATTTTTAAAATGTGGACTAAGGTGTTTAGAAAGTCTAGGGCAGGGGTCGGCAAGATTTACAGACCTGGGGCCGGTCCGCTGGTCATGGGGTCTTCCGCCGGGGCGGGGGGGATGCGTGTGTGCATGCGCAGTACTCTGGAAGTACTGCGCATGTGCGAGCGAGTCACGGCTGCCATTAAATGGCGGCCGCGATGCGCGCAGCGGCAGCATGCGCGGTGGCAGCAGGGGTCGGCGGGGGCCGGTCCAGGGGCCTCGGGGGGCTGCAGCCGGCTCCCGGGCCGTAGGTTGCCAACCCCTGGTCTAGGGGCAGGAAACAGGGACCAAGGGGCATGTGGACCCCAGGACTGCATGCAAACTCAGTTCCTACCCCTACTCTAAAACATTTGTTCAGCAGCTCTTACCTTGAGAGAAGTTACTTGCTCAAGTAAGAAGGCATTTAGACTTGTAGCCTGACTTTGAGGAGGAGCACAGCCTCTTCCCTTCCTCATTATCTCTGATATGCGGAAACTTGGTGTTGTAAAGACATGCTGGAAATAAGCTAAAGCACCCTTCTCGTTCTTACTATAGGGCTGGTAGCCTTGGAAAAGATTCTAAAATTAACTTCTGGTGAACAGGAAACAAATCTGGTGAACTGGACACAAAACAGGATTAAATATTAATTCAATACCTAGTGCAGGGGTAGGCAACCTATGGCCCAGGGGCCGAATGCGGCCCCCCCAAGGCCTTTGGACTGGCCCTAGGCTGGTCCTGCCGCCACCGCCGCCCACCATGATGATATTATTGTTGTTATTACTTGTTTTTGGGGTTTTCTTGGCAAAATCTCCACAGGTGTTTTGCCATGGCTTTTCTGGGGCTGAGAGAGTGTGCATGCATATTTTTTATATTTTTTAATTAAATATTTATTTATTTATTTATTTATTTTTGGTGTTTCGGCCCCCCAGTTGTCTGAGGGACAGCAACCCGGCCCCCGGCTCAAAAAGGTTGCCTACCCCTGACCTAGTGGTAGATACAATTCATTCTAGCATGTATACATTATGCTTGACTTTACCTCTCATATATGTGGTCTTTCTCACCCCCCTTTTATTATCTGCTTTCCGAGCCAACAAAAATTTGTTGATATATAGAACATTTATCATCAGGACTATGTTGGCCCCGTCTTCACCCTGTCACTTTCTGCCAGGCCATATGGATGCTCAAGTCCCATTATATGCAGTGGCACAGTAAAATGGTATCCCTTATATAAAATGGCAAAAGCTAGATTTGAGTTTTTAAAAAAAATATTTTCAAGTTATGAATGGTGCAATCTGTGGATTTGGAATTCATGGATATGGAGGGCCAACTGTACATAGTTATAGTGCTATTATTCCACTTTTACTGCTATGACTGCCTCCTGGACAATCCTGGGATTTGTAGTTTAAGGAGGGCCATTTAGAATTCTCAGACAGAAAGCTCTTAGGCCTCTAAACTTCAGACCCCAGAATTCCACAGAAGGCAGCCATATCCATTAGAAGTGGAATAATTGCACCATAACAGTGTATTGTGGTACTGCTTGCTGATTTTGCAGTAATGAGAATTGCTCTCTTTCCTGCTTTTCTGTGTGGCACTCAATTGGCCATACCTGAAAGCAGATAGAGTTGTTTATTCCATGCCTCCACCCATGCCAACATATTTGTTTTTTGAAAAATAAGATGTTGCCAAGCCAATTTAAGGAACATGCTGGAGTGGTTACTTGTACACTGCCAAAAAATAGAGGATGTCTCACCAAAGTAAAGGGAAAAATTAAGTATAAAGTCTGCTAGTGCCACTATATATGTATAAAGATGAATTTAAAAATCATTCAGTTTAAATAAAAATATACCTCACAGCAGTAGGGAAAACCGGAGCAGGAACCTGCTGAAGTCTGCTATCCAGGTATTGATGGGCAACTGTAGGGCAGCTATCATACCTGGGTCTTACGGTTCTTTTTAAAAGACCTGGGCCATTTCAAACAGAAGATTCCTTCTAAAGTTTGGACAAATTTTTAAAAAGCAAAATGCATGACAGCTCAATATTTGTTTCTGTTATGTGCTGTCCTGTCAGTTTTGAATGGTGGTGAACGTACGAGTGTGATAGATGTCCAAGAGACCTGCTTTAGTATTGCAGCTCAAGGCTGTAGCTTCTTGACTCAATTTATATGGGATATTGGCTCTTACCCAGCATGAACTGAGAGCATGGCCTAGAATACACTCCAAACATTCCTGAAAGTTGCACATTGCTAAGGAAGACTAGGAATGACTGAGCATGTTTGGCTGCCTTTTGAAGAAGCTTGTCTGCCATCAATCAACTTCTCACTGAGAAATTAAATTTTTCCTTTCAAATCAAAAGGTGTGCTGGTTTTCAATTCATAGAATATGCAAAAGAGACTGAAGTACCAAATCTAAAAATAGCCTCAGTATAATTAACAAATGACCCTGCAGCACCTTAAAGATTAATGCATTCACTGCACAATTATTCATCTATAAGGTTCCACAGTGGCAAGATTCATTCTTGTTGCTTTTTTTTCCTGCAAATGAGCCTCTCTGTTTTCTGTTTAAATTTTGTTAACAACTGTTTATGCTGTGTTTTAGACCCAACAGAGGTACAAAGGAGCATGAATCCCACTTCAGCCTACTTGTGAGTTTTTGAACAATAAATTCTTGTACAGTTTTAAACAACCACCTCCAAACCACACACAACCAAATAAAATGTCTATTTCAATCTTGGTTAACAACAACAACACTGGAATGGAGACATATTGGATTGCAAAAGAGGGGTCCCGGTTGAGATGCAAATGGATTTTAAATTTCCTGGAC
Source organism: Phrynosoma blainvillii (assembly GCA_026167975.1). Taxonomy (NCBI): domain Eukaryota; kingdom Metazoa; phylum Chordata; class Lepidosauria; order Squamata; family Phrynosomatidae; genus Phrynosoma; species Phrynosoma blainvillii. The sequence goes on from JANUYF010000004.1 coordinate 246,226,399, forward strand.
TTTGCAAATCTCCCTATAGCCACAGGGCCAGAAGGAGGAGGATCCTGCCTACAAAAGATATCCTCCCCACCATATACCATCTTAACTAAAGACTGAAACAACATGTAGGCATTTGACTAACATCTCCAATAGTTTTTCTGCTGTTTGGTTTGTAACATCTTTGCCTGATGAAGAAGCCCATGGAGCTTCGAAAGCTTGCAACAAGTATATTGTGCATTTTGATTGGCCAATAAAGGTATCACTGATGGATTTTTGTTTGAATTTGCTAAATGGCGAACACAGCTACCCCTGAAAGATAACAACAACAACAACAGTAGTAACAAAACATTTTCAAAAATTATTTATTATGTTAGTTGGTTGTTGTGTGCCTTCAAAGCCGTTTCCGACTTATGGCAACCCTATCATGGGGTTCTTGTGGCAAGATTTTTTCAGATGGGTTTTGTTTTTGCTTTCATCTGAGGCTGAGAGAGTGTGACCTGCCCAAGACCATTCAATTATTTCCATGGTTGATTCACACCCTGGTCTACACAGCCCTAGTCCAACACTCAAACCACTATACCACACTGTCTCTCTCTGCTACTTGGGCATGAGCAAAATCCAGGCAAGCATTTCAAGACACCATGAGAATAAAATTATCAGGCACAACAAAACATCTCTTTAGTTTGCACTATCAATACTTTATATTGCTATAACTATTATGTGCCTTTCACAGTTTCTATAATACTTGCAGGAAACTAACACAAACCCTAATTCAAATAATGCTCTGGTTCAGATAACACCAAATGAAAGCCTGGGATCAGAAACACACAAATTATCTGAGAGGTACTTAGGAAATTAAACAAAATTGAATCAGCTTTCTATAGAAGCAATTGAATCAAATTATCCAATTGGTACAAATCAACACACTCTATAGTAGGTTGGGTACAGAAGTATCTGGGTTAACAGCAATCTCAGCAAATTGTCCAGCAGTATCCACAACAAAAGGATTATCTGGTACCTAACAAAGTGCACATTAATCCTTGAAAGCTATATTACTAGGTTCCTCTCTGGCAGAGATTGGCACAGGTGAGAAGAGCTTCCATTCACACTATTTAGAGTAGACTATAACCCTGTGAACACTTATCTGGGAGTAAGCCTCAGCAAACACAACTGAGTTTACTCCTGAGCAGATGGTGAAAGGACTGTATGACAAATAAGTAAATGCTTTAAAAAATAAAATAAACTGATGCAGCCAAATAAATTCCAAGAAAGTTCTACTGAAATCAATCACACACTTTGAGACCAAGATGCCAGACCTTCAAACCAAGATGGACACACATTCTAGGCTTGGTCTTCTACATCAGTCCAACAATGGTTTTCCTGTCTTTATATTTTAAAAAAGTTGCCTAAACACCAGATGAGAATGCTTTCTATCCTTATCTCCCTCGACTCCTGCTTGCAAAACCCAAAATGTAACTTGGGGAAGAGGTAGAATGAATGATCAACCAGGCTTCAAAGCCATTCGTTATCACCTAATGGAGGGCAGTTGCATCATGCAGTGGTGTGGGGAAATTGTTAATTTACATTATCACATAACCAGTCCTACATTCCTTCTTCAACTTGATGACACTGGCAAAACACTGACAAGTACTGTTTCTTCTGCTTCAATTATAATATAAAATAGAAAGCACCACTGCAAAGGAAGTAATATGCATACATCATAGAATCATAGAGTTGGAAGAGACCACAAGGGTCATCCAGTCCAACCCCCTGCCATACAGGAATACACAATCAAATCACTCCCAACAGATGACAATCTAGCCACTGTTTAAAACCTCTGAAGAAGGAAACTCTACCACCCTCCAAGGCAGTGTGTTCCACTGTCAAACAGCATTTACTGTCAGGAAGCTCTTCCGAATGTTTAAATGGAATCCCTTCTCCTGTAACTTCAATCCATTGCTCTGTGTCCTAGTCTCTAGAGCAGCAGAAAACAAGCCGCTCCTCATAGGGCATGGTTTCGACACCTTTCACCATTTTGGTCACTCTTCTCTGGACACGTTCCAGCTTATCCACATCCTTCTTGAATTGTGGTGCCCAGAACATTCCAGATAAGGTCTGACCAAAGCAGAATAAACATCATATGTTTATTTTGTTGTGGTGCTGTTGTTGTGTGCCTTCAATTCATTTCTGGCTTATGGTGACTCTATCACAGCTTTCCTGGTAAAATTTCTTCAGAGGGGGTTTGTATTTGCTTCCCTCTGAGGCTGAGAGAGAATCATAGCCCAGTGCCCTAACTACTATGCCACACTGGCATACCTTCTTAAAAATTTATACATTTTCCTTGGCAATGTGTGCTTTGTGAGTATAAGCCCTGCCAAGACACATAGATTTCTAGAAACCATAATATTTGACATATAGTACAATGCAACAAAACAGGCTTATTCCCTCTATTTGTGGAATTTTGAATATGCTGATCTGATCCACAGGAGTGGGCCATAGAAATCTGAAATATTTGTAAGTGCTTTCTCTAAATGTTGCCTCAAAATTCTTTCCTTCCTCATCTCCCACAGAATAAAGGCTGTGGAAGATGTTTTGGTTAACAACGAGTAGAATTTCACAAGCGGAACTTCCAACTTTGTGCGTTTAATAATAGCTCAAACAGGAAAGGGGTAAAACATGACTGTTATCAAAACTAGTTTTATTTCCTTATCCTAAAAATGAAATTGAGGCTCAAAATTATCTTGCAGTTTCGGTTTCTCACTGTAGTTAGACTCACAGAACCAATATTTGTGCTTTGGGTCAACAAGCAAATTCAAGCAGCAAAAAAATTCTGATTAAACAACATATTCATAGTTATATTCTATTGAACTGGAATATTTAATATTGGTAAATATTCTCATTGTATGTGGAGACAGAAATAAACATGTGTCTCCTTGGTGAGTTAATGTTACTCTTCAGCTTGGGTAATTTACTGATGCAAAGGAAATCCAAATACAGTGGCATGCATTATGAAACATCTACAATACTAAAAACAAGATCACTGGCACGCAAGTTCACAATTATAGACTTGGTATTAGATTCTCCATGTAATTTCATAAATAAAAAAGAGAGAGTTAAGAACTGGTTAACAATATCCACTTATAGGAAAGACCACAGGTCAGAAGTAGAGTACTTGCCTTTCACACGAAATGTCCCAGGTTCAATTTCTGCTCTCTCCAGCCAGAGTAGAAAGACCTGGAAAGCCACTGCTAATCAGTAAAGGCAGTACTGGTCTAAATAGATCCAATGTCTGACTCAATATAACAGTAGCAGCAAGAATTGCCTCTAGCATCATTTAGCCACAGCAGTCTCCGTGCTCTCTTTTCCTGTCTGCGTGCTCTGGCACCTCACACCTGCTTAGGATGTATCTAGAAATAATGCAGTTTGACACCACTTTAAGTGATGTAGTTCCATCCTATGGAATCCTGGGATTACTAGTTTTACAAAGTATTTAGCCTTCTCTGAGAAAGTGTTTTGGTGCCGCACAAAACTACAAATCCCAGGATTCTGTAGGATGAAGCCATGACAGTCAAAGTGGTGTCAAATTGCATTATTGCAGTACTACAGTACTGATGCACTCTTACGGCTTATTTCCACTACAATTTACATCAATTTGCTGATCGCTGAACTGAATCTAAGTTTCCAGAGATGGAATCTGGAAAAGACATGAAGCTAAACTCTATATGCATCACTAATAGCACCACCATGAACAACAGAAGAGGCAAAGAGATGTTGCTTTTAAGGGCTAAGTTACATGCTCAGTTGAAAATGTTTTATAAGCTCATCCTTGGGGGGGTTTCTTATAAGTATGCATGTATGCCTTCCCCTCCCCCCCCCCCAATGTGGACTGAGACCACTATATCCAGGTATGGAAAATTTAGACCTCAGCAATTTTAATTACTTGCCTTAAATGGAGGCTAAAAAAATAATTGCACTTTCTTCATCCTTTTAAAAATCCTATATGGGGTGGGTGGGTGGGTTGGGTGTGGAAGGGGGAGGGAGAAAGAGAGAGAATGGCAGAGAGAATTGAACTTGGGGAGCAAATAGATTGGAGAATGGGTAAACCTTCCTTATCCAGGTGCAGAGGTGCTGATCTGCATCATCCCCATCCACACTTGCCTGGAAGTAAAGAAGGAGTACTAGCTCCATATTACTTTTCTAATGCAATACCCCTAAATCTAGGTTAGGGGTTGCAACGAGTCTTATGACAATGGTAAGAATTAGCAAACTTGTGGCCCACAGAGAGGTCTTGAAGGCATTTCAGTAGCTTTTCTGCCTAAGGAGTGTGTGTGTGTGTGTGTGTGTGTGTGGTGGGGTGGAGTTTTGTGAAGATCAAAAGTTTGTCTGCTATTATCAACATAGTCAAAGGTCAGCCCCAATCTACTATGGTTGTTTGGATTTCTGGGGGCAATACAACTTGAGCTGAACCACTGGAAAAAAACTGGATTTAGTTATCAAGTTCATTTTATTGGGTGAGAAAATTGTCCAGCTTCCTAAATCAACAAAAACTTCACAAGCTTTGGTCTTTCCTCCCATCAAAGGCTGATTGCTTAACTGTTTGGTTCAGGAAGATGTTTGACACAGGATGGGTGAAACGTTTTTTGGCATGGTGGGTGCAGAAAGGAAGCCCATCCCTGTTATTCCCCACAGCTGATGCTGATTTTCCAGTGCAAATAGGAGCATAGGAGATTACATATTGTCACCAGTGAACAGTGGAATTATGGGGAGGAGGGTCTTTGGATTTTGTAAATGCTAGAGTACATGAGGAGAGGATAACGTAGGAGTCATATGAACAACATTGGCACAACTTCCTTATTAAATGTCTGTTTTCCTTTTGCTTTTACTGCTATATTTATTGATGGCTGTTCCTAGGCTTTGGACCTCTCTCTCCAGGGAGGCTTGGTTGTCCCCTTCTGTGCTTTCTTTTCCTTGGCAAGCAAATACCTTTATATTTAAGCAGGCCTTCCACCTTTAACTGGTTAAAGTAGAGGGATGTTTAATGCCTGTGCTGTATCTTTTATTAAGTTCTGAGTGCATTTTTTATTCTTTTAAATTACTGTTTTAATGGGATTGGTTGCTTAATTTGTTTCAAACTTTTGTACCATATATTGCTTTACTACTGTAAGCTGCTTTGGGTCCTATATTGGGAGGTAGGTTGGATATAACTTAATTAAATAAATAATAAATACTCTAATCACCAATGTTGAAAATAGTGAGCTTGATAATACCTGTTTCTGCCACCAAAGAAGGATTTTGGTACAGATTTGATGTTTGTTGTTGTGTGCCTTCAAGCTGTTTATAACTTACACTGACCCTAAAGTGAATCTATCACAGGGGTTTCTTGGCAAGGTTTGTTCAGAGGAGGTTTGTCATTGCCTTCCCCTGAGGCTGAGAGCATGTGACTTGCCCAAGGACACCCAGTGGGTCTCATGGCCAAGTGGGGAATCAAACCTGGTCTCCAGAATCACAGTCCAGCACTCAAACCACTACACCACACTGGCTTCTGTCTCTGTCACCAAAGAAGGATGTTGGTGCAAATATCTGGACTGAAATCTGAGAGATGAGATAACTCCAGATGCTCCCAATCATGATGACATAGCCCTAAAACCGGAGGTTTGAATGGTTACCTTTTTGGACTACAACTCTCAGAAGCCCAGATTCAGGGAGCTGCAAGCCAAAGCTGATGGGGATGTTCTAGGGATTGTACTCCAGAACAACAGTTTTTTCCAAGTTACTAGTGACATTCCTCTGCCTAAGACAGTGGAGGCTGTCCGAGAAGGACTAAATGCAGTAAAGCATTCTGCAATTCTTTCTATACTGCTTTTATCAACTCATCGCCAATTGTCATTTGTAAGTATATAGCCGTGAGAAGAGGGCATTAAGGGCAAAGTAAAGACAAGCCTGAATTTGATTAGAGAAACTGTTGAGATCTTCTTGGGAAGTCAAGTCACAGGCTGTTCTTTTTCGCTTGTTTATTATTGGGAGCGAAGGACAGCTGCAGCCCCTGTACACAAGAGAGGGTAATACAAGCAAGGATATAATTACATGTTGGTAGCCCTCCCAGCTGGGGACTGCACATTTATAAATATTCTTCTGCCTAGGACTGTGTGGTGTACCATCTCAATAGCCAAGGGAAAGGCAGGGAGCTTATCATTTCAGAAAAACAGACTTATTCTAACTGGATTCTTATATATTTGTAGAAAAACAATTGTTGATATATATGATCAAACTGTGTATATTCTTTGATGATGTCAAGTACTTTTTTATTTCTCTATGGAAACAGGTTAAACTGCAATTTGAAACTCTTATGCAGGGTCAGAGAATGGTAAAATGCTGTAAAACTAATTTAATTATAATATATTGCTTTATTTCTGATGCCGATGGGGAATTTTGTGAATGTTTCTCAGAACTTTGGGGGGCTTGGGATGAATTTTAAACTGGCAGACATTACTTCACATTTTATTTCAGATATTGATTGTAATGTTGTTGTTTTTTATGTATTAAAGATGTGATCACATACATCAGGGGTAGGCAACCTTTTTGAGCCGGGGGCTGGGTTGCTGTCCCTCAGACAATAGGGGAGGCTGAAGCACCATAAATAAATAAATAAATAAATAAATAAAATAATTAAAACAAAATTTAAAAAATTAAAACATTATGCATGCACACTCTCTCAGCCCCAGAAAAGCCATGGCAAAACCCCTGTGGAGATTTTGCCAAGAAAACCCCAAGAACAAGTAATAACAACAATAATCAATGTCATCATGGCGAGCGGCGGCAGCGGCAGGACCGGCCTGGGGCCGGTCCAAAGGCCTCGGGGGGCTGCATCCGGCCCCCGGGCCTTAGCTTGCCTACCCCTGACATACATCTTTCATGGCAAGGAAGCTTTTTTCTCTTGCAGCATCTCAGTGGTATATGCTGCACATGCAATAAAATAAAGAGCCAGTATGGTGTAGTGGTTTGAGCACTGGATTACAACCCTGCAGACTAGAGTTTGAAACTCAGCCATGAAACCCACTAGGTGACCTTGGGCAAGTCACACTTTCTCAGCCTCAGAGGAAGGCAATGGCAAACCCCTTCTCACCAAATATTCCCAAGAAAACCCCATGATAAATTCACCTTAGGGTTGCCATAAGTCAGAAACAACTTGAAGGTACACAACAACAACAAAAACAAATTATGAATTCTACATGCTACATCTTCAAAACTGTTCCTCTCTTTCCCAGACTGAAAAGGATATTTCTGGTTCTGGGATCACAAGGATTGCAGGATAGAGGTAAGAGTGCACTAGCAGTTTATACACACACACACTTTTTTAAGCTGTGTCATCTCTTGCTTGGAAAAGTTACTTTTTGCACTACAACTGTCAGAATTCTCCAGCCAGCATCACCATTTCTTTCTTTTGGGGTTGACAGTGTCTGGCTTGGAGTAAGTAGCAGCAGCAGTAGCAAATATACTGGCTCCCTGGCAACCATTTTGCCTTTTTCATGATGGAAAATAGACAAAGAGTTTTTGTCACTGCTATACTCTTTGGAAACATAATTCAACTACTTTCTACAACTACAATCCAAAAGAGCTCCTGTTAGCGAGGGAGGAAACACCGTAGTGCTTCTTGACTCCCCTCACAACAAAAATCGGTGTGCCTTCTCCTCATCCTTACTTCTGCCCCCTTGCTCAACACAACACCTCCCTCCATCTCCATTTCCACTTTTGGAAGAGGTGAAGGTGTTCTTGACAACCAAAGGAAGGAACAGACATGAGTAGTAAAAAAAAGGCCAAGGGCCATGATGTAGAAAGCAGTGCTATTATGATTACCCTCAACTGCTACTTTACTAGATCAACATGGTCTGATCCAGAGTTTAACTGATCATCTGATCAAAATATCCCATGGTGGGGGGATGTTGGGTGAGCTAATATTTTGTGGCAGCAATAGTATTATTCTGTACTTCCATCACACAGAAACACCCCCATTTAAACATTTGATTCATAGTTTCTAAACCCACTTCTATTCCATTTTCTGCTTTAAGTGTGCAACATCTATACTGGTGGGAGTCACAGATACAGTGACTTGTGAATCACATGGAGGCCATTTCATATCATTCCACCACCAAGTAGTTCAGATCAGATCACTCCTATTAGTCCACTGGAAATCATAATGGCAAATTAGAGGGTGAGGAGAAAAGGAGATTTCAGTAAATGAGAGAGACTCACACAGTCACCTCGTCTCAATACACATTTGACAACAGCCGCCTGATGAAATCAATGCTTCACAGCTGGAGAAAACATACCAACAAATGGCATTATATCAATGTATTATTTTAAATTGTTGGGCTTATTGCAACTTTTTTTTTAAAAAAACCTTTAATTGATATTGGGAGATAAGGCAGAAGAAACCAGGGCAAAGAGTTTGTCACTTGGATTGCTAAAAAGAAAGTGCCGTGTCCTGCATGCAATAACTTTTTAGACCATGACATTTCCTGTCTGTTGGACCAGTCTGTTTCCCCTAACAATGCCCTGAAGTTAGTGACATCATGGTGAGATAGTAGAAGAATTATGACTGTTACAAAAAACAGTGCAACATTTAAAGAAATGATATATTCCAAAATGTATATTCAAAGAAAATTTTACAAAGTGGCCTTTTTTTTTTAACTAGACTTGGGGTGATAGAATGGGTAAAAGAAAGAGCTGAAAAATTTCAGTTCAGTTGAGAAATTTTAAATCAGATTATTTGCCATCCAGTTATGAACATCAAATGGCACCAAGTTCTATCTACATGTGGGTCCTTGGGACTATTTCATATATAGAAGATAAACAAACTTGGGATTGCTATAAAGTGTAGACAGTATGGAGCCACCGCCAATCCTGAGCAATGTAGTAAGATTATTTTTTTCAAACACCAGTTTATTGTATTCACATTTTTACTTGTCTGGAATGTGAATTTAAAATAAAGGTTCACACTTCTGTGTTGTTGTTTTTTTAAAGAGTGCTGATAAACAAAGAGTTCTACTGATGAAAAAAATTAATGCAATTAAAGGTAGATTTATTACTTTTCTTTCTACATTGCTATGTAAATGTAACTGGAGAATGGAAGTATTTCAGCAGAATGCTTCAGGCATCTAAAACATCAAAGCTTACTTGTAGTATAATCTTTTATTATGAATATTATGAATCTTTTCTTATGAATATCCATTGCCTTGATACATATTTAGGGTTCCTTTATGCTAGGTGTAGTTCAGACACACAGTACAAATGTCCTCTCTTCATGTCATGCATTCACATTCAATTCATATGACTGAAGCAAAAACGCATGCACTACAAGGGGAAATCCCTTGCATGTCAAGTCAGCAAGCAATGCCACAGTTGGAAATAGGTTACCAGGCTTTCGAAATTTACCTTGACATTTCTCTGCTGTCTGTTTGTAGAACAATCCCTTGGTGGGAAAATAGTAAGCATTATTTGGATAGGGAAAAACACAGGCAAATCACAGGCAAAGAGAGAATATTATCTGAGCAAACTTGAGATTCCAAACAACTGACAAAAGTGAAAAAAATGCAAGCGATTTGCAAAATCCACAGTCAGTTGTGAAGAAAGAAAGAAAGAAAGAAAGAAAGAAAGAAAGAAAAGGTAAACCTTTTTAACGTACTCCCAGACAAGGATCACGACACAAAATTTTTAGATAATCTTTTAAGGAAAGCAGGAAATGCAGAAATTCAAATTACACCAAGGCAAACCTTTGGAGGAAATCTGACCCTCTCTGGTTTTAAACCATTTTTCTTTCTCACCACTTCGATATCTCCAATGGCAATATTTTTAGCTCTTCAAAGAAAACTGTCTCAAACAGTATATGTACACAAAGTATTAGGTATAGAAAAACTCTTGAGGCAATAGAGCTAAGGTCCAAAACACACTGTAGAAATAATCCAGTTTGAGACCACTTTAATTGTCTTGGCTCAATGCTAGGGAATTCTGGCAACTATAGTTTTGTGAGACATTTAGCCTACTCTATCAGAGAGCTCTGGTGCCACAATAAGCTACAATTCCCAAGATTCCCTAACACTGAGGCAGGGCAGTTAAAGCAGTCTCAAACTGGATTATTTCTGCAGTGTGTTTTCGACCTCAATTAACCTGGCCATCTTCCCCAAGGACCTAGCTAATGCCTGATAACTAATGTTTGGGCTTCCAATGTCTCCTAACTGGTAACACTATCTGTGTAAACAAAATGCAAGGAACCCTGTATTTCTGCAATTACACAAGGCACATTGGCATGTCAAGCATTTGGAAGGTCCAGTAAGTAGGTGGAACCAAATCTTTGGCCTGTGAATCAAACAAGAAGAAATGGCAGGAAGTCTGTTGCAGTAGTTACCATTCCACAGAGGGCGCAACAACATAATTTCCTGAATGGGTTTTTTAAAATCTCCCTCATAAGCAGGAGCATATGTGTCAAGAGCAGGATACTGCAAGATTTCTTCATCCTACAGTTCCCTGAATCCTCATGGAACTGACATTCCTCATGCCATCTAGATGTACTGTAAATTCCATCCCTTTCTTCCCTGAAACATTTAGGATTAAAGGAGTGGTGAACTGTGTGGGTTGAAATTGTTCTTGATAGCCAGGACTTCCCCCCCCCTCTCCAATTTTCGCAACACACCATAGAAAGACTTTTCCTTTCAGAATCTGTGTGGTCAAGTAGTTTCACCCTCCTAGACCAGGGAAATCCATGGTCTTGTGTATATTTCATCTCTCTGTAGAATGGCTCACTTGCTGGAATTACCTGGATTGTTTACAAAAACTGTCCTTAAACTGTAGCAACAATTTAGGCATATAATCTGACAGACTAATACATAGTGCAGATGTAATTCATGCATGAAATGGCCTTTTTAGAAAACTGAAAAGGAGGGGTTTTCCCTCTATGAACTATACAGATTGAGTCTCCCTTATCCAGAATTCTGAATTCCAAAATACTCCAAAAATCAAAACTTTTTTCATGGATGCTGAGATAGTGACACCTTTGCATTCTGATGGTTCAATTTACACAAACTTTGCTTCATGGACAAAGTTATTTAAACTATTGTATACAATTACATTCAGGCTATGTGTATAAGGCTACATGTTTATGAAACATAAATGAATTTTGTATTTTGTATTTAGATTTCAATCCCATTTCCAGTGTTTGTTTGGAGTATTTATACCCCACTCTTCAGCTCCAAAGGTTCTCGGAGCAGCTTACAAATGATTAATTAGACAGTTCCCTGCCCATATATGTAAATTCAAGTATTCAAAAAAAAAAATCTAAAATCCAAAACACTTCTTGTCCCAAGCATTTTGGATAAAGGAGACACAACCTGTAATTGCCTGTTTACTTCTATCAACCTGAAGAATGTGAAAGCTCTTCCTGCTGCATTTCCTTATCCTGCCTTCGAACTGTGAGTATAGTGTGGTCTCATTGTGAATATGGTAACTTTTATAGCTGTGAGGTTCCCCACAAATTTCCCAATCCAAAACAAAGCACATCTGGGACTTTGCTGTACGCAACCCTCAGCACTCTATATGACTCGTTGTCAGGAAAGCACCAAAAAAAAAAAAAAAACCCAAAACTTTTGTTGTACTTTCTAGATCTGGGAGGCTTATAAGATCAGAAATACCCATTGTCTCTGTTATCATGAAAGGCCAGTATGTATATTCAAGAAGTAACTGAGGTACATAAGAAGTGAAGTACTATTCTTTCTTTTAGCCCTGGGGGTGGGTCTGGAAGCAAATTTTCAGATGAAAAACAGATGGGGAAGAATTAAACAGCCTCCACCCCTATGCACAATCCAGACTGTAGCTGCACATATCTATTCATAGAAAGGAAGAAAACAGAAAAGGAGAGTGGTTATAGGCTGCCCGCTGAGTGTTTAGCACAGGGTGTAGCTTGGTTCTGACAGCTCCTCAGAACCTCAGATAAACCCCTTTCTTTTACAATTACCAGTAGTTCAGAAGTTTTGGTGTTGGCCCATCACTATAGAGAACAGCTAATATTATGGTTTCTGAATGCGATGAAGCTCTGAAGACTTTATTTCTTCTAAAAGGCTGTATTCTCTTATATGACCCTACCTGAGCATTGAGATCCTCAATAGAAGACCTCCTCATAGTCACAACATTCTCAGATGCATAAGAATAATGGCTGGCTGGCCTCTGAAACACCTTACCAAAGCAAGCTAGGATGACCCTCTCTCCATTATACTTCCATCAGGAGGAAAATTCAGGAAAGCTTTTGAGAATTATTTGCCAAAAAAAAAAAGGTGTATAACTGAGTGGTAGAATTCAAAGATATAGCTGTGTTAGTCCATAGAATCAGTATGTATTGTAGAGAGATCTTGTAGCACCTTTGAGAATAACTGAAAGAAAGAAGTTGGCAGCATAAGCTTTCCTAGACATCAGTCTGAGCTCATGCTGCCAACTTCTTTATTTCAGTTAGTCTCAAATATACTACAAGATTTCTCTATATACGTATATCACTAGTTGTCTGCTCATTTTCTTTAATTGTGTGCTTTTGCTATAAATTGTGCTTTTAACTGAGTTTTAATATCTGATTTTGTTTTATTTTTTAACTGTATTTTTTTAAAAACTGGAAGCTGCCTTGCATACCCCTTTTTCTTTTTTGAGAAAGGCAGGATGTAAATCAAATCAATAATAATTATACTTGGATCCTCAGTCCTCGTGTAACAGATATAAGATCAACTCTCATGCAAGCAAGATAATAATTTAAAGACTTGTGGGAGATAAACATTCTGGCTGGTGAAACAGAGTACATATATTCTTCAAAAAAATGTTTGAAGAAGCAGTAATGTTTCCGGAAGGTTGTTCTTGTGTCCCATGAAGTCTTTCCCAACAAGGGTTACCATATCCCAGTTTTTGCTGGGACATTCATGGTTTTTAACCTTTTGTGAATGTCTCACCCTAGGTTTGGAGCCAATCCCAGGTCCTGCCTCCTCCTCCTAGCTGCCTAGGGCCACAAAGAGGGAGGCTGCCACAGTGAGGCCTCTCCTTCTCTGGGAGCAGAGCTGTGCGTCCTCCTCCTCCAGTTGGCAGCATGACTAAAGTCTGCTTCCTCAGATGCGTTTAGTCTCAGAGGTGCTCCAAAATCTCTATGTCTTTGAATTCTACTTCCTCAGATGTATTTTATTATGTTTGTTCTTGTGTGCCTTCAAGTTGTTTCCAGAAAGGAGGAGCTACATTTCAATCTTCTGTCCAGGAAGGATGTCAAAATATCCTCCATTTTGAGCATGACTAAGAAGCATGGATTTATATTGTGGTTTTTTTAATTATTAATGTTTTTGGCTTTTAGTGGGCTGTGTCCTCCATTTTTGTTGAATGTCCTACATTCTGACCTAAATTCTGTCCTACATTTGTCCTAAATTCTGTCCTACATTTTTTCTACAATTTCCCCCCAGTTTGGTGGTAGAGAATTATGGCAACCCTATTCCCGACTCATACTGACACTAAGGCAAATCTATCATGGGGTTTTCTTGGTAAGATTTGTTTAAAGTGGGTTTGCCACTGCCTTCCTCTGAGGATGAGATTGGTCCACGATCATCCAATGGGTTTCCATGGCCAAGCGGGGATTCAAACTGTGCCTCCCAGAGTCTAGTCCAGCATTCAAACCACTACACCATCCTGGAAGTACTTGGGCAAACTTACTCATGTGTGCTACATTTGCCCTCTTTACAGAGATACTTAAGTGTGTATGTACTTCACTGATACAGAAAGTGAGTACCTACCTGTAAATTAGCGCAATTAAAATATTTAAAAGCACTCAACAAAATGGCATGAACACATGTGCAAAAGTTATTTAATTCACCCTCATCCATAGTGTCATAGTCATTATCAAATTGTTGCATGTGACACCCTCACAACTACATTCCACATAGTGTTCAGTGGCTCTGCCATCTGAAGAAAGAATCATTTTCTGAGTCACTCTGTGGCTTTGGGACTGAGACAATGCAATGTCTCTGAATCAGCAGCCCATTCTTGAGCTGTTGGGCTGGAAATAGAAGACTCCCATGCAACAACACTGCATTTGATAGGTACTAAATTGTAGAGAAAGAAAGGAAGGAAGAGTATATAATATTAAAAAAGAGTGCACAATGCACAATTTTATGGTAATCACTTTTTTTTAAATGTCCATACTATAAATCAGTTAATGTTTGTTTCAAAGTTGAGAAGAAAGACAGATATACCTCTCTCCACCTTATTTCTAAATAATCTTTGTAGAAACCGAAGGCGCTGTAGCCCAGTCATAAACACATGCTTTGTATGTAGAAATGTCCTGCTTCCAGGTCAGATGCTTCACATCTCCAATTAAAAGTAGCATTGAATAAAAATGCTCCCACTCAAGCATAATCACTTGCTTTGAAAAATATTTGGGGGGTATTATTTTGGTGATTGACAGAGAGATGGTGAGATGCACCCCCAAATTCAAGGCTGTTTACTCAGTGCAATGGAACAGGGTTTTTCTTTTGTCCCAAAGGCTGGTGCAGGAGAGCATGAAGTGGCAACAAACTGGGACCCACCATTTTCTACAGAAGCCCTTAGACCTTAGTGAGAATCCTGTGATTGCACAGATATTGTTGAACTGCAAATATCAACAGTCCTCACCTGGGAATTGCAGGTTAGAGGGCTACATGATTCCCACCTGCATCTTAGAACAATGCTATATCATGCTATAGTAATCTCGGGGTATTGGGGGATAGGAGAACACCAGCAATCTTTAAAACTGCCACTAAGAATGGAACCACTGCTGTTGCCATTATTTATTTATTTTAGGAAAGAATGGCCACACTCCTTGCAGAAAATTTCAAAAAACATTGCCAGAAATTATTCCCATCTCCCCACCACCATACAGAATTTCAAGTATTCCTTGTCCAGTGTTCACTTCTCTATGGATCACAAAATTACAGAATTATAGAGCTGCGGAAGACCACAAGGGCCATCCAGTCCAATCCCTGACATGCAGGAACTCACAATCAAAGCATCCCCAACAGATGGCCATCCAGCCTCTGTTTAAAGACCTCCAAAGGAGGAAACTCCACCATACTCTGAGGGAGTGTCTTCCACTGTCGAACAGCTCTTATTGTCAAGAAGTTCCTCCTAATGTTGAGGTGGAATCTCTTTTCCTGTAGCCTGCATCCATTGTTCCATGTCCTATTCTTTGGAGCAGCAGAAAACAAGCTTGCTCCATCCTCAATATGACATCCTTTCAAACAGTTAAATAGGGCTATCATATCACCTCTTAACCTTCTTTTCTCCAGGGTAAACATGCCCAGTTCCCTAAGTTGCTCCTCATAGGGCTTGGTTTCCAGACCTTTCACCATTTTGGTTGCCCTCCTCTGGACACGCTCCAGCTTCTCAACATCCTTTTTGAATTGTGGTGCCCAGAATTGGACACTATATTCCAAACCAAAATGGAATAAAGTGGTTCTATTACTTCCCTATACTATACTTCTATTGATCCAGCCTAAAATCACATTGGCTTTTTTAGCTGCCGCATCACACTGCTGACTCATGTTCAACTTGTGGTCTACTAGGACTCCTACGTCCCTTTCATATGTAGTCTTGTTAAGCCAAGTGTCCCCTATCCTATATCTGTGTATTTCATTTATTAAGTGTAGTACCTTACATTTCTTCCTGTTGAAATTCATTTTGTTAGTTTTGGCTTTCTAATCTATTAAGGTCATTTTGAATTTTGATCCTCTCCTCTGGGGTATTAGCTCCCAATTTGGTGTCAACTGCAAATTTGATAAGCTCTATTCTTTCATCCAAGTCATTCATAAAGATGTTGAATAGCACTGGGACCAGGATAGAACCCTGTGGCACCCCACTGGTCACTCAACCTATAGAAATCTCAACCTATAGAATATAGACACCTGTTTACAAACCTGGTTCATCTTGCTTAATTTTGTCAAAATTAGAAAGCAAGCATAAAAGTGATGGGGAGGAAGAGCTGGATGAATATTTCACAAGTTCTTTTAACATGTAAAAATGTGGTCAGTGGCTCCTGCAAAATCCAAGGAAGGCGCACTTCCTAGCCAGTCAAGAAATTCCTTGTTCTGACAAAACAAGATTTTTTTATCCTTCTGGATATAAGACCCAAAAAATAACTGCCTCTGAATCATGACTGTATAAATAAGCTTGTTGACAATTTTTCTTAAGTAAAAGCTAGTGGATCTAGTAGGCAAACGGATTCACAGATGCCTGGGCAAAACTATCCCATGCGCCAACAAGAGCTGGCAACCTGGTGCCCAGGAAACTCAGTTACCACATACATAAACAATTAAAGGCCTCACCTGAGAAGACGTTTCTCCTGTTACAGTTTCTGAGTTTTTGGTGGCACTGCTGCAGCACCAGAGTTCAGAGCCACTTATTCCAAAATATGATGTTCAGGTCTCAGTCAGCAGTTCAGTCAATAGGCTTCTTGCCAAACATGCACTATACAGCTGTAGCTGCTAGGCAACTCTGGAAAACTCAGCTAATGCCATTAAAGCAATGAACAAAAGCCCAGAGAAACCTCTTCCAAAGCCTCCACGTTACTAGAGATTTAAGGTTCACACAATCTGTGAGACCAAGAGGGATCTCAGTATTTGCCATATTACTCATTTACTAGGCATTTTACAATGCTTTCATGTTTGAATCACTGGAACAATGTTAACAGCATCAAATTATCCAGACACTGTTCCACATGCGGAATAAAATGCTGTGTGTGACTCTGTTTTGTTGTACACAATTTTTAAAGCATTTACATTGCCAGAATACTCTACAGGCCTTTGGGTATTCACTGTTTGTTGCAATTTAGCCAGAGTCTTTCTGCTAAGATGTATCCATAATAAACTACACAATTCCAAAGCAAATTGTAAGCCTGATCACATCAGGACAAATGTCTGAGGAAAGCTGCCAAATATCTTGAACCATAAGGAACCATCCTTTATTTCAGGTGTGAATCCTAAGCAGCATAAGATCTCTTCTTTCTGAAATTTCAGTTCACCACTTCAGATCAGCCACATCCAAATACTACAACAGTAGTTATGGTGAACACTAAATCCTGATAAAACATTTTTGCAAAATCTTCTCTGCTGCATCCAGACTTGTCCTCTTTCAATAGTATTTTCTATTATCAGCTTTTCTACTACCGCTTAGTATTGTCAAATTGGAAAACTTTCTTTTTTTAAAAAAAGCAAGTAGTGCAACCAGGAGTCCAGTTCACACACATAAAAATAGGTGACTAATTATTCTAGCCCCTGGCAGGCACAATGAAAGATCTCTTTTCTAGACAACAACACAGTTTTGTTCATAAAACCAAGCTGGTGAAAGAAAAATCACCTCCACATTTCATTAACTACATCACCCATGCAGAATATTGCTACAGACTGAGAACAAAGGCACATGGAAGGGGGAAATAAAAGGGGAAAAGTATATTTGTACTGTACTGCAGCTTCCTGCTGATAAGAGAATTCCTGGACTTGGGCCACCCAGTGTCACTTGGAAAGCTCCATATACAGTATGGAAGCTTAATCTCTGCATGTGCAATGACTGTATACAGTACATTTAAAAATTAATGACAGACATACAGTGAAACTCTGGCATCTGCATTCTGAAGTATGAGAAATGTTATTGTGCTTTAGGGAATGTTGCCGCTCTGGAATGGATAGTACAAGAGGGACTTGAAACATAATGTTGCCTTATGGGGTGCCCCTATTCAGTATTCCAAATAGACAGCCACGACCTCTTCTAGGCTATTCTGTTCTATTATCCTTTCTGCCCACTTTTCTGTCCCTCTCAATAGTCAGCATGTTTTGACCTCTGTGTATGGTCAGTACACACTGAGCTGTTTTGTAATTTCCCCTGCTTTAGAGATTTGTGCAAAACGTTTTTTATTCCTCTGTAAATATTTCTTGTTGTTGTATGCCTTCAAGTCATTGCCAGCTTATGGAGGCCTGAAGGTAACCCTATCCCATGGTTTTCTGGGGCTAAGAGTATATGACCTTGCCCAAGGTCACTCAGTGGGTTTCAAAGGCCAAGTGGGGAATCAAACCCTAGTTCCCAGAGTTGTAGCCCAACATTCAAACCACCACAGCTCTTTAATTTTTTAAAATTTTATTGGAGATCCCCAAATCTTGTGGCTCTCTTGGTGACACTCAAAATTTTCACAGCATAAGTTTCCACACTTACCACTGAACGTTAAAAATAGAGTGGAATACTATTTCAATATAAGTACATTCCTATGATTACAGACTGGAAAATATATATTCACAATTGTGAGCAGACTTGCTACGATGAAACTTTTCAAAGATGTAGTTTGGGCAACGGTGTGTCCATGGTGGAAAACATTCCAGGAAAACTGTAATCCTGGTCTTGAGAAACATACATTACTAAGTGTGATGTAGCCATGAGAATCTGCCCAGCATGACACACCTGAAATGATATAACTGCAAAAGGAAGGGACAACTTTAGATAATATGACTACACTCATTTCCTGCATTTATTGATTTATAAATGGTGAACAAATCAGAGAAATTACCTACAGTTCAGACATGATTCAGTCATCAAGTCATGCAATGGCTTAGTTTTAATTCAGTAAACCTAACTGAATCTTCAGAAGTGCATGTTTCCACTTCCTCCTCCTCTGTGCTTGCCCTGTCAACCAGGACTGCAAACTAGGGGTGGAAATAATATTTGCTGTTATTCATTTTCTGGCTGGATAATGGGTTTCCCCAAACTCAGGAAACCTGGCCAAAAACGATAACACAGTGGCAAGAATTTTGCACCATTTTTGCAAAAATTCTGCACACCCTACAGCAGGGGTAGGCAACCTAAGGCCTCGGGGGGGGGGCGGATATGGCCCCCCGAGGCCTTTGGACCAGCCCCAGGCCGGTCCTGCCACTGCTGCCCCCCACCCCCCGACGCCATTGCCATGATGATATTATTGTTGTTATTACTTGTTCTTGGGGTTTTTTGGCAAAATCTACACAGCGGTTTTTCCATGGCTTTTCTGGGGCTGAGAGAGTGTGCATGCATATTTTTTAAAACTTTTTACTTTTTTATTTATTTGTTTATTTTTGGTGCTTCGGCCGCCCAATTGTCTGAGGGATAGCAACCCAGCAAAGGTTGCCTACCCCTGCCCTACAGTATTGGTATTTTTGTACTAAACCAAATAAAAAAAAAATCCACTGTTTTTCAGACAGCCACCTGGAGGGTTTTGTTAAGATTGCTATTTTTGAGCAAACACAAAAACCAGCAACAGTATACACAAACACACAAACACATACAAACACCCCAAACTTGTGTGGGTGTCTGGAAAGTATATTTTGTGGAAAAACTGTGTTTTATTGCATTAAAAAATGATTTTTGTGCGAAAACAGTCTTTTTATAGTAAGAAGATATTATTTTTCTCTTTAGTGGGGAGAAAAGGCCCATAAAGTATTCATCCCCAATGTGAGACAAGTACGGTAGTCAAACATTTATATCCCTACTATAAACCAGAATCAAATCTCAGTGTATAATCCTGCATTGCAGGCCATGTGTAAAACAGTTTGCCACTTCAGACACAACAACCAAGTAAGGTTTGACACAAAGCAGACAAGGAGGGAATGACAGAATTGCCATGCACAAGGACAGAAGAAAGTGCATGAGCCCAAGGCATGTGATGCCAGCTCCTGGTGTAACATTACATCTGAAATTCTATCAAGAATGTATATCCAAAATTATAGCAAAAAAAAAAAAAGAGATCTGAATAGGGAATGAATAGTTCTGGGGGGTGGCACTATAGCTCTAGACTTTTTGTACAGTCTAGGCCAAAAATCCAATAACAAGTCTTTTATTTTGTGGTAGGCTCTGCCAATTGAATCACTGAATGACTCTACATTTATAATCACATCCCCTTGATCCTTGTAGTAGTCTGGAGTTTCTCTTTTGAAACCAAAGCAGGCTGAATGGTAACCACAGCCGCATGTTTTCTGACTAATTAATCACCTGCCACATTCGTTATTTTCTAACTCCCACTAAGAAGCGGGAAAACCACCACAACAAAATGTATATAATGTATACATATAAACATATAAATATACATTTATCTATAAACATATTATCGTGTCAGGGTGACTTTTATACACCTTTTATATATAGTGTGTTCTAGTTATTTTGTTTAGCTTTTGTATGTTTTATATAATTTTATACTGCTTTTAGCTCAATGATTTTAATTGCTTTTAAATTTTTTTACTGTGACGTTTTTAAAATTATTTTATCGGTGAGCTGCCTTGGGTCTCTTTCTGGGAGAAAGGTGGCATAGAAATGAAATTAATTAATAAAAATGCATCTGCACAGCTGTTTTGAAAGATTTTTATGGATTGAAGAGAAATCCCTAAAACATTTTCTCCAGTCACTTTAGCATGACAACGGGGAAGGCCATACCTGATGGAGATCCCCATTCTGTGTTCTAATTAACAGTAAAAGAGTCCCCTTAGGTAGTGTTTCCAGCTTGGATCCAGGATAGGGCTCCTGTAATTTTAAAAAGATCACAAATAGGGCAAGGTACCATAAATCTCTGCCAAGTGGGACAAAGGTCCCTGTCCTACCTCACTTTCCAAATCCCAACTTTCAGTTGCAGACATCCCCTCCCATCACTGAATTTAAAACAGCATTGAAGACTCTTCTCTTCCAGCAGTCCTATCCAGATGATTTGTAAAAACTGTAAATTTTAAACAATGAATTTTAAACATAGATTGTTTTAATAGATATGTGTCTTCTTTGTTCTTTTAAACTGATATATGTTTTAGTTGAAGTTATGTTTTAACTTACACGTATTTGTTAGTTTGCTGTTGTTTCCTGCCTAAATCCATGGGAAGAGGCAGGTAAGGAAATTACTACTACTATTGGAGGGGGGGCGCTGGAGGAACCTGTATCAAGGAGTGAGCTGGATTCTGCTCCATGCCTCCTCCCATCTCCAGAGTGTGAAGAAATAGCCATGGCAGGAGGGATCAGATGCAGCTGAAATTTGTGATTTGGAAGATGAGGGAGGACAGGTACCTTCATCCCACTTGAGGGAGATTTACAGTACCAAGATCTGTTAGGGATTAAAGTGACAGGAGCCTCATTACTGATCTATCTGACAATCCTACCTTTGGAATCAGGACCTGACAGCCTTTTCTAACTTGTACTGCATCCACACTGCAGAAATAATCTGGTTTGACACCACTTTAACTGCCATGGCCTAATGGTATCTGGTGCTACAACAAACTACAGTTCCCAGAATCCCATAGCATTGTGCCATGGCAGTTAAAATGGTGTCAAACCAGATTATTTCTGCAGTGTGGATGCAGCATAAGACACAGGCTCTGGATTCAATTACACAAAAGTGCTCACTCTTGGATAGCTACTCTTGAATAGATATGGCATAAATTCTAACTCAGCTTCAAACTCTGCTTAAGGTTTACATCTAGGAAATAAAGACTCCCCCCCCCCCCAAAAAAAAGACAAACTACTCGCTTTATTTATTAGATCTTCTGCTCTGATGCAGAGTCAGCTGCATATCGAGTATCTGTAAACAGAAAGAAAAGCAAGAGGCCCAAGAAAAAGCAGGCAGCAACCTGTCTATGCAGCCTCACTCAACCCCCAGGACCGAGACAGAAAGCAGCCATGCATGAAGTCAAACAAATATGGCAGAGGAAATTAACAGCCCCGTCGGGGAGAGGAGACACACCTGGCATCTGCTCGGGGTTTTTTTTTTTCTGCCATGAACTTTTAAGATGAAAGTCATGGGGACACAAAGCTAAAGGCATCAGAAAGGAACACTCTGAAAGTCACTACAAACAAGTTAAGGAAAGAGGTAGTAGCTTGCTAAATTCTGTGGATTACCCAACAAATGATATTCCCCTCAGTCGTGGGTGGGAAACGGCAGTGGGTCTGAGGGGCATTTTTCTGGACCAGGAATCTTCCAGGGGATGTACAGAGTGCCAAAATAAGGGAAAGGGAACAATGCTGGAAGATGGGATGATTCCACAATTGGTTTTGCAAAAAAAAAAAAAAAACCTAAAGAAGTGCTTTGTTTTGGCTTTTAATGTTGTTTCGGGGAGGAGGTCACAACCTATGTAAAAGATGAATTAACATTCCTGAATGCTTCCAGGAAGACCAATTTGTCCATTTTTATGGCCAGAAAAAGGGCAGTCCAGGGAGTTTAGAAGGGTTCAAGGGCCACAAGATCGACCTTGTGGGCTGCATGCAATTGTCCACTCCTGCTTTATATTTTAATTATTTATTTCATTTCATTTTTATGCTGCCTTTCTCCAGAATGGCTTACATGATAAAAACATTTTTTTAATTATAGTAAGAATTTAAAAACAGTTAAAATCATCTAATTAAAACAGTGTAAAAATTAGCATTAAAAAATTCAAAACACACTATGTATACATGGTTACTATGTATGTTTTTTATGTTACTATGTATGTTTTGTATATAATACATATATAATATGTATGTACGTACTACGTATGTATGTATATAATACATATATATTATACATATTATACATTTGTGTATATATGTATGCAATGTATGTATAAAAGCATACACAGTAACCATTCAAATTTTAATAGTTCTTACAGGTACCCACATTTTTGCTATCTTTGGACTTGTCACAGTGCAAGAGTTCATAATAAGTCCCCTGAAACTTGTCTTACTTTTCTGCCTCTAACCGTAGCCTGAAAAGATGAAGTTAAACTTGTGATGCCAACCCCTTCCTTACCACTGTATCAAAGTCAGGAGCAGGGGAAAGTCACCATCTAAATTTCTACTCGCTGGGCTACCATTAACTAGCACTGGAGTCAGGTCACCAAAGAGAAGTCAGCAACCTTACTAAACAGAGACAAATACCACTCTGTAGTACCCTAAATGGACCAGATCCTGTCCGATTTTGGAAACTAAGCAGGATCAACAAATGGTTAGTACTTGGACGAGAAACTGCCAACAAATAAAAGGTGTCAAAGGCCAATATTTCAGAGGATGGAACTGACAAAACCACCTCTGAATATTCCTTGCCCAGGAAACCCTATGAAATTAAGGAGGTCATGGAAATCCATGGGGTGACCTTAGGCCAGTCACACACTCTCAGCCTCTGAGGATGGCATTAGTAAACCCCCCTCTAAAGAAACATGCCAAGAAAACCCCAGGATAGGTTTGCCATAAATCTAAAATGATTTGAAGGCATTCGATAACAACAACAATGTGCCTTCAAGGTGCCTGGTCCCTACATTGGGAGAAAGATGGGAAAGATGGGATATAATAATAATGGTGTCCCTAGGGTGAAGCTATCAGGGGGTTTTCTTGGCCAGGTTTCTTCAGAGGGGGTTGCCATTACCATTCCCTGAGGCTGAGAGAGTGTGACTCATCCAAGGTCACCCACTGGGTTTCCGTGGCTGAGTGGGCATTCGAACCCTACTCTCCAGAGTTGTAGTCCAACACTCAAACCACTACACAATGCTGAAGGCACACAGATACACACACACACAATGTCAGAGGGGGTCTGGCAACCAAGACAGGTGAGATTCCCAAAACGTGTCCCAAAACATTTTGTTGTTGTTAACTGCCCTCAAGTCGATCTCGACTCATAGCGACCCTTTTGATGAGACATCTCCAAGACCCTCTGTCCTCCACTGCTCTGCTTAAAACCTGCAACCCCTTAATACCCGTGATCTCCTTAACACAGAAGAAGGAGCAGTGAAAATAGGAGGAAGGAATATCAACAATCTGAGATATGCAGATGACACCATCATACTAGCAGAAAACCTCACAGGCCTGGAACACCTACTAAGGAAGATCAAAGAAGAAAGTGCAAAGGCAGGCTTAATGCTGAACATAAAGAAAACAAAAATAATGACTACTGAGGACCTTCACAAGTTCAACTTGGCAATGAAGAAACAGAAATAGTAAAAGGATTCCCATAGCTGGGAACAAACATTGATAGAAATGGGGACCGCAGTCAGGAAATCAGAAGAATGGGGAGGGTGGCTATGAAAGAACTAGAAAAAATCCTAAAATGCAAAGATATACAACTCAGCACAAAAGTTAGACTCATACAAGCCGCTGTATTCCCTATTACCATGTGTCCTAAGATCCTAAAATGCAAAGTCCCGAAACATCCCAGCAACTAAGGGGGGGGGGGGGGTTGCAGACTGCCAGAAATAGTGCAAATTGAGTCCACTTTTAGGGTTAGGGTTAGGGAATCATGGGAACTGTATTTTATTGTAGTACCAGAGCTCTCTGACAGAGAAGGCTCAATGTCTCAGGGAAAAAAAACAATTCCCATGATTCCCTAGCACTAACCCTAACCCTTAAAGTGGACTCAATTTGCACTATTTCTGGGAGTCTGCAACCCCCCTAAATAGGCCGCCTGGAGAGAGAAAGGCTGGGTGTCTTGAGGGGGGGGGAGGCGTGGTGGGGTCCGGGATTTCGCCTCCTCCATTCCGGACGGCCCAAGAACCAACCCTTCCAAACAAATGGGCTCTTCATGAACTCTAATGAGGCGCCAAGTCCTGTCATCCCTGGCTGAAACTCCCCTCTAAGTTGGGACCGCTCTCCCTTTCCCAAAACCCGGCGAAAAGCCCCAAAGGTTTTGCTGGGCTGCCAAAAACCCCAACCCAGGCACCGGCCGCCGGGACTTTGGCCAAACTCCTTCGGAGCCAGACGGCCGCCCAGCAAAAGTTACATAAGAGCTCCCCCCTTAATCTCCCGTCGCTGAGAAGGCGGAGAAAGAAGGAGACCCCCCTTATTATCCCAGGGGGAGCAGGCACGTCCTCTTTTTGCAGGACGCCTCCTCCATTTCAGCCTCCTGTCCAGGAGGAACTCCCAAAGGTCCTCCATTTGGATTAGGGCTAACTAAGCAGCATCAGTTTACATTTGTATTAATGTTTTTAGGTCAAGGTAACCAGAGGTGGTCCTTTTCCAGGACATGTCCTACACCCGACCTTCTTCTGTCCAGGAGGAATTCCAAAGGGTCCTCCATTTTGAGCAGGGCTAAGAAGCACGGATTTACGTTTATGGGCCTTTGCAGACTGCCAGAAATAGTGCAAATTGAGTCCACTTTAAGGGATAGGGTTAGTGCTAGGGAATCATGGGAATTGGGGTTTTTTTTCTGAGACATTGAGCCTTCTCTGTCAGAGAACTCTGGTGCCACAATAAAATACACTTCCCATGATTCCCTAACCCTAACCCTAACCCTTTGCACTATTTCTGGCAATCTGCAAAGGCCCTATATGAATGAGGTTGGGTTTTTTTAGCTCAAGGTAACCAGAAGTACTCCTTTTCCAAGTCATGTCCTCCATTTCAGTCTTCTATCCAGGAGGAAAGCACCGCAAAATGGAGGACCTTCAAGAAAAATAGAGGAAGTGGCCAAAGAAAAACTAAAACACTCCTGCAAAGACAATACATTCATGCTTCTTGGCCCTGCTCAAAATGGAGGACCTTTTGGGATTCCTCCTGGACAGGAGGTCCTGGAAAAAGAGGACCTCTGGTCACCCTGATCGACAAACACTCATATAAATGTACATTCATGCTTCTTAGCCCTGCTCAGAATGGAGGACCTTCAGCAATTCCTCCTGGACAGAAAGTTGGATGTAGGACATGTCTTGGGAAAGGAGGACCTCTGGTCACCTTGAGTTAAAAAAAACAACACACCAACATAACTGTAAATTCATGCTGCTTAGTACTGCTCAAAATGGAAGGCATTTTGAAATTCCTCCTGGACCCGAAGGCTGAACTGAAGGACAGGTCCTGGAAAAGGAGGTCCAGAGTGACCAGAGGTCCTCACCGCAAAGGAGGACCACACAAGGGAGGGCCTTATAGAAAAACCACAAAACGGAGGACCTTCCGGAAAATATGGAGGGCACCTCCCAAACAAAAGCTGCAAACCTTTTCCTAGAAATATAAATATTCCTAGAAATATGAGGAGGACGAAGTGTCTGGTGACCCTGCCTCAAAGGTGGAACCCCAAAAGGACCCCTTCCTTCTCCTCCTTCTCCTCGGCCTCTCAGCCCTGCCCTTCCCTCCTCTTTCCTTCTTTCTTCTTCCAAGGGTCTCT
Source organism: Phrynosoma blainvillii (assembly GCA_026167975.1). Lineage (NCBI taxonomy): Eukaryota > Metazoa > Chordata > Lepidosauria > Squamata > Phrynosomatidae > Phrynosoma > Phrynosoma blainvillii. The sequence goes on from JANUYF010000004.1 coordinate 246,252,518, forward strand.
CAAATCCACCTTGGCCAGAAGGTGAGGGTCACCCAAAGCTCTCCAAGGCGGGGAGGGCCTGGCTGCTGGACATGGCGGGCAGGTGAGACTCCTCCTCCTCCTATTCCTCCTATTCCTCCTATTCCTCCTCACCTGCCCGCCATGTCCGGCAGCCAGGCTTTCTTTCTTCGGGGGTCCCCAGACCCCAAAGGGTAACCACCCTCAAAAACTTTGCGCCTCCAACTCTCAAGGCGAGGCGCAAGGCGCAAGGCTTCCCTTCAACCTTCAACCTTCAACCTCCTCCTTCCACTTGGACTTTGGGGGACCCTTGTTGGGTGTCCCTGCTTCTTCCAGTCTTGCTTCTCACTCACCTTTCCTCCTCCTCCTCCTCCTCTTCTTCCTCTTCTTCTAAGTCCTCCCTTTGAAGGTCAGCGGGTGATGAAGGCTTGAAGCGCCTCAAAGGCGGGCAGAGAGTTTCTCCACCGCCAACTTGGGGCAACTTCTTTCTGTTCTTCTCCTCCCTCCTTCCCTCCCTGGTCTCTCCTTCTCTTCTCTTGTCTTTCTCTTCTCTCCTCCTTTTATTCTCTTCTCTTCTCTTCTTCTTTTCTCTTCTCTCTGGGCTCCAGGTAGTCCAGCAGTTCCTCACCTTCTTCCCTTCTTTCCCAGTGCGCTCTCTTCTCTCTCTCTATCTCTCATCCCAAGACCCCCAGAGACCTCTTGCCCTCCCCCTCCATGGACTGTCTGTCACCTTCCCTCTCTCCAGCTTCCTAGGTGGACCCGAGAGAGGGCAGCACTCCTCCAGGGCTTAGCCCCGCCCAGCCCTTGGCCGAGGCTGATGGGAAATGTAGTCCCCAGAAACCGCCTCTTCTGGCTGCAGGGACGAAACAGGTTGCGCCCAAGCAGTTCTTCGGCCTCGTTTGTTTCGGGAACCGGCCGCCCAAAAGGCAGGAGACAGCGTGGCCAGAAGCCGTCCTCCTTTCCCAGGACACGTCCTACATTTCAGCCTTCTGTCCAGGGGTCCTCCTTTTCCACAACACACCTTACATTTCAGTCTTTTGTCCAGGGGGGTGACCAGGCGCCCTGCTTTTCCTGGACACGTCCTACATTTAGGTCTTTTGTCCAGGAGGGTGACCTGAGGTCCTCCTTTATCCAGAACTTGTCCTGCATTTTAGTCTTTTGTCCAAGAGGGTGACCACAACTCCTTTTCCAAGACACATCCTACATTTCAGTCTTTTGTCCAGGAGGGTGACCAGAGGTCCTCCTTTTCCAGAACACATCCTACTTTTCAGTCTTTTGTCCAGGAGGGTGACCAGGTGTCCTCCTTTTCCAAGACATGTCCTACATTCCAACCTTCTGTCCATTATTATTATTAGGGTGACCAGGGGACCTCTTTTTCCAGGACACGTCCTACATTTCAACCTTCTGTCCAGGAGAGTGACCAGAGGTCTCCAGAGTCATAGTCCAACATTCAAACCACTATGTCATGCTGAGAGTATAAATTATGTCTTCAAAGTACAGGCACTCGTCATTTTTCCCACCTCCTTTTCCACGACATGTCCTACATTTCAGCCTTCTGTCCAAGAGGACTTCCAGAATGTCCTACGTTTTGAGCAGGACTAAGAAGCATGAATTTACATTTATATGAATGACTTTAGCTCAGGGTGACCAGATGTCCTCCTTTTCCAGGACCTGTCCAACATTTCAGTCTTCTGTCCAGGAGGAATTCCAAAAGGTTCTACGTTTTGAACAGGACTAAGAAGCATGAATTTACATTTATAGGAGTGTTTTGAGCTTAATTTGGCCGTGTCCTATGTTTTTCTTGTGAACGCCCTACATTTTGTGGTGCTTGGCCTCCCTTGGGGTGAGGACACCTGGTCACCCTGCCAGGAGCAAAATGCAGAAGTGGAACTTGGGAGTCTTGAAACTTGGTCCTTTTGCTTTCATTCCCTAGCTGTTGTTAAAGTCATTTCCAACTTACAGTGACCTAAAAGTGAACCTATCATGGGGTTTTCTTGGCAAGATTTCTTCAGAATGGGTTTGACATTGCCTTCTCCAGAGGCTGAGAGCATATGACTTGCCCAAGGTCCCCCAGTGGGTTTCATGGCCGTGGTGAGACTCGAACCCTGGTCTCCAGAGTCATAGTCCAACACTCAAACATATGGCTCTCTCTCTCTCTCTCGTGTGTGTGTGTGTGTGTGTGTGTGTGTGTCACACACACACTTGCCAAAAAAATCTCATGCCATAAGTTGGAAACGAAGGAACACAACAACATATATATATCAGTGGTTTGTTGCGTGCCTTCAAGTCATTTCCGACTTATGGGGACTCTAATGTGAAGCTAGCATAAGGTTTTCTTGGCAAGATTTGTTTAGAGGAGGTTTGCCATTGCCTTCTCCTGGGGCTGAGAGAGTGTGATTTGCCCAAAGTCACCCAGTGGGTTTTAGGGCCAAGCTGGGAATCAAACCCTGGTCTCTAGAGTCATAGTCCAACATTCAAACCACTACGCCATGCTGAGTGTAAAAATTATGTCCTCAAGGTAGAGGCACTGGTCATTTTTCCCACTATAAGGGAGACCCTTAAATAAACACTGTTTTTATTTTGTTGTTAACTGCCTTCAGTGGATTTCAACCCCTGGTGAGCGAATGAATGGGAGACCTCCAAGTCATCCTGTCCTCAACCACCCTGCTCAGCTCCTGTAGACTCATGGCTGCGGTTTCTTTGGCTTGAGTCAATCCACCTGAAATGTGGTCTTCTTTTTTCCTACTACCCTCCACTTTGCCAAACAATGGCATCACTAAGGTTGGCATCACCCAGTGCGGTAACTCATGCTGTCACACAGCCCCATTGATCCCCTCTCATCTTATACGATACAGAATCCTTAGTAATGCTTTTGGTAGTAATGTTACTCATAAATCGTAATTCCTATATACCACTGAATGTAATGGCAATAGTTGTGACATAAAACAACTAGCAAAATTAAAATTATACCTTTAATTTACAATATCATATGCACAGCCTGAATGTATTTACATGTACATTATTTCATGTGGTTAAAGTGAAGATTTGGTGAGAGGTGATGTTTTTAAAGACATTTTTAAAATATATTTTTAAAATTTATATTTATATATATGGCTAGGCTGAATATAAAGATATGGAATACTGCCTGCAACCCCCTGAGAATTTACAAAGGCATACCTAGAATCCATACGGATAGAATGTCCACTAATTTGTCAGTGCATTCTTACACAGGTCTATTCTGAATTAGGTCCCATTAAGTCCAGTTGGACTTATTCCATAGGATGGCAGCCAAAGTGGATTTTCAAAAAGAATTAAACACTTCCATAGGGAAGATACAGAAAGCAAGTAAAATGGAATGGCCATCATGATTTGGCTATAGCCTGCCCATCATCCACCCACAAAGGCAATAAGATTATCTACTAAGACCATGGTCACACAATTGTGTTAGTGTACTATGAATGCCAAGCTATAACTAATGGATCAATGCATTTGAGTTAATGTGGTGCTGGAGAAGAGTGCTAAGAGTTCCATGGACAGCCAAAAGGACAAACAAATGGGTCCTAGAGCAGATCAAGCCAGAGATATCCTTAGAAGCCAAGATGACAAAACTTAGATTGTTGTAGTTTGGACACTTCATGAGAAGGCATGAATCATTGGAAAAGACAATAATGTTAGAAAAGGTGAAGTAGAAAGAGAGGAAAGTCACATGCTAGATGGATGGACTTTATTAAAGAGACCACAAATATGAGTTTGCAGGAGCTGGGCAGAGCAGTAGAGGACAGGGGGGCCTGGAGATGTCTCATTTATAGAGTTGCCATGGGTCGAGATTGAGAAGGCAGTTAACAACAACAACAACAACAACAACAAAATAACTAATGGATATACAACAGTTGTAAAGGAAGACAGGCTCTGAAGAAATGGGTTAATCAAAGCTGGCAGATTTTGCCAGCCTTTGCACTCAGTGACCCCAAGAAAAAATACAACAGGTAGCTGAATGCACCAACAGGATTCTAGTGTATGGATGTTATGAATAAGGAATCACACTAGTAACATGCCAGGCTAGTTAGTCGTTGATTGCAAAGAAGTGGTGCCTCTAATCAAAGTGGGATGGGTTCTCACTTAGTCATGCTTAGAAACGACATAACAAAACTGACAGATGTTAAGTCCTTTGTACTTTAATGGTTCTGTTGTAAGTATGATTAGGATACGGCTGAATGATACATAGGGTATGAAAATGAGATGGAAGAAGCAATTATTAGGATTGCACAATATGGTCCCACATTAATTGGTTAAAAATCTTTGAACTGGTTTAGAATTGTGCCACATATTCATAGGGCAGCAATTTTTTTTTATGTTTTCAACAGAAGAATGTATTTTTAAAAGTGTAGGCCATCACAGAAGAGGCATCCTAATACAAGCAAAGACAACCCTCTTCTGAATAGGGCCTGCAATAATGTATGCATAAAGACAAGGGAAGCATAAGGGGATTTTTTTATCCCATTCCAAATTGTTGTTTTGACTCATATGCAAACCTATGAAGATATCATCAACTCAGCATGCACTAATTGACCAATTAAGATGTCTTTAATCAGGTGTCAGCCCTAATTAATGACATGCTTGTATACTGTAGTCCACTCACAATGTGTCAGTAAAATAACAGAATAATCAAACTTATAATGTGCCTGTGAGCAAGGATGCCATTTGAACCTTACTGCACTCTATCAACATTCACATTATGTGAATATTTTAAAAATACACAGCTCAATGCTGTGGCAAATTCCAAGTGAATTATAGAGCATCTCTATTCCTTATGGGTAAGCAGTTTAATGCACTAATTCATTTATTTTAATGGTTGTACTCTTATTAATGGTTGTACACCTATCTGTATTACAATATGATTTTGGACACTATTCATAAATATATCCATCAATTAAACAAAATGCTGTTGAGCAGGTTTGGTAATTCTTGGATCTCTAATAAAGTTTCTAGAGTAAAACAGCCTTCAGTACCAATTACTGAGATAAAAGGAGAATTTTTGCTGTAGCTAATATGCTTTCCATGGGCCTTGTTTAAATGATGAAACATTGAAATAATGAGTGAGAATGTACTAGAAAGCTACCAGGGAGCAGCAGTAGTGGAGGGTGACACAGGTGGAGGATCTCTCAGAGACAACAGCAGTGGCACCATAGATAACACTTGTGAGTACTGCACTGAAGGGGGCACAGTAAATCCCTTTTGAATGTCTTTTACCTTGAATGAGACAATCCAAAATAAAACAAGAGATAGTGCCAGAAGATGACACTCCTAGGTTGGAAGGCACTGAACAAACTACTGGGGTACAGCAGAGGACAGCTACAGTAGCACTGTGGCTAATGAAGCAAGTCGACTCAAGCCAAAAGGTTGTTCACTTGTTGATGTGCCCAAAGGTAAAGGAAAACTTGAAGCTGCACAACACATATTCTAGGAACATGGAATGTGAGAAGCATGAATCAAGAGAAAATAGACATGAGGGTTGTCCGCACAGGCCAAAAACCCCATGTTCCCCTTGGTCTCACTTCAACCTGATTAGATAACATAGGCCAAAATGCTAGGGCCAAGATCAGGTCAGATCCTGGCAGACTGGACACAAATCTGATGGATCTGGCCCAATCCTGGAGTAAACAGCCTTTACCCTGGATCAATTTGACCCCTGGTTTGCCACAGAGTTTCCTGAACACTCCATGGCAAACACTGGCTGTTTAAATGCCCCCAACCCTGCACCCTTACCCTGAGAAGCCCCCATCACCATGTCTGGTGCAGAAATGGATTATCTGATCACTTGGGTGCAGCCAGGTGCCCTGTTTCATATCAGACATGGCAGCAGGGAACTTCTCCACAGGAGCAACAGACTAGCAAGGTAAGGAGTGTGCACTGGTACCAGGTACCAGGGCAGCATGGGGACAGGCATGTAAACACCTGCCCATCCCTGTACTGACCTGGGGACCAATTCAGGTAAGCTATTCTGGCCCATCTGCTCAGCTACATAGTAAAACAAGAAATAGAATGCATAAAATAAACATTGTAATACTTGGTTTGAGCAAGCTAAAGTGGACAGGAATTAGACATTTTGAGTCAGATAATCACAGTGTTTTACTCAGGAAACAAAAATTCAAGAAAAAATGGGGTGGCATTAATAGTGAGGAGAGATGTAGCAAATGCAGTCAAAGGATATAATGCAAAGTCTAACCAAATCATATCAAGATTTCAGGGGGAAAGCCATCAATATAACCATAATCCGAGTTTATGCTCCAGCCAAATTGGCAGAAAAAGTAGAAACTGAAATATTCTAGGCTGGTGTCTAGAAGTAAATAGATCACGAACCTAAATGCGATTGCTTGTTAAACATAGGTGATTGAAATGCAAAAGTAGGAAACAGAGCAGAATCACAGATTCTAGGAAAATTTTGCCTAAAAAGAAATGAAGCAGGAGAGCAACTGAGTGAATGTTGTGAGGCCAATAGTTTGTTCAACCCAAACACATTCTTCAAGCAACCAAAGAGGCAACTATATATATAAAAGTCACCTGATGGCTAATATGGAAATCAAACAGACTACATAATGGGAAGCAAAGAGGGAGAAGCTCCATTCTCTCTGCAGTAACAAGACCAGGAGAGATGGTGGCACAGAGCATGAACTACTAATATAAAAAATTACAGCAAAGCTAAAGAACATTATTAAACTACCCATTATACCAAAATATAGCCTGAAGAACATCCCCATAGAATTTAAACAAAATGTTTAAAAAAAAAGGATTTAGACTATTAAGCCTAATTAACTAGGAGTCAGAGCTCTGGACTGAAGCCAGGGCCAAAACTCTGGGACAGGGAGGAATGGAAAAAGTCTGTCTGCAGCCAAAAAGAAAGAAAAGCCTCAATGGATAACAGACGAAGCTTTCTATCAGTTGAGGACATACAAGAAGAAAAAGGAAAAGATGACAGAAATGGAGACAGAACCTTGAATGCAAGAGATAAAAGAATGACAGATTAATTCAAGGAAAAACCATAGGAAGATGAACCTCCAATTTTAGAAAGTGAAGTGGAAGTTGCACTCAGAGCACTTGGGAGAAATAAATTATTTGGAACAGACAGCAAACCAATAGAACTGATCCAAGTTACAGAGGCAGAATCTACTCTAGTTCTAACTAAAATTTATTTTAAAATATGGAAAGCAAAACAACCCACAGATTGGAAGCATCCAATATACACTCCAGTCCCCAAGAAACCACAGCATCGGACAATGACGTACAACAAAAGATTTCAAAAGAAAACCAGGCTGTGCTTTATAGACTATAGCAATACATTTCATTGTACAGATCATGGAAAACTATGGATCACTCTTAAAGATGTGGGTTTGACAAAACATTTGATTGTCATGATGTGTAACCTGTACTCAGAATGAAAGGTTACCATTAGGACAGAATTCAGTGAAATGGAATGGTTTCCATTTGACAAGGGGGTAAGGTAAGGCTGCATTTTTATCACCCTTACCATTTTTATCTGTTTAACATGTACACTGAACATATAATGCATAAAGCAGGATTAGACTTGGAAGAAGGAACATCAACAATTTAAATTATGCAGATGCCACCATACAACTACAGAGGATAGCAAAGTCTTGGAATAAGAAAGTCAAGGAAGAAAGTACAAAGGTAGGGTTACAATTAAACATTAAGAAAACTAAAATAATGACCACAGATGATATACTGGTCCATAATTTTAAAGTAAACAATAAAGACATTGAAATAATTCAAGATTTTCCATACATTGGCTCATTCATTAATCAAAATGAAGGATGCAGGCAAAAAATCAGAAAAGGCCTAGTATTTGGAAAGGCAGCTGTGAAGGAACTAGACAAGATACTGAAGTATCAAGATATCTCAGTGAATACTAAAGTTAAGATTGTCCATGTTACTGTATTTCCAGTTTCTATGTATGGTTGTGAAAGCTGGATAGTGAAGAAAGCTGATAGTAAGAAAACCGGCCATTTGTTTGTGGTGCTGCAGAAGAGCTCTATGGATACTGTGGACTGCTAAAAAGACAAATACATGGATCCTAGAGTGAATCAAACCTGAACTGTCCCTAAAAGTACAAAGGTAGGGTTACAATTAAGCACTAAGATGACTAAACTGAAACTGTCATACTTTGGACATATAATGAGAAGACATGAGTCACTAGAAAAGACACTAATGCTTGGTAAGGTAGAAGTCATTGGGGAAAGAGGAAGATCACATTCCAGTCAATCAAAGAAGCCATAGGCCTGAATCTGTAAGACCTGAGCAGGGCTGTTGATGACAGGGTGACTTGGAAGTCTCTCATTACAGGGTAGCCATAAGGAGAAGTCTGAGGAAGTAGACTAAAGTGTATGAAAACTCATGCTGCCAACTTCTTTTTTTCAGGTAGTCTCAAAGATGCTACAAGATCTCTCTACATATTGATTCTACAGACTAACATGGCTATATCTTTGAAAGGTAGCCATAAGTCAAAGTTGACTTACAAAGCTATGTCTTTGAATTCTAGCTCCCTTTTGTTTTACTGTAGCAGACTGATGGACTTGTAAAAATACTTATCTTCTAAAGAGGGAAAGTGTGTGTGTGTGTGTGTGTGTGTGTGCGTGCAAAATGCAGAAACCGATAGATTGAATCAGGACTATAGCATTTAGAGCTCTTCAGATGTTGTTGGATTCCAAACAACATGCCAAAATGCTGATTTCCAATAATCAGGCATGGCTTGTGGGTAGATCAGGCCTATCATTAAACAGAATCTGCTCTACATTCAGCGTATTTACAAAGTCCTAGCTAGGCAAGGAGAACATTCCCCGCTAGGTGGCAATACTGCAATACCTATCCTCCTGTAATTTCCTCTTTGGACTGAGGCTACAGGTTGCTACTCCATCCACCAAAGAAAATGCAGAAACATAAAGTGGCTTCTGTGCATGAATGGTTTGTTGAATAACAGTATCCAAAAAAAAAAACCCACCTGCAGTTAATATATAGTTAATATAAAGACTACCAAGTGTCTCTGTTTTCCGATGGTCAAGGAATTTGTGTGTTTAATCCAAGAATAGAGACTAATACCCTAATGGCACCAGATCATGTCTGATCTTGGAAGCTAAGCAGGGTCAACTCTGCTTAGTACTTGGATGGGAGACTGCCAGTGAATACCAGGTGCTGTGGGTTATATTTCAAAGGAAGGAACTGACAAAAACACCTCTGACTATTCCTTGCTTAGGGAAACCCTATGAAATTCATGAAGTCACTAAAGTCAACAGATGACTTGAAGGCATATAGTGTGTGTGTTCTGAGTAACAACCGTATTTTGTATTTCAAAAATGGGGCATCAAACATGTTCTTTCTTGCTCCCAGCTAGGGGTTGTTCTAAATAGGAGGGCAGGACAAGAAACTCTCCAAACAAGGAGCTCTAAAAAAAAATGTCTGGTACAGCCACTGCTACCAGCAGTCCAATAGGCAGTTGTGGTGCAATTTGAACCTGTCATGTTAACCATTAGAGCTTGATTTGAATATGTGTAGACCTCCCCCTCTCCCATGTATTTTTAAGACACTGACCATGTAGATAGCATGAATCATACAGTGGAAGGGACCTCAAGGGCCAGCTAATCCAAGCTCCTGCTGTGCAACAATCCACAGCTATACCATTCCCAAGAGATAGGTATCAAACAGCTGTTCAAAAACCTCCAAGGGGAAATCCACCTCTTTGAGAACCCTCCACTCTACTATTAGAATTCCACTATCATCTTATTATCATGAAGTTCTTCATAATGTTTAAGCAGAACCTCTTTTCTTGTAGTTTGAATTTCTTGGTTCATGTCCTAGGTCTAATCTGCACTGGAGAAATAATGCCATTTAACACCGCTTTCACTGTCATGGCTCCATCTTATGGAATCCTGGGATTTGTAGTTTGTTGTGGGACCAGGGCTTGCTGACAGAGAAGGCTAACTATCTCACAAACCTACAAATCACAGAATTACATAGCATTGAGGCCATGGCAGTTAAAGTGGCGTTAAACTGCATTAATTCTGCTATGCAGATTTGACCCTAGTCTTGGGAGGAGCAAAAACCAAGCTGGCTTCATCTTCATGACATTTCTTCAGATGTTTAAAGTTGTCCAGGTTGTCTGCACTGCACCCATATTGCTCTGGAAGGACCAATTGCAGTTCACTTGCACTGAGGATATACTGTGGTCAGTGGAGGGAACATGGATGGATGACTCTTCCTTTGGTAGAATGGACCAGACAAGCTTCTAATTAATTCCAAATGCATAGTTCTGTTAGACACATGCATTAAACTACATCCATGCACACACATTGCTACAATGTCAATGGCAACACAAGAAGATAAGAGGAAATGATTCATGCAATTTGCTATCCATGGTTTGAACTGCAGCTCCCACAATCTCTCACTATTGGCTATGCTGTTAGGGCTGATGGGAGTTACAGGCAAAAAAAAAATGATTTGGAAGGTCACAGTTACCTACTCCTGATATATGCAGATGAGGGATTCCATATACCGGGGTAGGCAACCTTTCCCCTTTAAGGGCCGAGGGACTTCAGCTCCCAGAAGCCTCAGCCATGTTGGCCAATAGTCCCATGTTGGCCAATAGCTCATGGGATTCTGGGAAATGAAGTCCCTCAGCCCTTAAAGGGGAAAGGTTGCCTACCCCTGCCATATACCATAGGGAATGGCTTATACCATTAAAAAAAGAGAGTGGTCTAACTAAGCAATATTTGGCATTGTCTCCCTCATATATACAATACTGTAACACTGAACTGAGGACCTTATCAAACGCTGGCCACGAAGCGAAAAGTAACAGAAAAGTAACCGAAGTGAGAATAAATTCAGTTCTATACCGAAACGAACTGAATTTCGCCCTGGCGGCCATAGCGCAATGAATACGAAGGCTCCAAAGGGGATTTAGCGATCAGGCGCCGCGGGATGCGGTTCACGTGGGAAGAAGGAAAACACACACACACACACACATTTTCTTCTCTCTCTCTCTCTCTCTCTCTCTCTCCCTTCCCGCCACCCAAAAAGCCAGCGTCGCAGAAGGCGCTTCTGTGGATGGCAAGGATGGGATGAAGGAGTCGGGAGGAAAGGCAGCCAAGGGGACCGAGGAGGAGGAGGAGGGCTGGAGGACTGGAGGAGGGAAGGGGTGTTGGTGGGGAAAAATGCGAGAGAGATGGAGAGAGAGAGATCGCCTCCCTCTTCCCTCCTCCTCTCCTTCTCCTCCTCTTTCTCAATCTGGTTTGCCTTTCGCCAATCCCTTCCCCTCGCCGGGATTTTCTGCTTGGGAGAGCTCTCCCTGCTTCCCTGCCCCACCCACCATTGCGCAATGAATACGAAGGCTCCGCTTGTACTTCCCCAACAAACCGAATGTCAAAATCTCCCTACTCGCTACGGATTAGCTTCGGGTTCTGTGGAGTTTTGGGGCAGCGTCGTGTGTACACGCGGGGAAACAATACAGATTAGCTCCGTGTTCTAGGGCAGCGTCGTGTGTAAACACAGGGAAATAATATGTATTAGCTGCAGGTACCCTTTGGATTAGCTCTGCTCTAGACCCCATGTGATAAGGTCCTGAGTGTCGGAAGGTGCACAACTCTATTGTTTAGCCTAAAGATTAAACCGGAGTGTACAAGTTCCAGCTGAGATTTTTTCCTCTTTAAAGCTCTCTTTGGATAGCAATACAACCCATGAGTAGACTTGAACATGTACATATCAGTTTTAACTATTTATTTTCCAGTCTGCCACAAATATGATCAGCATACCAGTTGGTGATTCAAGGAAAGAAGAAAATCACAGCTCCCAGAGTACAAAGAGTCCAAAAGGAATTGTTCGATAAAGAAACCATAATAGAGATGTGGAGAGGCTTTAAACCACCCCTTCCTTCTCTGTAAGGGCCTTAAAGGGAAGACACTGTAACAGTAGAGACCAAGGAAGTTTTAAAGAATCCTTTTCAGCTCAAGAAAACAAACAGCCAGGCCTAGGCAGCAGTAGCAAAGCCAACCCTGTTGTTGCCCATGTCGTAGACAGAATAGTACTCTCTGAGGAAGACATCTCCAAGGATCCAAAGAGGTTGTCCATTTTGGGAGGGCAGATATGTGGGCTGAATCCCAACTATGCAGTAGCCATTGTTCTGTGAAATAATGAATAACAAAGGAATCAGTGAATGAGAGGCAGAAGAAAAGCAAGCCCAGTCATGATAAAGGCAGATTTCAGACAGAGAAACTTGTATGCTGCTGTTAGCAATGGCACCTCAGTTGCATAAATCCCTTCCTTTAGGGATCTAACCTTCTAAACTTATGTCTGTCAGGCATGAGTTAAAAACATAAAGATCTGTACAAGGCTTTGAGGAACAGGCAAGTGTTGGATTCTGTCTTTTACTGCTGCTTGTTTACATTTTAATGGGGTTTTAATATTTTAGTAGACCTTTCTAATTGCTATTTTAGATATGCATGATTTATTTTTGTAGATATTTGTAATTTGTGATCTCCATTGTGCATTTTTATGTAGGCTATTAACCACTTTGAAGTCTTATGAAGAAGGGGTCTTATGTACCATCATCATCATCATATTATTATTATTATTATTATTATTATTATTATTATTATTATATTTATAATGACGATTATATCAACAATAGTAATTGTTGATAGAATAACAATAATAGCAGCAGCAGCAATGGGCAAATAACAATTTTCTTCCTCCAAGAAGGAAATTCCTCTAGTTCTCTCTACTGTTTCAACACTAAAAGTTAACAACGAGTTACCGACATTCAAATCGATAATACATACATTGAGGATGTAGGCAGAGGGAGGCAGAGGGAAGGAAACTCCATTGATGGTGAAGGAGATGGTAGGAAGATTCTGAATAGTGTTACAATTAACTGTATGCTGTGAAAGAAAAATGCAGTAACTGTTTAATCTCTCATAGGAACAGACTATACAGAAATCACAATGATATACTAATAAAGCAGATATCCATACAAGAGCTCTTGGCTTCTCTCAAGTCAACCACACACCGCATAAGCTATTTCTGTCCAAACTTAGTCAATTCGTTGTGTAACCCTCTAGCTTTTTAAAAAATATCAAATCCACCTACCTGTCCATACTGATCTTGTTGAGCACCCACAGCATTCAAGAAACTGTTCATGTACTGCTTGGGAACGGTGAGGAGGGAGGTCCCAGTGTCCACAATAGCCTGGCAACCTTGACTGCACCAACCAGTAGCTTGTCCTCCAATAGAAAACCTAAGAAGAAGGAACATATTGAAAATACAGCACATCCTCCCATATTTAGTCTTGATTGTACCCTGGATAAAAAGAATACAATTCTGATGCAGAAGGACTGGGAGATGTCACAGGACTTGGTATGCCACACAATGTATGGATCAAGTCATTGGAGATAAACTTCACACAGACTAAGGTTGCATCTGCGTTGGTTTTTGCTAATCTGCATTACAGAATTAATGCAGTTTGACACCACTTTAACTGCCATGGCTCAATGCTATGGAATTCTGGGAATTATAGTTTAGTGAGACATATAGTCTTCTCTGTCAGAGAGCTCTGGTGCCACACCATACTACAAATCCCAGAATCCCATAGCATTGAATCATGGAATTGCTGTGGTGTCAAACTGGATTATTTCTACAATGCAGATGCAGCCTATGACTAATTTCACTGGTATTCTTGCTAGTTTGTCAGCTGTATATCATGGTTTACTTCCCTGTTGACTAATAGTCATTTTTTTTATCTCTGTACACTCCTGTATACATTTTCCTAGGGGAATTGCTGTCTTTCTAGTTGAACATCTTACTTTTTTAATAATAAAAGGTTGAGATGCAATGCATGAAAACTGTTAGCACAGAAAAGGTTTTTTGCTGGATACAGATGTAGTGGCGTGCCTTGTACCACTGGCTAGCCACTACCATGTGCACATTTTTCAAGTACACAGTAACATCAACAGAAGAGACTAACTTAATCCTGGCCTTCAGATTTTAGGACTATAATATCATCAGTTACTTTTATGAAATCTCAGTGAAGCCAGTAACACAGATATTTCGACAAGAATTATATCACTGTACATAATGTCTTCTTTTCTAAGCATTCCTTGAAGTTACAAGCTGAAATTGAAGGCCTTCTTATGAACTCAGAAGGTGAGCCCTCTGCAGAAATTCAAGGAAACTCTTCCCAGTATTCTTAATAATAATAATAATAATAATAATAATAATAAAATTTATTTATATACCGCCCAATGGTTACCCAATCCGGGCGGTTTACAACATAAATTCAACTCACTCCTGAATTCCAATTTGCCAATAAAGTTCTTCGGTGACTGGAGCCCAATAGATCTGTCCAGAGTAAAGACGAGTGTCCACACCTCCAAACACGACCTCACCACCATATTGAGAGTTTGGTTGGCTACAAATACAAAGAGTAGACAAGGTATTCATAATTTACCAATTGTTCTGGAATTTCAGAAACAAAACACATGGTGTAAAGGAGTATTGGGGAAGAATAAATTCTTGTTCATTTCAAGAAACTTAAGGATGTCTCAGAAAAAAATAAGCAGTCACTTGTAGTGTTCAGCTAACTCTTGAAATTATTTGAAGCATATTATCTGGTTGGTTAATCTCATACATCCACAAATCTCATAAAGATTAAGAGAAAATACAATATTTGTTACTATCTTTGTCAAACTTGTTTGACATTTAAGAGTAAATGTCCTGGTGTTAAGGCTCTGTTTGCTTTTGAGTTTTGTTCTGTTTGATACAACAATAGCTGTTCTGTATGTAACAACAAACTTGTGATGATTACCTGTTTCAATGCTTCTTTCTCAAGGCACTAAATACCAATGAATTAACACTGTGATTTGATCAACCTAATTTCCCTGATGAAAATTAATTCATTTCAGTGATATTTCCCTCATTTAGGTGACAGTCCTACTACATCATTAAACTAAAAACACTGAGAAATCAAAGTCAAGCTGATAGGTTTTGTAATTCATGGTGGACTGCAATTCTGTATGGTGATACACTATGCAGTGGGACATAGGAACCAGTTTAAGTCAGTTATTTATTTATTTATTTATTTAAAAAATTATCCCATTTACTCCAAAGGGCTGGTTACAATAAAATTAATTTAAGCAATTTCAAACAATTTATTTTTTTTAAAGAAAAATAGTGTAAACAGTCTGAAAACATATTACACTATATGACAATTAAGTCATTTCTGACTTATGGTGACCCTAAGGCAAATCTATCATGGGGTTTTCTGGGGCTGAGATTGTGACTCATTCTAGGCCACCCAGTGGGTTTCCTTGCCCCATTAAACTCTGATCTCCATAGTTGTAGTCCAACACTCAAACCACTTTATCACCTTGGATCTCAGCTCCTTATACTAGCAGTCTTTCATATGATATTTTAGACATAAATCTAGTTGCTGTGGTACCTCAGTTGTGAAATGCCTTCCCTTGGCTGTATCTTGCAAATTGCCCTCAAAAATAGTCCTACTTAACATATATTGCAATAGTCTAACTGGGAAGTTTCCAGCACATTAACTATTATGGTTAGGTTGTCCCTGTCCTGGAAAGGCTGTAGTTGGCAGACCAGTCAAAGTTGTCCCCAGGTGTCCAAGCCACAGACTCTCCCTGAGTTCCCAGTGACAGAGATGGATCCAGAAGTACTCCCATGCTGTGCATCTGCTCCCTCATGAGGAGTGCAACCCCATTCAGAACAAATCATTTACCCAATTTCAGGACTAGGAACCACCAATCAACAGAGCATTCATCTTATCAAGATTCATCTTTACTTTATTGGCCCTTATCCAGCCCATCCAGGCACTGGTCCATCACCTGCAAAACCCCAGACAACTGCAATGACAAGGAACTGTAGAGCTGCCTGTCATCAGTTTAGTGTTGGCACTGAACTCCAGAACTCCTAATGAGTTCACCCAGCAGCATCATATAGTTACTATACAGAACAGGGCATAATACCCTGCAAATGGCAACTTATGTTCCTTACCGACTCAGATAGAAGCTGAAAACTGGCTGTGATAGCAAGTTTTCCTGTAACATCTTCTCTAATGCAGTAGTAGCACCCCCAACTGCTAGAGATGGGTAGGCCATACCCAGAATGCCATCAAATTCAGCATAAACAAAGTTGGCACCAGGCTCATTTTTACTCAGGCCAAACTCTTGGTTAGTGACGACAATGCTCTGTAACTAAGGAAATGGAGAGAAAATGTCAGGAAGAAAGGCTCAAAAGATAAAAATGTTTCCAGACCCTGAGGGCAAACTTTCAACCCGTAGCCATCCTGGTGGGAATGTTCTGCAAATTATAGTCCAATAATATAACTTTTTCAGGCTCTCTTTTCAACAAGGGTATCCATCATCATTATGCTTTGCTTGTGATCTTCCAGAAATATCTAGTTGGCTATTGTTGGAGACAGGATGAGCATGAAGAGCTGAAACAAATTAGTTCTCCCAAATTCTTCTCCTGATATTTTGCATCTGTTAATTGGCATATTCAGTATCTGACAGGATATGATGGCTAGCATTCAAAAGTAATATCTGAGAGCACTTGATAGATGACATATAATGATTATAATTTAATAATGTTTGACAGCTGATAAATAATGAGAATTCATATAATAATAATAATAATAATAATAATAATAATAATTTTTATTTAATACCCCGCCCCTCTGAGCACAATCGGGGCGGCTTACATCATAAAATTATCAACAACAGTTAAGAACAATTACCTTATTGCATGGCAAAACTATCCATAAATGCCAGCTAATTGGCCTCAGAATTCCAATGCAAAAAGTTCATTTGGAACTTCATAATCAAAAATGGAATATAAATTTGAGAAAAATCATTAGCTTTCATATATTTGTGAACATTTGCTCCAGCTCTATACTAGATACATAGGCTTAATGGTTGCATTTTACAACACTGGAACTCAGGGTCAATTTCATGCTATGCTAAAACAGATAACATGCAGCTAAAGAACCTTTTTTATAAGCACATGCAGCCCTGATTTAGAGAGGATTCAAATCAACACCAGTCATGTGTACAGGTCCAATCCAGACAGTGGTCATGTGTGCTTATTTTAGAATGTAAAAATTGGTCTTTAATTGCATGCTGGATGTTTAATGCTGTGTCCAGTTCAGCTTTAGACAGTAAGACCCTTGGCACTCTACAACCAAAGGATGTGTCCAGTAACAGAAAGACAATGTAAGGATTACTTGCCACCATTAGGAAAAGGAACCATAGAAACACTTACTCTCAAAGTGTCATAGCCAAAAAATCCTGCAAGGTTGCCACTGCCATACTGCAGGAAGAAGGTCTGCCCATTGGTATAGTAGGTTGAAGACTGGCTGGGATTAAATCTGGCATGGCTAGCTAGTGGGAAAATATAATAAAATGTATTTATTTAACTTTTTATCATGCTTTTTCCAACGGTGCAAAACATATAATAATTTAAAAGCACAAGCCACAAGCATCTCATAAAACAGAAGGAAAAGTTGCTACATGTTGCCCAGCTCTTTGCCACTGTTATCTGGAACCTTTTGAAAGGCACATCAAATGTATGCAATGCTTCCATAACATAAATAATAAACTGTGACTAGGATGAATTTTCCTCAATGGGCAAAAAATTAGTAAAAAATTGGAATGTCCTAAACATGCTTTCCTCTTGGCTGCAAGCCTATGACAGAAGGTCATACGTCATATTAAAAGCACAAAGGTATTTGCCAAGAATCTTGCACTGTTTATCTCAGACTTTCAGATTAATTATATGTACAGTCTACAAAAGGAATACTGCAGAATATAGACTTTGTGTGCTATTTTAATTTATAATTGATTTAAATAACTTTTTAGGGGGGGAAGGGAATTAGATTTTACTGTTATAAGTATATTTTATTCTTGTTAGCCACCCCAATTGATCTCAAAGGGGCGGGATATAAATAAATTTTATTATTATTATTATTATTATTATTATTGCCAGCAATGTTTTCCCAACTAAAAATGTTCTTCTAACCAGAAGTGACCCATCTCTATCTCAAAGGTCTCCAAGATCCCCATGGAACCATCCAAGCTCATGCTTGCAAATTACTTGAAGAATGACTGGTTTTAGATGGAGTCAGGTATGAATTTACCATGCCTGAACAGGGCTTTTATGCTGCATGCAAGGACAACTACCTGCCTTGTCTTACCAGCATTGATTTCTATTATCATTAATAATAGTATGCCTCATACAGGCACACTGGAAAAAACCTCTCTGATTGACTTTTTAATATCTGGTTTGATGTGTGGCAGTTTATCTTGGTGAATTTGATTATGTGCCTCAGTCTATGGCTAGGCTAACATTTGCTCCCATTGGATAAATAGTGTTATTGTAACAAGAATTTTTAAAACTACATGTCCACTTTATCTCACCACATCCATTGTAGCTGCAGTTAGATCAAGCTTTAGAGGGGAAAAAATGGGATCTGGTTACTTACTGCAAGCCTGAGTGTTGCAATAGATAGAAGGAACCCAAAGATTGGAAGACCCAGTGTCGAACAATACCAGGAAGTTTTGAGGTGGGGTTCCAATGCTGATTTGTCCATAGTATGATGCCTAGAGGGAAAAATACCCCCAGTGTGACTTCCAGAACAATACTTGCATGAACTTAGCACTGTGGCTGTATACAAAAGAGCTTAAACCTTAATTTGTTTCCTGTGTCATTAAAAAAAAAATCATGAAAGGTGAAGAACTTAAAGACCTTGCAAGCACTGGAATGGAATGTTAAAAAATCAAAACCAAAAGACAAATTCCCCTCTTGAAATACCTGCTGAGAGTTCCAAGGTGAGCAGACTATTGACCACCTATTGCAAGAGAGACAAACAAGGCCCCATGTTTCCCATCCATCCTGCAAAGTGCTTATTGTCACTCTTTCACCTTTTCAAGGGTCAGGTTATTTACCTTTGGGCACAGGAGGCAGAGATGTTGTGATGGCAAGAGGCATTCAAGGGTCCAACAGGATATCAGGGATGGGAGTTGAACTACAGGTCCCATTTCCCTAGAGGGGCATGAGGTCTTGGAGAGGGCCAATGGTCTTGGAGGAATTGTGTAATTTCCTCAGTGGGATTAGTAGAACTGGTAATTCCCCACTCCCATCCCAATGAGGAAGCATATGTGATTGATCCATATGTGACTGAACCCATTCACACTACAGAATTATAGCAATATTATTCCACAGTAACTGCTGTCATTCCAGACTATGAAATCATGGGCTTTATAATTTGGTGAGGTGCTAGATCACTCTGGCTGAGAACTCTAAATACCCCTTCCCAAACTGCCAGTCCCATTGCTTCAAATGTATTGGGTGTCCTATATTTCTTGCCCATTTAATCATCAGATCTTGAATAATTTCATCTGAAATGATTACTTTCAAAAATGCTGTTCTTTTCAGGTGGAACTTCACACCTGAGCTGCTAAAAGAAATTATATAATTGAAGTGCTTGCTTGACCTAATGGTTGTATACTGTGGTGAAGAAAACTAGGGAAGGAAGGGAGACTCACGTCCATGTATGCCATTGGTTCATAAGCAACATTGTACTTATTGTAGTGGTACTTCATGACTGGATCAAGATTATGATGTCGCAGATAATCTTCCAGCACACCTTTCTCTTTCATCACCTCCCGAATAGACTTGCCTTTTGTCAGAGGGACTCTACAGGGAATTAAAAAACAGATTGTAGGTTAAAAAATAGGATACACTTTCCATTTAAACATCCCTCAGATAATATTCGTCATTACCAAAAAAAAAAAAAAAAAAAAAAAAATGGGCATAAAACAATTTTGATCATGTTTGTCCACATTGCTACATTGACACTGGAATTCTTCTTCACATTTTGTCAAGGAGGAACTATTGTTGTTTGCAATTTAGCTTCCTCCTCCCACTCTGAACTGACACCATCTGGTCCCTCACTTACTTCTCACAAACCAATCACATTCCCAGCGTGTAGCCACACTGCAGTATTAAAGCAGTTTGATACCACTTTAATTGCCATGACTCTATCCTACAGAATCCTGAGATTTGTAGTTTGTTGAAATATTCACCCTGGTCTGTCAGAGAGTTTGGTGCCTCACCAAACTGCAAGACCCAGGATTCTGTAGGAGAAAGTCAGGCAGTAGAAGTGGTGTCAAAATGCTTTAATTCTGCAGTGTGGCTACACCCCCAGTTTCTTACATTCATTTTTTCCATGTTGCCACCCTATTTTTTATTATTAAAAATGTACATCTCTGTTTTAGCTTCAAACAGCATTCCTGAGCAATCCCTGAATGTGCAGACTAATGTGTTGTTTTATGTGGAAGAGAGCTTGGTAACACTGTCACTACTGTTGTTGTCCTTGACAACTTCCTGCATCCATGTTGGATTTCCTGTCTTGACACTTTTCAGGTTTATTGAATATGTGTGGTATATTACACAACATAAGAGCCCTTTTATGTATTGTAGATTTTAGTACCATGTGTCAACAGAACAAAATATGTCACTGAAAATGGTTGTGTGAATCTATTGTTATGCACTACTCTGTAATTTACTTCAGGCCTAAGCCATGAATTTTCAAAAATCACATTATAATACAATCTGATCTTTAATAACTAAATTCTGCATCTTGCTTATATATTTATTTCATATATACAGTACTAGAAAATGGAGTCAGCATTGACCAGATTTATGTTGATACATTTGCTTGTATTTAAATAAAACAAATTTTGATTGGTAACACCTATAATATGCAAAAATTGATTTCATATCATATTCCATACAAACCCTCAACCAAGGGCACATCCAGGTAAATTAAAAAGACAAGAAAGTCCTAGATTTCATTCTTGATCTTTTCAATTTTATTTTGGAGATCCATACATCTTTCATTTATCCCAGAATATTTTCTTTCAGCGCCAGGTACAATCAGAGACTTTTTATACCAGCTCCCCAGATTGGTTTATTTTAATCCAGTATAAATTTGGAAAGAACAGGAACAAAATGTGGGAATTCTCAATCAGTCTAGATGTTCCCTAAGTTTGCTTATTTAGCCCTCTACATCCCAAAAAGCTGGAGTTTGCTGAGAAGTTTCAAATAGGCATAAAATGTTAGGAATGCTAGCCTAAGAATAACCAGCAGGTTTTGTCAAAATCAGCGCATAAATGTGAATGTTTAGAGCAGGGTTAGGCAACCTTTCCCCTTTAAGGGCCGAGGGACTTCAGCTCCCAGAATCCCAGGAGCTATTGGCCAACATGGGGCTATTGGCCAACATGGCTGAGGCTTCTGGGAGCTGAAGTCCCTCGGCCCTTAAAGGGGAAAGGTTACCTACCCCTGGTTTAGAGCAAACCAACAAAATTGGGTCCAAAACCTTACTACAGTCAAAAAAAGCAAAGCAGCTTCATTTATATACTACTTCATATCACGCTATGGGATGTCTAAGTGGTTTACAACTGTAAGCTCATTTCCCCCCAACAGCTGGGTATTCATTTTAGCAACCTCGGAAGGATGCAGGCCTGAGTCTAGCCTGAGCCGTGGCTAGTATTGAACTCGCAACCTTGTGGTCTATGAGTGAGTGGCTGCAATACAGGCATTTAACCACTGCACCACCAGAGTTCTTGTTTTTCATCCCATTGAGTAACATACCTAGTTAGTGACTTTGTGACCAAGCACATAGATTTATAGACATTGGTCCTCGGCAGACGGCTAATTGAGCCGTCTTCCGGGCCCGGAGGAGGAGGGGCAGCCGCACGCTGGCGCTCCGGGGATGACCTCATGCCGCGGCGACCGGACGTGCCGCGGCGTTTGAGTCAGGGAAAGTGCGCCCGCCGCTTTTAGGGCGCACTTTCCCTGACATCTAAAAGGAGCGCCAATTTGGTGCTCCTTTTAGAGTCGCCGGAGGAGCGCCGCGGTGTGGAGGCTGAGCTCCACCGGCGCTCCGGACCAGGGCGTCCCTGACGCCCTGGTCTGCAGAGGGGGATACAGAAGCAGACTTTATATTATAGCACAGATTATTTTACTAATAATTAATACTCAAGAAGAACACTTACTTCACTATTCCCTCTGACAGCTGGAAGCAAGCCAACATCAGCATCAACCACTTCATGATGCCTGGTTTCTTCCCCATACAACACCTAAAGAGTTTTCTGGACCCCAGCAAAAACTGCCCTGACATTTCATTTCTTCAGCCCTTCCTTTTATACCTTAGATACTTCCACCCCTAAAATTAATTGGTTCACATTGCCTAGAATGTCTTTATCCACTGTATAAACACATTTAAGTATGTTAAAACATTCTTATTTCACTGACCTTTAATTAAAAGCAATAATCTTGTTTAAAAAGAGATTAAGATCTGATAAGGAACAATACATGTGCTGATAGGAGAAGAAGAAAATTGGGGTTATCAAGGATTAGAAAGATATGGTCACTGTTTATCACCTTAACAAACACAGTGTGTGCTTTCCAAAAACATAGGAATCAAATGGGAGGGGGGGTTAAAGCAAAGTTTTCACTCTCTACTAGTAGCAATCTAAGGCCCCATTCACACTTGCATTTTCGTGCTGGGTAGATCCAGGCAGATTGGTTAATGCAATACTGAATCTGACCCGAATAGAAGTTCACACTATGTTTATGCCAATTAAATCTTTCTGGTGCAATTTAATTCTGTCAAGTTCACATTGACCAAAGGACTGATTAAAAATGGAGCCTCCTTATCGATTGCATTCAATCATTGTTGGTGTTTTCATTTTTGGTCTGTCAATCAAATGATGTGTATCTACGTCACAGTGTTTGGGTGAACCCCCCTCATCCTTGGAGAATGGGGAGGGCAAGCCTCATGGAGGACCTTTTGGCATGAAACACCCATGAGAGCTTCTCTTTGGGGGGATTCCTCCCCTGTCAGCCTTGGACGATGGAGAGGGCAAGCCTCTCAGAGGACCCCTTGCCATGAAACCTCACTCAGAGCCGGCAACTAAGCGCGAGCACAAAAATGGTGCTTCCCACTCAAGTTAGACCTGTGGGATAGGATGGATGTTTTGCCCCTCTGCCCAGCCTCTACCCATTAATCTCTCCCTTCAGGATGCCCCGAATGGGATTGGGGGCAAGTTCACATTGGCAGCACCCTGATAAAACCTGTTTTAACCCCCAGAAGACATGAGGGAAAACTCGATATCGGAAAACCTGCAATGAGGGGGATTTGCCCTGGGTCTGCCCCTATTCGGGTGTGAAAAACCTGATGCCAGTGTGAACTACCCACTTTTAAACTACAGTAGTTTGCAAACCAGTTTATAATGTAGTGTGAATGGCCCCTCAGTAATGAACTTTTCAGCATGAATAATGTGTTCAATCTGAAATGACAGGTTGATTCTACACAGGCAAAGATTCAGGCCCTCTTATTAATAATGGGGGGAAATACTGTTTTGTCCACCTTTTTTTTTAAAGTGAAATGAACCAAACCAATTAGCACCTCCTAGACAACTATACAAAATCCTGAGACAACTTGCACAGCTAGTCAAAGCTGCATTTACATTTACTATTACTGAAAAAGAGGAAGACTCAAAAACTGAGCAGATGTTCAGAAAGACTGAAGAAATGCTCTCAGGAAACATGCAGGGGTAGCTGTGTTGGCCATTAAGCAAATTCAAACAAAAATCCACCAAATAGTGATAGCTTTATTGGCCAACCAAAATGCACAATATAGTTGTTGCAAGCTTTCAAAGGTCCACTGGCTTCTTCATCAGGCAAGATGTTACAAACCAAACAGGAGAAAAACTGTTTGAAGAAAATCTGACTAACATCTCCAATTCACTGTTTGGTGGATTTTTGTTTGAAAAAATGCTCTGTCCATTAACATTTATGCATGTTTCCTTATCAAAATGAATGTTAGACATTGATAAAACACCAGAAATCTGTCTCTGTATTCTCCACCACTGTCCTTTCCTCACCCTTAAGGAGTCATATGGTACAAGAAACAACGCTGTTAAGGCCCTTGGAGAAATTAGATTGACTTTATGTTGTTATGAGGTATCAGATTGGAAAATTATTCTTATCAGTACCAATGCCACACAAAATAAAAGCACAGATAAAAAAAAAAGTCCATCAAAGTGAGCAATGAAAGCTATCAGTCACTAGGTGAATAAACAATCGAAAGAGTTTGCCGTAGCATGTCAAAGAAATAAAGCAAAGGCTTTTAAGGACAAATAGGGAGGGAACTCCTTTAGAGAACTGGATTGTCACCAGGTAAATGTCAGACATATTAAGTGTGACCTATATGGTTTTGGATACAGGAAAAGAAGCAAGGTTCTATTTGCATCTGTTATATTTAATTTCCCTCAAAGTCATTCTTTATTCATTCCAGATCTTTCTTGTTTTCCATCTCTGGCGTTACAGTGATTGTAGTGAGTTGAGCTTTGAGTATGGGCAGCAAGGATCTGGACTGTTGAGAAGTCATCCATACAGTGAATGAAATAAGATCTGTAAAGCATTTACGGTGAAAAGAAAAGCAAGTTGATATGATGATCTCATTAATAAACTAAACTAATAAACTAAATGTTTGTTGTTGTTGTTGATTCATGGCAACCCTAAGGTGACCCTATAGTGAGATTTTTCTTGGCAGGATTTGTTCAAAAAGGATTTGCTTTTGCCCTCCTCTGAAACTGAGACAGTTGGACATCAGTGGGATTCCATGGCCAAATCGGGATTTGAACTCTGGTTTCCAGTCATAGTCCAGTGCCCAAACCAGTACACTATGCTGGGTCTTGAAACTAAATATACTACTCTCTACTCATCTGTAATCTCTATTTATTATTAAAATGCCATTGGTCAAAACACAATTGTTAGATCCAACCAAAGTAAATCCATTCAGTCAACGGAATTTACAGAAGTGTCATTATACCAAGTTTCTGTTGATTCAACAGGTCTACTCTAGGTGGGATGAACATTTGGATTTAGGCCATAGGCTTCTACAGTAGGGTTCATTCAGAGGTTTAATAGATGTAGAACATTTATTCACAAACAATACAAAGCTATTACAAAACTAGCTTTGGGGAAATTTATCTCATTTTCCATGATAGTATGCATATTCAGTCAATGAGTTCATTTGTTAATAAATTAAATCAATTAATCAACTAAAGTTCTAAGCAGACTGCCAGAAATAGTACACATTAAATTGAGGCACTGCCCTGGCTCAGTGCTAGGGAATCATGGGAACTGTATTTTTTTTCTGGGACATTGAGCCTTCTCTGTCAGAGAGCTCTGGTGCCACAATAAATTACAGTTCCCATGATTCCCTAGCACTCAGCCAGGGCAGTGCCTCAATTTAATGTGCACTATTTCTGGCAGTCTGCTTAGGCCCTAAAATTCTTTAATCATTGTCAGCCCTTAATATCTATGTTTAAAGCATAATTTTATTATTTTAAAAATGGTGTCTACTACTATGTTTGAACACCAACCAATTCTCATTACTTATTAAAGTGTTACTAATGTAGCTAATAAAATTAATTGTTCCACTACTTGTTTTTCTTTTATCTTTTTTACTTTGAATTGACAAGAGAATGCAATGTCGTGTCACAATGTTTTTAAAATGTTTAAAATGACCTTAAAATAAACTTTTGGAAGTGACTAGAAAATGTTGCTTAAATCAGTGGTTCTTAATTTTTTTAACTTTGTAAAAAGTATACCCTTTACCCTTTACCCTTTACATCTACATATGGATGACCCCCCCCCCATCAAAATAGTATATGAATAAAGATATTTTGTTTGTCTAATGTGCATATTTTCATTTGGACATTCATGCATATTCATATTTCAACATTTGATAAAGAAAAAACATTATTCAAACTAGAATAGTTTTATTTAATGAAATTCATTTCTTATCACTTGCAAATTTTACACATACCATCAGGACAGAAAAGCTTTGGGAAGAAGAGGAGGGAGTATCCTCCTCTTGTGTGTGCTCCTAGGGGTCCCTCCCACCCCACGGTTTGAGAACCACTGGCTTAAATTACAAAAGGTTTTAAATACTTTTGAAACAAAAATTTGTTACACCGTCATTACCAAAAAGATAACTAGTAATAGTTAACTACATTACTTGTAACATGTTTTTTATAAATTCTGAATTAGTGAAAGCTCAGAATGCCAGTATATTCCCAAGTAGTTCCTCAGATCCAAATATTCTGAGATGCAGACTAGTTTCTCTTTCTTCAGTCTGGGAGTAATATCAGGGAAGTCATATGGACATCCCAACTGACCACATGGTATTCCATCAGATATTATCAAAAATTGGGTGTTTCTTTTCTTTTTTGCACAAAAGAAACACTGCTCTCTTTCCTACCACCAAAAGTATTCTATTCATTTTTTCCTGATCTAGAGGTTTCATAAGCCAGTTTTTACCAAATATTAAAAGATTTGGCTGACAGTCAGAGAGGCAACAGAAGGCCTCTCAGCCATGCAAAACCTTGCTTAGCTGCTGTAAAGTCATTTTGTAATAAGCCTGGTGTGTGGAAGGGGTAAGCAGCTGCAGGAAGATATTCATGGGATATAAGATAATTGAGAAGCCTAGTATTGTGTGGGAAAGAACGCAGGCCTTTGGGAGGGGAAGTGCTCAAGAGTGAAGCCTATGCTGTACCCTCAAATCTGGCAAAGAGCTTACTACTGTGCTGGGCCTTAACTTCAATAAAAACCTTTCTGGATCTATCTATGAAGTTTGTTCTTTGAATCAGTAGAGACAGGGCATCACATATAATCACATTCTTTCAGATAGCAAAAGTATAGTAAATGCTTTGTGTTATCCTGCACGATTAGTAAAAAATCCAGTATTTGAAACAATTGCTTCATCTACAGTAGCTGTTGTTAGTGTGTGGATGATGAGTGTTGTAGTGATGCTCTTTGGCACCCAGCAGAATCTGCAGGACAAGCTGGCTGCTGTGATCCACAGCCACTCTGTAATTCTTACCAACAACTGGCTCAGCTTCTCTTCTTCAGAAACCTGTCTTCCTCAGTCAAGAAGACACATTGTAAAGTCCAAAAGCATAGTTTATTAATGCATATAAAAAGTAAAAAATAAGATAACTAAGTAAAATCCATTGTGATGAACTTGTCCAGTTCAGCCATACAAGATTACATCTTTTACAATCCCAAAAGCATTAGGATCCAACTTGTTACAGTTAAAACCACTGTTTCCAGCCACACACGTGTTCACATCTTGAACAATAACAATTTTAGACAAAGGATTTTCTAGGCCCTTCCCATACTCCACCTTCTAGGTGTTAACCTTATTTTAATTGGATAATGTCTGTATGATGTCTACTAACCCAGCCTCTTGCTGTCCATCATCCACCACGTGACTATCTTTCCCAAGCTAACGATGTTTACGTATTTGATATATCTTGTTATCCATAACAAAGTCTGGTTCTATTAGTTCTACCTCTGGGAAAGTACATGTTGATGTCTGTGTTGGCCACCTGGTGTTGATTCACTTTGTTTTTCTAGATGTTGTTTTCTGTTTTGTCCAAAAGCTGTTCTCAAGTGGAAAATTACAGACACACACACATCTTTACATTTCACCTTTGACTGTATATCCCATCCATATCCTAACAGCTGTTGGGCTTCTTACAGCAACATTTGATAGATTTAAGAACTTCAAGGAATGGAAATAATATTTTTAAAAATAAATCCACATGTTGCAAGTCTACATGTTGGCACCCTTTCTCTTCATGATCCATGACTCACAGTTTTTCCCTACAATCTGTAAGGAATTGAAAGATAACACACCAATTTTGTTTCATGTGAAATAATCATCTCTGTGATGGGTTGCTTGCACCTCACAGTAGTTGTCAGGAATGTTTTTGCTAAGAGTCTCACAAACCTGATCAGTAGAGCTTTAAATAGAATTATGTTGGGGAGGGAGACAGTATTCTTGAGGTCAGGAGTTCATCAAGTACTGGAGATAATAACCCAAATGTTATGAGGAGAACTGGGAAAATAATACAAGAACCCAACAGTGGGGGAGGGGGAAGAAAACCTTAAAGAAGCAGCTGGGGGGGGGGGAATGGCCCATGATCTTAGGGCCTCGGCAGATGGCTTAAAAAACCGTCCTGGAGGCAGGGAAGAGGAGGGGCAGCCGCACGAGCGGCGCCCCTTCCTCCTCCCGAGGTTGCCCTCGGAGCAGCCGGCCCTCCGCACGGCCAGCGCACCGAGGGCAACCTCCCGCCGCAGCGTCCGGACACGCTGCGGCAGAAAAGTCAGTGAAAGTGCGCCCTACACTTTTAGGGGCGCACTTTTACTGATTTCTGAAAGGAGCGCTATTTTTGCGCTCCTTTCAGAGGCGCCGATGGTGCGCTGCGGTGCGACTGCTCCAATCCCGCAGCGCACCGTCGCAGGGCGTCTCCAACGCCCTCGTCTGCTTCCCCCCTTTGTCTCTAGAGTAATACACAGAACATGGGAAATAAACAAGATGAACTTGAACTCTTAACATAGCAAAGCAAATATGATATAACAGCTACACTGAAACCTGATGGGATGAGTCTTGAGATTGGACTGTAATAATAGATGTATTGTCTATTTCAAAGAAATAGACCTAACTGGAAAGGAGGGCAAGTAACATTATATGTCAAGGATGTTTACACCCTGGAAGTCAGGTTGAGAGCATCTGGATAAAAATTAAGGGAGAAAGAAACAATGGTGATGTCATTGTGGGAGTCTACTACAGACCCCCAAGCCATACTGAAGGTTTAGAGTTTGCCTTCATGGAACAGATGGCCAAATATTCAGAAAGGAGAGATATAATAGTAGGGACACTAACTTTCCTGATATTTGTTGGAAATCAAATTCTGCCAATAATATAAGGTCGAATAAATTCCTTGCCACAATTCAGGAAGGATATTGATAAGCTGGAATGTGTCCAGAGTAGGGCAACCACAATGATCTGGAAACCATGCCCTGTGAGGGGTGGCTTAGGGAGCTGGGTATATTTTGTCTGGAGAAGAGAAGGTTAAGAGGTGATATGATAGCCATGTTTAAATATTTAAAAGGGTATATTGAATATGGAATAAGCTTATTTTCTGCTACTCCAGAGATTAGGACACAGAGCAATGAATTCAAGCTACAGGAAAATAGATTCCACCTCAACATTAGGAAGAACTTCCTGATAGTAAGAGCTGTTTGACTGTGAAATATGCTGCCTCAAAGGTGTAGTGGAGTCTCCTTCTTTGGAGATTTTTAAATGGAGGCTGGATGGCCATCTGTGCTTTGACTATGTATGATGGGGGGCTGGACTAGATGGCCCTTGTGATCTCTTCCAGCTTTATGATTCTATTATTCGAGTTATGTCCTGTGGAAGACTGGCATTTCCCCCTTAGGTACTGTATTTGTTCCCATTGGCTACAACTGTTTCCTTATTTCCTGGAAACTAATTGTGGACCAGCATCAGTCAGGAACCACCATATTGTACAACAGGGGTAGGCAACCTTTCCCCTTTAAGGGCCGAGGGACTTCAGTTCCCAGAA
This sequence comes from Phrynosoma blainvillii, assembly GCA_026167975.1. Lineage (NCBI taxonomy): Eukaryota > Metazoa > Chordata > Lepidosauria > Squamata > Phrynosomatidae > Phrynosoma > Phrynosoma blainvillii. The sequence goes on from JANUYF010000004.1 coordinate 246,282,097, forward strand.
TCCCAGGAGCTATTGGCCAACAGGGGACTATTGGCCAACATGGCTGAGGCTTCTGGGAGCTGAAGTCCCTCGGCCCTTACAGGGGAAAGGTTGCCTACCCCTGTTGTAGAAGGTACAACACTGATGTAGAAAGTACAGTGCTCATGTCAATAACTTATGTAAGTGTGAAATACCTTTTTGAAACACTATTTTTAAATGTTTGGAAAATATTGTAAAAAAAGCCATAACAAAGAGTGTGTTTTTATGTATCAATAATAGATAGATAGATAGATAGATAGATAGATATTGACTGTCTCGCCTGATTTAAGGGTGAATAAAAGCTGCAGGTTTTGAAGGAGCCAAAGGGAGGCCATGAGTGAAAAATGAGTTTGGACTCTGCAAAGGCATAGCATCTGAGGATGGTGGCTCTTTCTGGACAACTTATGTCAGGTGGCAGATGGAGTACAGGTATACCTCAGGAAGTAGGTGTGTTCCTGGGCATTATTTCTTTAACAGGAAATTTGGTAAAAGAGGCAAAAATAACATGGAAAGAGGAATAGGTTTTCAAGCCATGAAAAAGGAGTAGTCCAACAAGTTTCAGCAAACGTTTTGTTCAAAACTAAGGGGGGATGCAGACCAGGGCGTCGGGGACGCCCTGGGACGGTGCGCCGCTGGAGCGAGGCACTCGTACGGCGGCGCACCGGCGGCGTCCCTTTCAGGGCTCCTTTCAGAAGACAGGGAAAGTGTGCCCTAAACGCGTTGGGTGCACTTTCCCTGGCTTTTCCATCGCAGCGTGTGAGGACACTGCGGCGGGAGGTTGCCCTCGGCGCGCCGGCCGTGCGGAGGGCCGGCAGCTCCGAGGGCAACCTCGGGAGGAGGAAGGGGCGCCGCTCGTGCGGCTGCCCCTCCTCTTCCTTGCCTCGGAGACGACCCTATTGGTCGTCTGCCGAGGCCCTAAGACATTTTTTAAAAAGCAAGATGAGAACTAGCTCAATGGATAGAGGCATTGGTCAATACCTTGCTAACACAAGATAGAGTTCCCACTTACTTGAAGAGGGATGTTATAAAACCATTATTAAACAAAAGTTCTCCCTGGACCCCATCATTATGGATAATTATCAACCAGACACTAAAAAGGCTCCATTTGGGGGCAAGGTTCTAGTGTGTATGGTAGCCTCCCAGCTTCATGGGTTTCTGGATGAGATGGACTATCTAGATCCATTTCAATATGGTTTCAGACCTGATTGACAGCTTTAGTTGTCTTGGTGGATGCCCTATGTTAGGAACTAGATAGGGAGAATGTGTTCCTGTTGGTTCTGCTGGACTTCACAGAGGTTTTGATACCATCAGCATCCTTTAGGGTTGCCTTCCTAAGATGGAACTTGAGGGTACTGTTTTACAGTGGCTTAATTCCTTCATGGAGGGGCAAACCCAAAAGGTGTTGCTGGGAGACTCCTGTTCAACCCCTTTGCCATTGGCCCATGGGGTTCCTCAGGGATTAGTTCTGCCCCCTCCCCCATGCTGAAATACATGAAAGTGAAATGGGAGAAGTTGTCCAGAGCTTTGATGGTTCAGTGCCATCAGTATGTGGACGATACCCAACTCTACTACTCCTTCCCACCACAAGCCAAGGAAGCTGTTTCAGTTCTAAACCAGTGCCTGTCATCACTAATTGAGATCTCTGCAAAACAGATTTCTGTTAGAATTTCCCCCAAAAGCTCTGCAAAACAGACTTCAGTTAATTTTCTTCTTCAGTAGTAACATGGTCTCAGAGAAAATTGGTGCTGAGAGATCATTTGCCATGTCTAATTTTACAACTCTGTTGTCAATTTCAGTCTTGGGTTAGAAACTCACAAAGGCAGGGGGACAACTTGTTTCTCATAAAACTATGGGACAGAAGATTATCTGTATGCTTTCCCTCATAACTCAGCTCACAGAAAGCCTGGAGATTTGTTTTGAAAAGAAGAAGGAGGAAAGGAAAGGAAAGGAAAGGAAAGCTTGGAATTTGGACCAGATGACAATCCAAATAATCACTGGGTGACAGTCCTAAAAACCAAGTGAAAACCAGTGTGGTGTGGGTGGTGTGGCAGCCATATGGCTGAGGCATAGTGCACTCTGTTGTTGGCATTATCAGAGGCAGAATAATAGAATTCCGCTCTGTGAAGAAGACATTAGTATGCATCTACAGTGCAGAGTTAATGCAGTTTGACACTGTTTTAACTGCCATGGCTCAGTGCTATGTCATTCAGTGATTTTTAGTTTTGTGGGCTATTTAGCCTTCTCTCTCTCTGTTACAATAACAAACTGCAAATCCTAGAATTCCATAAAATGGATCCATGATAGTTAAAGCAGTGTCAAACTGCATTAATTCTACAGTGTGGCAGCAGCCTCAATCTACTGGTAGGTACCACAGACTGGCCTTTTTGGGAAGTGATACATGTGAGTACTGTTGCAACAGAATGATCACTTCTATAGACATTATCACATGGGGAGCTCCAAGCAGAAGCCGGCTTTAAAGTGAAAGTGCTACTGCAAAAGCGGAAGCAATTAATTAGCCGGCTTTCCCCGTGTGAAAACTTCCTGCGCATTTAAAAGGAGGTTACTCCGAACAGAAAGTAGGCTGAAACTGCTTCTTTTTATTTTTGGAAGATCCCCGAAAATAAAAAGAAGCAGTTTCTGACTACTTTCTGTTTGGATTAACCTGCTTTTAAATGCAACGTCGTCTGAAAATATACCCGTTTTTGCGGGTTATTTTCAGTTTAAACCCCCATTTCCTCACAGGATTTCCCCTGTGTGATAACGTCCTTTGGGGAAAAAAGGGTGGAAAGCTTACATTGTATCTCCATTGATGAAAAGGTAAAGCATATTTTAATGAAATCTGGCTTCAGGTCTTCATTTGATCATATTATGAGAATTAAGCTGTCTTCAACACTACTTCACCTCTCTGTCACCTTGTAGTTGAAAGATATAGCTGTGTTAATCTGGAGAATCAGTATGTAGAGAGATGCATCTGAGGAAGTAAACTTTAGACTACAAAAGCTCATGCTGCCAACTTCTTTCTATCAGTTAGTCTCAAAGGTGCTACAAGATCTCTCTACATACCTTGTAGTTGAGATTATTGTTATTGTTGTTTAGGATTTGCTTCTACGGAAATACTGTGAGAATTAGATTCAAAATTCACATGCTCAAATACAGGGGTAGGCAACCTTCCCCCTTTAAGGGCCGAGGGACTTCAGCTCCCAGAATCCCAGGAGCTATTGGCCAACATGGGACTATTGCCAGCATGGCTGAGGCTTCTGGGAACTGAAGTCTCTCTGCCCTACTTTTAGAACTATACCTCCCACGCTCCAATTTACTGCTTTGGAGGGGGATTCTGGGAGTTGTAATACTAAAAAAGTGTTGTTTTTTTCGGGCTCTGCTGTATATATTCCATTACCATTCTTCAGATGATGTCAGCAGGTGCCAGTAATGCCAAGCCAACTTATAAGAAAAATTGTATACCACCATTGACCTTTAGCCACAAGATCAAGAAGCAACCCAGCCCAGATCTTACCTATAGATCTGACTGAATGAATTCCTATTTATTCCATCCTGTTCTTTGTGTCTGTGATCTTATTTTTGTTCTTTCCTGCTTTATGTTAGGAAAAGATGGACCATTACGAAACAGAATTGCCTGTGCTAAAATGAACGCAGTAAACTATAATTTCATTAAGAGGTTCATTGTTTATTAATTGACTGATAAGATGATGTCTTCATGGACCAAACCAAATCTCCATCTTGTTTAGCATGTTATCAGTCAGATGTTTTTGAGAAGCTCAAATATTGGGTATAACGAAGACATGTATCTTTTCTAGTTTAATTTTTTCTAGTTTAATTCTGTCTTAAGGGGGGGAGGGATGGGTGGAGGGATTGGGATACTTGAATGTATTTTATCTATTGTATTTTAACTGCTGTGAGCCGCCCTGATTGCTATGCAGAGGGGCGGGATAGTCCCTAACGTGTGGCAATCTGGGAAAAAATGGTCTTTGAACATTTAACCTTCATTTTACTTATCATAATTAATAATCATTACTAAACAACTCTTTGTTAATATATCTGTCCCTCTGTAAAAATCCATCTGTGCTAGCAACTATCATCATATTTTAGGGTAGTGAATTCCAAATTATTGTGTGTTATGTGAAGAGTGCTTTTTCTTAATGTCTTCAAACTACTGCCAATCAATTTCATTGGATTATCTCAGTTTCTGGTATTTTGAGATAATAATTGTTGCTACTCTGTTCATTGCTTTATATTGTGGTTCCCCTTGTACTTCTTTTTGCTAGATTACATTTATAAAATGATAGCTGTTATCAGAGCTCAACAACCTACAAAGATGGAGCAACATAACTGCCAAAGAAATGAGCATTTACACTATCAGTATGTTTTTTGCACATCTATAGTATGTTCTGCCTTCAGATTTTTAAGCTTCTCTCAGCAACAGTGAACATTCAACCTCTGAAAGTGTTTGGGGTGTTTTTAATGGAAGATATGCACTTTACTCCAGGAAGGAAATTTCTCCTGTTAGATTAGTTGCAGTTAGGATCTGTACCCTTGATTTCGAAACAGAACTTTGCAGATTCCATTTAAATACTTAAGATCTGGGTAGTCATTAAAGAAGCAAGACTGAAAGAAATCATGAAATGTCAAATCATTTCCTAAAATCAGTCTTAAGTCTTCATATAAACAATGTCAAGTAGATAAGAAATAGTTTGGCATAATAGAGTTTATTTCTCTTTTACAATGGAGCTCAAGACAATTGATTAAATATAAGATGTGGCAGATAGATTACAGAGAGTTAAGAATGCTGCAATTTCTTTTCCAAATAATTTAGAATTAATCTTGTCAGTGTCCAAAAGAGTAGAAGTATTATTAATCTAGGAAAGTATTCAGCTTTCTTCTTTTTCTTTTTAAGCTGCTGGTGCAAAGCCCACTCTATTGTTGGCCATATCATAGACTGAATAATACTGCATAAGGAAAATGTCACCAAAGATCCATAATGGCTGCCTAGTCGGGGAAGGCAAGTATGTGGCCTCAATCTGAACTGTACAATAGCCATTGTTCTGTGGGAAAAAGCAAAATCAGTTATACCTCTGCCAGGAAAATAAAACAGAGCATTTTAAGGAAGTCTGTGATAAATAAAATAAAATAAAATAAAATAAGAGCTTGTTTGCAAGAACATAAAATGGGATCTACATTCACATTTCAGATTATCCACACTTGAAGTATTCCATGTGGAAATTTACATGGTACTGCAGAAAGATGGTTAGATCCAGGATTTGCCCTTGGAAGATACCTCCAACCAATATTGAAGGATCATCTCTCCTCTCACCACCCTTTCAAGAGGGTAGCCACTAAGAATAGGGAGCAGGAATTTCCATTTGTCAACCCTCTTGAATGCAACCCAGAGTAAATAAAAATAGATTTTCCAGAGCACTGATTATGCACACTGTCCAGTTTGATGCAGGACTGCCTAGCTAGCATTGTGGGAGAGGATACCTAGGCTCTGGTAGAAGTGACTGTAGGACTCTTCTTCACTCCATTATTCCAGCTTTCATAGAGGTTACTATAATTCATATTTTGCTTCTAGCAATAACAACCAGAGAAGATCTGTTTTTAAAGAAAACCTTGCAACTCCTAAAGTAGAAAAGTATTAATATGCCATTGACAATTCCATTCAAAGTCAGCTGCCTCTAAAAGATTACCATAAGAAAGAGGGAAATGGCTGGAGGGCATTAAAACAGCTTTGCAGAACAAAGGTCAAAAAAGCCCAGTTGCCAAGATGTTTAGCAAAACTGGAATCTTCTTGACCCTATATTGCTCATTCCAACTAAAATACAGTCGCCCTTCTATTTTCACAGACTTGAAGTCCGTGGTGTTGATTATTCACAGAGGGGTGATCTCCATTAAATTAAATGGTGTGTGAGCCCATTCAAACCAATAAGGCTTGATTATTACAGAGTTTCTGTTTTTTTCAGGGGTGTGTGTGTCTGGAACAGATTCCCTGCAAAACGGAGGGGCTACTGTAGACCAATTGAATTAAACAGTAATGTTTTGATTTACCATTGAGCAATTGATTCAATGAGATTATCCTAAACTGGAACCAAATTTGTATTGAACCCCAAATATTTTAAGCTAGACTTGGAAATTTAAGCAGCCAGGGTGAAGCTATGCATTGTATAAGGACATTAAGTTAAGAATTATCACATACGTACATTAGCAATGTAGGCAGAAGGTGGTAGTGGGAACTGGGATCCACTAATGACAAAAGTGATGGTGGGCATGTTCTGGACGTTGTTACAGTTCACCACAAACTGTAAAAGAACAAATATTAAGTGGAGTATAACAAATACAACCTCTCCACCCACCCCACTCCATTTAGTGTATTGCAAATGTTTAGACAAAGAAGCCTTCCTTCCCAAAATATGTCAGAGTACTGTAGATACCAATATCTGTGCCTACATAATAGTTTTTCTAGGTTGATTCAGCCTCCCAGAAGACACCTCATGGGTGCAGGAACAGATCATCTAAGGTTGTAGAAATTCCCTTTTGGGGAACTGCCAAGTCCACACCCCTGGATTAAAAGAAATTCCCTTCATTCTGACATTGATAGCCAAGATCTAAAGCTATCCAGAGAGGCTTTGAAATCTCTTTGGCATTTTAGTTCTAGGATCATTTTAAGTTTAGTTAGGCAACAATCTGTGTACTCATTTCATTTTAAAATCAACAGACTATTTCCAAGCATCTCTCTCCCTAAATCGTTAATCAATGTATTGAACTGATAATGGTGTTGACTAATTCCTTTCTCTTCACCCATGGGCTTGCCATGGTAACTGAGCTGGTAAGGAAACTCTGAAAAGGGATCAATTCTTTTCCATAAGTATTTAAATCTGAATTCTACATATCTGTTTCATAAGAGTACATGGTTTTGATGCTGCTGAAGAAAAGATAGTGGTTGTGCTACTGCTCAGGTCATGAAGTACAGGTATACCAGTTTATCACAAAAGATTAATTCATTGAGTGGAATGCATTCAACATTGGTTGAATCAAAGCTCATTTAGAAAACAGAGTAACATACACATTATTTTCATGTTCATTCCAGAGACAAGAAATGCTTCAGTTAACAGATTAACATCCTATCCATAGCTGCATTAGTGACTGCTTGCTCATTCATACCAAAATCTAGCTAGTTCAGCATTTTCTTTCCAATATTATCTAGTCAGAGTCCTCCTGGTTGAACAACCAAGTTCCATGAATGCTTCATGTCCTCTGTTCACTTGATTAGACCTGTCTTTACTGTGATTTTAACATCATGGTGCTCTAGCAACATATATCAATACACCTCTTTCCCCTGAGTTGATGTACCCTTGTGTGCCCTCAGAATTTACCTCATCCACTTACCTCACCATTGTATTCTTGAGCTCCCAAAATCTGTAGGAAAGTGCCAATGTATTGTTTTGGCACAGCCAGCAAATATGTTCCAGTGTCCACAACTGCCTGACAGCCTTGACTACACAAACCAGTAGCCTGGTTGCCAACTGCAAACCTATGCAGAAAGAAAGAAATGTTCATTGTTAAAGTACTGAATTACTTAATAGGAGTTCACCTCCGTAGATGTACATTGGGGCAGAATGCATGTTCTCTCTGTGGGAAATCAAGAATAGCACAGCAACCCTTTGATTAAAGTGAAAAAGCCCAATCAGGCACTGATATAATGGAAGATAATGTATATAACTTACTCCTCAATTCCAATCTGCCAGTAAGCCTCACGGGTGACAGGTGCCCAGGTAATTTGCCCAGAGAACAGCTGGTTGTCAATACCTCCCAAGATTAATTCTCCTCCATATTGAGCAGTTGGTTGTCTGGGAAAGTAAAATGTTTGAGTTTAGTCAAGTTGTAGATTATAGTATAGAGCATTGTCAAGATAAATCTGGTGGAAGTCTAAAATTCCTAAAAGCAATCAAAAACAATTATAGTACTATGATTCCACTTTACCTACCATGACAACATCCTGTGGAATCCTGGAGTTTATAGTTTGATGAAGCATTAGAGCTCTCTGCAGAGAATTCTAAATTCTCCTCCTAAAATGAAAATACCAGGATTCCATAGGATATTGCCATGGCAGATGAAATGGAATCATAGTGCTGTAATTGTGTAATGTAAAAGGGCCCCAGAAAACAGAAGACAGAGGAAAACAAATATAGAAAATCAGGCACAGAAAACCTCAGAAAAACCATCATATTCTGACCTGATGCTCACAACATCCATCCACCCATTCCTGCAGTTTTGAAGTAAAAAAGAAAAGGACACTTGAAGGGAGTTAATTGTAATTACATCAATAAAGATAACACATTATAGTGCTACCAGTAATTTATTTATTCCCATTTAATTCCTCTAGATTCAAATATGTATATATGCAACCATACAAAAATATCAGATTTTTGACCTTACCGAGAGAAATAGAAGCTGAAGATAGGTTCTGAAAGCTGGCCTTGCCTCAGCATCTGCTGCATGATAGTATAACCGCCTACATGACCCACAACTGCAGAAGGATAGGACATCCCCAAAATACCATCAAAACTGGCATAGTAGAAAGGACTGGAAGGTTCATTCTCACTTAGGCCAAATTCCTGGTTGTTTACAACAATGTTCTGGATCTGTGGGAAAAGGAATGAATGTATTTCACCCTTGCAGCCTGAGTCATGATCAAATATCTCAAGTGTCACTGGCAAGGACATGTACTATCTGTAAGCTGAGGAATAATGATGAACAGAAAAACAGTGAGACTTAAGGTTCATGCAGACAGGGCAAAAGGAGTGATCACACCGGGATTATTGTGACCTCACGGATCCCAGTCCTGATCCAGGCCATCACAGCATCCTCAACCAGGCCACAAACAAGGAGCGGCTTTTCACCACCACTCCTTTTTGTGATGGCTGTTCTGGGTTGCAGTAGGCTTGGAGCAGCTTTCGGCCACATTTGGGGCATGCATCATGTGCCCCAAATGCAGCCTGAACCCAGCATTTTTAGTCTGTCTGCTTTGGGCCTGTTGGATATTTTGAAAGTTCTTTCTCCAGCTGGAGAAGGATCTGATCCACTTTGATTCGCTGGATTAAGTTGCTGTGCATGTCTAAGGTGACCGAGATGGGCAGTAACTGAGAAGAATTTTGTTTGTTTTTGTTTTTAGCATATTAGTATATTATTTTAGTATTTTGATATTTTATTGTGTGGTGTTTTATTGTTCGTTTTTTATTGTATATGTCCTGATATACCGCCCTTTGGTGGAAATAAATAATAAATAAATGTTGTTGTTGTTGTTGTTAATGTGCACCAAGGAAACTTGCCAAGGAGAACTGTGCTGAACTAGGCTTGTTGAGGCTGAAGGTAACAGCAGTCACAGGTCTGGACTACTCCCAGCTGTGGATTACACACCTTGAAAATGTTACTTTTGGACTGCATCTCCTAGAATCCCCCAACCAGTTTGCCCAATTGTAAACTGACAAAAATATGTTGAACATCCTGAAAACCACTGGGTAACCTTGTAGGATTGAATGCCAAACCCCTTCTGAAGAACTTGCCAAGAAAACTCCATGATAGGTTTACCTTAGGGTCATCATAATTCAAAAATGACTTGAAGGCACACAGCAACAACTGTATGAACCATCACAATGTTAGTGTACCATCAGTCCCATAATCTATTCTTTTATATTTGTTATATAAATGCAGACTACAATACTGGAGCCCTTTCACACTACACAGTTACAGTGCTATGATTCCACTTTAACTGCTATGGCAACATCTTATGAAATCATGGTGGTTGTACTTTGGTAAGGTACTAGAGCTCTTTGGCTGAGAAGTCTAAATATCCCTCTCCACACTACAAATCCCAAGATTCCATAGGATGGTACCATGCAGTTAAACTGGAATCATAGCACTATCATTATAGAGTGTGAAATGGTCCCTGTGTTCTGAACAGGAGTTTCTTTTTCTATCAGAGGTTCCTGATATTTGTCTCAAGCCCACCATTTGGATTTCCCATTAAACAGTAAACATAAAGATGATTTATGTCTTCATTATACAAAGTCGGCTTACCTGCACAGTATCATAACCTAGCATGACAGTTAGGCTCCCACTCCCATAGTACAGGGAATAAGTCTGTCCATTGTTTTGGTATGTAGAGGATGCACTCGGGTTGAATCTGTTGTGGTTACCTAGAATAAAAAAAGAATATGGGGAGGGGATCATGACAAATCTGCCTCTATACAGCAATGAAAATTGTCTATTAGTGTTTAGTATGCATTCCTCTCCAAAGCCCTGTCTGTACTGGCCAGAATACTCTGTGGGTAGCCCAGAATATTCTGGCTCTGGAGCTATCCCAACTTCCCCCCATTACCTGGTACTCCCATTGTGATGCCAGATAGCTGTTCACATGTACATCCCACTGTGCTGCCCAGCTGCATTACTTCTTCTGAGATTAGAATGAGGCACCCAGTGTTGATCAAGCTTGGTGGCAGTGGCCATGTCAGGCAACACAGTGGGATGAATTGTAAACAGCCACCCAGCTTTGCAATGGAGGGTTGCTGATCTTCCAGGAAGATCTAGAGCAAAAGGTGACTTTTTAAAATTCATTATAAGGGGAGTATAACCTGAGTTTGGTGCTAAACAGGCTGAACATCATCCAGACTGTTCGCATCAGAACCAAGGTTTAAGCCATGTCTCGTCTAGACTCCCACCAAGGGGATAAGAGAGGACATTTCATTTGGTCCATGTAGACAGGGCCCAAGGCACTGTTTACAACAAAATTTATTATGTTACAGTCACAATGTAGCTTAGTTCTTACTTAAGTGTTACAGAAAGGGATTCATTTACAAGGAATTTGTTTACATGGCTTACCAATAACTTATTTACAAATAGGTTGTTTATAAATGTGAGTCTTTGAGGATCCCTGAAAATGTCCTACAAACTCCACATTTGCCTTATCAAAGAAAATCCTACTTTCGTTGTAATAAGTTTTTCTATACTACACTGTGGTGTAGTGGTTTGAGCAGAAGCCTGTAGTCCGGGGTTTGAATCTTCACTTTGCCATGGAAATCACTGAGTGATCTTGGGCAAGTCACACTCTCCAGTCTCCATGGCAGGCAAAGGCAAACCTCCTCTGAATAAATCTTGTGGTAGGTTCACTTTAGGGTTCCCTTAAGTCAGAAATGACTTAAAGGCACACAACAACTGTTCTTCCACAAGCATTCTAGTCCTATAACCCTTCTTTGGTGAGCCATGTTCTCTAGTATTCCACCATATGATCTGTCATGGAAGTTTAAAGAATAATAATAGCCACAACACTAGTTGCTTATGTACACACAATAAATGAGCTCTAATATCATATCCCATGATGTGTCTAAAGTTATAAACTTTATACAGCTTTTGAACTTGGAGAACTCCAGATTCAGCCACAGATATGTCTAACAGGAGAAGGGGTCTCAGAAGTTCCAGCTGATATATGATTATTACATTCCCCATTTTAGTTTAGAAGCCATCAGTTTGGGCAAATAAGTTTGATTTGTTTCTAATATATTTCTAATTATAGTAGCTAAAATACTAAACTAAAATTAACCCTCTGCAAATGGATTTATTACTTACCACATGCAGCAGTATTGCAATATGTAGATGGTACCCAGAGATTGGCAGAGCCAGTGTCCATGAGAACCAGGAAATTCTGTGGTGGTGTCCCAATGCTAATCTCTCCAAAGTAGAAAGACTGCCAGATGGAAAGTTTTAGTCAGATGAAATAAATATTGTAATGCTTTCACTATCCTTTCCTAACAAAGATCTCAGAACGACTAGAAAGTCACTGCATTTCATAAAGTAGATGTACTCCTGGATATTACTTCTTTAACAGAAAATTTGGTACTAGAGGCAGAAACAATATGGGGAAAAAAGGGATTGGTTCCTGCACTACAAAATAGAAGAGAGGTTCAATGTGTTTCAGCAAACTTTTTATCCAAAACTAACAATATGGATGTGTGTAACTGGACAAGTAATCCTTACATACACTTCTACTCTTGTTATGATTTCAATTTTGGTGGTCAGACTTATAGATCTATCCCCCCCTCTCTTTAACATGTTGTAGGTACCAGGAGAGGCAAACTTATCTGCTCTTCCCTTTTATATTTTGCTGTGCATGCATACTCAGTAAGGGATTCTAGAGATAGCTGTTGTTTACTTTGCCTGTTGAAGGCAGACACACACAACTACAGTAAAGTTATCTAGAGTAGAATCCTATTCTTTCCCAGCCCAAACTTTATTGCTCTGTTTACTACAGACACAACACAGCAAAGCAACACTGAAAACCTGTATTTCTCCAGTCTTCTTTTAGCAACTTCCCAATGCAACTAAAAGAACTTCCAGCTATACATAGGAGAAGGAAGAAAAGAAGGGCTTGCTGCGTGTAAAGAGACTTTGTAAAAAGGAGCTTCTTTGTGAAAAGTTGCTAACTGTGGTATGCCTGTATCAACATCATGAAGAACTCAATTTAACAATGTATTTCAGTTTAACAATGTATCCAACTCTAATATTATTCATGACCATCAAGCAAACAGTGGCATTGCTAAGAGGGAGGAGAAGCAAATGTTTGTATGTAAAATTCTTCTCTGATCCAAAACACACTGCAAAAATAATCCAGCTTGAGACTGCCTTAACAGCCCTAGCTCAATGCTAGGAAATTCTGGGAACTGTAGTTTTGTGAGACATTTAGCCTTCTCTGCCAGAGAGTTCTGGTGCCACAATAAACCGCATTCCCCAGGATTCTGTGGCACTGAGCCAGGGTAGTTATAGCAGTCTCAGACTGGATTATTTCTGCAGTGTGTTTTGGACCACTAAAACATTTACTAGGATCCAAAGAAGTATGCACACACACAACCACACTGAATGTTTTGAACCATGAAGAATTACACTTCAGTATTCCTTGAAGAAGAAAAAAGCTATATTCGACAACTCTTCTGAGCGGAAATGTTACAACGTTAAGGGGTTATTTGGTTTAGAAAAATATCACAAGTAAGGAGAGTATGGTGGAGGTGTATAAAATTCTGTGTTGCTGAGGGAAATTGATAAGGAAAAGTCTTTTTCCCTTTTTCTCTCATTATATTAGGATGGGGGGGGGGTCATCCCCATAAACGAAATGATGGGAAATTTGGGCAGACAAGAGGAAATACTTCTTAACCTAGCACATCATTACACCATGAAATTTGCTATCACAAGATGTGATGGCCACCAGTGCTGAATGCTTTAAAATAGATTAGACACATTCGTGACTATTTGTTATAATGGCTATATGCTTCTTCCAGAATCAAAGGCAAGATGCCTCTGAATACCAGTTATTTGGGAACATTAAGAGGAGATACCTCTCTGCTCTTATTTCCTACTTGTAGGCTTCCCATACGCATCTCATTGACTAGTGTAGAAAAGCAAGATGGTGGTGGACTATTTGATTCACTTCTTATAGTCCTCTTATGGCCTCTTATAGTCTCATCCAACTGTGCACTTAACACAATGGGCCCTTGTTATCCACCAGGGTTTGGTTCCAGGACCTTTTATGGATACCAAAATCCATGGATGCTCAAGTTCCATTAAAGACAGTGGCATAGCAAAATTGTGTCCCTTATATAAAATGGAAAATCAAGGCTTGCTATTTAGAATTTATACTTTTAAAATATTTCCAAAGTGTGGATGCTTGAATCCATGGATAAAAAATCCATGGATAAGGAGGGCTGACTGCCAATAGAAAGACCAGTGGTAGCTGACGGAGTGAATCCACTCTGGATTTCAGTCTGAAATTTACAGGCACTTATCTACGTTTCTGAACCTTGGAGGATAGGGTTCAGCACCTTTAATAATTCCTTTAATTAAGACCCATAGCACCATGCCCACTGATTTTGGTGCCACCAGCTTCCACCAAAGAAGGCCATACAAAAATCAAAATGTGTTACAGTAGCCCGCTTGTAACAGTAAGACCAAACCTGGTGTCCAAAGAAATGATATATACACACAACTGCAGCTTTGCTTGCTATGTTCACCCCAACAATTCCCACTGCTGAATTGCATTGTGCCTTGCGTCTTTAGAACTGAGAACATAGGGTGAGAACATAAGGAGAATTGGTTCAAAGTCTCTTTAGCATCTATTATTTTCACTTGAGTCTCTAGTGTATTTCACTAACTATTTATTTATTTTAAAAACCCAGAGAGTCCCAAAATTATTATTAATTATTATTATTATGAAGTATTTATACCCCGCTCTTCAGCCAAAAGGCTATCAGAGCGGCTTACAAAAGGCATGAACACTGAGCATACTCAGAGTGATCCATTAATTCTTGAAGATATTAGGATAGTGGATGGGTTATTTAACTGCATTCTCAGTGACTGAGCTCAGCAGTCAGCTCTCAATGAGCAATTTCCCCAATTGCTCCCTTCAGTTGCAAGGGAGAAGAACAAAATGTACATTGTTGTGATACTCACATTCAAATTATTGGATATTGGTTCATAAGCAACATTGTATTCATTATAGGGGTATTTCAATGCAGGATCAACGTGGTTCTTCTTCAGAAATTCCTCCAGCACACCTTTCTCCTTCATGTTCTCACGAATGGATTTCCCTTTCTTCAGAATGACTCTGCTCAGGACAAAAACATCTCAGGGTTGAAGGATTCCAGGCCCTTCATGTATCTATTATGCTTTTTGGTTCACCCATTTTCCTATTCATTTCACTCATGATTCATGATGCTAATGGGGATACTCACCTTTCCACCCCCTCTGACAGGTGGAGATAAACCAAGACCAGGATCAACCACTTCATTGTGCTCAGTGTCTTTGCCAATGTGATCTGCTAGAGAACCCACCCAAAGCCTGTCCATGGTTCTAGTTGTTGTGCCCCTACTTTTATACTAAAGGCAACTGTCCTCTGCAGACCTGTATGTTTACTCGTGATTTCCCATATCATTATGTACACCCAAAAGAATTCAGCACTTTTGATAACAAAGATGTCAAAAACAATGTGTGTCCTTGATTTTGATAAAAGATTGGGATATAAAAATTGGCTCTAATGTAAATCTTTGCTTTTACAAAAAAATATAGTGATAAGATATCAATTATCAGTTTCTTTGGAAAATGGGCACTAACCTTTTTGTGAAATAATAAAGGGTAAGTTAATAATCACAGTAGTTGTGACAAATACTGATATAACCTGTATAGATTCAAATTTTATTTCAGATAGATCCAACCAATATCCAAAGTAACTCCAGGTTTCACTTCTAAGTGTTATTGGTCCATAATGGACGATGACCTTAGATCACTGTACTTGTTTAAAAAAAACTACCTTTAATGGGTTTTTTTATTTAAATCACCCTGCTACTTCCAATAACCTTCAGTCTGACCAATATGTCAAAATAAGCAATGTGTTTTGCATCACCCATCCATTAGTAGTTAATGTGTGATGCAGTTTTATATTTTATAGAAACATTATTTCACTATACATGTTTGTGAAGTAGATTGCAATATTGCTTTTGTCCAGATATGCATATTTATGTTCCCCTTCAATTAGAAATGTGTCCATGTTCTCCACTGGTAAAATGCCCAGCTTTACAGAAACCATCTTTTACACACACACACAGAGAGAGAGAGAGAGAGAGAGAGTGCTCTTTCTCTTATGTCCCTCCACTGCCAACAATTTTTCTTTCTTGCTTGTCTTAGTTTTCCTCCACCTCAATATTTATTCAGCCTGTACCACCTTTACCCAGGTCAGAAACATTTCAGTCCCTTCTCTTCTTACCACCTCTCCTTTCATACTGCCCTGCTTCCCTCTGTCTCCATTGGGGTGTTTGTTCAGCCTTTCCTTACTCTGCTCCACACCACTGGAAACTAGAATTTTCTCACCCTCCTACAGCTGCAATATTCTAATCCCTAAGATCCAGGCAGACACATATCCTGAAAATTGTTGCTTCTTATTGCAATCAGGGAGGGTAAATTCCCATCATGTTTAAAGCGAGCGGTAGTAAAACCGCTCCTGAAAAAGTCCTCCCTGGACCCCCTGGTAAAAACCAATTACAGACCAGTTTCATTATTACCATTTCTGGGCAAAGTGATTGAGAGGGCAGTTGCCTTCCAACTTCAGGAAGTCTTCAATGAAGCTGATTATCTGGACCCATTTCAAACCAGCTTCAGGGCGGGATACGGAGTTGAGACTGCCATGGTCGCCTTAGTCGATGACCTCCATCTGGGTATCAACAGGAGAAGTGTGACCCTGTTGGTGCTCTTGGACATCTCAGTGGCATTTGATACCATAGACCATGGTATCCTTCTGGGACGCCTGAGGGAGTTAGGTATTGGGGGCACTGCGCTCCAGTGGTTCCGGTCCTACCTTTCGGGCAGATCCCAGATGGTGAGGCTGGGGGACAGTTGCTCCTCTGAAAGGGAGCTGACATCTGGCGTCCCACAGGGTGCCATACTATCTCCCATGCTGTTTAACATTTACATGAAGCCGCTGGGAGAGATCATCTGGAGATATGGGGCACGGGGTTATCAATATGCTGATGACACCCAACTCTTCTTCTCTATGTCTCAGACTACTGCAGTGACTAAGGATGGCATTGCTCCTCTGGATGCCTGCCTTGGGTTGGTAATGGGCTGGATGAGGGAAAATAAACTCAAGCTGAATCCAGAGAAAACAGAGGTACTTGCGATAGGAACCCCTGGCCCAGGAAGAGGGTTATGTCACCAAATCCTGGATGGGGTCACACTTCCCCTAAAGGACAAAGTAGTTTGGGAGTACTCCTGGACTCATAGCTATAGTTGACATCTCAAGTAGATGTGATGGCCAGGAGTGCTTGGAACCAGCTTTGGCTGATTTTCCAACTGCCTCCCTACCTGGACCAGAGGGACCTTGAAGCAGTAGTACTTGCCCTGGTAATCTCTCGTTTGGATTACTGTAACGCGCTCTACATGGGGCTACCTTTGTACCAAGTTTGGAAGCTTCAGTTGGTTCAAAATGTGGCAGCCAGGTTGGTCGCCGGAACCTCTACAGCAGACCATATTACACCAGTGCTAAAAGCTCTTTACTGGCTGCTGATTAGCTTCTGGGCGCAATACAAAGTGTTGGTTATTACCTATAAAGCCCTACATGGTTTGGGTCTGTGTTACTTGAAGGAACGCCTCTCCCCACACAATCCGCCCCGCACACTCAGGACACCAGGGAAGAACTTATTAAACTATCATAACACTAAATTGACAGTTACTTCCCAAAAATCATTCATGGCCACGGCCCCTAAATTATGGAACAGTCTGCTGGAAGAGGTCCGTATTATTCCCACATTAGAGGCCTTCAAAAAGGCACTCAAAACAGAACTCTTCTGGCGGGCCTATCCACCTGACCCAAATTAAAAATGTGTCCTAAGACCTCCTGGGTGAAGGAAGACCATCACCATCTGTGGCCCAGACTGGCACTTCAATTTTATTGTAATTTTAATAACTTGTAATTTTATTGTAATTTTAATAATTCTAATGTATTAATTTTATTTTTATCATTTTATTTTGTTATGGTTTTTTGCTATGTTTTAATGTTGTTGTATTATTCCCTTTTATTTCTTTACTCCCACTTCAATCCGCAGGGAGAGGCGGGATATATAAATAAATTATATTATTATTATTATTATTATTATTATTATTATATGGTGGATTCTGAAAGGTTTGACCAGAACATAGGC
Source organism: Phrynosoma blainvillii (assembly GCA_026167975.1). Lineage (NCBI taxonomy): Eukaryota > Metazoa > Chordata > Lepidosauria > Squamata > Phrynosomatidae > Phrynosoma > Phrynosoma blainvillii. The sequence continues at coordinate 246,299,859 of JANUYF010000004.1, forward strand.
ACACTCCTAATTTATCCACTCAGAAACTCCTTTCTCTAAAGTAGCTTCAAATATAGTCTGGGCTCTTTTAGATTCATTGCATGTAATACAGGGCAGTAGTGTCCCCGCTTGGGGTGTCACCCGGTGCGGGAAGGTGGGGCTTCTGGGGGGTGGGGCTTCTGGGCAGGGCTTCCGATGCGATTTCCGGGGGGGAGGTCACACAAAAATACTGTGCCAGCCAGGAAAACAACCATGTCAGCTGGGAAAACAGCCATACCAGCTGGAAAAACAACTGCGCCGGCCAGGGGAAGGCCATGCTGGTTGAGAGAAGGCCGAGCCAGTCAGGAAAACAGCTCCGCCAGCCATGGAAAGGTCGTGCCAACTGGGAAAACAACTGCACCAGCCACGAGAAGGCTGCATCAGCTGAAGGAAGACCACACCAGACAGGAAAACAGCCGCACCAGCTGGGAGAACCTGCTGCCTACCACCCACCCAGACCCAGAGACCCCCTCAAGGCTTGGAATGGCACCTCCAAGGGGTGTCTGTGCAGGCCCAAGGAGCACCTGTGGGGGCAGGGAGCCAACTAGGTGTCACCTCCCCTTCTGAGGTGTCACCCCCCCTTTTGGGGTGTCACTTGGTGTGGTCTACACACCCCTCCCCTAATGATGCTACTGATACAGGGATGCACAGACTAGAGCCCAAGGGCTCCTATACCTTTAACAGTTTTGGGGGAGGAAGGTATTTAACTGATATAGCTTTCTCAGGAATAGGATTTTGTGAGGCCAACAGTTTGTTCAACACAAACACATTCTTTAAGCAACCAAAGAAGCAGACTATATACCTGATATATGATGTATATCTGATGGCAAATATAGTAAACAAATAGACAGCATAATTGGAAATAGAAGATGGAGAAGCTTCATTCTCTGTAAGAACAAGACTAGTAGCAGATTGTGGCACGGACCATTAACTGCTGATATTAAAATTTAGAGCAGAGCTAAAGAACAATGCTATACCAACCAAAATACAACCTGAAGAACATCCCTATGGAATTTAAAGATAATGTGAAAAATAGATTTTGACTATTAAACCTAATTGATGGGAATCCCAAAGAACTCTGGGTCAGGGAGCAGTGCAAAAAGACACTATCTGCAGCCAAAAAGGAAAGCTAAGCCTCAATGGATGACAGATGAAACTGTTCAAGCAATTAAGGCAAACAAGAAGCAAAAATAAAAGGTGAAAGAAATAGATCAGAACATGAAATGCAACAGTGTGATGACTTGTGCATTGGAACAAGGAAAACTACTGATGACAGCAAAAAAGGAAGAATAAGAGACCTCTTCCATAAAATCTAGAAATCAGAGGGAAATTTAAACCAAGAGTGGGAATGCTCTACAACCAGCCAGGGAACACATTACATGACCAAGAACAAATAAAAAGACAATGGAAACAATACACTGAAGAAATATATGAAAGAGATGAAAGGATGACAGATTCATTCAAGAAAAATTGTTTGAAGACAAACCTCCAGTTTTAAAAAGCAGTGGAAGCCTCACTCAGGGCACTGTGGAGAAATAAATCACCAGGAACAGATGGTATCCTAAAAGATGCACTAAGCTATAGAGATGGAATCTACTCTAGTTCTAAATTAAATCTGTTAACAAATATGGAAAACAAAAGAATGGACCACAGACTGGAAAAGCTCAATATACACTCCAATGCCCAAGACAGGGGACACCATGGATTACAGTAACCACAGGACCACTGCATTAATCTCCCTTGCAAACAAAGTGATGATCAAAATTCTACAGAAAAGACCTTTACCATATATGGAGCAAGAAATGCCAGATGTCCAAGCTGGGTTCAAGAAAGAAAGAGGTGCTAGGAATCATATTGCAATCATATTATACATAGGAAAATATTGTACATAGGAATCATATTGTACATAGGAAAATGGAGCAGAGTAAAGAATTTCAAAAGAAAATCAACCTTTGCTTAGTAGATTATAGCAAAGCCTTTGATATTGTAGGTCATGAAAAACTTTGGATCACTCTTAAAGAAATGAATATGCTACAATATTTGAGGCTACTGTTTGGATAGAACATGGAGAAACGGAATGGTTTTCAATTGGCAAGGGGGTCAGGCAAGGTTGCATTTTATCACCCTATCTGTTTAACTTGTACACAGAACATATACGTGAAGCATTAGACTCAGAGGAAGGCAGTGTGAAGATTGGAGGAAGGAACAGAAGCATCATTAGGAGGTGCCAGGTGTGTGGACTGCCACCGGGTGACACCTTGGGGAGGATGACACCTGTTGCCCTCTGTGGCCACTAGTTGGGTGCTTATAGTGGGGTGCTGCTGCCACCTTCCAGATCTGAAGGGGCTGCTGGTCAGACAGGAAAGTGAGGAGCCTGCAATGGTGGCAGCAGTGGCACTATGGACTCCTCCTTGCTCTGCCACCATCACCTCTCTTTCCTGTCCAGCTGGTAGCTGGACAGTAGCAGCAGTTCTCCTCCACCTCCATCTGCTGTCAATGTTTCTCTGATGGCTTGGGCTCTCTTGACCATGGCCAAGAGAGTCCAAGGCCATGGAGAAGTGCAAACAGGGGGGTGGCAGCCAGTTGGTTGTAGCTGAGGATGAAGTTGGTGAGGGGGTTACAAGGTGGCAGTGGCAGCGGCAGCACACCACCCTCATCAGTGGCTGCAGCAGACAAAAAGGGGTGGCTGGGGGTGTGCCAGGCAGCTTGGGCAGGATGAGATGGGCAGCAAGGGGGAGGGTGGATGGCGAGCAACCCTCCCTGACCACTGCAGCTTCTCCTTTTCTTGCCCTTCCCCTTTCCTCCCCTCCTGCTCTCTCCCCATGTTGTTTTCCCTGGGATGGTTGCCTGCCTGGGGGTGACCAAATGTGTTTACCACACTGGTAAAGCCTAGTGGCGCCACTGGTTGGAACATCAACGATTTAAGATATGAAGATGAGAAGATGACACAATATTGTTGGAATAGGGACAAGATCTAGAACAGGGGTAGGCAACCTAAGGCCCGGGGGCCGGATGCGGCCCCCCGAGGCCTTTGGACCGGCCCCAGGCCGGTCCTGCCACTGCCGCTGCCACCGCCCCCGCCATGATGATATTGATTATTGTTGTTATTACTTGTTCTTGGGATTTTCTTGGCAAAATCTCCACAGGGGGTTTGCCATGGCTTTTCTGGGGCTGAGAGAGTGTGCATGCATATTTTTTAAATTTTAATTTTTTAAAAAAAATATTTATTTATTTATTTTTGGTGCTTCGGCCCCCCCAATTGTCTGAGGAACAGCAACCTGGCCCCTGGCTCAAAAAGGTTGCCTACCCCTGATCTAGAACTTTGATCATTATAGAGTTAATGGTGAGCTGCTGAGATAGAATTGACCTTCAGCTGCATGTTTTATCCTAATCAGCTACAGAGCCTTCATAAGGCTAGCTTTCATGAAACCCTTCCCCCCCCCCCCAGCCTTTTTTCTTTTGCATTATATAGTTGTCCCTCCCGATTCACAGGGGATCCATTCCAGACCACCATCCCCACAAATCGGGAAAATTACAAATATCCAAGCCCCAATGATTTCAATGGTGGTGCATGGCCGGGCACATGCACCATTTTGTCCCTCCCCACCTGCCCTCCACAAAGGTCCAAGACCACAGACTCCAAGTCAACAAATGGGGAGGGATGAGTGTATTTTGTTTTATCCTGTTTCGATGTTGTTTATATTGTCTTGGTATTTTGTCTTATTTTGCTTGCCATTGTTGCTCTTGTTTATTCTGTATCTTTTGTCTGCATTGTTTTTGAATACTTTTGTTATTTGTTACTTTGGAAGCAGAACTAGATAAAGATTATTTATATTACCTTTTGCTTTTTTGGCTTTTCAATCTTATTGTTTCAACAAATACTACTAGCAGAAAATAGTAAAGATTTGGAATGATTGCTGGGAAAAAAATCATTGGCTACATCTTCACTGCAGGATTAATACAGTTTGCTACCACTTTAACTGCCATGGCTCAATGAAATGGAATTATGGACTTCCTCACAAAACTACAGATCCCAGGATTCTATAGAATGAGGCCATGACAATTAAAGCAGTGTTAAACTGCATTAATTCTGCATTGTGGCAATATCCAAAGTAGAAAGTACAAAGGTAGGTTCACAGTTGAACATTAACAAAGCAAAAGTAATGACCACAGGTTATTTACATCACTTTAAAGTAGATGGAGAAGACATTGAATTAGTTCAAGATTTTCCATAGCCTGGCTGAATTATTAATCTGAATGGAGACTGCAGTCAAGAAATCAGAAGACTAGGGCTGCATCTACACTGCAAAAATAATATAGTTTAATAACTCATGGCTCAATGCTGTGAAATTTTGGGACATGTAATTTTGTGAGATAACAAATTAGGCAGGAACAAAACAAAAAACTAGAAGCACATATTGACAGTAGAAAAATGAAAGGAGACAAAGTCCCGTGTCCTGTGCAATAGTCCAAAATCCTTTATTTCTTAAAATGCCTAGTGCATTTCAGCCTTATCACTAATTGGCCTTCTTCAGGGGCAATTCTAAAATATTTCTGAGTTGCAGAATGTTGCAGTTTGTGATCGCTATAGAAGTGGACCTTCTCGATGGACTTTCCATAGCATTGAGCCATGGTAGTTAAAGCAGTGTCAAACTGCATTATTTCTGCAGTGCAGGGGCAGTTTTAGATTTGGAATGGTAGCTATGAAGGAACTATACAAGATCCTGAAGAGTAATGATATATCATTGAATACTAAAATTAAGATTGTCCAATCCATCATATTCTCAGTTTCTATGCATGCTTATGAAAACTGGACAATGAGAAAAGCTGATAGGAAGAAAATCAACTCATTTGAAATATGGTGCTGGATAAGAATCCTACCAAAAAAAAACCACCCCAAAACAAAATAAATTAATCCTATGACAAATCAAGCCAGACCTCTTTCTAGAAGCCGAGATCACTAAATTGAGACTGCCATACTTTGGACATATCTCACTAGAAAAAACAATAGTGCTTGGGAAGGTAGAGGGCAGTAGGGAAAAAGGAAGAATATATTGCAGATGGATAGAAGGAAGCCGTGGCCCTGGGTCTGCCATGGCTTTGAAAGACCTGAGCAGGACTGTTGATCACAGACTTGGAGGTCTCTCATTCATATGGTCACAATAAGTCAAAGTTGATTGGATAGCAGTTAGCAACAGCAACAACATCATGCAAGAATGGTTTAACAGAATTACATAATGTCTTCCAGAATGACTTTCAGGGAATGGCTGGTTTTTTAAAGAAAAAAAAATGAGGACTTGTTTTCTCTGAACATGTGGATAAGATGTCCAAACTTCAATGTTAAGTTACTCTCTCTTTAGAAAGCTAATTAGTGGTGGAGTTTTAGACATGTCTATGCAAAAGTAAGTTTTTCTGTGAGCATCCTGGTTCCCTAGTGGTCACACTCTTGCATTTCTTCTCTCTGGCCATATATATATATATATATATATATATATATATATATATGTATATGGAATCAGGAGGAGGCAAAGTTCATCAGGCTACTGGGATACACAAAAGTGCAGCCTGATTAGAACCTAAAGCAAGCAGTAAGCATTTGAACAAAAGCTCAAGGCTTCTTGCTCCTGAGGAAACCTATGCCCTAAAGCCATCTTATTCCTGAGGATCCTGGTGCCTGTCACCTAGTGAGTCAACATAGTGCTGCAAGCTACACTAAGTTTTTAATTAAAGAAATTAATTGATCTTCTTTTGAAACAAGTAACCCTGAAATGTACACCCTCATGGTGCCCACAATATCCCAGCCAAATCTCAGGTGTCTATGGGGGGAAGCAGACAGGTAAAAGGGCCGTTTGGGGGGCAAGGAAGGGGAGGGGCATGGTGGGAGCCCCAACCCCTTCCCAAAGGCATTGTCGGAGCACCAGCCCCTCTGCACGGCCGGCGCTCCAACAATGCCTTCCTGCTGCAGCTTTCACACATGCTGCGGCGGAAGAGTCAGTGAAGGTGCGCCGCCAGCCTTTTGCGGCACACCTTAAGCAACTTGTGGAAGGAGTGCTATTTTAGCGCTCCTTCCAGGGGCAGCAAAGCTGCGCCGTGGGGCCAAGGTGTGCGGATACCTCGCCCCCACGGCGCAGCTTCCCGGGGCGGCCCACGGCCGCCCATCTGCTTCCCCCCTATGTTTCACACACTCTGTAGAGACCGGCCAAAAGGGCCGGCCTGAGAGTGGAATCAATGAGTGACGACCGCACGTCGGCTGCCCTGATGCCTCCGTCATGCTGCATGTCCCACCGTACGGCTGGCAGCTTCAGCACAGTATACAGACATGCTGCGCCAAAAGAGAGCAAAAAAGTCACTGCTCGAAAAAGGATTGGCATTTGCCAGCTCTTTTTGGAGCAGAAAAGTCCCAGATCAGGGCCATGGTGTGTGGTTGCCGTGGCCCCGACCCAGCACTCCTTACGGGCTGTCTGTAGAGCCCCACAGTTTAGGAACTATAGTGGAGACAGACATATAGACATTCATCCATCAATCCATCCATCCATCCATTCATTCATTATTACACATAGCAGATCGATCAATCCACACAGAACAATTAAAAAAATCAAGAATACACAAATTTCGTGTATTTCCTTTGCCCTTTAAAAAAAAAGATCAAGAAGCTATCTGATATGGAGCTGATCTTCAGCTGAATTAGGGCCTTTACAGACTGCCAGAAATAATGCAGATTGAGGCCACTTTAACAGTCCTGCTAAGGAATCATTTATTGTTTATTGTTTAATTATAGTTTATTGTGGCACCAGAGCTCTCTGACAGAGAAGGCTTAATGTCCCAGAAAAAAAATATATATAGTTCCCATGATTCCCTAGCACTGAGCCAGGGCAGTTAAAGTGGCCTCAAGCTGCATTATTTCTGGCAGTCTGTACCTACTAAGAGTTTGGTAGCATGTGCAGAATGGGTCAGAGAGAATCGGAACTGCTCATCTGATATTCACATTTACATGGGAAAGTGAGGGAAGTTTAGATGGTGTTATCCATCCACAAGGTCACTAGTTATATATTGCCTACGTACATTGTTCCATGTGATATACCCTCAAAATATGTGGATGTGGAAATACAGAAACATTTTGTTCTGTGCCAACAAACACTCTTTAGTCCATCATTCAGTGGCATCAACAGGAGGGTGTAGGTGATATTGACACTTTAAGGGGGTGGTAACACCACTGGTCCCCAAACATCTGCCTTTGGGCAGAAATAGGCTGTGGCATTCACCCTTTAAACTGCTGGAGATGGGTGAAGTGGGGTGAAGCTCAGTGGGAGGAGACAGGAGAAGCCTCAGGTTTTTTTAAAATTAAATTTTAGAAACTAAAATGTTAATTTTAATTTTAAAATTTTATTTTCAATTTTTCTTTTAAAACATTGCATCTTAACAAATTTTCACTTTAACTACATGAAACTATGTAAAAGTAAATACATCTAGGCTGTGTGTGTGATATTGTAATTTAATAATATAATTATAATTTTGCTTGTTGTTTATGTCACAATTACTGCCATTATATTTAGTGATGTATGGGAATTACGATTTATGAGTAACATTAGTACAAAAAACATTACTAAGTATTCTATATGGTGTAGTATGGGAGGAGGTCAATGGAGGGGTGACACCATGAGCTACTGCACCAAGTGAAACTAACTCTAGTGATGGCACTGCCTTCATCAAAAACCTCTACATCAGGAGTGGGCAATTGTGGGGGCTGCATTAAGCTTCCAGAAGACCTTGGAGGGCTACGCCTGCTTCCACAAAAAATTAAAAAAAATTCCCCCAAACACCTTCTATGGGACATGGAGTAGGCATGTTTTGGGACCTTCGCGGGCCCCTATTTTGGGATATTTTGAGGCAAAAAATATTTTGCCAGCCCCTTTTCTTTGGATGCCTAAACTGCATTTCTAATGCTTAAGCCATTTTAAGTTACTGCAATGTTCGAAATTTGGAGAGTGAAGAAAGATTTCACGGAAGGGATACAATTCTTATTTGAGAGGGCAATGCTTTCATCCTTCCCTCCATAGCTACACCCTTGATTTATTTTTCAAAGAGTTAGAGTTGAAAACCAGATGGTTTTCACATTGTTGTTGTAATGTTTCAGTAGATTAATTCATGGGATATAGCAACTTTAAGTAGCAGGTTACAACCTTTGTTCTCTGTAGCCATTGGAAATGTTTCTACAGTTCACAGCTAGATATATTATCTAGGCATAGTTCCTGTAAATCCCATCCAGTGATGTGGGATGGTGAGAGCATGCAGACTTCTGCAAACTAAACATGTTTTCCCAAGAGTTTTCCTAAGATGTTATCCTCCCTCTTTTTCTCAGAGTCCTTGTTTTGATCACACGACTATCAGCACTCAGCACCTGAACTGCCATTAGAACCAGACACCAACAGAGATCTAAAGCATTCAGCTGTAGTCATTAATAACAAAGTGTACTCTTTGTCCTAACAACTTCTTTAATCCTCATGCACTAAGGGGGGGTTGCAGACGGCCAGAAATAGTGTGAATTCAGTCCACTTTTAGGGTTAGAGTTAGAGTTAGGGAACCATGGGAACTGTATTTTATTGTGGCATCAGAGTTGTCTGACAGAGAAGGCTCAATGTCTCAGAAAAATAACAGCTCCCATGATTCCCTAGCACTAACCCTAACCCTAAAAGTGGACTGAATTCACACTATTTCTGGCAGTCTGCAACCCCCCTAAGATGGGACATTTTAGTCACTCGAAGTCACTTTTTTGGTTGAATCCATACAGAACTAAATCTGCAAATGTAAGCATTCTGTGGCATTGTCAATTAAACAGGTGTTGACAATTTTCCTATATGTCAGGAGTTGTCACTTACAGTCTTTTGTTTTGTTTTTTAGAAACAGAAAACATCCAGAGTCTTTAAAAAATGCATGAATAATAATAATAATAATAATAATAATAATAATAATAATAATAATAATAAATGTCCAACCAAAACACTTTTGGGGGACATAGGTTACATTTTTTCTCCCAGCCAGTATAACATGTTGATACAAAAAATGTTTTTGATGAATGTTGGAGGAGCAGGTTTGTGTGCGTGTGTGAGGATAAATCCATTCAGCAGAGTAGTCCATGCAGCAGGATGGCTTGTAGCAGAGAACACACCAGCATGCAGGCAGATATCCAAGCTTCTAGTAGTAGACTTTATTATAGAACAGCATAGGCAAAGTAAAAACTACAAAGTCCAATAAAACATCACTTTAGCCAGACGTGGCTAACAGGAACAAAACTATAAATCCTTAATGCTACATTGTGAAAAATTAGTCAAGCTACAGTTTCAGCAAAAATAAAGAAACCTTAATCCATACTTTAGAACAGGGACCGGCAACCTACGGCCCGGGGGCCGGTTAAGGCCCCGGGCCCCAGACTTACCGGCCCTGTCCGAAGGCTGCCGCCGTCGCTGCCGCCGCGCGCCACCCCCGCCACCGCGCACCGCTGCCGGGGAGCGTTTTCGGGCGCGCTTGTCGCGGCCACCATTTTGGAAGCCAAAATGGCGGTTGCGACGCGTTTGCGCATGCGCAATACTTTTGCGCATGCGCAAACACGTCGCGACCGCCATTTTGGTTTCCAAAATGGTGGGTGCGCATGCGCCATAGCAGCGGCGGCGGTGCACGCTACGGCGGCGGCTGCGGTAGTGGCCGCGCCGGCAGCATGCGCGGGGGATCGCGCACACAGGAGGAGGGTGTGCGCGCGCATGTGCACGCACGCTCCGCCATTTCCCCCCCCCTTGGCCCAGCCGAGCGGCAACCTTTTTGAGACCGGCCCAGGTCTCAAAAAGGTTGCCTGTCCCTGCTTTAGAAAGTTCACGAACAGACTGACTCCTATGCCTGAAACACAATTTCCCAGCCCAACTTTTTTCCACCTCTTGAGTGTTACCCTCAGGTTAATTGGTTGATCTGTACATGACGTATGTTAACCAAACCCCTTGTTATTCATCTTTCCCAAAACATCTTTTATTATTGAATTCACTGTATAAACAAGAACTCTTTCCCATGTATTCCAACGTTGTCTCCATTTGTTTTGTCTCTTCAAACACCTGGACTGAGTTGTTGTGTTACTAGGCCTAGAAGCATATTTCCCATCATGGAAAAATACAGACACACACATCTTTACATTTCAACATTGACTATATATCCCATCAAAATCCTGACAAATGTCCCAAGCTGTTTGGGGTGAATCATTATCCAGAGAAGCAGAACTGTGACAATCCAGTTGTCAAAAGACTGGTGCAATGCAAGAAGATTATAAAGGTTCTTATTTGAGTCAGGAGATGCAAGAAGGGGTCAGGAGGCACATTAAACCCTAGTCCCAACCCAATCCAGAACCCTAAACTTGCTCCTAACCCTTGATACATTTGAATTTTCATTGGGGTCACAAAATACCTTATAACTTCCTAAAAAATTCCTTTAAAATTGTTGCACATGAGAATCAAAAAAGTAAATGAGCATAACAGCTGCTTCTGGCCTACAATTTGATTGACATTTCTTCTTTTATGAAAGAGAAGGTATGAATTGTCTTCTTGGATTAGATTCAAAACTCATGTAGTCCCCATTTTTGTTATTCATTTTGAGATCCATGAGCAGGTCATAAGAAGGCATGTTGAAGGTATAAGCATCTCCTCTTTCTCACTAATGTCATCTGTGGGTCATAATGCCTCATACTTTTTTTGTCACTGAGAGCCATTGACACCAATAATATTATTCCATACCATTATTACATTTAATCATTTTAATGATGCTGATAAATATTTTGCTAACAAGTGCAAGTAAAAGTGTGGCATATTAAAGTTTATTTAATAGTTTGAAAGTCATTATTTCATAATCCAAGAGAACAACAGCATTAGGTTGGAAGAAAACCAGGCTTTGTCCTGTTTAAGCTGATAGTGCAAACCCCACTCTGTTGTTGGCCATGTCAAAGACAGAATAATACTCCTTAAGGAAGACATCACCCAGGATCCACAGTGGCTCTTCACTTTGGGAAGCCAAATACGTAGGCTCCACAACAACTGTACAATATCCGTCCTCCTGTAAAAGAAAATAAAAAGGGTTTTAAGTCCTGCCACTGCTGAAAAATAATGTCATGGGCATTTTTAAAAACATCTGAAATCAGGTGGTGGTGGCGGTGATCATCATCATCATCCCATTTTATTCCCAGAGTGGGACCTAAAGCTACTTAAACAATTAAAAATGTTGTTAAAATTCCACAAAATAAAAAATTAGAAAGCAATTAAACAATCAGAAAAATATAACCAGGGGAAAACATATATTAAAACACACATACAAACACACCAGCACAGTGATTAGCTGTGTAAGATGTGCATTGTATAAGATGGGTCTATGCACTTGTTGGAATAGAACAGACTAGACTGTTTAACAACATTGCAACTGCTTGTTTCTGGTTCTGTTCACTATGACCACATGATTATGAGGACACATTTGATAGAGTCTGTTTGTCAGGACATATGCTGTGTGTCAAACCCACATTAGATGTGTTCCAGTGTGCACTTCATGATTGGTATGTGTAGGTTCAGATGTGACTACAGTGCATATAGGGTCAATAATTATGCCACTATAGTGAGCATCATCTTTACTCTTTTGCAGGCTCCACAATTCATATTCTCATTTAAAATAAGTAAATCCAAAGTAGAACTGAGGAAATATTTGTGTATGCAAATCTATGAAAATAATGTAAGGATTTTGAGGACAGATCTTTGCAGGGTCCTCAAAAAAGATCAAGAAAAATTGCCAGGTAAAAATTTTCTTTAGCAAGAAAGTGTTATTCCTATGTATAATATTTGAATACATCCCAAACATTTTCCCAAAGGGTGACTACAAGAATCTGAATGCTCTTCCCACAATCTCTAAATATTACAAAATTCATATATAGCATGATTTAAAATCGACACTGTCGAGCAAAACAGTATACTTACACTAGCGACATAGACAGAGGGTGGCAGTGGGAACTGAGATCCATTAATGACAAATGTGATGGTGGGCATGTTCTGGACATCGTCACAGTTCACTAATAACTGGAAAAGAACACAAATCTAACATTAATTCTGTGAGAAAGTTAGGACAGAGTTTGTACAGCGATTTTGTCCCCATTAGTTATGAAATTTAAAAAGGGTCAAACTCAATGCTGAGAAAGCTGTGTATCTCAAGGATTAACCTATTCCCCTAACAACAGAATTTCCTCAGAGATGTGTGCCACTGCATTAGTCACAAAATAAAGCATGCCAACTGAAGGGACATAGGTGAAAAAATTGTGCACTATGTCAGACATCTTTCACCATCTAAGGCAGCATCTCTTTAAAAAAAAAAACATGATAAATGGCTTAAATCATTTGTTAATTCCAACAAGAAGATAGCCACTGAATCAGCTGGATTTACCTATCTGGTAACTCACCAGGCAAAAATTAATTCAATGGGTCTACTCTATCCAACAGGCTTGTAGCACTTTTTAAATTATTATTACCGTACTATTTTATTATTTTGATGTAAGCTACTGTGGGTTTTTTTAAAAAATAAAGCAAAGCAGAGTAATAAATAAACAACTAATAACTGAAGTAGTCATCCATTCTACACATTGTAACTTTCACAACTTCAGTCAGGTGCCCAGGAATTCCCATCTTGCTGGAGAAATCAATATCTATCTAGTTCAGCATTGTTTTCTCCCCACCCCCATACCACCTGCTTTCACACCTCTAAGAATTTAACATGTTTCTGTTATGTCAACTCTGCTTACATTTATCTTGGGTGTTACTTCAAATGTTCAGACACTAAATTTTAATGTTTCCTCTGTGAAGTGCAGCAACGTTCTGAATCAAATTCCCAAGGTTCCCTCCTTCACCTACCTCACCATCATACTCTTCAGCTCCCACAGCCTGCAAGAAGGTGTCAAAGTACTGCTGTGGGATGGTAAGTTGATAAGTGCCAGTATCTACAATTGCCTGGCAGCCTTCACTGCACCAGCCAGTAGCCTCATTGCCGATGGCAAATCTATAAAGACAAGAGCAAAGAATAGTTGTATGGGCAAAGTTTGCAGGCAAGTTAAAAACCAGATCAAAACTGGTGACTCTCAATAATTCTCCGAACCAGATTGTAGAAAGGTTACTCTTTTGGATTACAACTCCTGGAATCCCTCAACTAGCACAGCCAGTGGTATTGATACCTACAGACTGCTTTTGTTAAATGTGAAAAAAAATTGAAAGGTGATTTTTGACCAACTCATTACTATACTGATTTTACTAGTTTAGTCAAAATATATTGTTCCTTCCATGTTACTGTGGACAACAGAGGAATACTGCCCTGGGTGCTCTAGAACTGTTAAAATACTTTCAGGTTTGAGTGTACGTGTGCATATGCATAAGTATGTACATGTGCACATGAGCAGCAAAAATGTACAAATATGTACATCTGGGCATGAGTAGCAAATATCCAGAGGGTTTTTCCAAGTAGCAATTCAGCTGTTAGATCCTTCTATTTTTGTAACATTCAAGCTCCAATATCTTCTTGCGAGGCAAGTTATTGTTTATTCATTCATCCAGTTCATCCATTGTCACTGAGAATGAATATTCCTTGAAATAAAATTCCCCTAGACTTAACAGACCCTGAATCACTAATGATGATTGATGTGTTTCTTGTTTATTAATTCTGGGGGTTTTTTCAGTTTAGATTGATTGCATCTCTTTTGTAACACACAAATACAACAATAGCTCCCATGGAATGTTTACTTTTGATAGTATTTTATTGCTTTATTATTCATTATGGTTAACCTTCCCTTTGGAACTAACAGTGCTTCCAATGCATACCTTTGGAAGGTGAGAATTTCTGATACTTAAAAGTTTCAGTTTTCAGTACAAGACACAGGAACATAGCTATAGTGCAGGGGGAAGAGAGCATTACCCCCCATAATCATTCTCCTCCCCAATGACATCTGCCTTCAGTCCCCATATTTCCAGCATTGTAGTAACTTAAAATTTCTGTTAGGATTTAGAAATACAGTTTAAGCATTCAAAGAAAAGGGGCAGACAAAAATTACCAAGGGTATGAGAACACAGCAAATATAAGTTCTAATAATTCAGTGTCTTGCTCTCTGAAATGTTAGAAATCTTAGAAACAAAAGAAAATTTCAAGGGAGAGTAAAATTCTTATTTGAAAGGGCCTCCAAGAAATAAAAATTCTTATTTGGATTTTACCTCTCCTGTAGCTTCACTCCAGTTACATATCCCTTTCCCACTACACACACTTTAAAGAAGTAAGCAGGAACATAACCATTCTTCTCAGCAGATAAAAGTATGGTTCCATGTGGGAGGTGTGAACCTTGTGTTACTGTCTTTGCAAAGCAAAAAGAGATCAGACCAGAAAAGCAAAATGTCAGCTATAAATGGAAAGAGAATGGGGAATATAACTTACTCTTCAACACCAATTTGCCAGTAAACTTCATGGGTAACAGGTGCCCAGGAAATTTCCCCAGAGAATAGCTGAGTATCAATCCCTCCCAAGATCAGTTCCCCTCCATATTGAACTGTTGGCTGTCTGGTGGGCAAAAATGAAGAGGAAAAAGTCAAATGTAAGTACAACTGTTAAGCTGGATGCATTGATATCTTTGTGGGCAGAAAATAAGGACAAGGTAAGAAGAAAAAGTGGAGGAACATGGGCATAGATTAATTTAGATTAATCCTGAATAACAACAATAGTTGTTTCCACCAAATTGAGATTCTCATGCCATCAAGTAAGAGCTGGGTAGTTGAAATCTTGCACGAGGGGATGTACATGTCTCACAAAGCTACATTTCTGTATCTACATCTCATAATGCTCCCACCCCCCAAATCTACCTTGTATGTGCTGCGACAGGCACTTAGAGGGACCTGCAAAGGTCTTTGTGCATTCCTGCAGAGGATGACCTTGCTGCATGTCCAGCTATACTAAAATGGCTGGATGCATTTCCACTAATCCCACTCCTCTCCAACAAACTAGAAATGGCTGTTTTGAGAAAGGGTTTATGAAGTGGGTTGGTTCCTTTGTAGTCAGAGGAGAATTCCAACCTCCACAGTGGTGAAAAATATGAATTGTGATGGTATAAACTGGACTTAAGCCATCTTAAGTCACTAACAGAATGCAGCTGACTGGTTCTGAACGTTGTGCAAAACACATATTTTTACCTATTATGAATTCAAATTGTACAGGTCAAAGGGGAACTGGATGTACATTACATGAGCTTAAGCATTTACCCATATTCTTGTTAGTTTCAATAACTAGAGCAGGATTGTTTGTTGAATAATAAGTCAAAGCATAGGTAAATTAACTCAGGGGGGTTGCAGGCTGCCAGAAATAGTGCAAATTGAGTCCACTTTAACTGTCCTGGCTTAGTGCTAGGGAATAATGGGAACTGTATTTTATTGTGGCACCAGAGCTCTCTGACAGAGAAGGGTCAATGTCTCAGAAAAAAAACAATTCCCATGATTCTCTAGCACTAACCCTAACCTTAAAAGTGGACTCAATTTGCACTATTTCTGGCAGTCTGCAACCCCCCTTAATTCAATGGATCTCTTTAGTTGGGATGAACAATTTGGGCTAATGTGAGTTATTTCACCTTCAAAATCCTTTTTTCCCCGCACAACCCTCAAAATCAGGATGATTAAAAATTAAGAAAATATTCCTCCACTACCCCTACAACTTCCATGCATATAATGGATGCAAAGTCAATCCCAATTATATTTGGGGTTTAAAGGATCAGAAGAGGACTATCAAAGAAGAATAACTCTGGGTGCATCTACACTATAGAAATAATGCAGTTTGATACCACTCTAAGTGCTGTATCTCCATCCTATGGAATCCTGTTTTACAAGGTCTTTAGCCTTAAAGAGTGCTGGTGTCTGATAAAACTATAACTCTCAGGATTCTGTAGCATGGAGCCATGGCCATTAATGTGGTGTCAAACTGCATTATTGCTAAAGTGCAGATGGACCCTCAGTTATTCTAGGAAACATATTCAGGGCAGCGGTGCTGGCCATACAACAAAATTAAACAAAATCCAAAATCCACTAAGGATTTTGCCAGCCCAAATGCACAAAACACATGAGGTAAGCTTTTGAGGCATCAATGGCTTCTTCATCACACAAAAGATGTTTTAAAAAATCAAACAGGAGGAAAAAATATGAAAGTGTTGGTCTGTGACTCTAACACTATCATTTGTCTTCCTCCTGTATGATCTTTGAACATCTTTCACCTGATGAAGAATCAGGCAGAGCTTCACAAGTTTGCATTATGTGTTTTGTGCATTGTGGCTGCCCAATGTATCACTCCCTTGTGGATTTCAGTTTTTTTAGATGTGCTTTTCTAGCATCTTGTGTTTGATCTTTGAAACAATAGATTTTTGGATCTTACCGTGAAAAGTAGAAGCTAAAGATGGGTTCAGAAAGCTGTCCTTGATTCAGCATCTGCTGCATGACAGTGACTGTCCCTCTTACAGCCACAGATGGATAAGCCATCCCCATAATTCCATCAAAACTGGCATAGTAGAAGGGAGTAGCAGGTTCATCCTCACTCAGGCCAAACACCTGATTGGTGACAACAATATTCTGGACCTGGGAGAAAAGGAAGAAACAAACTGATAAAACTATTTATTTATTTATTTATTTATTTGTTTGTTTGTTTGTTTAATATTTTGCTTTATACTGTACAGTATTCTATTCCCCACCTACCCAGCTACTGTGAGGGTTGCAGTTTACCTCACAAGGGAGAGAGAGGCTGATAGGGGGGTTGCAAATGATGCAACTGATCCTCTTAATTTTTTGTTTAAAAATAACAATGTTCAGCTGCAAACACAAACTCCACTACAGTACAGATCACAAACCACAAGTTTCCATTCTAAGCTTTACGAGTGTAGCTCTGTGTTCTGGATAAAGCTTGGAAAACTTACTTCTGGCGACTACAACTCTGCAAATCTACCAGCTAGCACAGCCATTGGCCATGTCAGCTGAGGATATTTGGAAGCCAAAAATTAACTTTTCTGAACTCTCTGAATTCATTTCCTCTTAAACTGACCAATACTTGAAGGTATGTAGAATAAAATACACTTGAAGATACTTACCTGCACAGTATCATAGCCTAGTATGACAGTCAAATCACCAAACCCATAGTACAGGGTATATGTCTGTCCAGAATTGGAATATGTGGAAGATGCACTAGGGTTGAATCTG
Organism: Phrynosoma blainvillii; assembly: GCA_026167975.1. Classification (NCBI taxonomy): domain Eukaryota; kingdom Metazoa; phylum Chordata; class Lepidosauria; order Squamata; family Phrynosomatidae; genus Phrynosoma; species Phrynosoma blainvillii. The sequence continues at coordinate 246,317,141 of JANUYF010000004.1, forward strand.
TTGTGATTACCTAGAGTGGAGATAGAATAAACAAAAACAAATATCTCTCTATATACAGAAAATTGATGCATATTTGAATGCCATTTACAATTGTTTCTAATAGTTTAGTTCCCCAGAGGTCTAATTTTGTTACAGAATACCTTCATGGCAAGGAATGCTGCATAGTCAGCAAAAGGGATCAAGGTAATCTCTCATTTAAAAATTGAATGGGGTTATTAAAAACTTTTATTGGATGTAATATAACTTTACAAAATTCAAAGTAAAATTTGAACCTGATAGCATTTGTGTTTTATAACCCACCAAGTGCCCCTGGGCAGATTACAGGAGATTATCGCACACCCAAATAAAGCGTCCTTTCCTCGACAGGATTTGGTCGCATTATGGGCTGCAAACAGATGTTATCATACCCTAAAATGCAAACTCTGTCTCAGGGCAACTACAACCAGTCTCCCAGCCATGCTAAGCCAGCCAATTTTCAAGTACAGAAGCTTCCCATTCTTGAAAATCCACAGGCTAAGTGTGGCTGGGAGACGGGTTGTAGTCGCCCTGTGACAGAGTCGGCATTTTAGTGTGTGATAACATCTGTTTGCTACCCATAACACGACCTCATCCCGTTGGGGAAAGGACCCTTTATTTGGGCGTGAGAAACCCCCTAAGCAGACGGCTTAAAGGGCTGTCTTGGGGGCAGGGAAGGGGAGGGGCAGCCGCATGATCGGCGCCCCAACCCCTCCCCCCAGGTTGTCCTCGGAGCAGCCGGCCCTCCACATGGCCGGTGCTCCGAGGAGGACCTCCCGCTGCAGCATTTGCACGCGCTGCGGCGGAAGAGTCGGCGAAGGTGCGCCTCAGTCTTTTGTGCTGCACCTTTGTCATCTTGTGAAAGGAGCGCCAATTTAGCGCTCCTTTCAGGGGCGACAAAGCTGCGCCACGGGTCCGAGGTGTGGGGATGCCTCGGTCCCGCAGCGCAGCTTCCTGGGGCAGCCCATGGCCACCCGTCTGCTTCCCCCCATAATCTCCACAGTCTCCCAGCTTCAGAAGATGGCAATGGCAAACCTTCTCTGAACAAATCTTGCCAAGAAAGCCCATGATAGGTTCTATAAGTAGGAAATGACTTGAAGGCACAAAACAACAAAAGCATTTCTTAGCACAACATGTAATACACACATATATACAAAGAAGTTATGATCTTAGAGGAAAAAAATTATAAGATGATGTATCATTGGTACCTAATCCCAGAAATAATTTCTAAAATGTATAATGGTTATTAATATGTGTTGGAAATGTGAGAAGAAAGAGGGAGACTTGGACAAAGCTAAAAAGCTCTGGACTCAAATTCGCACAATGATGGAAGAATTTTGTGAATTACATTTCAATTGAGACCAGCATTAATTTTGAATGTTGAATATTGAATGACCAACTAAAGGGGAAAAAACATGGAAGAGATATGCAGTATATAGTAACTGCTGCAAGAATGATTTATACACAGAGAAAAAGAGACAACAATTCCACTTCTAGAAGATGGGTTGTTGAACTGTATGAATTTGCAGAAATGGACACGCTTACAATTTTAACATATGATAAAACTATGAATGATTTTTTTAAAGAATGGAAGTTATCAATAGATTATATGGAAAATTAACGAGGCTTCGCAATAATTTTAAGTTTTTGAAAAATAAAGAATTGTTTTATTTGTAGACATTTGGGTAAGGTTTTATTAACTTTTAAGATATGTGATTAATTTCTGAATAGCTGGGGGGAGGGGGAATAGATATAGTTAAGTAACATAAACATTGCCAGGCAAGTTGGAAGCCACAGTTCTCCTGTCCTTGCTGGTAGATTAGCAATATGTAGCTAGTGTAGTCAATTAGATTAGATAATTTAGTTTAGGTTTGTCAACCCTGTATGTTGTTTTAGCATATTAATAGATATTTGTTGTAGTGGTGGTTCTGGCTTTTTTTTGTTGTTATATGTTAATAAAAATATTACACATACACACACGCATACACACACGTTTTTCTAGCTTTCATATTAAGATTCCAAAGACTGACATGAGAACCAAATGGATCAAGATTATCTCTATTTCTATTAATAAAAGAAATAAGTAGAAACCAATCCATAATAAAGGAGTTATCATGGAATTTATTTCTTGAGTTATGAATCTATTGCCAATAGTCCAAAGATAAATTATGTAGGCTTTTTAATTTTTGAGCAATTGAATGAGATTTAAAGGAAAAAAAACTTTTCTAATACTGCTTTTATTATGTATCTTTGCCATACAAAAGCCAATATGATGTAGCTGAAAGAAAGCTAAATGAGTTAGACAAATTACTTCACCATGTCTGGTGACCATGCTAACTGGAGATTCTGGTAGTTATATTCCAAAAAATAGACTTCCTAGTTGTACTACTCAACCTTAAAGCTTACTAGTTAGAATTGGTTAAGTCAATAATTTTCAGCTTAATCTCTCTCACAGAATTATTGTGAGTATAAAATGGGATAATCCCATGTACACTGCCTGAAAACATTGGAGAAAGATAATACAATTATAAATAAATAAATTACAGCTGATAATATATAACTATTCCATTCATACTGGAATCTATTTATCTGAGTAAAGAGGTATAACTTTTTCAAAGAAACAACATCCATTAATGAATGTTCTAAAATCAAATCTTTGTACATCAGAGCATTAATACTCACCACAGGCAGCAGTATTACAATACACAGATGGAACCCAGAGATTGGCAGAACCAGTGTCCATGAGAACCAGGAAATTCTGTGGTGGTGTCCCAATACTAATCTCTCCAAAGTAGTAAGTCTGCCAAATGAGAAGGTTTTGGTAAGATGGAAGATTTCCCCAAATCTTAAGAGGTTGTTAATATGTTTCCCTGTATTTCTACTATTTTCCAATTGAGGATCTCAAAGGAATAAGTTCCTTTTGACGAATTTGGTAGACAAAAGGGTTGCTTCCCCAAAGGAGATCTCTCCAACATCATGTAAAGAGCTATAGAATAACAGAATTGAAATATCTTAATTTAACCCTGTTAACAAGACATTTGGATTCAAAGTAAGAGTATATGCTCACAGCAACAGCTTTGATTTATGGTGTCACCCCAAGAATTTCAAGAGATGAAGAAAATAGTAATTAAAAAACAAAACAAAACAAGGCTTATCTTTTGGATAATGGGAACTGCTGCACTTGGAAGAAATATTTGACTAGAAGTTCCTGAGGGATTCTGGCTTTACACAGGGGATAACTCTTTAAGTGTTATCATATATGTCCCTACTAAGAAGACCCCTTCCACATATGTAAATATGGCAAGAGCAGGGATCCTTTGGCACTCCACATTTTCTGGTCTACTCACATCAGTTCAGCCCAGCATGGCCAATGATAAGGGATTGGTAGAGTCATAGGTCAAAACATCTGAATAGACAAAGATTCTGCATCCAGGAACATATGATAGCAGACTCACAATGCAATCATAAACAGGTATGTCCTCTGAATTCATTGGGATTGCTTCAAAATAAATGGGTATAAAATTAAAGAATATTCATTGACCCAGGAAAGTCAATGATTTCCATTTAGAGTTAAGGAGGTAGGGGAACGAAATAGTTAGGATGTGTTTCAAGAATCTTCAGTATTTTATTATTATTTTAATACTCACATTCAAATAATTGGTTATTGGTTCATAAACAACATTATATTCATTGAAGTGGTATTTCAGTGCAGAATCAGCGTGGTTCTTCTTCAGATATTCTTCTAGCACACCTTTTTCCTTCATGTTCTCCCGAATGGATTTCCCTTTCTTCAGAATGACTCTGAACATAACACAAAGATCTCAGGGAAACAGTGGGAATGTTTCTAGACCATCCTTCTATTCCCTTTGTTTACTAGCTGTCTTCTTCATTGCTGTTGGAAAATGCTAATAGCAAATCATGCAACTTGCTACTCAAAGCAAAGAAGTATGTGAGACAAGAGATATGCATTACCAAACTTGAAAGCTGTGATTTAACTTTTGCCATGGAAAGATGGCATGGTTCTATCCTGAAATGTTGGCTGAAGATGTATGCCCTCCGTTTGTTACTAGCGATAAGTTCATCATACTCAAGACCACAATGTTTTGTAATAGTTACCTCTCCAATCCTTCTGATAAGTGCAGATAAACCAGTACAAGGATCAGCCACTTCATGGTGATTAGTATCTTTGCTGATGTGATCTTCTGGAAAATGCACAAAATTCGTCCAGAGTAACCACTGTTGTGCCCCTGCTTTTATACTCAGGATAATTGTCATCTACTGCATTATCTGTTCATTCTTAATTTCCTATATCATTACAAACACCCAGTATCTACACTTCTGTTTTCTTGCAAATGATGGAGTGTCAATGCCCTTTGTTACAAATGGTTTTAGTGTAATTTGTGCCCTTGATTTGGACAAAACTGAGTGATTGAAAGCTTATGAAAACTTTCTGAAAGCTTTGTGACTAGCCCACAAAGTGATAAGTTATCAATAAGCCAACGCATTATCAGTTTCCTTGGAAAGTCTTAGTATTCTTTTCTGAAATAATAAAGGGCAAAGTGATAGTCACAGCTAGTGTGAACTTGGGCAGGTTCAAATTTTGTTTGACTCCAAAAAGTATAAAACAATAGTGCCAGGTTCCTCCCCATTAAAATATTGGGTCATGTGATTCCATGACCTTGGAAAGCTTTCCTAGCTACTATTGTATTTTAATTTTATGCATCATTCTGAACTGATAAATTCCCAGCAACATGTGTACTGAAGCAGATTTTTTAAAGTGACTAATTTTTCAAAGATAATAATACATTTCAGCTTGCCCATCAGCAATCATAGAATCATAGAATCATAGAGTTGGAAGAGACCACAAGGGCCATCCGGTCCAACCCCCCGCCATGCAGGAACTCAAAATCAAACCGTCCTCGACAGATGGCCATCCAACCTCTCTTTAAAGACTTCCAAAGAAGGAGACTCCACAACACTCTCAGGGAGTGTGTTCCAGTGTTGAAGAGCTCTCAGTGTCAGGAAGTTCCTCCTAATATTGAGGTGGGATCTCTTTTCCTGTAGCTTGCATCCATTGGTCCGAGTCCTATTCTCTGGAGCAACAGAAAACAAGCTAGCGCCCTTCTCAATATGACATCCTTCAAATATTTAAACAGGGCTATCATATCTCCTCTTAACTGTCTCTTCTACACGCTAAACCTATCTATTTCCCTAAGTCTTTCCTTGTAGGGCATGGTTTCCAGACCCTTCACCATTTTAGTCACCCTCGTCTGGACATGCTCCAGTTTTTCAACATCCTTTTTGAAATGTGGTGCCCAGAACTGGACACAGTATTCCAGGTGGGGCCTGACCAAAGCAGAATACAGTGGCACTATTACTTCCCTTGATCTAGATACTATACTTCTATCAATGCAGCCCAAAATTGCATTGGCTTTTTAACTGCGGCATCACACTGTTGATTCATGTTCAACTTGTGGTCCACTAGGACTCCTAGATCCCTTTCACACAAAGTCTCATTAAGCCAGGTGTCCCCCATCTTATATCTGTGCATTTCAATTTTTTTGCCCTAAATGTAAGTATCTTACATTTATAATCTATTAAGGTCAGTTTGAATTTTCATCCTGTCCTCTGGGGTATTAGCTATTCCTCTTAATTTCATCTGCAAATTTGAGAAGCATGCCCCCTATTCCTTCATCCAAATCATTGATAAAGATGTTGAAGAGCACTGGGCCCAGGACAGAGCCCTGTGGCACCCCACTGGTCTCTTCTCTCCAGGATGAAGAGGAGCCGTTGCTGAGCACCCTTTGAGTTTGGTCAGTCAACCAGTTAATAATCCACCTAAGTTGTAAGAAATTCTAGGCAAACATTATCACTCTCACCTAAGGATCCCACCACTTGCACCCCATTTATCATGTCATCCCTGTTGGTTAGGATCAGATCTAAAATAGCTGATTCCCTTGTTGCGTCTTCCACCTTTTGGAAAATGAAATTGTCTTCGAGGCAAGTGAGGAATTTGCCAGATCTTGAAGTATTGGCTGAGTTTGATCTCCATCAAATGTCAGGATAGTTGAAGTCACTCATCACTACTACATCTCTCCTTTCTGAGCGTGTGGTCATCTGTTCTAGAAAGACATCATCCAATTCCTCAGTCTGACTTGGGGGTCTGTAGTAGACTCCCACAATAACATCCCTATTGTTTCCTTCCCCTTTAATTTTTGTCCAGATGCTCTCCACCTGATTTCCAGGATTTAAGTCCTGGATCTGTTCACAAGTGCAAATGTCCCTGAAATATAATGCTATTTCTCTTCCTTTCCTGTTTGGCCTATTTCTCTTAAAAAGGTTATACCCCTGTATTCCTACATTCCAATCGTGAGACTCATCCCACCAGGTTTCAGTGATGCCTATTATATCGTATTTGCTTTGTTGTGCTAGAAGTTCAAGTTCATTCTGTTTATTTCCCATGCTCTGTGCATTAGTGTAGAGACATCTAAGAGCATGGGTCCTTCCCACTTGCTGCCTGTGTGAGGTTTTTTGCCTCCCATTGTTAGGCCCTTGCATCATTTGCCTTGTTCTCTCTATAACCTTTTGACTATTATCTCCAGCCCATGATGTACTCCTTCCTTCCAAGATACATTCCAAGATACTGTCTCCCTCCCCCACATGACTCAGTTTAAAGCCCTCCTGATCAAATGTTTGAGGCTATTGGAAAAAATGTTTCTGCCAACTGATGTGAGATGCAGCCCATCTCTTGCCAGAAGAAGTCATTTTGTATGAATATATTTTCACACTTAAATATGTGTGACATAACATGAGAAGCTATTCCAAATTTGTACATTCTGTTTTCCCTATTAACAATATCAGTGTTCTTCTACATCATTCAAACAAAATGGAAAGAGGGTTAGATAAATGTTTTTTATTACAGAATATTTAAAAAGACAGAAAACACAAGAGATGAAAGACTAGATTTGAAAGCTATTTAAATATCATATTCCAAGTATTTATATTCCTCTAAGCTCCTATATTTTGGTAACATATTGATGTTTCAGATGCAGATATCTCAAAATCTATAGTTTGGATATGTTTTTAATTAGGTATTATTTTAAATACTGCCATTGGTGTACAAACTGGAACATAAAGAAAATTAATTTTAATACAGATTTTCTCTCCTCTGTTCCTTTTCTCCGCTGTTATTATATTTTCTTGAATCACTAACCCAGAGGTTTTTCCACATAACACTTTTCTTTTACAAGAATGCTTCCAAGGTATAGCAAGAATTTATATCCATGTTAAAGACATAGAGAAACTGAGTGATTAATGGATTCACTCCTGTTTGAATCTAGAACTTGTGCAAACTAAGGGGGGTTGCAGACTGCCAGAAATAGTGTGAATTCAGTCCACTTTTAGGGTTAGGGTTAGTGCTAGGGAATCATGGGAACTATTATTTTTCTGAGACATTGAGCCTTCTCTGTCAGACAACTCTGATGCCACAATAAAATACAGTTCCCATGGTTCCCTAACTCTAACCCTAACCCTAAAAGTGGACTGAATTCACACTATTTCTGGCAGTCTGCAACCCCCCTTTAACAATTAACATTGTACAGTAATCTTGGAAAATGGTCTAATCTGGATGGCAAAAACAATGCACTTTGACATCACTGTAACAGCCATAGCTAAATGTTATGGAATTCTGGGGTTTGTAGTTTGAGTTATTTTGCCTTCTTTGTCAAAGAACTCTGGTGCTACAACAAACTACAAATCCCAGAATCCCATAGGATGGTGCCATGGCTGTTCAAGTAGTGTCAAACTGCATTATTACTGCAGTGCAGGTTAGACCATTAAGTTCAAAGACTCTTCATTTGGGGTTATATACTATAGTTGTTCCTGAATTCCTTCACCAGTTGCAGGGCCATGTATTTTCCCTAGTTAACTATTTCTTGAATCATTGTCATAGGTTATTTTAAAACAAATGTGCTTGATGAAAGGCAAACTTGATATCAAATGCCTGGTTTAGAGAATTGTAATGTACATGAGGCTGCCTTTCAAAGTGGTTCAGAAATTGCAACTGGTTGAGAATCCTCCTATGAGTCTAATAAGGAGAGGCCTATGTCTGAATAATTCTGCCTTGATGTTAAGGATTTCTATATTGCTGCCTTCGAGTTGTTTGCAGCTTATGGTGACCCTAAGAGACACTGCTTAGTGGTTAAGACACCAGTTCTGACAATTGGAAGTTCAGAAGGTTGGCATTTTGAGGCCCAAGTGCCGCATGATGGAGTGAGCTCCCGTCACCATTCCCAGTTTCTGCCAACCTGGCAGTTCAGAAGCATGCAAATGCAATTAGATAAATAGGTACCACTTCGGTGGGAAGGTAACAGTGTTCCATGAAGCCATGCTGGCAACATGACCACCAGATTTGTCTTTGGACAATGCTGGCTCTTCGGCTTAGTAGACTAAATATTCATGTCAAGGGACTACATTTACCTTTATAGAATCATAGAATCATAGAGTTGGAAGAGACCACAAGGGCCATCCAGTCCAACCCCCTGCCATGCAGGAACTCCCAATCAAAGCATCCCTGACAGATGGCCATCCAGCCTCTGCTTAAAGACCTCCAAGGAAGGAGACTCCACTACTCTCCGAGGGAGTGTGTTCCACTCTCGAACCGCCCTTACTGTCAGGAAGTTCCTCCTAATGTTGAGGTGGAATCTCTTTTCTTGCAGCTTGCATCCATTGTTTCGGGTCCTAGTCTCTGGAGCAGCAGAAAACAAGCTTGTTCCCTCCTCAATATGACATCCCTTCAAATATTTAAACATGGCTATCATATCACCTCTCAGCCTTCTCTTCTCCAGGCTAAACATCCCCAGCTCCCTAAGTCGTTCCTCATAGGGCTTGGTTTCCAGACCCTTCACCATTTTAGTTGGCCTCCTTTGGACACGCTCCAGTTTCTCCACATCCTTTTTGAATTGTGGTGCCCAGAACTGGACACAGTATTCCAGTTCTTTATCTTTAAGGCAAACCTATCACAGGACTTTCTTGGCAAGATCTGTTCACAGGGAGTTTGTCTTTGCCTTCCTCTGAAGCTGAAAGAGTGCAACTTGCCCAAGGTCATCTTGTGGGATTCTAGGGCTGAGCAGCGGTTTGAACTCTAGTCTCCAGATTTGTAGTCCAGTGCTGAAACTACTACAACTGCTGGCTCTCTAAGGATTTCTACTAAATCCTTTTTGTATACTCCCACCATCAGAGGTAAGATGAATGGTGACCAGGAGGAGACTTTTACAACTGTACCAGCCTATCAAATCCTCCCTTCACAGTGAAGCCTACTTGGTGCCTAGCTTTATCTTTAAGGCACCAAACAATACTTTTTCTATTTCTCCAGTTTTTAAAACTATTTTAGATACTTTTAAATGCATAGTTTTATTTTATACTTCATCTGGCTGTTTTTAAATTATTCTAATGTTTTTATATTTGCATGTTTTGTATTTATTATAATTTTGGGATATATGCAATAAATAATATATGATAAATGTCTTAAGTTAATGAATACAGGAAGATTATAATTTTGTGTTTACCTTAAGCTTCAGCAATGCCATTATTTCTATTTTACAGTGTGAGACTTCTGGAAGAGAATACCTGTGAGAGAGAGAGAGACTTCTCTTTCCTTCTCTGCCTGTTTAAAACTATTATCTGTTTGTGTACTTATTTAATTATATATGTTGATGTTGTTGAATGGAAACCTTCTCTAGATATGCTATCATCATAGCCATGATAATGTCAGGAGGCACTGGTACCAAACTAGAAAATCACATAGTACTTATCCAAAGTTTCTCATCTAAGAAAATTCTGCTGTCAGTTTTGTGGGGCAGGTGGTCAAAAGTCAAGGTATGACCAAAATACTGCATAGAGCTTCTCCTGGCCACTTCTGGCAGACAGTTGACACTCCTTTACTAAAAAGCCTCCAGAAGCAATGCCACATGGTGGTGTAGTATTGCTTTCATTGAGGCCTTCTGAAACAGGTTTGTTGTGGCAATGAGACCATATATAAAAGTATAAAATGGGAGCCTGATAGATGAAAACAAAGATTTATTTATTCCAGCATCTGTTTCCCACAATGGCCAAAAAGATGCCTAAGGGAAGGCCACAAGCAGGTCATGAGTGTAATAATACCCTCCTGGTACACACTGGCATTCACAGGCATGCTCTCTCTAATCCTGGAAATGATACATCATTACCATGACTGGTAGGAAATGACATTACACCCGCCATGATTTTTTAGTCTAATATAGCAATATTCCCAAGAACAGCTCTGGTTGATGACAATGAGTTTAGCACCTGCTTCCCAAACTAAGGATATAGTTCTTTGTTGTCCACAATGGAAGCAACAAGCAGTTGTAGCAACTTTCTTCCCATTTCAAAAAAAGTTTTCAAATGCTATTCATAGTTTGGACTTATTCTGTGCCAAATTTGTATATGAGGGGTTGCACAGAAAACATCATTTTCTTTGAAGAAAACTGTGAAGATTCTCATCCGTCCAGGATTGTCGTCATCAGGATTTTCTGACTCTTGGAAATCTCATTTTTGACCATTTCTTAAACCAATTTCAAATATTATTTCTATTTCTGTCCCAAGCCTGAATTAAACTCCTGCCCATGAGCTTTTTGTAGACTGTGAACGGGGCAGGGGTTATTGGAAGTGTAAGGAAATTTTTACTTTGCAATTGTCCTGCCTCATTCATGGGATTTGGGTGAGAGAGGAGCCCAGATGTTGTCATAATCCTTTGTAACACTCCTGTATTTTCACACCATTTCCCCCATCATTTTATTTTCCACTAATATCTGTTAAAGAGGAAAGGAGGAAACAGGAAACCTTCTGGACTTATGCTACTGAGGAGCTATTTCCTATCACTCATAACAAATTGTGCTAAGGTTCTGTATGTGGAGTGTGTTAAATATATTGAAGCTGTTCATTTGGGACTCATGAGCCTTCTCCAACCAAGCACCCTCCAGATACGTTGGACTACATTTCCCATCATCCTTAGAAAATACAATCAGTAACCATGCTAACTTGAGATGATTAAAGTTACATTACAACACACCTAAATGGTGCTAGATTACAGAATGTTGCCAAACACTATCCACCTACATAGGCTGACTGGCAAATGATGCAGTTTAGTTGGTGAGTAATCCCAGGATACTTTCAGGATTCCTTACCTGGCTATTCACTTAAGTCAAGCAAAGGGTGCCCTAAATGGTAACTGTTTAATTTTTATTAAACTGCACTGTTTATTTTTTTTTTTTAAACTGGCCTGGAATGCATTAAAGCAATTACAAATGCATAGTCTAGAGTTGTGCATTCATGACTGGTCCCTACAAATCCACCCCACCCAATAACCACTTACTTGGCAACAACCACTGCAAACAACAGGAGCTTGTTTCCCTGTCAGTTAGAAGCAGTTGACCGACCTTCCCAAGCCAATCTCACAAATGACCCCCGATGTGTGTGTGGGGGGGGGGGGAATTATGACCAAGATCCTGTTTCTGACTGTCAAAACAGAGATCACTCACAGAAGTGAGCTGCAACCTGATTGCTGGGGAATAGACCTCTGTTTGATCACAGCTGCTGCTGCCCAGCAAGTGGAGACTCAAGGAGTTGATTTGGAAATCAATACTTAGCTACATAATTAAGGTGGTTACATAATTCCATCTTCTGCCAACCTAGCAGTTTGAAAGCATGCAAATGCAAGAAGATAAATAGGTACCACTTTGGTGGGAAGATAACAGGTTTCAGTGCAGTCATGCTGGCCACATGATTACTGGAATTGTCTTCGGACAATGCTGGCTCTTCAGCTTAGTAATGGAGATGAGCACCCCCCCTTACAGTCGGTTACGACTAGACAGTTAATGTCAAGGGAAACCTTTACTTTTACTACATAGCTAACTAGATGACATCTAGTCAACTAGACAAATGGACATCCAGCCAAGGGCCTTGGAACTATTTTTAAGATGGAGGAGCTCAATATAGGCAGGCAGGTTGTTTCCAGTTTTGGCTACTTGTAGTTAGGTTTTTACAAAACAATTGGAAACAAAGGGCATTACATGAAAACAATCATCGTCATCCAGCTGAGGCTGGTAACAATCATAGGTACCATAAGATCCCATAGCAAAATCATGATCACATAGTGGACTTCTGATTGATAATTTTATACATATATATATATATATATATATATATATATATATATACATATATATATATATATATATATATATATATATATATATATAATTTATAACCTTTATAACATACAAATAAAACATAGCTTATGGTATTATTTACATACTAGTCATTTCTAGTAATTAGTTATATTTGCGAGAGTGAAAACCTTCTACCTACATAATAATTGAAAACCATATACTTCCTTTTAACTCTTAACTTTGTTATTTTCTTTTTACCTTACTTAGTATTTAAGTCACACTATCAACAGCAATATTTACCTCTTCAAGGGTTTTTTCTGGATCTGCTTCTTACAAAATTTCTATAAAGTCATTCAAAGTTACTCTTACAGAGTTACTAACCCCCTAAGCAGACGGCTTAAAGGGCTCTCTTGGGGGCAGGGGAGGGGAGGGGCAGCCGCACGATCGGGGCCCAACCCCTTCCCCAGGTCGTCCTCGGAGCAGCCGGCCCTCCGCAAGGCCAGCACTCCGAGGAGGACCTCCCGCCGCAGCATTTAGACGCGCTGCGGCAGAAGAGTCGGCGAAGGTGCGCCGCAGCCTTTTGCGGAGCACCTTCATCGACTTGTGAAAGGAGCACCAATTTAGCGCTCCTTTCAGGGGCAGCGAAGCTGCGCCGCGGGACTGAGGCATGGGGATGCCTCGGTCCCGCGGTGCAGCTTCCTGGGGCGGCCCATGGCTGCCCATCTGCTTCCCCCCTACGATTTCAAAATAAAAGTATAACAATCAAAGAGAAAGTTATTTAAAAATACATAATTCCAGATTCTATTTTATTTTTTATAATTATTAAAGTGACTCAATTACATAGGACTCTTGTTGGTCCAGTTTGCCAGAACATTTCAAAGTGGGACTCAACCTCCCTATTCTAGTCTGGGGGGGGGGAACTTCCCTTCCCCCACGTACCTCATTCCAAGGTCCATGTGTCCAGCCACATCTGGCTTTGTTTGTTTTTTGTATTTTGGCATGTTGTGGGCCCACAGGGCTTTACAGGGGTAGAAAATTGGTCCGCAAACCAATTGCCCACTCCTGTATATATATATCAGCTGATAAAGACTAGGCTTTCACAGACTTCCCAGAGGGCCTTCTCTGCTACTGACCCTAGCCTTTGGAATGGCCTGCCGGATGAGATCCATCTTATTTCGACACTTGCTGCTTTCAAGAAAGCAGTAAAGACGGATCTCTTCTGACAGGCCTTCCCGGAATAATATCTTCAGAAGGATGAGTTTTAATTGAGTTATCTTATTTTGTCCCTAATCCTGTCGCCTATTTTATATTATTATTGCTGTTGTTAATTTTATCGTAGCATTTTAATTCTTCAAGTTTAATTCTGTTTTAAGGGGGGGAGGGTTGTTGACCTAGGGAATGTTTTTTACATTTGTTGTTTTTTTTAATATGTTGTAACCCGCCCCGATTGCTGAGCAGAGGGGCGGGGTATAAATAAAATTTATATTATTATTATTATTATTATTATTATTATTATTATTGGCACAGCATTCTGGCATCCTAATATATTGTGGGTTCTTTTGCAGTGCAATTATTCACAGGCAACTCAGCTCTCCCATTGGATAAGCATTTGTGTATGGTAAGGGGAAAAGATTGTGCAATTGCACATTTGATTTGGGAATAAAGAAGCTAGAAAGACCAAATCCCAAGATGCTGAAAAAATGCTTTGCACTGGCTCTCCGATTATTTTTTTAAAAAATCAGATATAGGTAATCATTTATTTAAATCATTTTTGAAGGAGGGATCTGTTGTTCACTGTGCAAAAAAAAAAGTTGTTGATAATTGTTGACTGAAAAAAATGAGTTGTTAACCTATAGTTATCTAGTCATTTTGTCTTAAGAGATGAAAAACAAGGAGATAATTATTGAATAATTGTATGAAGATAAATTACACAATTGTAAAACTTCCTAAGCACTAAGAATAAGAGAAGATATAAATCATTATATTCTGCAGTTTAGCAAAAACTTTCTACATTATGTTTCTCCCCAGACATTCATCATAAACATTTTTCTCACAAATTAGTCAGGCAAAAAACCACATGGATCAAATTAGTGTAAATAGTTTATTTGTTTGCAGTAACTTGGGTAGGAAAGCCAACAATCAAGTTATGGATCTTCATAGGAGAAAGGAAAAGCATCCAAGTCCTTAGAAAGGGAGGTAAGTGAGTGGTGGTCTTAGTGTGCAACAGACTGAGAATCAGAAGACTGAAGAATGTTTATGCTGCTGGTGCAAAGCCAACCTGGTTGTTGCCAAGATCATATACAGAGTAGTAGGACCTAAGGAAGACATCACCAAGGATCCACAAGGGTTGACCATTCTGGGATGGCAGATATGTGGGCATGATGCCAACTGTGCAATAGCCATTGTTGTCCTGTGAAGGGAAAGGCACAGAGCTGAGTTCAAGGTCTTTAGCTTGGAAGTCTTGTCAAATATGTGGCATGAATATGGAACTCCAAAATAATGAACAACAACAAAAATATTTTGACATCTTTTGTAATGTTAATGCTTGCATGTTGCTATTTTTTTTAATAAGATAATTACATCAGTGTATCTGAACTAGCAGATTTGCATGAAACTGTTTATTCATTGCATGCTTGGATGGGGGCCACCAAGGAACACCAGCTGCTGAGGGTTATATTTCAGAGAAAGGCAATGGCAAACCACCTCTAAGTATTTCTTATCTAAGAAAACACTATTAAATTTGTGGTCACCATAAGTCAACAGGTGTTTTGAAAGCATGTACACACACACCAGGTGTTGCTTTGCAGTTCTCTCAAATAAAGCGTATAAACAACAGCCCTTCAATCAATGCTGCTGTTGTTTTCCACATTTGGTGACTAGTTCCAGTTTTTGGTCAATATTAGGGCCTCGGCAGACGACTCAATTGAGCCGTCTCCGAGGCCAGGAAGAGGAGGGGCCACCGCACGCGCGGCGGCCCTTCCTCTTCCTGAGGTCGCCCTGAACGCTTCCGGGTCACCGCACGCCGGACGCGTTCAGGGCGACCTCCCTCCACAGCGTCCGGACGCGCTGTGGAGGATAAGTCGCAAAAAGGGTGCCCGCCGCTTTTAGGGCGCTCTTTTTGCGACTTATGAAAGGAGTGCCTTTTTGGCGCTCCTTTCAGGGTCGCCGGGGAGGCGCCGCGGTGAGGCTGCCATAGCCCCGCGGCGCTCCAGACCAGGGCGCTCCAAACGCCCTGGTCTGCATCCCCCCATTATCTCTAGGGTACAAGTACCTTGCAACTATTTCCTAAGTATCCATCGGAGCAAAAGACTTCCCAATGATAAGAACTTCTTCATAGGGTCACATTTCCTACTTATATGTAGGTGGCCTTCATGGAGAAAAAATATCATGTATGCCATTTCTTAGGAAGCAGAACATGAAACTCTATAGGTTATATAACTGGTCCTAAGTACTGATACATCCAACATAGTTAAAAGGGAAATTCCAGCACTTGAAGCCATCACGAAACAGATAAGTTACTCAGCAGAATTACATACCTCCAAGACATAGGCAGAGGGACTCAGAGGGAAGCTGCTTCCACCAATGACAAATGTTATAGTGGGCATGTTCTGAACGTTGCTGCAGCTGACCACATACTGTGGAAGAAGTAATGAGAGAAGAGGAATGTTGCAAGATATTTCAGCCATGGTTTTATTTCAGGAAGTCTAAAAACTATAGGGAATCTGAGGCTTCCCTCCCTCCTCATTAAAACTAGAATCCCAATCTTCTATGGTTTATCCCAGGGGTAGGCAACCTTTCCCCTTTAAGGGACAAGGGACTTCAGCTCCCAGAAGCCTCAACCATGTTGGCCAATACTCCAATGTTGGCCAATAGCTCCTGGGATTCTGGGAGCTGAAGTCTCTTGGCCCTTAAAGGGGAAAGGTTGCCTACCCCTGGTTTATCCAATGCCACAGTCATGACAAGTTGAAAGCCACAGCCACACTGCCAAACAATGCCAGAACTAAGCAGATAATCAAGGAATTTTCTGACATCTGGCTAGTATTCTCACCTCCCCTTGTTGTCCAAATAAATGATTGTTTAGTCACACTGGAACGTATACCCAGCATGTGGGGTGAAAAAACAAGTCCACACTAAGGCCTGAATTAAATTACATAATCCCAGTAACAGTCAATCCATTGATTCAATTATTTAATGTTGAGTGAACATGTTGGTAAATTCCAGTGATTTTAGCTGGGAATAAGAATAGGGTTCAACCCTAAACTTTTTGAAAGTGATATTTAGTATTGTCTGGTTAGTGAATTCTCCTCCTCATTATACATAGCTGTGTACCCTTACCTGACCATTGCTGTCCTCCTCAGCTCCAATATATTGCATCAGCTCGCCAAAGACCTGCTGTGGAGCAGTGAGGAGTGATGTGCCAGTATCCACAATTGCCTGGCATCCCTGGCTGCACCAGTCACTGATCTGGTTGCCAATGTAGAAGCTAGAGAAAGAATATTTAAAAACTGTTTTTATTTATATTTGTAGTAGATCATGGGACAAGGAGGTTCAATATCAAAGATTTCAAACCTCCATGCTTGCTTTCAGTGTTCTCATGATATCATCAGAACCACCACCGTTGGTCTTCTCTTAGTTTAAACAAGTGATCCAAAATGAAAGCAGGATTCTTATCCTGTTCCAGTTTTTGTAATTTAGCTATAATAGTCCTATTTCTTGTTTCCTGATCTTAAGACAAGAAGAGGTAGTTGCACCACAGTCCAAAATAAACTGAATATTTGGACTGCTTTTTGTTTAACCATGATTTTTAGAGGGGCTATAAACAAAGAACATATGCTTGACCTTGTTTCACACTATACAACATACTTTGATGTTGGAAATGTTAAAGTGAACCAAGAGATCTATTGGCTGAGATCATGGAATGGAAAACCTGCAATTTATTTTCATAGGACTGTCAGCTTTAGAAAGAGAAATCAAGTTTCATGCCTGGCAACAGGCAGTTCTGGCATCTACAGAGTTTCTGCTACCCTCTATGGGGAAAGCTGGGAGTTTTTGCTACCCCTTGTGGGCCAATCAATAGGTGTATTTGTTCATGGGCAAATTGCTCAAAGTTTGTGCCTGTCTGGAATACAAGTAGCCCATTGTACAATCCAGAGAGGTGGAGAGAAAAGCATGGGAAATAGAGAATCACATGTCCAAGGAGGCATCTGAAGAAATACAACTAGTCATGTAACCAGCAGTTGTGCAAGTATATTGCTATCTTTGGATCCAGCTCCTTCTCTCTTTCACACACACACACACTAGCATATATAAGTGAAAATTGCTTTACCTTTCAATCCCAATTTGCCAGTAAGCTTCTTCAGTGACTGGAGTCCAGACAATTTGACCAGAGTACAAGTTGGAATCAACTCCTCCCAAGGCAAGTTCACCACCCTGAGAACCCTCATTCCTATCAGGAGAAACATGCAAGAGATTAAGCCTTTCATTAGTTCTACTAAGAGACTGTACCATAACTGAGACATATATCAGTCACCAGACTTAAAGGAGAATATACAGAACAGAACCCTAAGAGAGACAAGATGTCCTCACTGATTGCGTCTAAACCGGAAGATGCAGAGAAAAGAATTGGCAAAGAACTGTGGCTGTGATAACAATTCTAGCGATATTGTAACTAAATTCCATCACTGCGGGCTGTATAGTGTTGGCATTAGAATATTAGTCATCATTCTGGAAAATCAGGGTTCAAATGCCCACTTAGCCATGAAGTTCTCCAGGTGACTTTCTGCTAATCTTTCTCTCTCAGTCTGTAAATTATGTTGGATGATTTTTGCATTCTCTCTTCCCCTCCTTAGATAGATAGATTTTCCTGCATGCAAATCCTGCTGCCTCTTTTCATCCAGACATCAAATTTGATTCTACTGAATCAAAGAGCAATAAATGCTTTTGCAAATTGGTAAACAAACATGTGATTCAGGTCATTCCCTCTTTTGGAAAGCTTTCTCACACAAAGATTTTCTCCTGCCATGTTGGATTCCCCATCTTCTTTCTCTCTCAACTTTCTTTGGAAAGATGATGAGATAAAGATTTCTTCTTTACCAGAACAATTCAATAGCTAGGTTAGGATATAGCCTCTATGCATATGTAAATTCAAGCCATTACTAAAGTTTTGTTTAAACTGCAAGCTACTTATGTTGTTTTTGAGTCAGTCTCAGTTCTTAGAGAAGCGTAGGGGTAAAACAGACTGCCCCGAAGGAGTGGCTCTGTGCTGCCTCTTTGCTCACCAGATTGGGGCTGAAGCAACCGCACGCGGTGTCCCTGATCCAGTGTTTTTCTGGCGCAAAAAGAAGTGGCAAAAATGCCTCTCCTTTTTGCGCCAGAAAAAAGGCGCCCCTTCCACCTCTGTCATGGCTCTTCTCCACTCCTGTGTCATGCAGCGTGCAATTGCTTTGCCGCAGGAGAGTTCGCATGCTGGGCCGCAGGAGAGTTCACAGGCAGGTGGCGTGACACCATTTTGGGGGCAGAGTCGAGACAGGCGATAGGCAGTCACCATGCCCCCAAGTTGCTGAAATGCCGGCTCTTTTTTGCCGATCTGCTTAGCCCCTTAGTTAGACAAGGACATGTTTCTGCTACTCTGCTGATTTAAAGATAGACCTTAACAGGCTTGGCTTTGATATTTTTGATATTTAAATATTTTTGTTTCCTTAACAAAGACTGAAGCCTTAGGAAACTTGAATTGCTCTAAAAACTATTGCCTGCTAAATGCATCTGTTTTCATCCTGAAAGTCAAAAGACTGTCATAGGAGAGACTGAGGCATGTCAAATGCCAAAGAAAAAAGACACTTTCTCTATCCTTACCCACTCAGATAGAAGCCAAAAACAGGTGCATCAAGAAGGTTTTCCTGGAGCATTCCTTGCAGTACAGTAGTGGCACCACCAGCAGAGATGGAAGGGTAAGCCATACCCAAGATGCCATCAAATTGGGCATAGACAAAGTTAGTGCCAGGTTCAGTCTCACTCAAGCCAAATTCCTGATTTGTAATGGAAATGCCTTGGATCTAGGGGGGAATGGTAGGAGAAAGTCAACATAAAAAGCAGGAAAGGGTTATCACTACAAAAAATACAACCTTTCAGAAGAGTGTTGTTATCTGATAGACTGAATGATTTCACAAATATTCAGGATTAAAAAGAAAATATTATATGCAACAAGTGATCTAAGGGGACCTGAGCAATTCAAACTTATGTGCAAACATGTATAGGCACTATCAAAAAGATGAAGAGACTGAAGTCTTAGGAGTTCATCTGTTGGTTTTTTGTCTGTTTATTTGTTTGTTAATTTGGCATAAAGGGAGTACAGAACAGAGCTTAGAAAAGTTATGCACTAATGTATTAGCATCAGTTTGTTGCCAGTGCAGAAAGAAATTATCTGTCAGCTGGAACAAATAAATACTTTCCTCTTGGAGCTCTGATACTTACAGTTACAGTGTCATAGCCAAAGACCCCGGTGAGACTACCAGTTCCATATTGCAGAGAGAAGGTTTGGTCATTGGTGGAGTAAGTAGAAGACTGGCTGGGGTTGAACAATGGATGGTTTGCTGGTGGTGGAAATTGCATGGTGAAAATAGAAAGGTGTCACTTTTGAGCTCAAAGTTATAATATCTCAAGCAAGCAACCCTCTCCACACCCTTACTGAAAACGAGCCGGCAGCTACATAAACTTTTCATCTGCTATGTATTGATACCTCCACTCATGCAATATTGTTCAGTCCCATTACCAGCAAGGTGGGGGATACTCACTGCAGGCTTCACTCTGGCAGTAGACTGAAGGCACCCACAAGTTGGATGACCCAGTATCAAAGAGAACCAAGAAATTCTGTGGTGGCGTTCCAATACTGATCTCTCCATAATAGGACATCTAGAGGAGGAAAGACATTGTTCTCATCACTGGCCTCCCCCACACTGTTATCTACAGAATCTTTGCAGGTTTGACACAATTATTCGAAATAATTGAGAACAAAATCCTCTTCCCCCAGTATTTTATGAAAGATCTTAAGCAACAGCATTTAAAAGAAATGATACATACTCTAGCATCAGTAGTTTTAGAAAACACTCCAACTGATTCAGGGAGTTTCTAAAGTATAGCCTATATGAGCACACTACCATTACTATATACACTACAACCGTGTTTTCAGATATGGTTCACTCTTATAAGTGTGACGTATGTGCTAAGTGTCAGCATGATTTCCAAACTATAAGAATTTTTCCCATTTGAGGCCACAATCCTTCCTTCTCTTTTAGTTTAGAATCATAAACAATGAGGGCCAAAACTCCACTCCCAAAGCTTAAGATTAAAATTTCCATAGTTAAGATTTAAGCACTGTCATTAAATCAGGGCTTGGCTTCTAATTTGTTGAAACACCAATTATTTCTCTTTCCCTTTTTCATATTTCCATAATTCTAGTAGTTTTGCTCAAGCAGCAAGACACTTACATCCATGTAGTTAGCCAGGGGCTCATAGGCAGAGGCAAAGTTGTTGTAGAACTTGGTTACTGGATCAAAATGATTCTTCTCTAGGAACTCTTTAAGAACACCCTTTTCTTTCATCACCTCTCTCATGGACTTAAATTTTTTCAGAGGAACTCTGTATGGAATAAAGAAGCAAAGAGTTATTCACTGACTTCACCCATATGAAAATTCCAATTGCAAGCCAGAATCTTGTATAGGTATTACATCTGTGGACTTATGTATGCAGGAATTAGGTCAGTTTTGTACAGTCTGTATCCAGTGGAGGGCTGCTGCTACATAACTACATAGCAGAGCTGGCAAGTGACCAATGTGCATTGCTAGTTTCTTGATACTCATCTTCATAATTCACTAACTAGGTTTCTTAGAACCTCTGCTACTTAGCTAAGCATACATAAATTTATATTAAGTAAAAGGTGATATAAGATTCTGGAAGTAATGTTCAAATTTGTTTTAAATAAAGTGTGCAAGAGAGCCATTGTAGCATAGTGGTGAAAGTGATGGAATGGAACTTTAATTCACATTCATGTCCACACTGAGTTATGAAACTCACTAGATTACCTTGGACCAATCACTTGTCGTCAACCTGACCTACTTCACAAGTTGTTATAGGGAAAGTGAAAAACCACATACACTAACTTGAATTCATTGGAGGAGGTGGGAAAATAATTTATTATTGTTGTTGATTATGATAATAATAATAATATATCAGAAGTTTTCTCTTCTTTCATTTCTGCATGAAGAAATCCATATTTGGATTTTTCCCCATCTTTAAAGTTTACTTAATATTCTACTGATACATCTCAGCTAATAAAAGGTGTTAAGTCAAACAATTTGGAATAATGGTTTTATCTTTTGTAAATAATGATGATGACAGCGACGGTGACGGCGATGATGTGATTTTTTTTTCATTCCCTCTCCTTTCTTTTGACCGTTTAGATTTCCAAAGAAAACAATTTTTATGTTCAATTTATGAATAATAGGATGGTTTAGCTGTTAACCATAATAGTTAAAACAGAATCTCCATATTAAAAATTTTCAGAGGATAAGCTGCCTTAGTCTGTTGCAACAAAAGCAATAAATAGTCTTTCATGTGCCCCAAGACTGTGTTGTGTTTTTTCTTCTCCATATTTGCACAGGGGATAACTATCCAAAAATAAAGGATAGCTATAATCCCCACATTTCTATTGACCAAGGCTTATGTGAGTTTCCTAAAAATAACTGGCTTGCTAGTTCTGAGAAAGAGTGCTAAACTAAGTAGAATATCATTAATTTAATAAAGCAAAACAATTTTTAGGATGAGAAAATGAAAAAATATTCACATGAGAAATATAGGTGCTGTTCCTAAAATCAACCACATATTTTACTTTTATATTTTATTTTTAATATTTTTATATTTTAGCAGCTCACCAGAAATGCAAATGAAAGAACATTAATGGCCTAAACCAGGGATAGGCAACCTAAGGCCCGGGGGCCGAATGCAGCCCCCCGAGGCCTTTGGACCGGCCCCAGGCTGGTCCTGCTGCCGCTGCTGCCGCCCCACGCCACCACCGCCGCCTGCCATGATGATATTGATTACTGTTGTTATTACTTGTTCTTGGGGTTTTCTTGGCAAAATCTCCACAGGGGTTTTGTCATGGCTTTTATGGGGCTGAGAGAGTGTGCATGCATATATATATTTTAAATTATATTTACTTATATAATTATAATAATAATACATTTTTATTTATAGCCCGCCCCTCTGCTTGGCAATCAGGCCAGGTTACAGCATATTAAAACATACAATGTTAAAAGCATTCCCTCATCCTGCAATCTAACCCTCCCATCCCATTAAAACAAGATTAAACTATTGAAGAGTTAAAATGCAATAATGCAATTTATAACAATAAAAACAACAAAACAACAATAGAATAGGCAGCAATGGACAATAGGGCAGGCAGCAGCAGGGGGAACAAATGAAAACCATCTCCCCTGAGCTGAAAGTTTATTCCGGGAAGGCCTGCCGGAAGAGATCCGTCTTTACTGCTTTTTAAAAAGCAGCAAGGGTGGTAATAAGATGGATTTCGTCCGGCAGGCCATTCCATAGTCTGGGAGCGGTCGCAGAAAAGGCCCTCTGGGAGGTCTGGGACAGCCTAGTTTTTATTGGCTGTAACATATTCCTCCCAGAGGACCGGAGGGTGCAGGGGGGAACATATGGGGTGAGGCGGTCCCTAAGATAAGATGGACTCAAGCCATGTAGGGCTTTAAAAGTCAAAACCAACACCTTGTACTGTGCTTTTGGTGTTTTTGGTGCTTCGCCCCCCCCAATTGTCTGAGGGACAGCAACCCAGCCCCTGTCTCAAAAAGGTTGCCTACCCCTGGCCTAAATCTTTGCATGTCAACTCAGCACTGAGAGCCATTCCATTCAACAGGGCTTATTCCCAAGCAAGTGGATAAAGGACTGCAATGTATATGTATATTTTGTAATTAGAAACATTACTGGAAAATAAGATGCATTTTGGATAACATGTCATCTGTTCTATTCATATGTCTTCAAAAATTCCAAATGAACAGGTTTTCTGGTTGAAATCCTCCTTGAAACTCCTGCAGTTTCATTTGCTTACTGAGAGTGTTATATTTAAAAAAAAAAAAAAGACACATGCAAAAACAAAACTTCTTTTTAACATTTACGTAAAGTTGCACCTTGTGGATATATTTTCCACATGACAATTCAAGAAAAAGTCAGTGCTGTTATCTATATTTTATAATCTAGGTTTGACGTTCAGCTATAGTTTAATGTGAATCTAACAAGTTCCATTGGTTTTGAATGCCTTTTTGAATGCTGGTTGGGTGATCCTGTATGTTGTGGTCCAAATAAGTAATTTTTTAAACTTTTGTTCAGTTGTCAGGTGTAAACCCTAGTGAGTTAATTGACTAATTGGAATAAACATAGCTACGACTCAGTTGCAAACCTGCTCCCCTTAGCCAGGCATGTGGGTGGGGTCCTTAGGTGCTAAAACAGGAATGGGAATCTTTGGCTCTCCACATGTATTAGAACTTCAGTTTTCAGAAGTTTCAGCCAGAATGATCTAGAATAAGGCATTGTGGGATTTATCATCTAAAATATCTGGGGGTCTAAATGATTCCTGATTTAAAATTTAATTGTAGAATTGCTTTTAAAAAAAATTGTTAAAGTCACAGACAACTTCAGCGGGCAAAACACTGGCTCCTTTCTAAAACAACTATTTTTATTATAAATGATAATTTTTAAAAAATGTATTTTTAGAAATATAGTAATATTATTTTAATGTACATGCTTAGACCATACTCACATCCCTTCCCTCCCCCCTTCCTTCTCTTTTCTTCATTTTTCACTCTCTTTTCTGTCTCTGTTCTTTGCCACTGTGCTTTTAAAAACATGCTTTAAAAATCAGTCGGTTTTGAATGTATAGTTTTGAATATTGTATATATTGGTTTGACTTTAGTCAAATTTAAAATGACCTGTTGGCTGACATGAAGTTTAGCTGCAAAGTTGGAGTTGGCTTAAAATACATAAAGGCAATAACACTAATCCAGAAACATCAGTAATAATTTATAATTCACTATTGAACTGCATAGTAACTGAGACCACTTCCATCCCATTATTCCATACTCACTTGATAATGGCACCCTCACAGAGGTGAAGGCACACCAGGGCAAGGATTAGCCACTTCATGGTGCTCTTTTCTTAGATGCAGCTTCTGAAGTGAATTCCTTAGCTTCTGCAGTCTGTTATTTAATAGGCATTAGTATACCAGGGCCTCTTCTTTTATACCCTAAATGTTTCCTCCACCCACATGTATCAATGCCACATGCACAGATCAGAACCTTATCATTGTGTCAACAACACTTCACACTGAGACTCTTCTCAAAACCATTAAGAACCCTTTTATCTCTAGAAGAAGTATTTAATAAAAAACAAATGTGGATTAACATTAACCCCATGTTTTAGAGGCAGAGGTCCATATTGGGCCTTATCACCATGCATTCAGTTCTCTTGTTTAAAAAAATCAGCAACTTTGCACACTGCATATCTGGCTCACTTTATCTAGCACTTGATTGAGGTATAATAGTTATACTGGTGTGTGTTTTCTCAAGGGGGAGTGGAGAAATAGGTCTATAGATGGAACCTGGATCAGAATGGAAAAATTCAAATTTAGCCATAATTTGGTCACGTCATCATTGTTTCCATTCAAAATCTTATCAATAGTATGTCAACATCACATCACATCATCCAAATGGAAACTCCAGTTCTTTGAGGACAAAAAAGATTCTGGCTTAGATGCTGTAAAACAGCAAACATTGTCACCTAGGACTTATAGGAGTTACACTCCAATGACATCTGGAGGGCCACATTTTACCATTCCTGGATTTAGAGGATGCAGTTCCAAAGTGGGATAAATGTTGGCTAATCCTGGCTAGAATAGACCCACTAAGTCAATAGCTGAATTGTAAATCAATACTTATATAAATGCAGTGTTGTGGTGGCTTGGTGATTAAGACCCCAATTCTAATGATTGTAAGATCAGAAGGTTGGCAGTTTGAGGCCCAAGTGCTGCATGATGGGCTGAGGTCCCATCACTAGTTTCAGCTTCTGCCAACCTAGCAGTTCGAAAGTATGCAAATGCAAATATATAAATAGGTACCACTTTGGTGGGAAGGTAACAGCATTCAGTGCAGTCATGCTGGCCACATGACCACCAAAGTCATCTTTGGACAATGCTGGCTCTTCGACTTAGTAACAGAGATTAGCACCACTCTCTACAGTCAGTTATGACTAGACATTCATGTCAAGGGACTACCTTTACCTTTACTTATATAAATCCCATTAATTAAATAGGTCTGTTCTTCTAGCAATTGGATTTAGGCCATAATGAGCAGCAGGGCAGGGCAGGGCAGAATATGCAGTGGGATGCAGCGGCCCTGTGTAGAACCACATGAGTACACAAAAGATTTACTTATATTTATCTGGTGGTGTCAGATTATTTGGCAGAGGTTTGTCTACTCTGACTGGCAATGGCTGTCCAGAGTCTTGGGTACAAGTCTTCCCCATCACCTGCAGCTCCTGGTTCCTTTAATTCAAGGTTAGACAGAGGGTGACTTTCCAAATGTTGTTGGACTGTAGATTTCAACATCCCTTATCATGGACTATACTAATCAGGGTCTATTGGAGCTGCAGCCCTCCAATGTCTGCAGTGTACTAGGTGCACTAGGCTGCCTGGACTCAACTGTTTTCATAAGAGAGCATATGTACCAGTGCTGCACTGTGGGGATGAAGTGCAGTTCAGCACACTAATACTTAATTGACACTTGGAATATTTGCAGGAATGAATTGAGCATTGTGTTCTTAGCAGAGCCATCATACACCCACTTACTTGGCATTAGCAAAGTAAGATTCCAGAAAGAAAGAAGAGGGAGGCACACAACTAATAGTCATGCAAGCAAACCCTCGCACAAACATGCCAGAGTGACTATATATACACAGAGGGATATCCTATTTATCTTTTCCATTAATACTAGTCAGGGACAGCACAGTTATCCAATTATTCTTCATGCTGTTCAGCCTCCCAGCTTTTGGACTCTCCCCACTATGGAGGATGTCCCCAAACCCTATTGCTTTCTGTCAAGGTGGCCAAATATGGCCCTCAGGGACATATGTGGCATCTGAAGCAGTTTCTGTGGAGCCCAGATCCCTCCATAGGTTTAAAAAAAAAAACCATATAATTTTCATGGAAGCCTCCAGAAGGCATGATTTCCTACTCAAATAAGTATTAATGTGTGTGTGCGTCCATGCACCCATGCATGGAAGCATTGGTTTCCCCCCCCCCCCGAAATAGTGAAGCAAAGCACAGCCATCAGATCATCATCATCATCATCATCATCCCAACTTTCTCTCAATATAGGGATTCAAGGT
Organism: Phrynosoma blainvillii; assembly: GCA_026167975.1. Lineage (NCBI taxonomy): Eukaryota > Metazoa > Chordata > Lepidosauria > Squamata > Phrynosomatidae > Phrynosoma > Phrynosoma blainvillii. The sequence goes on from JANUYF010000004.1 coordinate 246,343,792, forward strand.
AGCTTACAACCAATTTAAAACAATACATATTAAAACAATATAAAAACATTAAAGAGTATTAATATAAAGTTTAAAAATCAGTTAAACAGTTTACAAAATTTAAAATATCAAATATTAAAATGTATTTTAAAACTATATACAAATCTTGATATCTGAATCAACCAGCATTTAAAAGCCCAACCCTCATCAGTCTGAAAAAGACTGATGGCACAAAAATGTTTTACTTGCTGCTCAAAGGAAAGCAGGGATGGAGCCATCCTGGCCTCTCTAGGGGACAGTTCCAAAGTCTGGGGAAAGCCACCAAGAAGGCCCTCTCCCTTGCTCACACCATACTAGAAATGACTGTGTGCCACATTCAATTCTGAAAAAATAATGTGAAAATTCACATTTGGGGTTGGAAGAACAGTCTGCTTGCCCATCCTCAGAGGTATAGAGATGTGGGGAAACACAAAAATTAGGGCATTGTCTCACCTCGAATAAGGGGCCTGATGCCCAAATAAAATTTTCTCCATCCCCATGGCAGTAACCTAAAACTTCAGTTGAACGTTTAGAAATACAGTTTAGTTATTTAAAGAAAATGGGCAGACAAAGTTGCCAAGGGAATGTAAATATAAGAGGTCTAAGTATGAATGATTTTCAGAGCATTCTCTCTCTTTTCAAACAGAGTATTTCTCTGAAATACTAGAAATTTAGAAGCTGAAAGAAAATTCCATTGGAAGCAAAATTCCTATATAAGGAGCAATTCCTCATTTTGCCCACCTCCATAGCAATATCTCATCCAACCTTGCTTTAAATCATTCAGTCAATCCATAATCAATCAACATATTTGATTCATACTTTTTATCTAAATGATTTTTATACTTTTATATTGTGATTTAGATTATTTACTGTCCTGGACCCAGTGCTATTCAACATCTTTATCAATGATTTGGATGAAGGAATAGGGGGCATGCTTCTCACATTTGCAGATGACACCAAATTAGGAGGAATAGCTAATACCCCAGAAGACAGGATGAAAATTCAAAATAATCTTAATAGATTAGAAAGCTGGGCCAAAGCTAACAAAATGAATTTCAACATAGAGAAATGTAAGGTACTGCACTTAGGGCAAAAAAAAAATGAAATGCATAGATATAAGATGGGGGACACCTGGCTTAATGAGACTATGTGTGAAAGGGATCTAGGAGTCCTAGTGGACCACAAGTTGAACGTGAGTCAACAGTGTGATGCTGCAGCTAAAAAGGCCAATGCAATTTTAGGCTGCATTAGTAGAAGTATAGTATCTAGATCAAGGGGAGTAATAGTGTCACTGTATTCTGCTTTGGTCAGGCCACACCTGGAATACTGTGTCCAATTCTGGGCACCACAATTCAAAAAGGATGTTGAAAAACTGGAGCATGTCCAGAAGAGGGCGACTAAAATGGTGAAGGGTCTGGAAACCAAGCCCTAAGAGGAACGACTTAAGGAACTGGGTATGTTTAGCCTGGAGAAGAGACAGTTAAGAGGGAATATGATAGCCCTCTTTAAATATTTGAAGGGATGTCATATTGAGGAGAGATCAAGCTTGTTTTCTGCTGCTCCAGAGAATAGGACTCGAAACAATGGATGCAAACTACAGGAAAAGAGATATTAGGAGGCACTTCCTGACAGTGAGAGCTGTTCAACAGTGGAACACACTCCCTTGGAAACTGGTGGAGTCTACTTCTTTGGAGGTCTTTAAACAGGGGCTGGATGGCCATCTGTTGGGGGTGCTTTGATTTAGAGTTCCTGCATGGCAGGGGGTTGGATTGGATGGCCCTTGTGGTCTCTTCCAACTCTATGATTCTATGATTCTATTAAAGCACTTCAAAATTACACTTATCCTTACAGGCAGCAGGTAACAAATACATTAAAACAATAAAATACAATAAAAACTATAACCAAATGTTTTCTTAAGTGTATCATCACATTAAAGAACAGCAGCAAAAATCAATAAAACAGACTAAATCAGGCATTACAAATGTCACCAAAAACAAAACAAGTAATCATTGCCAGTCATATTTCCACAGGGAGGGTATCACAACCGAAGCCAAGGGACTTGGTATATGATGGGGGAAAGTCACCATGTTCTGAGCTGGGTAGGCCCTTGAAGGTATCTTAGGACAGGGAGCAAGACTATCCAATTACCATATATACCCATTGTTATGTGATTTTTTAAAATTATTTTATTATTATAAAAAATACTTACAAACATACATACATATATATAGACATACATTTCTACAAACATACATTCCTACTGACATACAAACATTTAAACGTAAATACACAAGCAACATTCAATTCCAGTTGCTTTCTAAAGTACTCTAATCAATTGTGTTTTTCTCTTTCTTCCCAATCTGAGCAATCTTGCATTTGTGAATTTATTCTTATCTTTCTCTCTCTAACTTATTCTATATTTTGTATATTGTTACATCCGCAATCTTATTGCTAACTTTCTCCGTTTTATATATTATGTTGTTTTTTTTATATTCATCTGTTTTTCCAAGTTCACATATTATTGTTTTGAGTTTTTGGTTTTATTTTGCTTTATTGTTTTTAATATTTTAATTTCCCTTTTCTGATTGTTATTTCCACCTTGTTTGCTTTTGATCTCTCTAGAACAGATCTCTCTGTTATGTGAATTTTTAGTGACAAGGAGTCAAAGGGTTGGATGGAAGGAGTGGTATGGCACCTCAAAGACATCTCTAATGTACAGTGTGTCCTTGGTATCCACTGGAGTTTGGTTTCAGGACCTCCCGTGGATACCCAAATCCATGGATGCTCAAGTATGTAATATTAAAATAGAAAAGTAGAAGACAGTGGCTTCACTTTCATGTCAATGCCTTACTATTTCAATACTATTTATTATTTTACTAATTGTGTATTCCCCTTCTCCTTCTTCCTTTCTTTCTCTGGCCAAGGCTGCCTCAATGGTGTGTTTGTGACCAAACAATACTCTGTCTTATTTCTGGAGCTTTCTCTGACTGTTTTAATGTCTGATTAGGGCAAAAGCCAATAATGTAGTTGTGGTAATGTGTGAGAACTCTCTTCACTTCCCCCTCATCCTTCTGTGGTACTGAATGTATCCTTCAGAGGCCTGGGAAATCCTCCAGGAGAGGTTTTTAGGATGCATGGGGGATGTCAGAGGGACAGGGACCTCTCCTATCCCCCTGCCACCAGCAGAAGCAGCCACCATCAGTAGAAACACAAGTGTCGATACTGACTCTAGCTTTTCATTCTACTATTTGGTAAAAAAAAAAAAAAAACAACTTCTGTCCCCAGAACACCTTTCACCTTTGTCAAGTTTCAGGCACATTAAAATCTTATCCATGTTGCGGAGCAGATCTGACTTTGACTGTGCAAAGTCACTCACTCAGAAGCAGTGTGGCTGCCAGATAAGAAGCTATCAGTGCTCACCTGGTACCATTCATCTCAACAGGATTTGGCATTTAATTTCAGTTTGCATACCACGTGGCACATTTAGTGCCCTCTGCAGTTTTAATTTTTAAAATGGAGAAAAGATATATGGCCATTCATTTAAGGGCAGCCTTATCACATATGATATGCTGTGGAAACAGGTCCCATTGTGGTTCATAATTATAGTTCACAAAGTGGAGTTCCAGTGGGTAAAGTATATGCATAGCCACATTCCACCACATAAGCACCACATACAGCCATATTCCACCACATAAGCTCTGATCTAATTGATTTCTGCCAAATTTCCAGTACAAAAGGAATTTTCTTTTCTTGCAAATATAGGCAGTAAGGCAGTTGCATGCAGCATCAAGCCAGTAGATGCTACCACCACTTCTCTCAGACTTACAGTTCATGAGGTAGTCTGGGGGATGTACCAGTTTATAACAGTCTGAATCTCTACAATGACATTTATTCCTCAAGCAAAAGAACATTGAGTTTGTGTTCTGGTACCCTAAACCAAGAGTGTTTATAAATCTTATTCATTCTATGTCCTACACTTGTTCCATGTTCACTATGGCTATTGCAGGTCAATTTTGTTTTTTAAGGCTTAATGATGCCTTTGTATCTGTCGTCTAGCTACCAAAGTAGAACAGAAATCTGTTGAGACCAATAGTCTTCAGTACTTTCAAACCAAGACCCACCTTTAACTGAACTTGTTTTATGTGACCCTCTGTTTCCCCATTCCACCCTTGAGTGGAAATCTGATTCTCACTTCTACTACTTCTCCTGCTCCTCCTCATCTGCACTGCAGAAATAAGGCAGTTTGACAACTCTCATTGGATGTTTTCACACTGGGCTTAAGGCAGAAGCAATCCTACCTCACTCTGGCCCCATGCCAGCTCCTTTGCCAGTGTGTTCAAACGACGTCGCAGTGCCATCCCCGGCATCCAGTGCCATCCCCGGCATCATTCCGGGTCCTTTCTCCACGTGTTCAAACGACGTCGCAGCAAGCCCCGCCCCACCCCGCCCCATCCTGTCCCATCCCCGGCATCAGCCCCGTTCTTTGCAATTCCTCTTTTTAAAAGGAATTGCATCTGCCGCGGCCAGAATCATACCGGAATGATGCTGCTGTCACCGATCTGAAGCTGCAGGATCCATTCCGGTATGATTCTTTCATTGCTTCCATGTGGCTTTAGACCCCAAGTGTGAAAACGTCCATTGCCATGACTCAGTGTTATGGAATGGGATTTGTAGTTTGTTGTGGCACCAGAGTTCTTTGACAGAGAAGACTATATAGCTCACAAAACTACAAACCCCATAATTTCATAGCATTGAGCCATGGCAGTTAAAGCGGTGTCAAACAGTGCAGATGCAGTCCTCCTCTCTCTCCTTTTCTTCATTCTTTTCTTTTCTTCTCTTCTCCTCTCTCTCTCTGTGCTTCTCCATCTTTCTGGCTTATTGTCTAATTATCTATCTCTTGAAAAGAAAGAAACAGAGAAAGAGATGAAAATGGTTCTTGTAGCCCCATTGCAATCCAACTTATGTTGTCCTGCTATGAGCCAGTTTGGGGTTAATTGAAGAGTAATAGATTATACAAGGAGAAAATATGGATATCCTTATAGAGGCAGGTTTCCTACACCTTGCTCTGACATGTTTGTTTGCCACTAACAGTGACATGGCATGGAGAAGAAAATCAAATCATTGCAGCTCTCCCCATCATTGTACTTTCACATGCCATAGGGTGGACTCTCTTGTGCTACATAGCCTCTGTCAGGGCAAAGAAAAGTATAACTACCGTACTCTATGCTGGACTTTTAAGTACAGAATTTTACTAGGAAGCAATACACAGGAGGCAGAGTGCTTACAAGACAAGATTCTTCTTTGCTGTCACAACAAGCCATTAACTAGATGTTGATCATACATACGGTGGCTTTTGGTATCTACTGGACTTTGGTTCGAGGGCCCCCCCTTGGATAGCAAAATCCGTGAATGCTCAAGTCTCATTAAATACAATGGCATGGTAAAATGATGTCCCTCAAATAAAATGACAAAATCAAGGTCTAGGAGTTATACTTGCAAAAATGACTTTTTCCAAGTTGTGACTAAAAAAAAAAAAGCACAAAATTGAAGCAGCAGCCATCAAAAGGGCAGTTAAAGAGATATCTGTACTTAAAACCAGTCTGCAGTACATGTCAAAATGTCTCTAGGTGAACAAAAAGTCTTCATCTGGCATTAAGATGATAATGATCAAATGCCGGGTGAGTTTCCCAAGGGAAGACATTCTATAATTTATTCTTCTACTATTCTGCTGCTGTTTATTGTGTTCCCGTTCATTAATAATAATAATAATAATAATAATAATAAGTTTTATTTTTAACCCGCCCCTCTGCAGCGCAATCGGGGCAGCTTACAGCAGTTAAAATACAATGATTAAAAGACAATCCAATATCCCAATCCCTCCACCCACATCCCTCCCACACCCCTTAAAACAGAATTAAACTTGAGAATATATTAAGACAAATAACTATATAACTATATGACAATAAAATAAATAAATAAAACTCATTGACATGGGTTGGTGTATGCGTGTGTATGCAAGCGTACCTTCAAGTTGCCTGTTGATTTATGGGGACGCTATGCATTTCTTAGTGTCTTTTAGGACAAGAAATACTCAGGGTTATTGTCATCACTTCCTCTGAAATATAACCTAAATATAACCTGGTATTCCTAGACAGCCTCCCATCCAAGTATTAACTAGGGAGATGATAAATAATAATAATAATAATAATAATAATAATAATAATAATAATAGTAATATACAACCGGGGCAGCTTACAAGATAAAACAAACAGATGGGCTAAATAAAACGGTTTATCTGAACCAAATTTAACCTTAAATCAGACTGCATCCAGATCCTATCACAGCAATTTTGCCACCGAAATCACTGCCAGAATGCAGCCCAGGTCCATCCCCTCTTCCAGGAGTGCTCCAACAGCCATTTTTCAAGCCGGAAAACTCCCAATTTGAAAAGAGACACCTGGGAGCAGGGAAGGACCCAGGCAGCTATTTCGGTGGTAAAATCGCTGTGATAGGGTCTGGATGCAGCCCAATTTAAGATTAAATTGGGTTCAGGTAAACCATTTTATATTAGCTTTGCAATAGTCTCCTAATAGGTCTGACTCTGCTTAGCTTCCAAGATCAGACAGGATCGGGTACCTTCATAGTATTTAGAATGTTGTTAACTCGCATAAAAATGTAAGAGACTTGTTGGGGCAGAGCAATGGTCTATCTAGAGTAACTCCTACCATAGCCATCCAGATGCTTATGGGAAGTTCACAGCTAGGATATGGATGTAGTAGCACTCTCCCAATCAAGTTCCTTTCTGTCCAGTGGCATATTGCCTGTTGGATACTGAAGGTTGTATACAGCCATCATGACTAGTAGCTATTGACAGCCCTGATCTCCATGAATTCCCTAATACCCTTTTAAGGTCATCCATATTTGTGGCCATAATGATTTTTGAAACTGTTATTTTAATGTATTTTAGGCAATTGCTTTGCATAGAGCTTAAAAACTATCTGCTAAAAACAGGTTTAGAAATCTTCTGAATAATACCAGCAGGATCCTATAAAGAATGAAATTAAGACACAAGCCTTTACAATACCAATGCAAGAAATCAAGACATGAGGAAAAGCACAAAATATAGGAGGCATTTAGCTTTAATTCACAGCCTGAAATCATTAAAAGGAATATAAACAGAATTCAGAAACACTGGATTAGCATGCAGCGTTGGTAAGATAAAGAGTGATGTTTAATCAGATCAATTAGCCCAGTGTGTTGCTTCCAATGCTGGCTACAAAGAAGTTATATGGGCGGGAAAAACTCTACTGCAGATTGGCCTAGTATCTGGTATTATATGGAGTCTCTTTATGCTCCTGAGGAAGAAGCAGATTCTTGTCCATTAGGGGAAGTACCTTTGCTGGTGAAACAGCACAACGATTGACTATAGCTGTGTCTGCACTGCAGAAATAATCCAGTTTGACACAGGGTGATCAGATGTCCTCCTTTCCCAGGACATGTCCTACATTCAAACCTTTTGTCCAGGGGAATTCCAAAATGTCCTCCATTTTGAGCATGAATTTACATTTATATTAGTGGTTGTAGCTTTGATTTTGTAATGCCCTATGTTTTCCTTGAATGTCCTACATTTAGCAGTGCCCTGTCCACCTCTTGTGATTATGACATCTCATCATCCTGAGTTTGACACCACTTTAACTGCCATGGCTCAATGCTATGGAATTCTGGGAACTGTAGTTTGTTGTGGCACCAGAGCACTCAAGTCATGGCAGTTAAAGTGGTATCAAACTGGATTTTTTCTGCAGTGCAGATAAATTCTAGATGGATATTTCTGTGCCAGGCTGAGATCCACCTATTTATTGCAATTAGTTGTTGCTGCCATGAATCCTTCCACTGTCTGCTGATATTATTATCTAGAAGCCTCTAGAAGAAAGAGAGAATCTTGAATCTGTACAATAGGGAACCCTTTGTTAAACATTGCTATAAACCAAGCCTGTCACTTGAGATCATACCCTCTGGACTTGCTTTAGAAGGGAGTATGGACACCAACCTAGATAAATTTCCTCACTGGTATGTAGGGGGGCAATGCTTATGACATGGGGTGACCCTAAAGCACACAGATCTGCTATTCAACATTTGTTGCATCCATTAAGCACTTGCATTAGACTTTTGAGTACTTGGAGGTAAGAATATTTTGGATCTTGCTAATCCCCCATTTCCATTGTTGTTGTTGTTAGCTGCCCTTGAGTCAATTCTGACTCATGGTGACCCTGTGGATGACATCTCCAAGAATCCCTATCCTCCACGGCCTTGCCAAGATCCTGCAAGCCCTTGCCCATAACCCCGATTGAGTCTATCCATTTGGTCTGTGGTCTTCCTCTCTTTCTTCTACCCTCTACCTTTCCTAGCATTATTGTTTTTTGTAATGATCCATGCCTTCTCATTATGTGGCCAAAGTATGATAGTCTTAACTTGGTCATCTTAGCTCCCAAGGAGAACCCTGGTCTGATCTGTTCAAGAACCCTTTTGTTTGTCTTCTTGGCTGTCCATGGTATCCTAAGTACTCTTCTCCAGCACCACATTTTCAATGAGTTGATTTTCTTTCTGTTTATTTCCTTCACTGTCCAGCTCTCGCATCCGTACATGGTAATTGGGAATACAATGGCCTGAACGATTTTGACTTTAGTGCTCATTTCCATTACATATCTATAAATAGGGACAAACGCTACCAAAGTATAAATTTCACAAAGACCGCCAATGTAAGATCTGGAAAAAAGGCAATTTGAGTCTAAAGACAGAAATGATATAGAAGTCATAGGGCTTTTACAGACTGCCAGAAATAATCCAGTTTGAGACCACTTTAACTGTCCTGGCTCAATGTAGGGAATCATGGGCATTGTATTTTTTTTTTTCTGAGACAGTGAGCCTTCTCTGTCAGAGAGCTCTGGTGCCATAATAAACTACAGTTCCCATGATTCTCTAGCATTGAGCCAGGACAGTTAAAGTGATCTCAAAGTGGATTATTTCTGGCAGTCTGTAAAGGCCCTTAGACTGCAGGACAAAAGGAAGATCCTGTCAGTCAGGATTGTCACAATTAATTATGCAGCTCTTGCTCACAAATCAAAACAAGCCACACCTTCCAAAAGATAATAGTCAGATTTAATTTATTTTTGATACATTCTTAGTGCACATTCAAATAAGACACGAGCGCTCCTCAATCACATGGCACTGCTAATGCTCTTCGCTTGGAAGGCTACACTCGGATGAGATACAAAGAGGGAATGAACAGATACACAGCAGGAGCCACTTGAAGAAAAATCGCAGAGCAACTTGTACAGCCAGAGCAGCTGGGCATCCCCAAGTGCCTTTCCTGCCACATCAGAGAGAGTCAGCAGCATCAAAGACATCAGCACAAGTAACAAGGAAGAAAACTGCACATGATAAAAGCTTGAGATCTGCCTTGCGGGTTGGGCTTTTCAAAATGAAACACTTACTGGGGAAATGGGAATTCCTTTTTGCAATGATATTTCTCACAGTATACTTAGCAAATTAATCACTGGCACACATTTCCTAGTCTGGTAACATCTCCAGCCTGAATGTTCAGATTCCCTCCCACTCCTCTAAACAGGGCCATTCAACCAAAAAAAATGTAACTGCAGGAATTTAAGAATTCCAGAAGTTCCTAAAGTCATGAGTTGGCCACAGTTCACATGGGAGAAAGTTCCTGCACTTTTAACACCTGAATATAAGGAAAAATACTGCCACATGCAGATTCCCTTGCCACTGGAAAGGAAATGGCACCACTCATCATTGTCACAGCTGTTATGGAAAGCAGCATCACCCTGTCTTTCTGTCATCCGAGAACACAAAGAAGGACAACACCCCACATGAAACACATATAAAATGGAGGGAGGGGTGTTGACAAAATTTACATACAAATAAATAAGGCCCCTTCTTTGATGAGGGGGAAGACAGTTACCCAACCAAGAGGTACAGACACATCCACTGTGAGAGGATGGAGCATATGTCAAAAATCATAGACACCCCTCTCACACCAGATATAAAACAAAGTAACAAGCAACCAAGGATTGATGTGCAAAGCAAGGTCAATAATAATAATTCTTGGCACTTATGTCACACAAACCTTTTGTAAACACCGGTTAATCTTCATAATGTCCTTGTAAAGTGAGTTAGGTTTGATCATTACTCATGTCTGTAGTTCTAGCCTTAGGTAAAGTGCTATGTACAATGACTCCACAAACGTGAAAATCCTCTGACAAATTGTGCAAGAGGAATCCAAATACTGATGGTTTAGACACTGAAAAATGAGTAAACGTTTTAAGAATCTACAGTGTAAAAGCGCCCTTGGATGCGAATTATCTTTACAATGCTAAAGGGCAAAGGGGATGCAGACAAACATGATGGCAACCATACATGAGTAACAAACACATGAGTCTAGTCTAAGCTGCCATTTTACCTTCCTCAAAAGAACAAAAAGGATCTATGTATCTAGCAGCCAGGCGACTGCCAACAAATTGATGTAACCTTCCACATTACTGCATGGCCATGTTGAGAAAACCTATTCTGAATTAATTTTTGCCTGCCCCAGTGTTGGTAAAGGCAGGGAATTCTCTTTGGGGGAGATGGTAGCAATCCAAGTTAGTCCACCAAAGGACATTCCCTTGGTAACTGACTATGTTAAACTCAAATGTCCTTCTGATAGCACCTTAAAAGCAGGTAAATATCCACTTTGGATGCTGAGCACCTTGTGTCAAGAGATGGGGCAGCATCATGCTAAGCTGGACCCATTATGCCCATGAGGTTTATAGAGATTGCCTAAAAGGCCACAGAACTCTCTCTTTTGCTAACTTTGTTATTATTAAGGCTAACGTGGCACATGTAAGCAAATGGGAAAATAACCATTTCTACTTGTATCTCTGAACCACAAATTCTGTAAACGGTTGTTCAAATGTGCAACTCAAAAAATAAAAGGCATAAAAACCAACACAGAGAGTTCAGGAAACAGAAATGATTTTTTTAAGCCTAGACATAACAAGGTACTAAAATAATTATCTTGGGAGTTAGTAGATGTTGAATGAGGACTGAATAGAAGCATTAACTTTGTTGTCCTAATTTATATTAAATAGATTATTAAAGGTTTCATAAATAGATCTGGGCTGAGATCTGAGCTAGAAAGATTTCAGGCTAAAGATAGGGTTCCCCCCCCCTCCCCACCGTCTCTTCAGAAATTTTGTCTTTTACATTTCTTCTGAGGAAAAAAATCTTGTACCCCTAAAAGTTCTATGAGACAGACACTCCACATGCATAGATTTCATCATCATTACATTATTATAATGGAAGAAAGTGCCACCTCTTGACTTTCCGCTTGCCATGTACCTATTCATAGAACCTCTGCGAATTCAATACGATTCTTATGAACCTTACAATTCTTGTCTTGGCAATAATACCAATAATGACTTGTCTTGTCAAATTCTTGTTGGCCCAGCACAAGTGGCTGTGAAAACTACAAGATTTACCAAAAGTAATAGTAATAAAATAAAATACAAGACAGTCTATTAGGAAAAAAAGGTAACAAGGAGCATACACTTCTGAAGGACAACACTGGGGGGCAGTAAGCTCAACCTGTTTCATTACAGCTGATTCAGTGTCTCCACAAAACACGCTTTAGCCATGCTAGACACAATCTGGTGTTCTATCCTGTTTAACATCTGGGCTGCTCACACTTCATGTCTTCAAGCTTCTGCCATGAATCTAGAGGACATCAAATCTGAAAAGCAAAGTTCTACCTCTTCTGATTGGGGAACAATGCCAAATAGCTCAGGCTGTCATATCAGGAAACCTAAAGGAGATTTCTGTAGAATCCTCACTTCTCTCAATTATTCTTTTGCAAACTCCTCAGAGTAGAAAACCCAGAACAGAAAGGAGACATCTGTGCTATTTGTTCTTCCTTCTCTTTTATACTTATTGGATGGCCATTATTTGTGACCAGTTATTATCCCATGGCCACAAATAATGGCCATCAGATAAATATAAAAGAGAAGAAAAATAGCACAGAGATCTCCATGTGCTATTCTGCTCAGTATTGGAATCATAGAACTATAGAATCATAGAATTGGAAGAGAACACAAGGGCCATCCAGTCCAACCCCCTGCCATTCAGGAACACAGTGTGTTCCACTGTTGAACAGCTCTTATTCTTCCTAATGTTGAGGTGGAATCTCTTTCCCTGAAGTTTGAATCCACTGCTCTAGGTCTTATTCTATGGAGCAGCAAAAATCTATGCCCACCAATGACACTACCTTTCCTTGATGGTGGAACTGCATGTTCCTGTGCAGCTATGCTGATAGGACAAGTGCTGCTGGTATGGTCTCCCGTGTTTGACAGGCTATTGCTGAGGAGCCAAAATAAATGTGCCAAACAGTGGATCTCTCAGAGACAATGGTAGCGATACCATAGCCAATGCTTGTTGGAAGAGCACACAGAGAGGCACAGTAAACTTCTTTTGAATGTCTTTTACCATAAAAATCCTATGATTTGATAATCCAAAGTGGAACAAGACATAATGCCAGAAGATGACGCTCCCAGGTCAGAAGACACTCAACAAGCTACTTGATTAGAGCAGAAGGCAACTACAGCACTGTGGCTAATGACGCAACTAGACTCAAACTGAAAGGATGTTCAGTTGTTGACATGCTCAGAGGTGCAACAAACTTCCTAAGCTGCAAAACATGTATTATAGGAACATAGGATGGGAGCATGAATCTGGAGAAGCTAGAAATAGCAAAACAAGAAATGGAATGCATAAGCTTGAGGTGAGAGAGCTAAAGTGGACAGTAATAGGACATTTTGAGTTGGAAAATTATATCATGGTTTTACTCAGGAAATGTAAATCTCAGAAGGAATGGAGTGGCATTAATAGTGAGGTGGGATGGAGTAAAAGTAGTCAAAGGATATAATGCAAAGTCTTAAGGAATAATATCAATAATGGCCCATAGACTTGAAATGCTCATTATACATTCCAATCCCCAAGAAAGGAGATACCAGGGATTGCAGTAACCACAGGGCCACTGTATTAATTTCCCATGCAAGCAAAGTGATGCTCAAACTTCTACAATAAAGACTTTGACAATATATGGAGTGAGAAATGCTAGATGTCCATGCTGGGTTCAGGAAAGGAAGTGGCACCAGGGATCACATTGCAAACATATGTTGGATAATAGAGCACACCAAAGAAACTCAGCCTATGAATTCAAAAGAATCTCAGTCTATGCTTTAGAGAACCTTTTAGTTGTGTAGATCATGAAAAACTATGGGCCTCTACAGACCAACACAAAGGGCCAGCATTGGGGTGGAGTGGGGGGGGCGTGGCAGCCACACACCGCACACCCCAACTCCATCCCGATGCTAGCATCATGCCTCCTGCCCAACCAGGTGATGGGCAACATCACTCCATTTCTGCAGCGCAGCATTTAGATGCACTGCACCGAGGAAATGGTGAAAAGCCGCTACCACAGCAGCAAGAGCAGCTTTTTGCTATTTGTTTTGAGCTGGCAAATTGCCAGATCAGAACCGTGGTGTGCAGCTGATGCAGTCCCAATCCGGCACTGAAAGGGGCAGCGGGAAGCCACTTCTTTGGGGCTGCATGTTGAGCCCCTAAGACTCACTCTTTGCAAAATGGGTGTGCCACAACATTTGATTGTCCTGATATGTAGCCTGTACTCAGGACAAGAGGTTACTGTCAGGGCAGAATATGGAGAAACAGAATGATTTCCAATTGGAAAAGGAGTCAGGTAAGGCTGCATTTTATCCATTATCTGTTTAACTTGTATGCTGAAAGTATCATATGTAAAACAGGATTACATTCAGGAGAAGGCATGAAAATTGGAGAAAGGAACATAAACAATTTAAGATATGCAGATGACACTATACTGCTAATAGAAAATAGCATACACTTGGAATGATTACTGAAGAAAGTCAGGGAAGAAAGTACGAAGACAGGTTTAAAACTGAACATCAAGAAAACAAAACTAAAGACCACAGATGATTTATATTACTTTAAAGCAGATGATGAAGACATTGAAATAGTTCAAGATTTTCCATATCTTGGTTCAGTTATTAATCAGAATGGAGACTGCAATCAAGAAATCAGAAGACTAGGACTTGGAAGGGCAGCTATGAAGGAAATAGACAAGATCCTGAAGTGGATCACTGAATACTAACATTAGGATTGTCCATGCTGTCATATTCCCCATTTCTATGTATGGTTATGAAAGATGGACAGTATAGAAAGCTGGCAGGAAGAAAATTAATTCATTTGAAATGTGGTGCTGGAAAAAAAAGTTCTATGGATACTGTGGATTGCTAAAAAAACACACATCCACACACCAAATAAATGGCCATATTATGGGACAGTGTGACTCACTGGAAAAAACAATAATGTTCGGTAAGGCGGAATGCAGTAGGGAAAGAAGACTATTGCATTGCAGATGAATAGACTCAATCAAGGGAACCACAGGCCCGAGTCTGCAAGACCTGAGCGGGACTGTTGATAGGGTGACTTGGAGGTCTCTCATTCATGGAGTTGCCATAAGTTGAAGTTGATTTGATGACAGTTGACAACATAATAATAATAATAATAATAATAATAATAACTCCACCCCTCTGTGTTGCAATCAGCAAATATTTCATTGTCACTCCTTCCTAACTAAAGTTATTTTATCATCAGTAACCCCTTATCTTCCATTACATTTGAGAATGCAACGGCAACTCATTCTGTGTGTTAACTGAATAGATAAATCAGCTTTGCTACAGACATCCTGGCTTGCTACCAACACTGAGTTGTGCTTAAATACTATCTGAAAAATTGATTCACTACTCTGGATTTGTGCCATCTTGTCCAATATCTCGTTACCAGCAAGCCATTATTCTGCAGTGAGCAACAGCATGTAAATTCATGAAACAAACTCTGAAGCCATTTTAATCATTGGAAGAATCACAGGTGTGGAGACTAGTTTACAATGTTTGGAGACAAGCAATTAGCCTATTTGTGTTCTGTGCAAAGAAAATAAAAGACAGGGGCATTCTTCCACTAGTTTTAGCAATGTATAAAAAGAGAGAATGTCACAGATAAGATCAAATGATGAAAGGCCACTTTTCATTAACATCTGTTAATCACCTTCAATTGTATTTGTGGCACAGCACCTGGAAATGCATTGGTGATTAACCAAAATTAAAGTCATTATTTAATGAGTCTGATTAAAATTGGAAGTGTACAGATCACTTAGACTACCATCAAGAACAGAAAATCTCATATTGGTAGCTTGCTCATTAAGAACATCTATTGAAAGTTACTCCTTATCCTGAAAAGACAAACTTTGCATTGAAAATTTTGGAGTTTGGAACGGGACAATAAATCTTCATGTCATTTCCTCCCTCAGCAAAAAGAAATCTCTGAACCCTTAAATTCACCACATACATACATGCAGCACACACACGGAGGTGCTTTTGGTGGACACACTATAGCTGGGGCACTCCTTTTCCCCTAAGAGCTGTGACTGTGGTCTGTATGACTACAACAGAAGTAACACCGAAAAATGCTAGCCATCTGACATTTTCACAGTGGCTCTTTCTGCTGCTGAAGCCAAGGTAAGTAGCCACCACATGGAAGTTTTCCACATCATCTCACATGACAGTTGCAAGAATGCATCCTGAATTGTACCATGTAGGCTTAAAGCACCTCCATTACCTGGAATAATGTAACCCTAGCAATCCCAATCCCCTGCCTAACAATTCTCCTTGGCCTTCATTCCACACATTTTCTTCTATGGACTGAAATATTCAGTACAGCTGCAGTGGAATGCAGGTGCAGAGCTTCTTTAACACTTTCACACAGCTTCCCAGAGGATGTAGAATATAGAAACCCAGGAAACTGTCCAATATAGAATAAGACAATGATTTCAACTGGCTCAGTATTGTGTAAAATGACTGACGATAACTCTCCACTGTTTTAGACAGTAAGCTTTCTGCATTTTACCTCAAGATGCTGGAATATACCTAGGAATTATACATGTAAAGTATGTGATGTACCAGCAAACCATTATCCTTTTCTCCTGAAAATCAATATATGGCAATCCAAAGAAGCAAACATACCAGAATATGGGCCTGCAATACAACATTTTAAAAAATCTATTCTAGAAACATACTAGTCCTCACATTTGAAGTTTCCAAAAGCTCTCTAATAGTTTCTTGCTTGGATAGGTTTTAATGTTTGGGATTAAGATGACATACAGAAAAGAATAAAGGACACTATTATGGGTATTTTATATAGTTTCTCTGCACTACTTGTTTCAAGTACTTCTAGAATGCTCTGCCTAGTTCTGGGCACCATGATTCAAGGAAGATATCAAACACTGTAATGTGTCTAGAGGAGGAGAATTAAGACGGTAGAGTATGGAAAGCAAGCCCTATGAGAAGGCTGAATGGTGATATGACAGTCATGTTCAAATATCTGAAGAGCTGTCATGTGGAGTGCTCCACAAGTATGCAAGCTTGTTTTCTGTTGCTCCAGAGGGTGGACTCAACCAATGGACTCAAATTACAATAAAGGAGATCCAATTAAACATGAGGAAGAAATGTCCTGATAGTAACTCCCCTCTTGGAGTTTTTTAAACAGAGGTTTGTTGGTCATCTAATCTTTCAGGGATAATTTATGGCAGGAGGTCAGACTGAGAATTTATTATTTTGTATTTATGGAAAGATGATGATGAAGATTCCCTTCTCAAAGAAGGTACTTGGAGGGTTCTTATGTAAAGGAAGATAAGAAGTATGTTATATTGTATGGATGATTTTTAATGAATGTATTGAATGGCTTTTTTAAATCAATAAAATATATTTAAAAAAATCTTTCAGGGATAATTTATGGCAGGAGGTCAGACTGGATGACTTTGGGATCAACCCTTTGAGTCCTCAGGATGGGCTGAGCTAGAAATTTAAAATAAACCAAAAGTTAAACCTTGTGTTTTCAGATAAAAATAACACCAGAATGAAAATAATAAAAACAATGAGAATGGTGAGAACTGAAGACATAACCTGGAGGTGACAAAACCTCTGACCTTCACCAAACAGCAATGCATTTACAATCTGTGCGCTATCAGCAAGGAAAGGCTACCACATCTAAAGGTCCTGAGGAGGCCAAAGAAATTACAATGTGCTACTAGGTCTTCTAATCCCCAATCCTATAAAGGCTTAATACATGATGAGTTTTAATAGTGGCTTTACTAAGACAAAGTCAACGGAATGAACAGCTTCACGGGACAGGCTTAACTGATATGTAAGTCAAGTAGTGAGAGACTTTCATTCATATCACTGTCATATAGCTAACTAGTAGGTGACCTGACAGCACATAACAGGAAAGGCTGGTACATTATTCTTGGGAGGGCTGCCTTTGGGTGCAGAATAAAAGATGTGGGAAGGAGAAGAGGAAGGAGGAAAGGAAGAAGGTTGAGAAAAGAAAGGGGGAAAATTGCCATGTGTACATTCCTTACTGGAGGGTTATTTTCATTCTGAAGGTTGGACCATCAGTAAACAAAGCTGCACTTATCAACAAGTTATGTAAAAGACTCTGTTTAGTTAGTCTTCAAGCCCATTATTCACAAATGGTGTGTCAGGATCCACTAATATATTCAAATGAACTGAGGGCTGGACAAAATAAATCAAGGATGAGGGAGAGTGGCTCCAAATGACACCAGCAAAGAAAAACAATACACTTGTATTTACATCTCCTCCTAGCCCTACACTATTAAAAGGGTGGTTTCTCACAAAGATTCTGCCAGATGAGTAGGAAAGCAGCAGTAATAATTGGACAGTCTATCACAGACTTTTCTTTAGAGGTTGGCAATATACAATCCCATGGTTCTTTTTACCGAAATGATACGGAGAAAGGTAAAACTAAGAAATGGAAATGTGACCTAGGAAATTGGCCTTGTTTACATGTACAAACAGCTCTGTGAATTCATTGGGCCAAGAGCATTCTTAGATTCATTTTCCAACTGCAATAGGATTTGTGCTAGATTGGCTCTTCCTCCTCCTTACCGATAGATAGCCCTTTGACAGGCACCATTAAAGCAAGAGGAATTCTAATACAGCATTGTGTGCACACTACCATCCCTCTCATAGAAAGAAGAACATCAAAGCACTTATATTTTTCTTTTAATTGGCACCTGAACTCTGAGACATAAAAATAAATAAATAAAACAGAAGTGGACCCACCAATAAACATGCAAACACACACAATAAATAAATAAATAAATAAATAAATAAATAAATTTAAAATAAATATCTTTTGTATACCTACAGAAATAAAAAAGGATAAATAAAGCACTCTCCAGCCATAAAGTTCTACTTGTACCACTGAGGTTTTGGATAGCTTTTGGTCATTCCTTTGTAATGTCTTGATATTTTTTTCAAATCCAACACATCCTACCACTAGGGATTTAAAAATGATCCTACAAAAATGGGAAGGAAGGATTTCCAAATATGTTTCCTATGCAAGGGAGAAAGAGAAAAGAACAGCTTTCCTTTTAACAAGCAAAGTCAAGTTTTCATACACTTGGCAAGGCTTCAAAACCTACATGGCAGGAGAAATGGAAGTGGGTTGGAAATGGGAAGAGGCACAGAGAGGCTACATTTCTCAGGTTAACCTTATGGAGCTACCCAAGTGAGTCACGCTGAGAAACACAGGGCACAATGGAAAGATGTCAGTTATGCAACATGATTAGATGAAGATCAGGAACAAAAGCCACAATGTGGTGCTTGGATTTGGCATCCCTCTTACAGAGGGAGGTCAGTGCTGTTATGCCGTGTTTTCCTAGAAGTCCCATCATCCCTAGGCAGTGCCCTCTGCAAGCTGGACATAGCTGCTGTCTTTTTAAGGTCAATGACCGCGTAGGAATCCGTCCTGCGGGCTGGATGGGCAGCAGAACGTGGGGCACGGGGGACCGGTGTGCTTTGGCACCCTTTGTGAGGGTCATCCTCCAGTTCTACCTGGATATAGTTGAGCTGCCTTGGCTGCTCCAAACAGGGCTGACGGAAGTCAAAATTGAATACATTAGGCGTACAACTTCGGCGGCGTTGTAAACAACCCCCCCTATGCCAGCCTCCATGCAGTATGGCACTTTCTGAATTCATGTAGTTTCTCAGAGGGTCCTCCTCCTCAGGCTCAGGATAACCATTGGGTGAAGGTGTCATTGCATCTCCAGAGTCCTCCTCATCCTGGTCTTGTCTCAGTGGCTGGCATTCCCACACTGGTGGCAATGAGGGCAGGTTCTCATAGTGCAGTAGGGTGGTCCGACGGTGAGAGCAGCTGGGTGGGTTCAGATCTTCTCGGGCCATTTTCAAGCGTGCGCTGCCCCGGCGAAGCAAGGTACCTCGAGAAGGCAGGAGGCCGTTGATATTCTCATATACATACTTTGGGGTGAGACACTCATCTTTGCAGTCATTGTTGTTGTTAGAGGCACAGATATGCCCTGTGCACTCCCAATGTGGTCGGCAGAAACCATCAGATTTTATCATATGCCTGTAACCAGGGGCAGGACCCAAGACAAACTTCACCTCTCCTGGTTGTAGGTATATCTGAGGATTCCTGTCCTCTAGGGAGCAGCTATGGTTTGGATGGGAAAGAGGAGGATGGACTTCAGGTAAGGAGTGCATGCAGTGGTGACCCCTCATTTCTTCCTCACCACCAGCTGTGTTCACATATGTGTGGGACTGCAAGGAGAGAAAAAAGTTAGAGAATGGTAAGGAGGGGAACAAAGAACAGGTGTTGATGCTTCTGGTCCCCATTTAAAGTGCTGCAATTTACTTTTAAAACTTAAAACAAAGTGGAACCTAGTTACCTGAAGGACACCCTTTCCCTGCATAAGCCTTCCTATAAATATATAAACCTATATAAATCTGAACCCCTACTTACCTACCTGTCTGTAAGAGTAAATAGATTGGGGAACATGAGGTAGAGGGCAGTGCAGCAGGGGCTATATGTCTGTGAAACACTATGTCAAATGAAGTACAGTATACCAGGATCAGGTGTGCAGACCTTTAAAAGAACTAACAGAGGAAAACAAGACTAATTTGTTTTCCACTGTTTCTCCTAATAAGATTTTATTAGGTTGCTGGTTATATTACGTATGTGGTTTTAGCTATAATTATTTATAAGCTTCTAGAGTTTCCTGGCCAGATGTTTTTGCTGTTTTTTAAAATTACTTTTCATATTAATGTTTTCAGGATTTATTGTTATACTATATATTATAAATTAGAAGCTGCTTTGGGAGGATTTTTCTCTGAAGACAACCCTATAAATATTTTATAAAAAAGATTTTATATAACTTTATATAAAAGATGCCTATACAGGTTACATTTAGATCCTAAGAACAAAGACAGTAAAAAACACATTTCCAAGTTCAGTCTTACGACACATCTCATATAAAAACAGGAATTTAAAAATAATTTTAATTTCAACTTATTTTTCTTCCCCTGCCCACCCATCCTGCAGTGTTCATTGCAAAATAGCTGTATTAAAAGCATTTAAGTAATAGGCTTCCATTGACAGGGTGGTGTGTGCCTATAGAAAAGTTTGAAAGAAACATATTACCACCAGCAAATATGAAAATTTCATTAATTATGCAGAGAGAGAAAATAGGTTTCTCTCAGATGCAACTTCCCCTTTAATGGAGAGTTATAGGCACTGCAGCTTCCCCATAATTAGGAGTGAATGATGCCTCATCGTGCCTACCAAATTTCAAAGAAAAACAACAGATTTACATGGACACAGAACAGTTTAAGTGACAATGAATAGATATTTTCCTCAACAGTGCCTCTTTCCTGGCACTGTGGGACACATTCTGCATATCATAAGGAGAACTTACTTGATCATCAGGGACAATGAGGGCATGTGTGGAGTCCTCACCAACTGAAGAATGCCTTAAACTGCCCATGGAGGTATGTCGGACTGCAGGACAGGTTGTGGCCTCTGCAGGGAAGCTATGGAACCCATTAGGAAACCCTGGAAATGTATATCCTAGAGCTGGAGAAATATATTAACATTAAAAGATTGTCATGATTACCAGAACTCCAGAACTTTAAATTATACTATATATCTACACAGAAAGCACGGATTCTCTTGTCCAGTAAAGGCAAAGAACATTGCCACTGAATGGGATACATCTTAAAGATCAGGCTAGATTATTTCCCATGGTGAAATGCCGAATTGTCTAGAACACAGAAGCTGTAACCAAGACACACATTAAGAACCTATTGATTTTCTCATGGATACTTTCTACAGTCACTTTGAGATTTCCAACTGAAATTACACAAGTCTGTATAAAACATATCCAAAATCTGCTGTTTAAACAGTATTCTTGGAAACAAGATATCACATGAGCATACAATTTAAGGTTTTATGATAAGCATCCCACATGGGACACAAACTGAACTGGTTTGGGGGGGGGGGGAGCAAGAAGATTAACTGTTAACATAATCCACATGGTGATAAATCATATAAGCAAGGACAGCAACTGAAACTGGGCCCATAAGTGGTCTCACTTTATTAAGAGCGAATAATAATAATAATAAAAATCCTGATAGAAATCCTGAAAATGTGATGCATCTGCAGAAACATCTGCATGGTACTATAGTATCAGAGTGCTATACTGGAATAGCAGACTGGCCTTCTTGTCTCACGTACAAGCATTCTTCAAAAAAATGTGATGCATCTGCAGAATAGTCCAGGTCCTAGTGGAATAAGTCACAGTTGAGGTAAAAAAAATGCATTAGCTAACATGTGACTACGACCGCATCCACACTGTTGAAATATTCCTCTTTGACCCCACTTTAACTGTCATGGCTCAGAGATATGAAATTCTGGAAATTGTAGTTTGCAGAGGTATCAGGGCAGAGCTCTGGTACCCCAACAAATCATAATTCCCAGAATTCCATATCTCTGAGCCATGACAGTTAAAGTGTCAAACCAGATTACTTCGGCAGTGCGGATGCAGCCTGTGTCCCTCCTCTCTGCCAAATTGTGGGAGAATCTTACTATTGGGTGTCTGGGGCGTCCGAGGCAGTTCCAGTTCAGCAGCATGACTGTTCCTTGTGATGACAACAGGCTCCTCCACCACATTAATGCTGTTACATTGCATCAGGTCCTGCAGCAAGTTAAAAATCTCCTCTGCTCTTGAGCACTTGAATGCAAAAATTCCTAAGCAAACACCAAAAGGGGATTGAGAAAAAGAACAGAAAGATCAGTTTTAATACCAGCTTGAATGGACAGAATTTCATTTATAACATATGGATTACAGTGCAAATCCAGATCTAGATCCCTGAAGTTAAGAACATATTTTGCCTTATGACGCCCACTGTTGGATACTTATTTACTTATTTATTTATTTACTTATTTTTTGCCCTGCTCATCAATTATTATCAGGCCCTCACGGAATTTTCAGCATAAATACAGTATAAAACAGAACTTCTTTGGCAACAGTGCTCCCTGGGGTATCCTTGGTCCCAGACCATTTAGGACTTGAAAAGGAAAAATTTCTTTGATCTGTACAGTGCACAAAGGGATCTTGCAGCACCTTTGAGACTAACTGTGAAAAAGCAGTTGTAACATAAGCTTTTGTAAATGTGGTCTCCTTCCTCAGATTCATGGAAGTAGACCAAGTCTACGAAAGCTTATGCTACAACTTCTTTTGCACAGTTAATCTCAAAGATGCTACAAGTTCCCTTTGCATACTGATATTGCAGACTAACATGGCTATGTCTCTAGATTTTGTCCAGGTTTTTCTGTACCTTTTCTTCAGAAGATAGCTATTTCCATCCACCAAATCAATCAGAAAAGGGAGGTCTGACTTGTTTCATGTACTACTCTGGTCAGGAAGAATACATTTTATAAGGTATTTGAACATGTTTAAGCACACTTCAGTGACATAAACATACAGACTGCAAATTCTCTTGTCCCGAGCAGAAGATAATCAACAATTGCTGGCTGACCAAACTGAACATTTTATCTTATTGCCATGCTGTTGGGCTTTTCTATCCTAAAATACTTCTGAACAAATAATTCAGATTTCATTTTCTTAACAATTCCATTCCTAGCTTTATCCATTCACCCCTGACATATTACAGTCAAAAAGAGAGAAACATAGCAGAAAAAAGAGAGAAAGGTAGAAAGAGAGAAGGGCGAAGACAGAATTAATAAGGTTGTTATTGCTAGTGTTACTAGGTAAATCTTGGTGCAGCTTTTAAAATACATAATACTTTAATAACTCCACCAGATATAAGGGAAAGACAAAGTAAGAAATAAGGACAGAGTAAGCCCACAATAGTAGGGATATGGCAAAAGGAACAGAACAGGCCATTTACAATCTCATTTATCAGCAAAATTTGAGGGCCTGATCCCTTCCTGTGAATCAATCTTTTTATCGATTTACATGAAGTGAAACTGGTACTTAAGAGGGAGAGAGAATACGGTATATCAGTTTGATAGTATATTAAATTGCAACACTACCCCTCCAGTCAGTAAAGTATTCCTATCAATTGCCTGACTATGTTGAACAAGCCAATCGGACACAGGCACGCACCAAGTACGCACAAAAACCCCATAGCAACAAGGACAAGAACATGGCAACGACAGTTGCTATTCTGAAGAAAACTGTTCTTGGTGATGTTTTCCTTTTCTTTTTGAAAGCCAGATCACACACACACCACTCCATTTCTACATTATCTATCCATTTCTACATGGCCATTCAAATAAAATAAGTTTGTACAACCAGGACACAAGGGAAATAAAGAGGGAAAATATAGTTGAGTGAAAAAAACACTAATGGAAGCCTATACAGACCAACAAAATAGCAGAGCACATAAACAACTTAATACAAAATTTAGCTTCCTAGCTCACACTGTTTTAAACTGGGGGGGAGGGTTCTAGTTGTTATTGTTTTTGTTTTGGGATTAATTTTTACATCAGGATCATGCCGACAGAAATTGCTGGGAGAGATGAGTGCTCTCTTTGAGAAATAAATACCTTTCAAATGGGGAGACAAGAATCACCTCCACATACCCCACATGATTTCCTTCTTTCACTCCCTTTCCCCATATAAAGTACAGCATTACATTACATTTATCAGCTATAAAGTACTGTACTAGCTCTTTGTAGAACAGAAACTGAAACTAAATGGTTAAAGAACACTTGGAGATCATGGTTATCTAATCTGCATTTATCCATGCATAACACAGAACTACTGCATGTAAAACATACCTTGGCAGACCCTTGCTCATGGTTTTTAGGCCCTACGGACAGTAATCTCAAGGAATATAAAGGGAAGAGTTATATTCCGGGACAGGATATTCTGCCCATTAATTTCTACTGTTCACTATTCTACTAACAAACTACCATTTTCAAAATTAATAAGTATGGCAGAACTGATTTTTTCTCAAGTGAAAATGAAAGCTTCCACTCTGTACAAAGAAGCAGGACTTTAAGAAAAGATTAAACAAATTCATGGAGGATGTATCTATTAGCCATGATAGCTAAAAATGGAATCCCATGTTTAGAAGGCACTATGCCTCTGAAAACTAAATGCTAAAGACAACAAGGCATGGTTAATTGAGATACATTTCATTAGCCTCCGAGGAACATCTGGCTGACCACTAATGGACATAATCGACAAGAATGTTGGTGAACACATGGACTTGGAAGTGTTATAAGGCTGTAATTCATACTATCTCTTACAAATAACCACAATAACTAAAGCTGAGGGAGCTACAGTCCAACAACATCTAGACTATATATTCTATGCCTTTGTATTAGATTTTTATCTGACCTAGCAAAAAATGTTTATCTATTTGTGCTATGGTGTCCAATTTCTAATGCCAAAACTGGGCTATCTCACCTATCCAAGATCTGCTGAATTTAAAATCTGATATAATTAAAAAGTGAAATGGAACATATTCAAAACACAATCTCATACCTGCTAGCAAATTACCAGTGATTTCATAGTTTACCACATTATAGATCTCACATCAGAGACTTAACACAACCACAAATATCCAGATTTGGAGGAAAAGGCTACCATATCATAATGGTTATACATGATGTTCAGAATCAGCATTCTTTCTGAATGCCAATTGCTGGGGAACACAATTGTGAGGATGCTATTTCACACATAACCTGCTTGTGCATTTCCTACAGGTATTTGGCTGTGGTAACAAAATGCTGGATTAAATGCTTCTTTGGCCTGCTCCAGCACAGCTCCTCTTCTATTCTAATACCAACATTTACTTGAAATCAGTAATATAAGTTTATCTTCTATGTCCCAGTAGGACAGAACTGTTTCTACACAAGAACGAGATTTGCTACATGCCCCAGTGTGAAAAAACAGTTGTTATTTGCAGTCAGAATACTTGGAAGCCATTGTCATTAGTCAGAAATCAACATACCCTGTCCAGTCAGGCAGCGGCGTCCACTCTCAAAGGAGAAGAGGTTTGAGTCATAGCCATATCGGCGTAAGCAGAGGTATGGCCACCGAACGGCATCACGTTTGTGTGTGTGCAAAACAAGCTCCCTCTGTGTCAACTCCATAATCCCTGAGCCCAGCTCATTGCCTTCATCATCAACATTTGTCACCTGAAAAGCAAAAGCCACTCTGGAGTTCCAGGCATTATGCCAAAGAGCATATTAGTAGGCAGAGCAGACACTGTATAAAATCATTTGCTGGCAAATTGTGTTTGTTTAGGAAAGTACACAGGTTCAGCAATCCTTCCTTGACACAATCCCTTTTGGTCTTGTAAAATGTTGAAATCCTTTAAAGGATGCATTTATAGCTGCTGGGAGAATGTATCAGTGGGATACAACTTCAAACTGCAAGTCCAACCCATGAAAAGTTCCCAGATCACTAAAATCAGCAGCAAAGACTTATGGCACATGCCTTTGCTTTTAATATCTTAGTTGTATTTTGGAAATAGGCATACTGCAAACTTACCTAAAACTCACTCCCAACAACATAAGCTGCCTAAGAGGTAAAACCACCTAGTGTACAAGAAAAGTAGCTGTGATAGTTTGTTGCAGCAAGAATAACAAAGTGTCTTGTGGCATCTTTTAAACACACTTGTTTGTTTTTGCTACCACTGTGATCAAAACAGGGCAATTTACCTTTTGTGATCAAGTCAGACAGTACCTTTAATAAATCAGCTACAATATCACAAAATAGTGAGCAAGAAAGCTTTCAGTTTCATCAGAACTCTTCATCAGGGTATATATTAAGTGTTTGGGGGTGCTTGTCATTTCATGAAAGGAAATCTAGTTTCCTTTTTCACAGAGTGGCTGAATC
This sequence comes from Phrynosoma blainvillii, assembly GCA_026167975.1. Taxonomy (NCBI): domain Eukaryota; kingdom Metazoa; phylum Chordata; class Lepidosauria; order Squamata; family Phrynosomatidae; genus Phrynosoma; species Phrynosoma blainvillii. The sequence continues at coordinate 246,370,205 of JANUYF010000004.1, forward strand.
ACATGGCCAAGATATTATCACCACACCAAAGACATACAGAAAGCAGGATTGTTTGCAAATTTAAGGGGCAGCAAGTGCAAGCTCAAGCACAGTAGGTTTAAACTACTTTAATGCCTCAATGGCATGACGTTTTGTGTGCCTTCATTCATTCTGACTAATGCTAGCAAAAAAATAAAAAGACTTTATGTAAGGTGAATTCATGCAAGTTACCTTAAATTTGGTGGGATGGTTGTCTGGAACCCTGTCTTTGCATGGGCAGCTACAACAAGTCCCCATAATGTCAACACACTGGACAAGTCCTAGAATGCAAGGAGAGAAAACAGTATTTTGAAGCTTGAAGACTAAAACATAGGGCATCTCCACTCACCAAAAGCTTGCAGAAATTTCAAAATTTAACTATGCAGGGGAACAGGAAAAAGCAGACAAGGTGAGCAGCAACAGAGTGGCAAAAAGGGGATTTGTTTATCCAATACAATTATTTTTAAACTGAGGACTGCTCATATTCCATCAGTGTTGAGAAAAACAATGAAAGGGCAACAAACAGATGGTGACTGAAAGAATAGCTCAACTATTCTTGGACAATTTAATTGTCTAGTCTGTTTAGGACTTCTTAAGGAGGATTTTTTCATCCGGCCCTATGGCAAGATTTCATAGGCAAAACATAAGAAGAGGCAATAAAATTTCTGGATTTTCATACCTTGTTTAAACCTTACCCAGCCATGGCCGTTAGTAGTTTTTATGGGGAAGGGAGAAATTCCCACTTCTTTCCCCACAGCCCTCTGCTGGGTGTCATGGTAACCAGGACATCAAGAAGACACCTACACCTTCATAGGAACCATGTCATCTTTCACCTGATGAAAAAGTCAAGAGAAACAGAATGAAGTTGCAATGTTTGGTATTCAAAAGACTACACAGATTTATCTTAGGGGACAGGGTAGAAATAAAGACTTTGATCTGGAGAAATTTTACTTTAATATTTTACAATGTTCTACACTATTTCTCATTCCCAAAACACAAGGAAAGATTTACATGCAGAGTACCTTTTATGCTGGGGTGAGATTTTTTTTCTAAATACCATGAAAGGAAGAATAAGAATGCTTTTTTAAAAAGTTAACTGAGAAAGTTGGGCATGAAGGCCCCTGATCCCTTTTCCTTCCTGGGTAAGTGCTAAGTCATATTGTTTAGGAACATCTGACAAAGTAGACCAAGTCTACGAAAGCTTATGCTACAACTTCTTTGTCTGCAAGATCCCTTTGCATACTAAGTAAGAATTACTGGGTCTTGTACCTACTTGGGCTGTCATTGGAGTTTGGGAATAAAAGCCAAGAACTGTTAGGTTCCTTGGATATTGTTCACCTTTATTTGTATTTGGACACTGTTTTTAAGAGTCAATCAAATGGTTTATATTTCAGTTAATTACTATGAAACTATAAAATTAACACATATGGTAATTAACTTGCCGTCTTCCTTACTACCAACAATCATAACAATTAATATAAATAATACCTAATAAACAACAGTTACCTGACCATATCTGGCTAGTTAAGGGAGGGGGAAGAGTACATAATCAAGTTAAAAGACATGTTTCTTTTGTTGATTTGAGGATAATTTGTGACAAAGCAGAACATTTCAACATTTCAAAACATGTTTAAATATGCCAATTATATCTGAGAGATAAGAAATAAACACACAGCAGGCTGCTGTGGGATTTGGTGGGTGATGAGAAAAATGAGCAACAACCAAATGAATTAGTAAAGTGAGACAAAAAAGACAGGGCAGCATAGCCATCTTGAAGAGACAACAATACATTTGATGTCTGAAGAGAATCTTCAGATCATTTACCTGTTTATCCATCATAGCTTTAAAATCTTCTAATACTGTGGATTCCAGAAAATCCCATGTCAATTTTAATACTCCCTGGCTCTGGCTGGAAATTTTTAATGCTCTTGGTGAAGTGACTGGTTTTAACACCTTTAAAATAGAAGATGAACAACTAGCAAGCCTATAGCTTCCTGGACTTGCAGTAGGAACAGTATCTGCACATCAAACTTCCTGAAGCTCACCTGTCTTCCATGTTTTTGCTGGCTGTTTTTCTTGATGTCTCCAGCTTGGCTGTAAATTACAGTTTCTTTGTGCAGGCCTGAAGTGCCAAACATTCTGTAATCAATTAATATACAATAAACATCACTAATATTCGACAGAAAAGCCTTTAAAATGACACCCTTAATGCGACTCAGAATACTTTCATAAGGGCAATGTGTACAAAAACATGCCGAATATGGAATAATGGGCCTTTGCAGACTGCCAGAAATAGTGCACATTAAATTGAGGCACTGCCCTGGCTCAGTGCTAGGGAAACATGGGAACTGTAATTTATTGTGGCACCAGAGCTCTCTGACAGAGAAGGCTCAATGTCCCAGAAAAAAATACAATTCCCATGACTCCCTAGCACTGAGCCAGGGCAGTGCCTCCATTTAATGTGCACTATTTCTGGCAGTCTGCAAAGGCCCAATGTTAACCTAACATGAAAGAGGAAGTGGAATTGTAACATATTAAAGAAATTTCAAACAAAATATCAGCAACTCCTTTGAATAGATTTAGTCCATTCCATTCATGTCTAGTCCCTTCCATTCACGTCTGTTCAATAATAACTTGAAATATAACCAAAGGTATCAAAAATATATATTTTTGTTTAAAATTCCAAGATCTTTCAGACCTTATATTAAAGGTCAGAAAGCTGTCTACTCTGCACTGGTAGCAGGAGCCTAGCAGCAACATACAGCCAAGCAAACCTTAAGTCAAGGTAGCATACTCAAGCAGAAGACAGTATTACCAAGCTTACAGATAAGTGATTATGTTTTGTGGTTGATACCAATTATGTAACTAACATTAATAGCTCCCTGTGTGGTTAAGATGCACTTGATTATTGCCTTCAAGCACTTTTGTCTGATGCAAAATTAACACTTGCTACCTGAAAAATGCTGACTGCAAATCAGGAATGTGCACTCCCTCCACAGTAATGTCCTCCTTCCCTTCTCAGCATTAACCATGGTTCTAAGGTACACTGCACTAACCAAATCTATGTTCTCTTTAAAATGGTTTGCAAATCAGATTCAAACTGTGCCAATATTATTTGGTTTACAAGGAAGCCACGCAGCAAACAGAGGAGACAAGCTCCATGTGCTCTAAGATGGTCAACGGTTTATTCAGTGTTTAAAAAGCCCAACACATTTTGGCCACAGAAGGCCTAGTGTGGCCAAAATGTGTTAGGCTTTTTAAACACTGAATAAACAGTTAATCATCTTAGAGCATGTGGAGCTTGTCTCCTCTCTGTTTGCTGCTTGGCTATGTGCTTTCAGTTCCTTACCTATACTGTTTTACAAGGAAGCCACAACATCTATGCAAAATCGCTATTCATTTTGGGAAGAGAGGAAAATCCCCACACAAAGAAGAGATGAAGAGAGTACCCATCTACAAGTCAGGCCACCAATCTGCAAACCATCATTTGCAGCCAGACAGCATTATATTTGTATCAGGTCTCAGGGCAAGAAACATTGCAGACCCTGACCTTAAAACTTTTCCTTTCTTTACTCACACAGGATAAACTCCATCACTAAAAAAAAGCCATACTAGCCAGTTTACGCACCCTCCATTTTATTTACACTTGAAACCACAACAATATTTTTTTTCCTTGGGGTAGCTACCTTTTAGCCAAAAAAATTGTCATTTAATCTGTATAACATGAAATACGTTTGATTCAGTAGAGCTGGAAACCAGTGTAAGGACAGAAGACTCCAAACCGTGAAGATGCCATAAGGATCTCTGAAATCTTCCTACCCAAAAAATCATAGGCAGAAAGGCCTTATTAATACACAGATATTATAATCAAATGGAGCAGATATTTAAACAAATGGAAAATTATTGAAAACCCAAATCATACACTTATCATACACTTAATGACAGCTTTTGGCACATCTGCCTACAATGATAGTTTTGAAATGCACAATAAATCCCTTTAGTTCAGTGGCAAACAATATTGCTATGGCCAAGGACAAAAGATCCAAATGGGGCCAAAATAGACATATTGTTGAAACATTTAACAATCTTATTGGTAATGCAATCTAGTTTGAAGAAAGATTTTAAACCATGTTTCATCCTCTCACTGCTACAGATTAAGAAGAAATATTTCCCATCTGCAGGAGGTTTGGCCACTTTTGTTTTGAGATTCTCTGATCAACAATCTGGCAGTCTGTTTCAGATATATAAGCCAGTCCTCTTTACAAAACCAGTACACAACATAACTCATACACAGTTGATCTAAGAGAGTGAGATTAAAACTATTCTCATTTATGATGTTTATCTCAACTTCTATGGCTGCAGAAATCTTACAATGTTTTCCCCTATTCTATACCCTGCACCAGCTTCCTCTATCTGATAACATTACCAAGATATACAAGTTACTGAAGATTTCTAACATGTCTTTGATGCCTGCTAACTGTGTAGTAACCTTACTTTGTTCCCTACGGAATGCACTTCGCTAAGGCTGCTTCCACACTGCAGAATTAATGCAGTTTGGCAAGGTTTTAACTGTCATGGCTCCATCCTATAGAATCCTGGGATTTGTAGTTTGTTGTAGCACCAGAGCTCTGACAGAGAAAGCTAAATATCTTTCAAAATAAAATTCCAGAATTCCATATCATTCAGCCATGACAATCAAAGGGGGGTTGCAGACTGCCAGAAATAGTGTGAATTCAGTCCACTTTTAGGGTTAGGGTTAGGGAACCATGGGAACTGTATTTTATTGTGGCATCAGAGTTGTCTGACAGAGAAGGCTCAATGTCTCAGAAAAATAACAGTTCCCATGATTCCCTAGCACTAACCCTAACCCTAAAAGTGGACTGAATTCACACTATTTCTGGCAGTCTGCAACCCCCCAAAGTGGTGCCAAATTGCATTAACTCTGCAATGCAGATGCAGGTTAATTCTAACTGCAAAAACTGAAATTAGAGTTCAGTAATGCCGGCCCAATGAGATCCCTAACAATTACACGGCCAGTGAGCAGAAGGCTATATTCAAGACTATTCTGTTCTCTGGATTTACAGACTCACAAAGTGCAGACTGTTGCCTGTAACAAAACTTAGAACTGAGTAGTGGCTTTTATTCAAAAACACTCACGGTTACAAAATATAAAAATATGGTAAACCTACTGAAAGCTCAAAGCAGCTTTACACCTGAATGTATAGTTTGTGACAAATTCATAGTAATGCAGTAAAGTGTGGTTAAAAAAACTCATGTTGAAGAGAGGGGCAAAAGGTTCCAGCTCTTCAGCACATTACAGCAACATATATATGGCTAGCAGAGATTAAGTGTACTATGCAGATCTGCTTTTGCTCATAAAAATCATAGCATGTGAGACTTCTATTGATCAAGTTAACAGATTTTCAGTTGCCAGTAAAATTATCCATGGTCCCTTTGATTATAATTACCTCTACCTCTGGTTTATGACCACCAATACCTAATCTCTATAGCAAGGGCATCATGGGGGGGGGGATGCACCAGGTGACAACTTAAGGGAGGATGACACCACTTTCCCCCAAATATCTGCCTTTTGGCAGAAACGGGCTGTGGCATTTGCCTGTATTCCTTTAAAACACTGGAGCTCAATTGAAAAGATGTTGTGGGTTGGGTGAGGCTCATTGGGAGGAGAAAGGAGAGGCCTTAAGGTGTTTTTTTGAGGGGAGGGGTTTAAAAAAATAATTAAAAAAAATCTTTTTACATTTTCTTTAAAAACATCACATTTCACTTTAACCACTTGAAACTATGCACATATAAATACATTTAAGCTGTGCATATGATATCGTAATGTAAAGGTATAATTTAAAGTTTTCTAATTGTTTATCAGAATAATAATAATAATAATAATAATTATTATTATTATTATTATTATTCTGCCTTTCTCCTGGTATAGGAACTCAAGGTGAATGTAACTATTGTCATTACATTTGATGATATATGGAAATTACAATTTGAGTAACATTTACTACAAATAAACACTAATAAGTAATTTGTATGGTGTGGTATGGGGGGATCAATGGGGGGGGGGGGTGACACCATAATTTAACGTACCAGATGCCAACCCTAGTGATGCCACGGCTCTGTAACTATGCATATTTTAACTCTCCTTATTTCTTGCCTTATGACATTTCATTTGTTAAGAATATATACAAATGCTTTGACAACCTATGCCTTGAAACAAAAATAATGTACAGTGAGCCCTCGGTATCTGCTGGGGTTTGGTCCCAGGACACCCCCACCGTGGATACCAAAATTCATTTATGCTCAAGTTCTCCGCAAAAAAAATGGCATAGTAAAATGGTGCTCCATACATAAAATGGCAAACACAAGTTTGCTTTTTGGAATTTTTGTTCCTCAATAATTTTCAAGCTGTGGTTGGTAGAATTCGTGGATCCAGAGGGGCAATTGTATAAATATAAGTACATCTGTGCAAACTAAATTGGTCCTAGAGCAAATCAAGCCTGAACTCTCCCTAGAAATCAAGATAACTAAACTGAGGGCCTCTACAGACCTGTGAAAAGCACCAGCATCAGGGTGGAGTGGGGGCACGGTCACTGAACGCTGCATGCCGCAACTCTGCCCCAATGCCAGGGTCACACCACCCACCCAACCAGACAGCGGGCGGCAAAAGTGCTTTTGCTTGGCAGAGTTTAGACCAGGGGTAGGCAACCTGTCCCCTTTAAGGGCCAAGGGACTTCAGCTCCCAGAAGCCTCAGACATGTTGGCCAATAGTCCCATGTTGGCCAATAGCTCCTGGGATTCTGGGAGCTGAAGTCCCTCGGCCCTTAAAGGGGGAAGGTTGCCTACCCCTGGTTTAGACGTGCTGCGCCGAAGAAATGCCAAAAAGCTGCTGCCACCACGGCAAGGGCAGCTTTTTGCTGCTCCTTTTTGGGCCAGCAAAGCGCTGGATCGGGGCCATGGTGCGCAGTTGATGCAGCCCCAATCCGGTGAGCAAAGGGGTAGCAGCAAGCCGCCCTATCGGGGTCGTCTGTTTAGCCCCTGAGACTGTCATACTTTCACCGTATCACGAGAAGACATGATTCACTAAGAAAAGACAAATAATGCTTGGTAAGGTAGGAAACAGTAGGAAAAGAGGAAGAACACATTCTAGATTTTTGATGCTGTTAATCGCCCTCGAGTCGATCTCGACCCATGGTAACCCTGTGAATGAGACATGGACTCAATCAAAGAAGCCATGGCCCTGAGTCTGCAAGACCTGAGCAGGGCTGTTGATGACAAGGTGACTTGGAAGTCTCTCATTCATAGGGTGATCATAATTTGAAGTGAACTTGACAGCAATTAACAATAATGCATACTAACTTTGCATAAATAATTCTGAGTATAGGATTTGATATTTTGGAGGAAAGAAACTGGATTTTTGTTCGCAAAAGTTAGATAAAGTATATATTATGGTGAGGGAAAGACATTGAAATAACAGTGGCCACCAACCAGTTAATCATATTTACCGCCTTCGGACCATGGTCTTTGCAACACATCCATCATAATTATCAAACAGTGAATTTTTAGAAAATGGTCCATGGTAGATTCTTCAAATAAAAATGTAAAAGTCTCAATCTGTGCCTATTAATTTACAGGCACAAAAATATTTAAGTCTACTTTCTTATTCATAGGAGCAAATTATACTCAACTCAGCAGGTTCAACCTTTGAATAGACTTAAACAAAAGGATACAGTAAAGCTGAAATGTTATACACTTTCCTGTGAGTAAGTCCCACTGGATTTAATAAGGGCCACTTCTAAATTGATAAGTATAGGATTGCATTGTGTGTCACACTTAATGGAACCTTTTTTATTTAAAAAAAATTGTCTCTTAACAATTTCATGAGTTGTCACAGGTTACTTCACCTTCTGAGTGATGTTAAACATCTCTGTATCAGTTTTCTGATTCATGAAGATAACTTTCTAATTGCAAAACATTCAAAGACTACATTGGGTTAGTTGTTCTGGAAAGGTGTGGTGCAATTCACTAGTTCCAATGTAAATAACAATCCTAAATTCAAATGCCAGCACAGTGTAGTGGTTTGTGTGTTGGACTATGACTAGAAAGGCTTTGAATCCCTACTCAGCATAGAAACCCACTGGGTGACCCTGAGCAAGTCACACTCTCTCTGCCTCAGAGGAAGACAAAGGCAACCCCCTTCTGAACAAATCGTGCCAAGAAGATCCTGTGACAGGTTTACCTTAAGATTGCCTTAAGTTGGAAACAACCTGAAGGGACACAACAACAGCTACAACAACAACGATCTCAATATTTTCTTTGGCTCTGATCCCTTAACAATTTAGAAATTGCTGGACCAGCTTCTTCTGAACTCAAGGTTTTGGCATGTTACTCAGTTCAACTACAGCAAACTTCTGAATCCAAGCTGACTTCCACAAAACATTCTCAGATCTGGAACAATAAGCCAAGCAATCTATATTAATCTGCTAAGAAACTGGAATTAATAAAAATGCAGAACATCCTAAACATGCTTCTATTCTGAGCAGCCCGGACGTGTCTTTCCGTTTGCATATACTCTTCCATGTGACACTATTCTCAGAGTTTAGTCTGGAAAAGAGGACCCATCCTGGAAATGTGTTTACTACAGCTAGGATGATGGAGAGTAATAGGCTAGCAGCACAAACGACAGTGGCGATTCGTCAGTGCTTGCACAAAATTAGGCACTGGCCAACTGTGTACAACATATTTAGTACACCAACTGATAGGGGAAATGCCATTACAAAGAAAAGGGGGAGGGAAATCATAGTGATGAAGATGATGACTTAAAGGCAAATCCCATGAGGGTGTAGGTGAGAATTATGAAAATATATGTCCTTGGAGCAATGATGTGTGTGCATGGAGGGGAAGTATCCCAAAACATATAGATGAACAGCAGAATAATTAGAATAAAAGGAGGGAATTAATACAGGAGGATAAATGGAGGAGCTGCTGTTATCCTATGGATGGAGAGAAGGCAGGGAGACTAGATACATCCTCCTTTCCCAGGACATGTCCAGGAGGAATTTCAAAACGTCCTCCATTTTGAGCATGACCAAGAAACATATTCCAATGTATATGAGTGCTTTTTAGCTCAGGGTGACCAGACACATCCTCCTTTTCCAGAACATATCCTACATTTCAACCATCTGTCCAGGAAGAATTTCAAAATGTCCTCAATTTTGAGCCTAACTAAGCATGGATTCTTTTCTAGGACTGTTTTTAGCCCAGGGCAAGAAGACACATCCTCCTTTCCCAGGACATGTCCTACATTTCAACCATCTGTCCAGGAGGAATTTCAAAATGTCCTCAATTTTGAGCCTAACTAAGCATGGATTCTTTTCTAGGACTGTTTTTAGCCCAGGGCAAGAAGACACATCCTCCTTTCCCAGGACATGTCCTACATTTCAACCATCTGTCCAGGAGGAATTTCAAAATGTCCTCAATTTTGAGCCTAACTAAGCATGGATTCTTTTCTAGGACTGTTTTTAGCCCAGGGCAAGAAGACACATCCTCCTTTCCCAGGACATGTCCTACATTTCAACCATCTGTCCAGGAGGAATTTCAAAATGTCCTCAATTTTGAGCCTAACGAAGAAGCATGGATTTACATTTCTAGGCCTGTTTTTAGCCTAGGATGACCCGACGTTCTCCTTTTCCAGGACGTTTCCTCCATTTCACCCTTCTGTCCAAGAGGAATTTCGAAATGTCCTCCATTTTGAGCCTAACTAAGAAGCATGTATTTACATTTCTAGGACTGTTACTAGCCCAGGGAGACCTGATGTCCTCCTTTTCCAGGACATGTCCTCCATTTCAGCCTTCTGTCCAGGAAGGATGTCATTATGTCCTCCGCTTTAAGCATGACTAAGAAGCATGAATTTATATTAGTGTTTCCAGCTTTTATTTTGCCACGTTCTACATTTCTTTTCTGGAATGCCCGGCATGCCTTGTCCTCCTTTGCAGCTATGACATCTGGTCACCCAGAGAGAGGCGGCGGCGGCGGCAATGGCTCTGTTGTGGGAAAAGAGAAGGTCACCATTTGCATCCTTCTGGGTCCCAGGACAACCATCACGACAACACTAAATATGCTTCATAACACTCTGTGTTGCCTCTGCAGAAGCGGAGTGAGATATCCAGGGAAGCTGTTGCTAAATTAAAAAGCAGAGATGTAGAGAGAGATCTCTCTCTCCTAGCACCTTTTGAGACTAACTGAAAGAAAGAAGTTGGCAGCATGAGCTTTCCTTCAGAGACTTAAAAGTCTAAATACTTCCTCAGGTGCATAGGGACCACGGGGGGGGGGGGGAATGTAGGACGTTGCAAAATAAAAACTGGAAACACTCATATAGAATATCAATCCTTGCTTCTTAGTCATGCTCAAAATGGAGGACATCTCTGATTCTACAGACTGGCACGACTATGTCTTTGAGTTTGTAAATAAAAACCTGTCCAAGGTGCTCCTGAGTTCCTTTATTTGCCTACCCCTCCATTTATATGGCGCTGTGAGGAGGAGAAGGAGAAGGAGGAGAAGGGGAAAGGGGTGCTTCTGTGGGTCCCTTGGTGGAGGAGGCGGTGCTGGTTGCGGCGGGTGGCTGACAGGGTAGACCGGGGCCCCCGGGGCGAGGGAAGGGGATACAGGAGGAAATCCTAGGGGACAAAAGGAACAAAGAGAAGGAGAAGAAGGGGAGCCAGTACCTGAGGCGCTGTCCGGGCGCTGAGGGAGTCCTAAGCGAAGGGGGCGCCCCGCTTCCACCGACGACGACCCCGTCTTCCCTTCTGCCTGCGTCCACCTCAGGCCAGGGATGCCGCCAGGAGCAGCGAGTGTGCGGACGAAGCCTAGAGCGTCGACTTCCTGATTGCTTTCGACGCCATTTTTTCTCTCTCTCTCTCTCTCTTTCTCTCTCTGTGGCCAGAGGGGCAAAGGCGAAGGCGCTGCTGCCGCCTGAAGGGAAACATGGGGGGCTTCCAGGGCTTCTCTTGGGATGGGAAGGGAGAAGGTCTGAACACCTCCCCACAAGGAACGTGTAGAAGTACAGACACGGGCTAACGGGTATTTGCGAGGAGGCTCTGGTAGCAAGGGAATTTTATGTGTGTGTATATATTATATGTGTATATTATATATGTACACGTATTTTATGTGTGTGTGTATATTATATATGTATATTATATATGTACACGTATACAAACTTTTATATTACATATATGTATACACACACACACACACACACAGTCAGCCCTTTAAGGAATTGGCATACTATGCATCTTTGGTCCAAAACACACTAGGTTTTTATATATTGGCATGCAATGCACCTTTGGTCCAAAACACTTAAGATGTATATATATATATATATATATATAATACATTTTAAAATATATGTTTAAAAAAAGTGCCCTTTATATATATATATATATATATATATATATATTAAAATATGTGTAAAAAAAGCCTGCCCTTTAAGGAATTGGCATGCAATGCACCTTTGGTCTAAAACACACTAAGATAGATAGATAGATATACACACACACACACACACACACATATATATATATATATTGTGTGTGTGTGTGTATTAAAATATGTGTAAAAAAGTCTGCCCTTTAAGGAATTGGCATGCATTGCACCTTTGGTCCAAAACACACTAAGACAGGGGTAGGCAACCTTTCCCCTTTAAGGGCCAAGGGACTTCAGCTCCCAGAATCCCAGGAGCTACTGGCCAACATGGGACTATTGGCCAACATGGCTGAGGCTTCTGGGAGCTGAAGTCCTTCGGCCCTTAAAGGAGAAAGGTTGCCTACCCCTGCACTAAGATATATAGTAACTGTGTGTTTGTGTGTATATATATATATATATATATATGTGTGTGTGTATGTGTGTGTAAAAAAGTCTGCCTTTTAAGGAATTGGCATGCAATACACCTTTGGTCCAAAACACACTAAGATATATATATGTATGTATGTATATATATATATATATATATATATATATATATAGTAATTGTGTGTGTGTGTGTTTATTAAAATATGTGTAAAAAAGTCTGCTCTTTAAGGAATTGGCATGCAATGCACCTTTGGTCCAAAAGACACTGCAGAAATAACCCAGTTTGAGACTGCTTTAACAGTCCTGGGTCAGTGCTAGGGAATCCTGGAAATTGTAGTTTATTGTGGCACCAGAGCTCTCTCTGACAGAGAAAGCTGTATCTCAAAACTACAGTTCCCAGAATTCCATATCACTGAGCCAGGGTAGTTAAAGCAGTCTCAAACTGGATTATTTTAGCAGTGTGTTTTGGACCTTTGCAAGGATCCTCTGGTAGCATGGGAATTATTTAAACAAAAATAATAACTCTGCCCTTTAAGGAACAGGCATGCAGTGTCCCTTTGATCCAAAACACACTGCAGAAATAATCCAGTTTGAGACTGCGTTAAGTGCCCTTGCTCAATGCTAGGGAATTCTGGGAGATGTAGTTTTGTGAGACTTTAGCCTTCTCTAAGAAGAAATATGGTGCCACAATGAACTACAGTTCCCAGGATTCCCTAGAACTGAGCCAGGGCAGTTAAAGTGGTCTCAAAATGGATTATTTCTGCAGTGTGTTTTGCATCTTTGTTATTGTGGTGTGCCTTCAAGTCATTCCTGACTTATGGCAATCCTAAGGCTGCCATATTATGAGTTTTCTTGGCAGGATTTGTTTAGAGGAGTTGCCATTGCCATCCTCTGAGGCTGAGAGAGTGTGACTCACCCAAGGTCATCCAGTGGGTTTCCTGGCTCTGCAGGGATTTGAATCCTGGTCATAATCCAACACTCAAACCACTACACCACGCTGGCTCTCCTGCCATGTACCTGTAGAAGAGTTATTCCTCCTTGTATGGCAAATTAGTGGTCTCTTGCTAAGGGTGCATCTGCTCTGTAGAAATAATACAGTTTGGCCCCCCTGTGGCTCCATCCTATGGAATCCTGGGATTTGTAGTTTAGCGAGGCACCAGTGTTCTCTGGCAGACCAGGTTGAAGACCTCCCCAAACTACAAATCCCAGCATTCTGTAGGACAGAGTCATGGCAATTAAAGTGCTGTCAAACTGCTTTAATTCTGCAATGTGAATACACCCTAAGGGTGCATCTTCACTGCAGAAATTATGCAGTTTGACAGCACCTGGGATTTGTAGTTTTACAAGATTGTAGTTTTAGCACTCTCTGTCAAAGAGTGCTGTGTCTCACAAAATTACAAATCCCAGGATTCTGTAGAATGGAGCCATGGGAATTAAAGTGTCAAACTATATTATTTTGATCATGTAGATGCACCAGAGTTAATACTTGCAGCAGCCCAATAATGGAGCCTGCTTGACATTGCACATTGGTGGTTGAGCGAAGGCTAAATATTTTTGGCAACAACCCTCCTATATAGCCCGTTGCTATTAGTCCCATACTACCAGTGGAAGAGAACTGAGAGTAGCTTTAAAGGTATCATGTAATCCAGTGCTATTATTATACTCCTACAAAAAGGATGAGGAACATTAGGGGGCAAACCAACAAAAGTCCCTAAAGCCAGAAAACCCAAGACATATGATCAAAAAAACAAACCGAAGGGTTCTGCCAAAAAATAGCCAGGATAAACTAATCCCACTTCCAATTATAAAAAGGCAGCAATATGAAGAAATAAAAGGATAACTAAACCCTGGAGCAGAAAATCCAATAAAATTAAATTTCTAAAAGGGTAAAAATACCAAAAATCAAGGCCAAAAAAACCTGACCTCTGAAGTTGATAAATCAGTTGCTTTTGAATTGAGCAGAGTCACATTGTGTGAGCTGAGGAGTTGTTATATTATATGTCTCTTTTGAATGTTTGTAGGCCACTGAGGAAGACAGTTGTCGAAACGCGTCTGGCCTTGAGTTTTTATTATTCACCATTATTATATTATTTTATTTTCAGCATTTGCATACTATTCAGTGGGAACAGCCCTGGTGGCACAGTGGTTAAATGCCTGTACTGCAGCCACTCACTCATAGACCACAAGGTTGCGAGTTCAATACCAGCCAGGGCTGAGGCTCGACTCAGGCCTGCATCCTTCCGAGGTCGCTAAAATGAGTACCCAACTGTTGGGGGGCAATCAGCTCACAATTGTAAACCACTTAGACATCCCATAGCGTGATATGAAGCAGTATATAAATAAGCTGCTTTGCTTTTGCTTTATTGTTACCCTTTTACTGACTTATCAACTTCAGAGGTCAGGGTTTTTTTTGCCTTGATTTTTGGTATTTTTATTATCATTAGATACTTATTTGTAGCATTTGCAAACTTTCCAGTGGGGTATTTTTACCCTTTTAGAAATTTAATTTTATTGGATTTTCTGCTCCAGGGTTTAGTTATCCTTTTATTTCTTCATATTGTTGCCTTTTTATAATTGGAAGTGGGATTAGTTTATCCTGGCTATTTTTTGGCAGAACTCTTCGGTTTGGTTTTTTTAACATTAGGGGGTACACGCTCCCTTGGAGAGTGGTGGAGTCTCCTTCTTTGGAGGTCTTTAAACAGAGGCTGGATGGCCATCTGTTGGGGATGCTTTGATTTTGAGTTCCTGCATGGCAGGAGGTTGGACTAGATGGTCCTTGTGGTCTCTTCCAACTCTATGATTCTATGATTAGGCCTTCCAGAAGGTTTCGACTGCAGCTCCCATAATCTCATACCACTAGCCACACTATACAGGGCTACTGGTATCTGAACTCTAAAACATCTTCAGGGCCACTCTTTTTAAAAGTATATTCAAAGAGCCATGTTAGTCTGTTATAATAATAATAAAATTTATTTATATCCCACCCCTCTGCAAAGCAATCATTTTGTGAGACATTTAGCCTTTTCTGTCAGAGAGCTCTGGTGCCACAACAAACTACAGTTCCCAGGATTCCCTATCACTGAGCCAGGGCAGTTAAAGCAGTCTCAAACTGGATTATTTCTGCAGTTTGTTTTGGCCCACTGTCAATCAAAAATTGAACATGACCCAGCACTGTGATGCTGCAGCAAAGAAGGCACATAATATTTTAGCCTGCATTAATAGAACTGCACTTGACAGGCCTCATCTGGAGTACTGTATTCAATTCTAGGCTCCTCATTTTAGGAAGAGTATAGACAAGTTGGAGCAGATTCAGAGAAGAAGGTTCAGCAACAAGAATGATAAGAGATATGAAGAACAAAACCTATCAGGAAAGGTTAAGGGACTGAGGAGTGACATGACTGTCCCTTTTCACATATTTAAAGAGCTGTCATAGAGAAGGGAGGGGAAGGCCTGTTCCCGGCTGCCCCAGAGTGTAGGATCAGGTCTAATAGTTTGATGTTACAAGAGGATAGATTTGAATTGAACATTAGGAGGAACTTCTTGGCAGTAAGAAAAATGGAACCAACTGCCAGAGAGGTCATAGGGTCTCCTCTGGACATCTTCAAAAATAGGCTTGGACAGCTACCTGTTGAGGATGCTCTAGCTGGATTTTCTGCATTGAGTTGGACTCAGTGGCCTATGGCCCTTCCAACTCTATGGGTCTATTATTATGCTGGAAATTTTCTCTTCCCCCCCCCCCCCCCCGTTAATTTCAAAAGGTGCTACTGAATTATTTTAATTTTTTTTTAAGAATATGCAGACAGGAGGCATGGCTGCAGAAATGGGCTGGAGGGGGGGTGGTGGCATTTCCAGAATAAGTTCTTGTGACCTGTTTTCCTAAAGGTAATGATATTCCCCGTTGACAAGGTTGTCAAGTTGTGTCCGACCGTAGGGGGTGTTGATCATTTCCGTCACTAAGCCAAAGAGCCAGCATTGTCAGAGACTACTCTGTGATCATGTGGCCAGCATGATTGCACAGAACTCTGTTTACCTTCCCAGTGAGAAGTGGTACTTATTTATCTACCGTACTTGCATTTGCATGCTTTCGAACTGCTAGGTTGGCAGAAGCTGGGAATGTTGACAGGAGCTCACCCCATCATGCAGTTTTCCTACCTGCAGAGTTTTGTTCTTATTATTATTGTTAATGTCACCATCATTTACATATATAGTACCTTTCCATTCTTTCCTTAAATTATTAAACAGTCTGTGGTAGCATTTCGAACCCCACCATGATCCTGTGAAATACTGAGGGAGTGTGGAGGTTAATCATAACTTAGCACCTAGTCTGGCTATTTTGCATGGGGAGGTATATTAAAAAATACACACATCAGGTTGCAGCAATAGCCATTCTAGTTCACCATCTGGCTGCCTTCAATCCAAATCTAGCCCATAACAGGGATGTAGCTAAGGAGGGTGGGTGCAAAATGAGGGCATTGGCCCAATAAGAATTTTCCTCCATGAAATTTTCCTTCAGTACCCAAATTTTGAACATTTGAAGAACTTAAAATTTCAATTGGACATCTACAAGAAATATAGTTTCAGCATCCAAGGAAAAGAGGCAGGCAAGGATAACTTAGGTATCACAGCAGATATCAAAAGTTCTAGGTGTGAAACATTTTAATGTTTCACTTTTTTCAATGTTAAAATTTGGAAACTGGAGGGAAATTTAATTTGAGGGGACAGAGATCCTATTGAGGGGGGATGCCCTCATTCCTACCCTCCCTGCCTAGCTACACAGTCCTGCAACAAGGGCTTAACAAAGTACTGTGCAGTTGACCTTCCACATTTGCAGCTTTGACTTTTGCAGATTTGATTATTTGCAGTTTTGATTAATATGTTCTTTCTAAGTCCTTCACACAATTCTGCTGGAAGTTGACCATAGAGTTGTGCTGGAGAACCTAGAAGTTCCTACAGAAAACACTTCTCTAGGCATTCATAGGTCCTCCAGCATGATTCTATGATCAACTTCTGACAGATGTTGACCACAGAGTTGCACTGGAGGACATGGATATTCCTAGGTAAAAAGAATAGCATTTTTTTTGGTGATTTTTCTACATTCATGGGGGCCCTTCACTCCTAACCCCAGCAAATGTGGAGGGGCCACTGTACATGCCTTTACTCCCCCACTGACAAGCAAGCAAAGGCATTTCCATCCTGTGTGGAGTCTAAAAATGAAAGCACCCTTATGGTCACTGTTCTATGCTTTAGCACCCCCAGGGAGCTCTGTGTGACTGTCCAAGAGGGAGGAGGCCCTCATGAATGAAGGGTAAAGGGCACCACTCCGTAACTCCACAATAATAATAAATAAATAATAAATTTATTTCTACCCCGCCCCTCTGTTAAAACAATCAGGGTGGCTTACAACAGATAAAATACAAAATACAGAATAAGACCCCCAAAACCCAATAACCCCCACCCTCTCCCACCTCCCCTTAAAAAAAAGGATTAAACTAAGCACAGATTAAAACCAACAATTAAAATAACATCACTTCAAATCAAATTACTACAAAACAGCCACGTAGTGGGAATGGAATACACTGTGGCAGCATTTCACTGCATCAATAAGGCAATGAAGGTGGTCAAAAGTAACTAGACATGGTCATATGCAAAAGTAAAGCATTTTCCCCTCTTGATCTTTACACTGAGCACAGTTTTCAGGGTACAGGTTTGATTTTACCTATGGTTTCAGCCTTGGAACATGTATTTGAATGTCAGAATTTGGTACCAAAGATAAATCAAACTGTGGAGTAATAATGAAGTTTCATTAAGCATGTGTAGCGTGACCTCCAGACATGATTATTAAGGTTCAGGACATCTCTCCCAAAAAATGTTCTCCTGTATAGTGTATTTGAAAGGTACCATGGATTAAATATTTGCTCTCCTGATCATGGAAGGGCTTTAGAGTCCCAAACTAGTTCTGGAGTCATGTTCCGGTGCCATCTAGATAAACCCTAAACAGCTCACACATCTGGGATCAGCACAAAAAACATTTCCAGGAAACAAGACTTTAATATGGGGTTTCTAAATTAAGGCCTTATGGAGCAGGAATGGGAAAGAGGACCACAGCATCGTGAATGAACTTGCACCACACTTTGCAGATAAAATTGCTCAGAAACATGGATGCTATGGATTGGTGCTTCTCAAGCTATATGTTGTGAAGAACAGCATTTTGCCCCTGCTGTGCCAGGGACTGGCACCATATTTGTACCCTTTGGCTATAGCTGTTTCTTTCTTTTCTAGAAACTTGTCAGGGACCTGCAGCCTGCGACTCAGAGATGGATGGTGGTTCAGGGACCAGCACTTTGAGTAGTGCTGCTCTTACAAGAAATTCAGGTGGCCCCTTCTCTGCTCTGCTTCTCCCTTGTTTGGAGGGGAAGACCATTTTATTTAAGCAGGCATTTTTACAACAACTGGGTGTGCACTACAGATTTTTTAAATGAGGCATTTGCTTTGTTTTTTTATCTTTACTGTTATGTCTGTTAAATGATGTTATACCGTTTGAAATTATGAGTATTTTAACATGATTGTTAATTTAATTTTTTTTAATTTTGTGTCATCAGATTTTGCATATGAGATGCTTTGAGTCCCTTGTTGGGAGAAAGGCAACATATAAATCAATAAAAATAAAATTGTCTATTAGGGCAGCTTTGATCAATGGTAAGAGAAATTCCCACTGTTTTCACTCACAGTGATTTATGAATACTTGACTGTTTTGGAAAGGCTGAATTCCCATTAATCCACATTTGAGCATTAAAAACCTACTGGGTGACCTTGGCCAAGTCACAGTCTCTCAGGCTCAGAGGATGGCAATGACAAACCCTCTGAAGAAACTTGTCAAGAAAACCCTATGATAGGGTTTCCTTAGGGTCTCCCATACTTTGAAGGAGCTGTCCAAGGTGCTGAGTTATACCCCAAAATAGATTCACAACCTTGAACCATTCCTTTAAAACCAGGAGCAGATTTACTACCCCACTGACATGGGAGCCACCAGCTGCCACTGGCATTATGGTGCAGTTTGATCCTCAAGCTGAATTGCTGCTGCAATTACATGATCATCACCAACTGCACTGAAATTCTACTTGGCAGATAGATTGTGGCTCATTGACAGATACACTTTCATCACTTCCATAGCCAAATTCATTCAATAACCATGTTTATAAAGGAAACAACTACAACAGTCAAGGGATAGTTTGTATCGTACAACTAATCATCACTGTCCTTCATACACAAACTTTAAGGCAGTACCATTGCTTTATCATCTTGACTATTGTGTGAACAGCTCTGATGCCTTGCATCTAAATGTGTGAACTGTTTCCACTGGAACAGTATTATCTTTGAGGTGATGATATAAAACCTCAAACTGAAGGTGCCTGAAACGGATGAATTTGCATAGGTGAATTCAGCCTGAATTGGTACTTGGAAATAAGTCAGAAGTTGAATTCAAACATGCATTGTCTTTAGCTCCATTATGCAATAATTTTCTCTACTTAACATTACAGTTCTCTTACTCCTACAATTTACTCCTTCATTACAGGGATCTGAGTTTGGACATTTTACTCTTTTAGATTACAACTTCCACAATATCCCAGCCAGTATGGTCATTGGGCTAGGGGAAACTTGGAGAAGTTGCTGGGGCGAAAGTAATGTTTCTAAACTCTTTGGGAGATATAGCTAAATCAGAAGTCGCTTTTTTATGGGTACAGCATAGTGAGGTGGTTTGAGAATTTGACTATGACTCTGAAGAATAGAGTTTGAATCCCCACTCAGCCACGAAAACCCACTGACTAGGGTTTCAGACTGCCAGAAATAGTGCAAATTGAGTCCACTGTTAGGGTTAGGGTTAGGGAATCATGGGAACTGTATTTTATTGTGGCACCAGAGCTCTCTGACAGAGAAGGCTCAATGTCTCAGAAAAAAAACAATTCCCACGATTCCCTAGCACTAACCCTAACCCTAAAAGTGGACTCAATTTGCACTATTTCTGGCAGTCTGCAACCCCCCTGAGTGACCTTGGGCAAGTCACACTCTCTCAGTCACAGAGGATAGCATGGAACACACACACACACACACAAAGAAACTTGCCAGGAAAACCCTGTGATAGGTTCACCTTAGGGTTCCCTTAAGTTGGAAATGACTTGAAGGCACATGACACACATATACACTGGCAGGATAGGAGATTTCAGAGGAGAAAGCATGCTTGAGCAGGTTGCCCATTTCTCTGCAAATCTAGGCGGAGGCAATGTCAATCTAGATCCCACCTCCCAAGAAAAAAGCATCAACTGAGAGCGAGAATCTACCAGTTTTATTATTATTACTACCAATAATAATAATAATAATAATAATGGATGACACAACAACCCTCCATGGTGTTTTCTGCTCATTCATTTAGAGAGAGTATTCTAAAAGGAAAAATATCTTCTCTCCAATGCAGCCCAATGGTCAGATGGCTTAATTTGGCCTTCTGCATGTGAAAAAAAGAAGAAACATTCAGAGGTACACACAGGGAATGCGCTGCACTCATCTCAGAATGCGCTGCACCCATCTCAGGTCGCAACAGTTGTTAAACAACTGACATTATTTTTTCCAAAACAGATGGAACACCACTCACAACTCAAATAGTCCTCTTTATAGTCTCTCTTGCCAACTACTACATGGGGCCTTCACTGCTATTAATTTGTGCTGGCAAAGTATTTCATTTTCTCTTGTAAAAAAATTCCCCATGGCCTTGAATGCTGCTTAAGAAAAGGTGTGCCTCTGTTTTTCCTGCTCCATATGTCTTTGTTTATAACTATCAGATACACCCACTCACGCATGCCAGCAAGCATGAGTAGACTCTCAGTAGTGTTAATTAATATCATAAAATAATAATTCACAATATGTTACACCCACGTACCAAGAAAGTGCCTAGACAGATTACACAAAATGATGTCTGTAGAGTGCTTAGTTCTACAGAGACATACATCAGCTCTTCACATGTGCCAAGTTTCAAGATCAATGGAGACTTTACAAAACAAAAAACAAAAAACACTTGTATGAGTCAGATTTGTGATAGCCCAAACATTTAAAAAACTCTCTGAATTAAGTGTTTTGCTCTTTTTCAGCCCTAATCTGCTACAGAGGATATGCTTATTATGTTATGTTTTAAATATAAGTTTGGAACAAGGTGCTTAGTCAAACTACTACATGCAGACAAAGCCAGACGGTTCCCAGCAGGAATTTATCTGTACGTTTATGTCAGTATCATGAAATAAAAGAAGCTCATTGGGTCTAAGAGAAATGGCGGGGGGGAGGGGGAATACAAAATATATTATGGTTTATTGTGATAACATTAGGCCTAAGCAGACTGCCAGAAATAGTGCACATTAAATTGAGGCACTGCCCTGGCTCAGTGCAAGGGAATCATGGGAACTGTATTTTTTTCTGGGACATTGAGCTTTCTCTGTGAGAGAGCTCTGGTGCCACAATAAATTACAGTTCCCATGATTCCCTAGCACTGAGCCAGGGCAGTGCCTCAATTTAATGTGCACTATTTCTGGCAGTCTGCTTAGGCCCTCAGTTAACCTTAGTCTTCATAGTTCAGGGGCAGAAAAAATGTCCTGTGAAGCATCAGAGACTGCCAAAGCAATAACATACATTTTGATTATGTTTTATTATTTATAATTGCATTTTATTGTTTTCTTCAGAGTTATCCAAATATATTTGTTACTGAGCTGGATATAAGCATTGGAAATAATTACGTAGTGGGCCTGGATCCTATTGGTTAGTTTCAATTACAGTAGACCCATTGAATGCTGAGTCAACACATAGGTAATTCCCATTGATTCAATGTGTCTACTTCAGTTAGGATTAACAATAGGATTGAGGCCAATTACTCTTTAGCTATTATCCATATCACACTGATCCTATCATTGAAAAGAACTCTTCTTCATATCAGATGGACTAGAACACTTCCATGTTTGACTAGTAATGGTCCAGCTGCTATCATGGAACAAGGGTTTAAACTGTGCAGTCACCTATCCTTTGTATGGCTCACGCTTGGTTCATTCCTGCTCATTGTTTGCAGTATAGTACAATCTGGATTATGAGGATTAGTTTACATTTTAATGAAGCTTAAACTCTAGCTTTCCCAGATGGACATTTTTATCTTACTTCGAAGCATCTGGAATTAGAAATCTCTAGTGGATTCATAGACAATGCTCTGGGATGATCTGGGACAGAGGATCCAGGAGTGGGTTGCATCAGATTCAAGGGGAGAAGCCAGTAAGTGTGTGTGTGTGTGTTGTGTGCCTTTTAAGTTGTTTCAGACTTATGGCACCCCTAAGGCGACCCTAGCGTTTTGTTTTTTTGTTGTTGTTGTTGTTTTGTCAAGATTTGTTCAGAGGACCAAAGAGTAACTCATAACCATAGGACAAAAAAGGAGGCACCAGGGCAGCTGGTAGATTTATTGCCCTGGGATGATGACCCCAATTTTGGTTTTAAACCTATCCCATTAGATTAGAGCTTCAGCTTGGATTTGCTAACTCTCTGACAACAGATCCACCAGCCACCCTAGCAAGAATATAGCTAGAAGGGCATGCTATTCAGGTAAATTTCAACTGAAACAGGAGGCATTCTTATCTTCCTTCCTGTCCAAGAGAAACCAACAGTAAACTTGGCTGGGTAGAGATACTCCAGGCCCAGAGGGTACCTGCCCTACCAAGTATGGTGTGATTTTCACATAGAATTCTTTCCACCCTGCTTTAAATCTTCAGTAGAATGTGAATTTAAGACCATGAAATGCCAAAGGCAAAGGATCTCCTGAGTTTTGCATCTGGACCCATAGCTGTGTAGACTAAGCAATAGGAAGAAAATTCTCTCTAGCAGTTCTTACATAAGAGTTTGGCCACTACTATATACCCCTTGCAGTTTGACAAGTTGAAGCTAATATTTGGACAAGAGTCTAATTTCTTGTATTTCCCCCCCCCCTCTTTTCTTCAGTTTTAGCCAGCTTGATCTTTTGGACAGGTGGGATAAAATTTAGCAACATAAAATGAAACAGCAGTGGAAAATCCACCTTTTTATTGTTGCATGACTTCAAGTCATTTCCAGTTTATGGTGAACCTAAGGCAAACTTATCATGGTGTTTTCTTGGCAAGATTTGTTCAGAGGGGCTTTCCCTTTGTCTTTTTCTGTGGCTAGGAGAGTGTGACAAGGTTACTCCATGGCTGAGTGGGGATGATGATGATGATGATGATGATGATGATGATGATGATGATGATGATGATTTGAACCTAGTCACCAGACACCAGAATCATAGTCCAATACTCAATTCACTGCACCACACTGGCTCCGGATAACTCTCAAGATAACAATAAAGAAACCACATTTATTTCTGAATTTATGTAGCACTTAACACAATAAAACATAGATAAGTTTCTAATATTTGTTAAAAGAAGATTTTTAGAAAGCACATGGAAGAATGAAAATGAATTAACAATCTGATCCTGCACAAAGCTGAGTTTGCCTAAGGCAATTGATTTAAGTGGGTGTCAGCATGCCTAATTCTGCAGCTATAAAAATTTAGTAATGCCTTATTAGTGAATAATAAAGAGCTCTGCTACAAGTGAGTCTGAAATGTTTATTTTCAGATTTATAGGAAAGCTTCATTAACAGACAGAATGTCATTTTGTGGTTTGTGTGTGTGTGTGTGTGTGTGAAATGAATGAGAAAACAGAATAGAGGTATACAAATAAAGCTATAGCAAGTGTAAATAATAGTAATCACATCAAGAATAAGAGGCCCACGAATGTAATGGAGCAAAGTCCACATAAGCAAGCAACTAACATAATGATGTCTAGAACCCAAACAACAGATTAATATTTAGGGAGCAATTATTTACTGGGAACTGTGGCTTTCAAATCCCTGACTGAATATCCTTGACAAAACATGCAGGGTTTGCTACTAACAGAAAAGACCTCAGCACCAATACTTTATTGATTTTTAGTTACTTCACTGCTGTGTGCCTTCAAGTTGTTTCAGACTTATGACAACCCTAGCCATTGCCATCCTCTGAGACTGACAAGGGTATGACTTGCCCAAGGTCACCTAGTAAGTTTCATGGCCAAGCTAAGATTCGAAACCTGGTCTCCAGAGTCGTAGTCCAATGCTCAAACCACTACACCATGCTGGCTCCATATCATAAAAAGTAGCAGAAGTGCTGCACACTAAAGAGCATTGTGTGACTTCCTACTTAGCTGCCTTGCAATTAAATTTACTAATGACAACAACAAAGAGTTTCATGGCATATTTATTTATTTAAATATCTTTATACTACACTGTTATTGTGAGATTTCAGGACAACAAACAAGTGAAACAATATAAATAATTTAAACAATTCCAGATGAAAGTCAATGAATAATTTAAGCAAGGTGAGTAAGCAATTACAGTGCTATATTCCACATTAGCTGCCATTGAAACATCCTATGGCATGCTGGGGTTTATAGTTTAGGAAGGCACAAGAGACGCTCTGAGAGTTTTAAATAGCCCTTCCTATGGGTATGCCTCCCAATGGATATGGAATCCCAACTTGCCATAGGATCATGCCATGGCACTTCAAGTAGAATCATAAAATTATAATTATGTAGTTTGAAAGGACCCACAGAGAAATCAGAGAGGTTGTGTGTCCTGAGTTACTGGTTGCTCAAGCTTCCTGGCTGGGATTTCAGACTTGTAATCACTTGTAATTAATTAATTAATTAATTGTTATTTAATAACTAATTAATTGTACTTGTAATCACTTGGAATTAATGGTGTGTGTGTATGAGTGTGTTTGTGTGGTGATTAACTCTATTCTTATAGCCAACATAATGTAGTGGTTTGAGTGTTGGACTAGGATTCTGGAGACCAGAATCAATTCCCCACTCAGCCATGAAACCCACTGGGTGACCTTGGGCAAGTCACACTCTCTCAGCCTTTGAGGAAAGCAAAGGCAATTCCCCCCTCTGAACAAATCTTGCCAAGAAAACCCCATATTAGGGTCACTTTAGGGTCACCATAAGTTGGAAATAACTTGAAAGGCACAGGGCCATGACTCCATTCTTTTGGAATCCAGAACAAACTTGTTAGAAATGCTGTTTGTTTGCTTTTAAATCATGACGATTCCCTATGAGAGGCATATGTATGTAATTTTATTATTTTACACATTGGTTATTTCTCCAAATCATTATATTGAATTATGTTTTTCCCGTCTTACAATTAATTTCTAAAAATAGGTCTTTCTTAAATACATTTCTCCAAATACAAAAAAGAGAAGGAGGCCAAAAGAACACACCAAAATGCTTGGGAGGGGATTTAGACAATATCTGGAAGACACACATGATTAGATCTGATCTGGAATTTTTAATTAAAAACAAAACTTCAGGCTTGCCCTTTATTTGGCAGAAGCATTTGAAAATTTCTTTGCTGTAGACCTGAACAACTGTGCAGGAACTCACACATCATGGAGTTCCACAGCAAAGGAGATAACACACAGCAGGTGTGTGCATTGCTCAGGGCCAAGTCTACATACTTGAACATAGTTGTGAAAGATGCTGGCCAACTTGCCCAAAATGTAGGACAGGAAATTGGAATGGATTAATGAGTCTAGGGATAATCCATTTGTTCACTGCATTTCAAATGTGGATGTTAACATAGATTAATAAAGCTAGAAGAGGCTGGTACCATTCCGTATGTTGTGAGACAGGAATTTGTCATTGTTATGACTTTGTCTTATGTTGTTAATTATCATCAAGTTGACTTTGACCCTATGAGAGACATCCATGTCTCTCTGTTATCAACAGCCCTGTTCAGGTCTTGCAAATTCAGGGCATGGCTTCTTTGAGTTTGTTCGCTTATAATGTGATCTCTTTTTTAGTGCCTTCTACCTTACTTCCACCTTATTCTCTTCTCTAATAAGTCATGTCTTTTTGTGATATGTCCTGTGTGTGAGGGAAGTCTGAGGGACCTGTGTGTGTGTGTGTGTGTGTGTGTGTGTGTAAAACACCCTCTTTCCTCCCTCAGGGCTAACCTGCTAGCCATGAGAAAAGTCTGAAGGATTTGTGTGTGTGAGTATATTTGTGTGTAAAACACTCTCTTTTCCCCTTTCCGGGTTAACCTGCCAGCGATGAGGGAAGTCTGAAGGGCTTGTGTGTGTGTATTTGTGTGTAAAACACCTTCTTTTCCCACTCAGGGTTAATCTGCCAGCCATGAGAGACACCTGAGGGACTTGTGTATGTGGATTTGTGTGTAAAATACCCTCTTTTCCCCTCAGGGCCAACCTGCCAGCCATGAGGAAAGTCTCAGGGATTGTGTGTGTGTATTTGTGTGTAAAATACCCTCTTTTCCCCTCAGGGTTAAACTGCCAGCCATGAAGGAAGTGTCAAGGACTTGTGTATGTGTGTATTTGTGTTTAAAACACCCTCTTTCCCCCCCTCAGAGTCAACCTGACAGCCATGAAGGAAGTCTGAGGGACTTGTGTATGTGTATTTGTGTGTAAAATACCCTCTTCCCCCCGCCCCCAGGGTCAACCTGACAGCCATGAGGGAAGTCTGAGGGACTTGTGTATGTGTATTTGTGTGTAAAACACCTTCTTTCCCCCCTCAGGGCCAACCTGCCAGCCATGAGGGAAGTCTCAGGGATTTGTGTGTTTGTATTTGTGTGTAAAACACCCTCTTTTCCTCTCAGGTTTAAGCTGCCAGCGCCATGAAGAAAGTCTGAAGGACTTGTGTGTGTAGTTTTGTGTATAAAACATCCTCTTTTCAACTCAGCATTAACCTGCCAGCCATGAGGGAAGTCTGAAGGACGTGTGTGTGTGTGTGTGTGTGTGTGTAAAACAACCTCTTTCCCCTCTTCAGGGTCTGAGGGAAGTCTGAGCGACTTGCGTGTGTTTTTGTATTTATAAAAACCAGCCTCTTTTCCCTGTCAGGGTTAATCTGCCAGTGCCAGGCAGGCTTGAAGGCTGTGTGTGTGTGTGTGTGTGTGTGTGTGTCCTTCCCTCTGTGAGGGAAACACAGCCTCTTTTCCCCTCTTATTTCCCTCCCTGCCTTCTGTTCCGGTTCTGGGCCATTGGCTGCCTCGCTGAGTTTAGGCTGGGAAGCTCTCTGTAATTAGGACCCTGGTCGACGCGGATTAGAAAGAAAGAAAGAAAGAAAGAAAGAAAGAAAGAAAGAAAGAAAGAAAGAAAGAAACGTCCCCTCACGACGACGACGACCATAACCATTACCACCACCACCCCGACCCCCGTTAGCGCCGCTTCTCAAGCCCAGGAAAGCGGGCTTGGTTTGGCTTGGCGGCGCAGACTTCGCACCCAGGACTCCCATTGCCAAGGCAAGTGGAAGGGGGGGGGAACCTCTTATCAAGAGAAGGCAAAGTCCTCATTAAAGAGACGGACCCTGGAGAAAGGCAACAACAACAAGGAACAGGTAAAGTGAGCAGGTTGTGACTTGGCCACACTTCAGATTTTGAGGTGGTTTCGTTTGGAAAAGGAGGTGTAAAGAAACAGTAAGCCTGGCTGCATCCACATTGCAGAAATAATCCGTTTTGATGCTGCTTTCAATGCCATGGGTCAATGCTATGGAATTCTGGGAATGGTAGTTTGTTGTGGCACCTCTGGTGCCACAACAAACTACCATTCCCAGAATTCCATAGCATTGACCCGTGGCTTTGAAAGCAGCATCAAAACGGATTATTTCTGCAGTATGGATGGGACTCTCTTTGTGTGTGTGTTGGGGGGATATAATAGGGTATCTGTGATCTCATTAATTTTCTTCATTTCGTAGGTACTTTTAATTTTTTTTTGCAGGTTTACTAAAAGCAGGAGTAAGAAATGTCAACGCCTGGTGTCATCTGGTTTAATTAAAATTAAAAACAAAAGTCGGTCTTGACTTTTGTAAATGGTCTGGCAGACTCTGCAGGGCCTATGCATTCTGGACTTGTGTTGCTGTCTGGGCTTTCTGGGATAATCCTTCTAGAATAATAAGACATCTGGCATCCTTTTCGTATGGAGCCCCCACACTAGGTTTGCCTGATTTACCTTTTAGTTGCAAATATCCACAGTCTTGTTTGGAGCTACACTGCTGTTCCTTCCCACTTATATTTACTCCTAGTTGTACAGAGAGCCAATGTAGTGTAGTGGTTTGAGCCTTGGACTAAGGGCTTTTGCAGACTGCCAGAAATAGTGCAAATTGAGTCCACTTTAACTGCCCTGTCTCAGTGCTAGGGAATCATGGGAACTGTATTTTCCTCTGAGACATTGAGCCTTCTCTATCAGAGCTCTCTTGGTGGCCTTCAGTGAGTCACACACTCTCAGCTCCAGAAAACCCCATTTGAAGACACAGCAGCAGCAA
The DNA here is from genome assembly GCA_026167975.1 of Phrynosoma blainvillii. NCBI lineage: Eukaryota > Metazoa > Chordata > Lepidosauria > Squamata > Phrynosomatidae > Phrynosoma > Phrynosoma blainvillii. The sequence continues at coordinate 246,398,488 of JANUYF010000004.1, forward strand.
CAACAACAAGTGTGTATAGGCCCTGAGTCTGCAAGACCTGAGGGTGAATTGGAGGGCTCTTGTTCATGAGGGTCCTCAAAGTCCTTATTGGCAATTAACAACAAGTGTGTATAGGACTTTCAGCTGATTGTAATGTCATGCCAATCGTAATGGAAGCAACAGGTTGCCTTTTTTTAATCCTCAGTTAAATTCTTTACCAAGAGATTAGTGTGTGTGTCCTTTGGAGGTGTAAAACAGAAATGCTTCCTGCCTTGATGGTTACTGAAAACTGACCCAGGTCATAACCATTTGAGTGTGAGAGAAAGGTTACTACTAGCCTTTCCCTGTGTTGAAAAGAAAAGTGTTTAATCATAGAATCACAGAGTTGCAAGAGACCACAAAGGCCATCCTGTCCAACCCACCCTTGCCATGCAGGAAAATCTTCCCCCACCTTTATTCTTGACATAACACACATTTCTGACATGGATTTAACTTCTGGGAAACTTGTGGTTCGTGGTTCGTTCAGTTCATGTACAGAAACCTGCTGCCAGTGAGAGCTTCCTGTGGTATTTAAACATAGTCAAATGTGTGCATAAAATGGGATACAAGGCCACTTGAAAACATGTTGCTCCTTGCAAAAAAGCACCATCACAATGAAAGGTGCGCCCCACAAATGGCTCTCTTTCAATACACTCAACAGTGGTGTTGGGTGGAGAATCTTTTTGGCTGAAAGCTCTTTAATTAGTGCCCTCAGAATCTTGCTGTCCTAGAAATCATTGGGTTGTCTATACAATTGGACTGCCTGTAATCTTATACCAAGCTTGTATTGATCTGTGATCTCTGAAATTTAGTCAAGTTTCCTTCAAAGGCGGAGTATGTGAGTTTTAATTTCCTAAAGACTGTCTTCTCTGTATTACAAGCACGACTCAAGTGAAGAGTGGAAAAGTCAGGAGCCAAAGTGGATGGCCTAAATGGAGAGCTTGGAAAGGTGACACTTTGGAACCACAACTCCCAGAATCCACCAGCCAGCATGTTGTTGTTATGTGACTTTCAAGTTGTTTCCAACTTATGCCCACACTAAGGTTAAACTATCACAGGGTCTTCTTGGCAAAATTTGTTCAGAGGAGGGTTGCCTTTGCCTTCCTCTGAGGCTGCGAGACTGTAACTTGCCCAAACTCACCCTGTGGGTTTCCATGTCTGAGCGAGAGCTCAGACCTTGATCTTCCAGAGTCCTAGTCCAGCACCCAAACCATTATACCACACTAGCTCTTAGTGGTCATCCTAGTGGGGGGATTATAGGAGTTGCAATTAAAAAAAAACTTTTTCCAAGCTCTGTGTAAATGTTAGGCTCTTGGTCTAGTACAGCTTGTGGCTTCAGTGCTGAACAGAGATGATAACAGGGACAACTGTTCCTGAATTATTATGTGCTGTTTCCAGTTGGCAGGCTGATTTCATTAGATGGATGGTGAAATGGTTTGTGCAATCTGTGTTCATGACAGGAGCAGTTGCTGCTGCAATACTGTCAACAGATCCTAAATGATGTCAGAATTGGTGTATCTGCTAGATTCTCCTATATCTCACAAAATATTTTCTGATCTTTTAAAAAGTATATTTGGTATTTCATTCAGATAAGAAAAGTTGCCAAGGTTTAATTATTGACCTGCGATTTATTATAATGTTGAACAGTTTATGATGTGGGAACTTTTTTCTCAAATTCAGATAGTAAGTGGAAGGCTGGTGTGCTTTTCTGTAGAACGGTGGGTCATCTCCACATGCTCAGAGTTGCTTTCTCTTATTAGTTATATGATCCCAGGGTGAACCCTGACACCGAAAACAGCTTTAATAATAATAATAATGATAATAATAATAATTTTATTTATATTTCCTAAAGACTGTCTTTACATCAGTAAAAATATAATACAAGCACAAAAATACAATTGATAAAACATTAACATTATTAATAATTCAATAAAATAGCCAGTCATCATCAAACACTCAAAAACCATGCAATCGAATCAGAGGTGGTGCATTTTAGCTTAAAAGTCTACTATAGGAGATCAGCTTTGGAGTCTAAATCCTAGCATGCTTTTTCTCAGAGATGATTTGTCTCCTTTTCCTGATTTCAACCTATGTAGATAACTGCTTAGAATCATAGAATCATAGAGTTGGAAGAGACCACAAGGGCCATCCAGTCCAACCCCCCCTGCCATGCAGGAACTCGAAATCAAAGCATCCCCGATAGATGGCCATCCAGCCTCTGTTTAAAGACCTCCAAAGAAGGAGACTCCACCACTCTCCAAGGGAGTTTGTTCCACTGTCAAACAGCTCTCACTGTCAGGAAGTTCCTTCTAATGTTGAGGTGGAATCTCTTTTCCATTGTCCCGGGTCCTGTTCTCTGTTCTCTGAGAACAAGCTTGCCTCTTCCTCAATATGACATCCCTTCAAATATTTAAACAGGGCTATCATATCCCCTCTTAACCACCTCTTCTCCAGGCTAAACATACCCAGTTCCTTAAGTCGTTCTTCGTAGGGCATGGTTTCCAGACCCTTCACCATTTTAGTTGCCCTCCTCTGGACACGCTCCAGTTTTTCAACATCCTTTTTAAATTGTGGTGCCCAGAACTGGATGCAGTATTCCAGGTGGGGCCTGACCAAAGCAGAATACAGTGGCACTATTACTTCCCTTGATCTAGATACTATACTTCTATTGATGAAGCCTAAAATCACATTGGCCTTATGTTAATGTTTTGAAGCAGTCTATTTACAACACTCCTTATTGAAGAACAGATTGTGGATTTTGGGATCCCAGCCTTTTTATTAATGAATCCTGTGATGTCAGACTCAGTTGTTTTCCCTACAATCAGATATTATTATGAACTGAGTTCAGGCTGAATTTAATGGTGTACCTGGAGGGAATGTTAGCATCTACATTGTAGAAATGATGCAGTTTGACACCACTTTAACTACCATAGCTCTGTCCTATAGGATCCTGGGATTTGTAATTTTGTGAGGCACCAGCAGTTTTGGGCAGAGAAGGCTACAGACCTTGTAAAACTACAAATCCCAGGATTCCATAGGATAGAGCTACAGTTCTTAAAGTGGTATCATATGGCATTATTTCTACAATAATAGATACAACTATCGCAAAATTAAAAATTGTACAGTATGTCTAGGCCAGCCTTTAGCAATCCTAATGTCAGAGCAGGCAAGACAGGACTATTGAAGACTTTTGCTGTGCAGGGTAAGGCTGTACTTCAAAGTACACTAGCAAGGTCCCATTTGACAAAGTGAAAGGTAAAAATCTGTTTAAATACACTTAAGATGAGGCTGTATTCATCCTTTCTAAAGATGAAAGCAACCTGTCAGCTTCAGGCGAGATGTATAAATGGATTTGAAATGATCCCCCAAACAGTTACATGGCAGTGAAAAATTCCAACCTGTACTCTCCCTGATGAACTAATTTTCTCCATGTTTGTGTGTAGATATCTCCTATCAATACACACACAATTGTAGTCTGAAGTAATGGAAGGGGATTCTGCCACTTTACTTTGCTGAACATGTAGATTAACATTAATTGTGTTTTCACACATTTCAAGTCAATAGCAGTTGTGTGACTTTCATGCTAGAGTCCATTTACAAAAGGCAAGGCTGAGAGTTTATTACAAGGTAAGAATCCTAAAAATCCCCACATAAGCAAAGAATTCCAAGTTATTCTAACCATACCTCTTGCTGTCCATTGAGCAATTTAAAGCTCACTGTTTTATCTGTCCAATTTAAATGTGCTAAAGAGATAACCCTGCTTCAGTGTTGTTGTGGCCAGTAAAAAAACATCAGAGAAGGGTGAGAGATTTATTTCAGTTTGTTTCTGGCCAGAATAGTGTATGTGTATCCAATTCACGCCTCTTGGAACTGAGCCCAGGCCCAAACACAGTCTGTGACCTTATGTTTTCAAGCTTGTAATTTGATTTGTGTAACAAAAACAGCATTCGAAAAATGTGTACATTTGAAAAATGTGCAGTGTGCATCACAAAGTCTGCAGTGGAAAAAATAAAAAACAACATGACAGTCAATGGAAGAAAATGTGTAAATTTCAAAAATATGGTTAGTTAATTCATATATATATATATATATATATAAAACTGTACAAACTGTACATTAAAATATGCACACATCTTTAGACAGAAAAAGAACATCTTGCATTCTGATGTGGACACTGAGTTAGAACAAGCTTCAAAGTAGAAATGAAGAAACTTGGTGAGTTCAAGGTTTACAAATTTTCCACATCCCTGAAAAAGACTAGCTGAAAAAGAAGTGAATCAAAAGTCCTTTGTACTGTGGGTTCCTGCCTTTCATCGATGTTTCTTCTTTCCTCTGATCTGCTGCTTAATATGTATCCAAAATACTTACAGGAGTGAGCTCAGAAGTTGTTATCCCAGGATAACTGCTTGTATAGAGAGGTGACTTGAGGCTATTGCTGTGCTCATGGCAGCAACTTCAAGATCTAGTAGTAATGCTGATTTATTCCTGCCCCTAGTTTGTGTGTGTGTGTGTGTGAGAGAGAGAGAGAGAGAGAGAGAGAGAGAACTAGAAGGGTAGCATTTTGGGTTATCTGTTTCTGCTGGGTTTGGTGTCTGCTGTTGCAAGTCACTCAAATTTGTAGCAGTCCTCTGTTTACTGTGAACCTCTCTATTCCCTTACCCCACCAAGCTGCTCTATTTTTAATTTTTTAAACTGCAGACATCATTGTTTCTTATTTATACAAATCAGTTGTGTGCCTCTTTGAAGAGTATAGTTTGGCATGAGATAAGACCATGCTGATACCACACCCAGGCTGATTATAGATGTTACAGTGTGGGGTTTTTTGTTTTAATTTATGGGATGCTGTGTGTGTATGGGGGAGATGGGATTGAATATCACATTGCAGATCCAAAAGTCAGATGCAGGTCAGATTAACCTTTACTTTCCACATAGTGCAGCCAGAAGTGCTTTCCATATCGCATGGCCTTTGATTCACAGCACTAGGAGGAGTGATGGCGGAAGGACAGCCAGTTGTCGGTCTGATGATGCATTGTTTCATGTTTTGGATATTTGTGCTTGAATAGATTGTGGGACTGACATAATGTGTGTGTGTTTTGTGTATAGATGCCTACTGCAGTTTTCCTAGTTTCTTTTCCATTCCTTTTGACCTCATGAATACAGGTACTGCCCAGATAATGGATCATGGATAGTGGATCAGGATTCATGTGACTACAGCTGCCATTCTTTTTTGCTGCGTATGACATCACACTGGCCCCAATGATTGTCCAAAGAAGGCCAGAGAGTTCATCACAGTGCAGCTGTAGTGGGCAAAGTACACACCACAGACCATATGTGGTCTTCTAGCCCTTTTTATTTGATTCCCCCCCCCCCCACTAAATACACAATGATCAATTTAACTTGTTTTTGTCCAATATCAAGAGTTAATATCATAGTAAATGTTATATTAAGTCAAGATTCATTTATGTAGGCAAAAACCTAATATAAATTAATCAAGTATGAGTGGGTGGGATTTTATTTGTTAATAACGAGTAGGAGAATGTTAATGAATTTAATATTTAATTAAGACATTTGAGTTAATTTCAGTTAGTTTTAAATATGTTCTACATCTGTTTGTCTAATTTTTATGTACTTTAGACAAACAAAATTTAAACAAACAAAACAAAACAAAATTTTAATAAGTAACATTATAATACTATAATGTGTTATGCTTCTGTAACTACTGTCTGCACCAGATAAGTCTATAAACCACTTAAAACTAGAAATACATGACAAAAGTCATATATATTGGAGGGAGGGGGAAAACAGTAATCTAGATTTTGTACCAGGAAAAGTAAATGTCTGAAATCTGAAACAATAATTCCAGTAAGCAAATACTGTATAGGCTTATTTATTACCGTATTTTTCGCCATATAAGACGCTCCGGCATATAAGACGCACCCAATTTTAAAGGAGGAAAATCTAGAAAAAAATGATTCTTAACCAAATACTGTAGTAAAATATTTTATATCAACTGTATAAAGTTAACAGCAGTTTAAGAACAATTTTAAGTTGTAAATCTAAGTTTAAGCCAGCAGCAGGGCCAGGTGTTGCACAAATTCCTTGCCCAACTTGCAAGTCTCCTGTCGCCTTATGGCGACTCCATGAATTTCTTAGGGTTTTCTTAGAATCATAGAATCATAGAGTTGGAAGAGACCACAAGGGCCATCCAGTCCAACCCCCTGCTATGCAGGAACTCCCAATCAAAGCATCCCTGACAGATGGCCATCCAGCCTCTGCTTAAAGACCTCCAAGGGAGAAGAATCCACTACTCTCCACTGTCGAACTTCCCTTACTTTCAGGAAGTTCCTCCTAATGTTGAGGTGGAATCTCTTTTCCTGGAGCTTGCATCTATTGTTTCGGGCCCTAGTCTCTGAAGCAGCAGAAAACAAGCTTATTCCATCCTCAATGTGACATCCCTTCAAATATTTAAACACAGCTATCATATCACCTCTCAGCCTTCTCTTCTCCAGGCTAAACATCCCCAGCTCCCTAAGTCGTTCCTCATAGGGCTTGGTTTCCAGACCCTTCTTAGGCAAGGAAGACTCGAGAAGTGGTTTTGCCAGTTCCTTCCTCTGAAATACAACCTGCAGCACCTGGGATTCCTTGGCGGTCTCTCATCCAAGGACTGTCCAGGGCTGACCCTGCTTAGCTTCCAAAAACAGATGGACTCTGGTACCTTTGAAGTTTTTAGGCCATTGGCTTATGGTGACCTCATGAATTTAGTAGGGTTTTCTTAGGCAAGGAATCCTCAGAGCTGGTTTGTGCCTGTTCCTTCCTCTGAAATAGAGCCTCTAGCACCTGGTATTCATTGGTGGTCTCCCCTCCAATGATTAACCAAGGCTGACCTTGCTTAGCTTTCAGGATCAGATTGGATCTGGTGCCTTTAGGGGATTTGGGCACTACTTGCAGAACCATGGAATATCAGAAGGGCAGAGTTGGAAGGGGCTCTCCTGTGGTCATCCAGTCCACCCCTCATCAATGCAGGGATGTAGCACTAAAACATCCCTGGCAAAAAAGACATCCTAGAATCCTATAGTAAGAAGGGATTCACTCAGGGTCATCTAATCCAAGCCTATAACTGAAGCACCGTGTGCAGAACAGCATGCTAGAACTCCTGTACAGATGGAAGCCCTGGAGATCATCCAGTCAACCCCTGAACAGTGGAAGACACTGCCTTGGAGGATGGGGGAGTCTCCTTTGGAGGTTTCTAAATAGAGGCTGGATGGCCATCTGCCCCAGGAAGGGCTTGGATTGTGTCTTCCTGCATGGCAGAAGAGGGTTGGACTGGACCCTTGGGGCTCCCTTCCAACTCTAGCATCCTATGTCTTCCTTCATGGAGTAAGAGGGTTAGACTGGATGGCCATTAGAGGTCCATTCCAATTCTAGGATCCTATGTATTCCTGCATGGCAAAAGAAGGGGGTTGGACTAGATGGCCCTTGGGGGTCTCTTCCAACTCTAGGATCCTATGTCTTCCTGCATGGCAGAAGGGGGTTAGACTGGATGGCCCTTGGAAATCCCTTCCAACTCTAGCATCCTATTTCTTCCTGCACGGCAGAATAATAGAATCCTAGAGTTGGAAGAGACCACAAGGGCCATCCAGTCCAACTCCCTGCCATGCAGGAACTCCCAATCAAAGCAGGAAGAAGAGGGCTAGACTGGATGACCCTTGGGTGCTAGGATTCTGGGTATGGCAGGTGCCAGTCCCTGGCTGGTAGAGAGCCCCCCCCCCTTGCCCTTGCCCTTGCCCTTACTATAAATGCTGCTGTAAAAATTATTTCCATCTCCCAGCTATAAGATGGTTGGGGGAAAATGAAAAAGTGTTGGGGGGAAGGACTGCCAATATACTAGGTGATGCATTCTGGGGTATCTACAACCGGAGGAGGGGGGGAAAGGCAGGGAGATTTGAAGGCACACAAGAACAACAAAAAAGCCTGCAATTGTTTCATTGGTAGTACATGGGAATAGGAGTCAGTGTGGTGTAGTGGTTTGAGTGTTGGACTACCACTCTGGAGACCTGGGTTTGATTCCCCACTCTGCCATGAAATCCACTGGGTGAACTTGGACAAGTCACACACTCTCAGCCTCAGGGGAGGGCAATGACAAACCGCCTCTGAGCGGATCTTGCCAAGAAAACCCTATGATCACCATAAGTCAGGAACAATTTGAAGGCACACAACATACACATATAACCTCCAAGTTAAGGATCTTGGGTCTTCTTTAGATAAATCTTCAAGGGTACACTTTCTTTCTTTCTCATTGTGCAGAATTATTTGTTAAAGAACCTATGCCCAACAAACACATTAACTTTGGCTGCATCTGTATTGCAGAGAATTATTAAAGCAGTTTCACACCACTTTAACTGCCCTGGCTCAAGGCTATGGAATTCTGGGACATACAGTTTTGTGAGATACTTAGCCTTTTCTATCAGAGAGCTCTGGTACCACAAAGAAAACTGCAGATCCCAGAAGTCCATAGGATGGAGCCATGGCAGTTAGAGTGGTGTCAAACAGCATTATTTCTTCAATGCAGACTCAAGCTGTATCCTTACAACAGAACTGGCTTCCTTCTCTTTCTCCCTTCACCCTCATCCCCCTCTTTCTGTCCTTGGCCCCTTTTTCCTTCTCTCTTCATTTTCAGACCCCTCTTTTTTCCTTGGCCCCTTTATCCCTCCATTTTCAGACCCCTCTTTTATCCTTGGATCCTTTCTCCCTTCGTTTTCTTTTTTCCTTGGCCCCTTTCTCCCTCCATTTTCAGACCCCTCTTTTTTCCTTGGCCCCTTTATCCCTCCATTTTCAGACCCCTCTTTTTTCCTTGGATCCTTTCTCCCTTCATTTTCTTTTTTCCTTGGCCCCTTTATCCCTCCATTTTCAGACCCCTCTTTTTTCCTTGGATCCTTTCTCCCTTCGTTTTCTTTCTTCCTTGGCCCCTTTATCCCTCCATTTTCAGACCCCTCTTTTTTCCTTGGATCCTTTCTCCCTTCGTTTTCTTTTTTCCTTGGCCCCTTTCTCCCTCCATTTTCAGACCCCTCTTTTTTCCTTGGCCCATTTATCCCTCCATTTTCAGACCCCTCTTTTTTCCTTGGATCCTTTCTCCCTTCGTTTTCTTTCTTCCTTGGCCCCTTTATCCCTCCATTTTCAGACCCTTCTTTTTTCCTTGGATCCTTTCTCCCTTCGTTTTCTTTCTTCCTTGGCCCCTTTATCCCTCCATTTTCAGACCCATCTTTTTTCCTTGGATCCTTTCTCCCTTCGTTTTCTTTTTTCCTTGGCCCATTTATCCCTCCATTTTCAGACCCCTCTTTTTTCCTTGGATCCTTTCTCCCTTCGTTTTCTTTCTTCCTTGGCCCCTTTATCCCTCCATTTTCAGACCCCTCTTTTTTCCTTGGATCCTTTCTCCCTTCATTTTCTTTTTTCCTTGGCCCCTTTATCCCTCCATTTTCAGACCCCTCTTTTTTCCTTGGATCCTTTCTCCCTTCGTTTTCTTTTTTCCTTGGCCCCTTTATCCCTCCATTTTCAGACCCCTCTTTTATCCTTGGATCCTTTCTCCCTTCGTTTTCTTTTTTCCTTGGCCCCTTTCTCCCTCCATTTTCAGACCCCTCTTTTTTCCTTGGCCCCTTTATCCCTCCATTTTCAGACCCCTCTTTTTTCCTTGGATCCTTTCTCCCTTCATTTTCTTTTTTCCTTGGCCCCTTTATCCCTCCATTTTCAGACCCCTCTTTTTTCCTTGGATCCTTTCTCCCTTCGTTTTCTTTCTTCCTTGGCCCCTTTATCCCTCCATTTTCAGACCCCTCTTTTTTCCTTGGATCCTTTCTCCCTTCGTTTTCTTTTTTCCTTGGCCCCTTTCTCCCTCCATTTTCAGACCCCTCTTTTTTCCTTGGCCCATTTATCCCTCCATTTTCAGACCCCTCTTTTTTCCTTGGATCCTTTCTCCCTTCGTTTTCTTTCTTCCTTGGCCCCTTTATCCCTCCATTTTCAGACCCTTCTTTTTTCCTTGGATCCTTTCTCCCTTCGTTTTCTTTCTTCCTTGGCCCCTTTATCCCTCCATTTTCAGACCCATCTTTTTTCCTTGGATCCTTTCTCCCTTCGTTTTCTTTTTTCCTTGGCCCATTTATCCCTCCATTTTCAGACCCCTCTTTTTTCCTTGGATCCTTTCTCCCTTCGTTTTCTTTCTTCCTTGGCCCCTTTATCCCTCCATTTTCAGACCCCTCTTTTTTCCTTGGATCCTTTCTCCCTTCATTTTCTTTTTTCCTTGGCCCCTTTATCCCTCCATTTTCAGACCCCTCTTTTTTCCTTGGATCCTTTCTCCCTTCGTTTTCTTTCTTCCTTGGCCCCTTTATCCCTCCATTTTCAGACCCCTCTTTTTTCCTTGGATCCTTTCTCCCTTCATTTTCTTTTTTCCTTGGCCCATTTATCCTTCCATTTTCAGACCCCTCTTTTTTCCTTGGATCCTTTCTCCCTTCGTTTTCTTTCTTCCTTGGCCCCTTTATCCCTCCATTTTCAGACCCTTCTTTTTTCCTTGGATCCTTTCTCCCTTCGTTTTCTTTTTTCCTTGGCCCCTTTATCCCTCCATTTTCAGACCCCTCTTTTTTTCCTTGGATCCTTTCTCCCTTCGTTTTCTTTTTTCCTTGGCCCCTTTCTCCCTCCATTTTCAGACCCCTCTTTTTTCCTTGGCCCCTTTCTCCCTTCTCTCTCCATTTTCAAACCTCTCTTTCTGTCCCTGGCTTCCTTCTCGTTCTGTCTCCGTTTTCAGAGCCCTCTTTCTGTCCCTGGCTTCCTTCTCCTTCTCTCCCCACTCCCCGTTCTCATCCTCCTCCTTCTCTACCCAGCGTATATTCGCCATATAAGGCGCACCAACTTCCCCAGCCCCCTTTTGGGGAAGAAAATGTGCGTCTTATATGCCGAAAAATACGGTACATTATTTCTTTTGCTTCTAATTTAAGGGGCTGGAACAATTTTCCCAGTCAGCATCATCATTTGGGATTTTCTAGTTAAAACAACAAAGTTACAAAAGTTGGATGTGATAAGAATTTTATATGAAAGGTGTAGCGGAAGTGGGAAATGGGGAGGGGGAAGAAAATTGAGAAGATAAGTTGTGACTACTCTCCCCCATTAATAACTGGATATGGGGGGGGGTGCAATGACGAAGGAAGCTGTTCTCTGTGAGCTGACAAGCACGGACTAGACTAGGATAGTATTTACTAATTACTAGGGTAGATTACAGAGAATTGTCTGTGGCCAACAGCCGTCTGGACTGATTATTCTCATAAAACCATTGGACACGAAACACATGAAAGGATTAATCTCCATGGAACTTCAGGGGCCAAGTTAAGCCTACAGGAAATACAATCTTCCCCCCCCCCCATCACTGTTCCACCCAATTTTGGATAATTGCATTGCAGTTTGCTCCTCCACAAAATACATTTTTATTTTACTGCAAAAAAATACCTTTAGAGTATTAAAGAATAAAGATAATCCACCTTCAGATGATTTATATGGGATCTTGTTTTAGGCAGTAGTTTGGGGCCAATTGCCTCTGTGTGCCTATATCATATGAGACTGAATAATCGAATCCCATAGGTAGAGTAATGAATTGCGCAGAGAGGCAACTATTGCCTTCTTTGCTGGGGCTCTCAAGAGCTCTCATTGTAAGGGCCTTTGCAGACTGCCAGAAATAGTGCACATTAAGTTGAGGCACTGCCCTGGCTCAGTGCTAGGGAATCATGGGAACTGTAATTTATTGTGACACCAGAGCTCTCTGACAGAGAAGGCTCAATGTCCCAGAAAAAAATACAATTCCCATGATTCCCTAGCACTGAGCCAGGGCAGTGCCTCAATTTAATGTGCACTATTTCTGGCAATCGGCAAAGGCCCTAACTCTCATTTATTTCACACCATGTACAGTTTTCCCATCATATGTGAGTTTCGGGAATGACTCTTTTAATTAGAATTGCCACAGTTGTGTAGATTGATTGTGTTGTTGTTACTACTATATTTACTTAAATCCTGCTTTTTCCACAAAATTTGGACTCAAAGTGTGTTAGAGGCTGTGTGAATCATGAGCAAAGCAGATAGTATAGATGCCATTGCTACTCCTGTACTGAAAGAAAAATATGGAAAGTTTGGGTCTCCCATTAGTCAGCATCTGCCTTGAAAGAACTGCTGGTGCGGGGTTGTACATATGTAGCCCCTTGTAATATGGATGGTCCTCTGAAATTAATTTGAATGCTAAATCCCAATACAGTGTGCTAAAGATGGGTGACGTAGGGGTTTGTAACAAAAAGGGTCCTCATGGCCAGGAGTTGTCCAGGAGCAATAATCTAGGAGTATCAGAAATGAAATACTATGACATTTTCAATTCCATCCATTTTAATGCCATAAACCAAGATTGGGACCCAGGGCTATTGTCTGGGCAGGGAGAGGGTCTATTTAAAACTGCTGTTTTCATTTTGGTTTCTGAACCTAAGTGTCAAGGTAAGAACTGCAGTCATGTTAGTATGGCTGGTCTGTATGATTCCCATGTCAAAGCTATTTCAAGTGTGGTCCTCCACATGAATTCCCCCCTCCACACATACTCTTTGATACCACATGGAAGCTCCACAGTGATGACAATCCTTCTGGCAACTTGCTATAACTGATGCTGCCTGCAAAGGGCAAATAAGGGAGACAGAAGTGTATAAAATGATGCATGCTACAGAGAAAGTGTATAAGGAAGAACTTTTTCACCCCTCTCTCATAATATTAGAAGCCAAGGTCAGCCACTGAGACTTCAGATGTCCATATTTTTGGTGTGATGATGCAAATAATCTCATTCATGCATTCCTGGTTTGTTATTCATACTATGGAATCATATAGATGCAAGCATTCGAATAAAGATGGAGTCGACAACGATGTGAATGCATTCAGAATCACCCTTTTGGTATGCAGCTTTTTATCCCAGGTCTATTTGGGCATATTCGTATTAGTTATTCACACTACCGACGATGCGGATCTTTTAAAAAAAAAATTGGGGGGGGGGACACCCGATATCGGTTATCCTGGATTAAATGGGTTTCCTGGCAGCCTCCACCCAAAAAATTAACCGGATGCATTTGGGATGCGTGTGATTTAACCTAGAGATTTAACCTGGATTCATCCTGAACTTTTTTCACAGTGTGAATAACCTCTAAGTGTCGGAAACTTCTGGATGGTTAAAAGGAAGTGCTACAGTACACAGTGCATAGTTAAACAGAGGAATTTAATACTATATGGTGTAGTGATGGCCACCAACATGGACAGCTTTAAATGTATATTTCACAAATTAATGGAAGATAAGGCTCTGTGTGTGTGTGTGTGTGTTTTCTCGTCAGTGCCAGAAGCAGTATGCCCCATGTATCCGTTGCAAGGGAACACAAGCAGGAGTGTACTTTTGCAGTGATGCCCACCTTGTGAGCTCCCATAGGCTTCTAGCTGGCAAGTGTGTGAACAGAACGCTCAGTTATATAAGCTGTTGTTCTGTTTACTCTTCTTAGGACCATATCACACTACACTGTTATAGTGCTACTATTCCACTTCAACTGCTATGGTTGCCTTCTGTGGAATTCAGGGGCCAGTAGTTTAGTGAGACCCAAAAACTCTCTGTCTGAGAATTCTAAATACTCCTCTCTAAACTGCAAATCCCAGATTTTAACAGGAGGCAGCCATAGTAGTTAAAGTGGAATAATAGCACTAAAACAGAGTAGTGTGATATTGTCCTTAGTTCCTTAATCTGTAATTTGAAGGCTATCTTAATAGAACTGCATGCAGCAGTTATCCAAAGTCAACCATTGCCTTTATTTTTTATTTTTAAATGTTGGGTATTTTCAGCGTTTTTGTTTTGATCAATGTTATATTTATTTATTTATTTATTTATTTATTTGTATCCTTTTTATGCCACCTTTCTTCCAGAATGGGATCCAAGGCTGCTCACAGAACTCAGAAAACTGCTTAGTGAGAAAGCTTTGAGGACAGAGCATATGTAGGGAAACCTGTGGAGGGCAGAGGTGCACATTTTAGATCTCACAATTCAGTGAACCAAACTATATCTCGAGAGTCCCTGTTGAGCATGAATTTTGTGGTGGAAATTTCTCTTATTTGCATAATCCACACAATCTGCTTTATGGGGCAATCTGGTTAGATATTCTCAATTAATCTGGACTTAATTTGATCTGTTAAAATGTATGGCCTTGGAGAAATAATTTCTTCCTACTCCACCCTTTGGTCATATACAACTAGCTCATCCTGAATATGGACAGCTCTTCTTGAAAACCAGAAAATCTACCACTCCTTTTGCTCCTCCTCAGCCAGGCTGTCTATGCTGCTATTGCATTCTGGGAAATAAATCCCAGCGACTGCTGGGAATCAACAAAATCAGATCTCCGCTGCCACCCACCCCCCATTCACCAGTTAATTTGCTTAGTTAATTATTGACTCAGGTGCACAGCAAAGTAACCTGAGCTGTCTGTGCAGTAATTACAATAGAGAAGACAGTTCTGAGCCAAAGCAGGCATGCAGCTGAAACCCAGCAAAAAGAGCTGCCTGCTTATTATGCCAAAGAATTTCTGTTAACCGCTGAAGTTAAAAGTTTCCCACTTGTGCCTTGCATTCATTCTCTCAGCTGCAACTTATTCTTTGAGATGCCTAGTTGCAGTTGGATAGTGTGATGCCACCGTGTGCCAAATTGCTTTTATAAAGGGATTGAGTGTGGAGATGGGAGTGGTGTATACCCCAAAGTCATGAAAAGACTGTACAGTTGAAATTATGCAGAGCTATTTGTAGTCTATTTGTAATTCTCCAAAGGGATTGTAGGCCAAAGACTACTGTATTTCCTTTTTCATGAGTACAAAACCCACTTAAATGAGAATAATCAATGCCCTCTCCTCTCTCTCCTCTGTTCACTCGGGCTGTAGGATTCCTAGGACCCTCTGAAAGTGTTTCAGTGGAATGCCCCAGATGACACCTCCTTAAATCTGCCTGAATCAGCCCCTATGATTAGAAGGGGGATTTTGTGCCAGTTAAGACAGAAGAAGCTTTCACAACTGATGCATGCTGAAACAGGGTCCTTGTTGTGAATGTTCATCGCCTCCTTCCACTGCTTATATAGCACCATAACTGCTGATAATTCATGATTCTGCCAGTCTATCACATCTAATCCTCCCTCAGATCTGTCTAGAGCCATCCCTCTTTTTCTCTGCAGCATTTGAGCTTGGGATAGGAAATCTAGTTGGGAGAATGTCAGTCTCTGGGAAGGCGTCCAGGTAATCCCGGGAGTTGAAGAGAACTATCAAACTGCCATCTCTGTTTTGTTTTGGAAACAGTCATGTGGGAGGAAGGAAATGAGCAGGCAAATGCTAGAAAAGAGAGCTGGGAGATGAGTTTGTTCCTTTCCATGGTATAACCATTAACCAGGAAAACTCCCTAGTTTCTGAGCTTCAGGGAATCATTAACAATGCAGGCTTGCTTGGGCATGTGGGCATATTTTCCACAGAGTCAAAGAAAACAGGAGTTTGAGCAACAGGAACAATATACTTGGCTTGCTGGTATGGCTGTCTGCATTAGAGGAGATGGTGACAATGGAAAACATAGTAATTGACTCACGCACGCTTTTTGAGGATGCTTGATTTAAATAAGTTTGATTACTTTGGGTGAGCAGAGTGACAGTGCGGATAGGTTTGCCGCACACCCAGATGCCAATAGACAATTAGCAGTGGTATAACATTTTGCATACAGTGGTAATGTATGTTCTGGTGATCTGAACATTTGCCAGTCCTATTAACATAACCAGACACAACATGAGCATTCAGTGTACATTGAATTAAATTTTGACTTTGCCTCTCAAATTGCTGTGGAGTCATTAAAAACAGTTGAGATTAAATAAAAGAAAGAAACATTGGCAGCAAACAGACAATATTATAAGTTAAATACAACAAAGCAGCAAGAATAAAACCATTGTTAGATTTCTAAAGGCTTGCCTAAAGTGGCAGGGAATGCTTCAGATGCTTTCTTTAAAATGTAGCAAGGAAGTGAAATCCAAACCAAGGCTATGTGATTTGGTTCTCACTGGTGAGGAGGTGGCTGCCAGAGTTTTCTCCAGAGGAAGTATAAGGGTTTATCTAGAACAGGAGAGGGAGCCTCTGTGACACTTTTTGCCCTAAGCCTAATCGGATTCTCTGTCCTGCCATAGTGGGGAGAAGCCCCATCCCAAACCAGGGGAAGAGGAAAGATGGTGGAAATAACCTGAAAATAGGAGGGGATTAGAGACTGGACATGACAGCATTAGTTGTCACAATTTATATGATGACCAATTGTGTTGGTTTAAAATAAAATAAAAACTCGCCTTTCAGGTAGGATCAAATACTATGGAATGATCTGGGAAAAGAGGGCAAATAGCAGGAAACATTGGCCCCATTTACACCTTGCATTTTTGTGCTGGGTAGATCCAATACCAAATCTGATCTGCATAGAATTTCACAATACATTCACCCCGATCGAATCTCTCCAGTGCATTTTAACCCTGTCAAGTTCACACTGACCAGAGTACCGATTAAAAATAGACCTCCTTATCAATCACATTCAATCATTTTCAGGGTTTGTTTTTTGTTGTTGTTCTATCAATCAAATGATTTGCATCTACGTTACACTGTTTGGGCGAAAACTCCCCCCATCCTCAGAGGATGGGGAGGACAAGTCTTTTGGAGGACCACTTGCCACATAACCCCCATGAGAGCTTCTCCTTGGGGGGATTCTCTCCTTACCGGCCTTGGGGGATGGGGAGGACAAGCCTTTTGGAGGACCTCTTGCTGTGAAACCCCTATGAGAGCTTCTCCTTGGGGGGATACCCCCTGCCAGCCTCGGACTGGAGAATAAAATCACCATATGTTGAAGCCATGCAAACGCAAAGGCTTGCATTTTCTGTAAAAACAAAACAAAACCAAAAGACCCTCCTTCGCCGGCTTGGGCAATGTCTGAACATCTGGGCTATGGCATCGGGGGTGGGTGGGAGGAGAATCACAAAAGACAGAAACAGCTGAATGGTTGTTTAAAGGGCCTGGTAGCGGGAAATTTGAAATTATCAGAGTTGGCAACTAGGCGCGAGCACAAAAATGGCACTTACCATGCACTCCGACCTGTAAGAGGGGATAAGTATGTTCCATCCCTCTTCCCACCCTCTGGCCATTAATCCCTCCCTTCAGGAAGCCCCAAATAGGATTGGGGGGCAAGTTCACATTGGCAGCACCCTGACAAAACCCAGTTTGTTTCAAAAGACACAGTGTAAAACTCGATATCGAAAAACCCACAATGAAGGGGATTTGCCCCAGGTCCACCTCTATTTGGGTGTGTCAAACCCAGTGCCAGTGTGAACTACCCACTTTTAAACCAATTTATAATGTAGTGTGAATGGCCCCATTGTGTGATTGGCAAAACATTGTTTGGCTCTTTTTTAAAAAGGGTAGGACATATGGCACACTAAATCCCACTACTTCCAAATATGTTTGCTTCCTCTGGAAAAGCTCTTAGATGCCTTCCCTTCAAGAATAATGATGAATATTTTATTGTGTGATTACTCTGTTTCATATTTGAAATGTTATGAGGAGTTCAGATTGTGCTGCCTTCCATTCTTAACCCTACCCTGTTTTCCTGCTGCTTCTTTTGGTTTGGTTTTGAAGTATAAAATTCTACTAAGAAGGGAAAGAAAAAAGCTGCACATTGGTTTTTGATAGGCAGTTTTAGGAGTTGCCTTGTTTTCCAGAAGCAGCTCTTTTGTTCCTCTCTTCTTTTTACTCCTCCTTTTCCTCCTTCTTCCTCTCCTCTTTCTCCCTTTCTTCCTCCTCCTCTTCTCCCCTTTCCTCCTTCCTCTCCTACTCCCTGTCCTCCTGTCTCTCAGAGGAGAACTTGGAGAGAGAGAGAGAGAGAGAGAGAGAGCCTCTGGCATATTATCCCAGCCCTCCTCCTCACTCGGTCCAGGGCTGGCAAGGGGCCTGGCACCCCGTTTCCCCAGACTGCATCCAAGGAAGCGGCTGGCAGCAGGACTGGCCTCTCTCTCTTTCTCTCTCTCTCTCGGAGAGGCCCTCCTCTCCGCACTGCAAAGGCTGGCAACCTTAGGCTGGAATGGAGATGTGTTAAAAGTGATGAAACTAGTAAAAGAAAACACTGTCACTGAAGCATTGGGCTCTGGGGCCAAAGGTGCCAGTCTAGGACCCAAGGGATGACCTTAGGATAAGAGAAAGGGGGAAAGGAATTCCTCACTCTGTGGTTGCATCACCGATGACGCGTTGATGATTGACATTTTTAAAAAACTAGTGGGAATGACAATCATGTCAAAAAAGACACGAATTCATGGAATAAGGAAATCATTCGCGTTCATAGTGGGAACTATGCATTGGTTTGAATTGTTTCAGCGACCCTGTGTCAATGCGACTCGCAAACCGGATTAAATTCAAGTGGGAATGAGCCCAGAGTAGCTCACTAGACTGAATCTTACCTCAAGCTAAGTGATAAGCAAACATTCTTCAACAGAGTTCAAAAGATTAGTTTAAGATAGGGGTAGGCAACCTTTTTGAGCTGGGGGCCGGTCCCCCGAAGTCGCCCCTTCCACCAGGCCGAGGGGGGGGATGGCGGCGCGTGCACTCACGCGTGTGAGCACAACCCCCACCGCGCATGCGACCCCCACACACCTGCCGCCGCCGCCGCGCATGCCGTAGCCGCCATTTTGTTCTCCAAAATGGTGGCCGCAACGCATTTGCGCATGCACAGGAGTACTGCGCATGTGCAAACGAGTCGCGGCCGCCACTTGCGGCCGCCATTTTGTTTTCCAAAATGGCAGCCACAACTCGTTTGCGCATGCGCAATACTTCTGCGCATGCGCAACGTGTCGTGGCCGCCATTTTGGAAATCAAAATGGCGGTTGCAGCTCGCACGGCGACCAAAACGCATGGCGGCGGTGACAGGGGTCCGCCTGGGCCGGTAAGTGCGGGGTCCTGGGCCGGAACCAGCCTGCGGGCCGTAGGTTGCCGGCCCCTGGTTTAAGACATCCAAAACTGGTTGCCTGGAGCATACACTTTGGAGGAGGGTGGCCAGGGATGGCCACTGTTGATTCTTCCATGTAATTTAGAATCAGATGAGACTACCTCACTTTGCCTAATAGCAGGACTGGTCCTGGTTATTCCATAGTAAATACATGTCTGTTGCACTATAGTCAATCAATTAATCTTTTATTGATTAGCCTGAGGCCATATCACTATAACTCAAAAGAGAGTAGAGCAGACTAAAAATTCAGTAAAAATTACAAGAAAGTTAAAAATATATAATAATAATTTCATAAAGTATATATGAATGTAAATAAGATACCATGTAAATACAGTACAGTATGAGTACAATATCCCCCCAAAAAAGGATACCATCAAACATCAAAGTTCTTCATCATCCCTACAGTTTACACCAATCATCCCCACATACCTAGAGCTGAACTGTATCGCTTTATATAGAAACCGAGTTGTGCTGTTAGTCATTTTTGAATCTTGGCCACTCATAAAGTATGAAATTCTAAGTTGGGTATCCCAGAACAGTGTTCGTTTAATGTAGGGACCAAGATATTGCTCTCTTTCCTGATGGTACAAATTACATTTGAATAGAAAGTGGGCTAAATCCTCAATTTCTCATTGTCCACAGATACAAGTTCACTCATTATATGGCATACCAATGAATTTTCCATATCTTACCATAGTGTCAAGCTGATCAAATCTAGCTTAGGTAAATACTTCCCTTAGATGTTTATGCATTTGTATTTTTAGATAATTTGCTCTTTGAAAAGTGTGTTTATATCGGTTCAGCCATTTTAAGTTGCCTACCTTACTTGAGGTGGCTATATCTTTTTGGGCCTCAGTATCCAGGATTCTCTGTCTCACACCCTTTTTGTTTGATCGTTAACTGAGCATGATTCAGGGAGACCATAGCTCTTTATAAAGTTTATTATTTGCATAGTCCAAGAGGAATGAAGATGGGACTGTTCTAAGAGACATAATTTTGGTAGTCTATCTGGCTCCATTTCGTTTGTTGCACTATAGTGAATATAGACTTAATAAAGGCGATGTGATAGCTTCAGGTTTTATTTATACAGACTGCTTTTAGAGGTTAGATGTACATCTAGGTTTTGTTGTCAGCACCTTATTTATTTAGACACTATTTATTTATTGCTATCGTTTATATTCCAGCTTCTATATCCAATTAACACAAGGCAATTCACAATTCAATAAAAAAAAATAATTGTATGATATCTGTTTAATTTATTTAATGCCTTTATGCCCCACCTTTTTGTTCTAAAAGTAATTGTTCAAAGTGGCTATGGCATATGTAACAGACCAGGGTTCAGTTCTCTGTTTGGTCATGGAAACCCACTGGTTGACCTTGGGTGAGACACACAGCCCCAGATACACATACCCTTGATATGTTTGCCTTAAGGCTACTGTAAGTTAGAAATGACTTAAAGGAGCACAGCAACAAAAAAATAAAATAAAAGAATGTTATACAATTAATAACCATCAGAAAAACACAGTGTTAGATCATCCATCATGGCAAATAAAGCAGGTCAGAAAATCAAGGGATTGGTAAAAATATCAGTATCCAGCAAAGTGAACATCTCTAAAAGGAAAGGGGAGAAATCTTAACCGGGTGGTGAAAGGCCGGTGGAGAAGGGGCTAAAAGGACATCTCTTGAGCAAGTTATCATTCTGGCTAGCCTGCAAGTAAGTTCCTATTGGGCCAATATTTGTCTTGTGTGACTTTAGGATTTTTGCACTGAGGGTTAAGAGTACTCATAATGATGAGGCTGTGGTGAGATTGTGATTATTTATCTATTTGGAGTATTTATACTTTGTTCTTCAAGCCACAAAAGCTCTCAGAGCAGCTAATTCTTCTGCTCCCAATTACTCAGTTGTGGGAGCTGTCTTCTCAGACAAACGCACATAGCTAGATACAGACAAGCCTTTTTTAGAGTGATTGCACACAGATTGACCAGGGCATCAGCAGGAACACCAGTCATACTGACATGATAAATCTCATATAATCCCTCAGTTTTCAAAGATGGATTCTTTTGAGGGTACAATTCCACCCAACTTTCCTCTCCCATACATCTTCTGAAAAGGCAAGTGGGGAGCACATCCCTTTATTTAAATCAGAAATTAACTTCAGTGAAGCTTCTTGATGTATGATTCTGCTTTAAAATAAGGTGTACATTTCCAACAAACTTTGTTGTTAAAGGAAAATGCCGTTGTTTGTTTTTGCTGCCATTACACTACCAAAATTCAGCAGTATGACAAAATTCAGCAAAGGATCTTCAAGGAAGCTGTGAGCCACAGTTGCCCATCCTTACTATAGATTATTGCCCATCTCCTTTCCATGCCTCAGGCCTGTATCAGTATTGCAGTAAGTGTTGGAGTGGGAGAGGGTGACTTCTCCTTCTTCTTTCTCTTAGGCGTTGATTATGCATACCAACATGGCTCACTCAACTACAGTAAAATAACGGATGAGCACTAAAAGATCAAAGGATAACCTGGATCAGTTTTGTTGTTGTTGTTAACTGCCCTCGAGTCGATCTCAATTCATGGCGGCCCTATGAATGAGCCATCTCCAAGACCCCCTGTCCTCCACTGCTCTGCTTAATTCCTGTAACCCCTTAATACCCATGACCTCCTTAATAGAGTCCATCCATCTAGCATATGACCTTCCTCTCTTCCTACTTCCCTCCACCTTCCCCAGCATTATTGTTTTTTTTAAAGAGTCCTCTCTTCTCATGAGGTGTCCCAAGTATGACAGTCTCAGTTTAGTCATCTTGGCTTCCAGGATGGTTTCCGGTTTGATCTGCTCTAGGACCCACTTGTTTGTCCTTTTGGCTGCCCATGGGATCCTTTTGTCCGCCGCGTTAGCAGCTAGCGAGGAACTTCTGGAAAAGAATTGACCTTCGGCTTTTTCACCTTTTTTGGCTTGACTATTATTCTTGGATTGCGCTTACTGGTGACCGTTTACTGATCGTTTGATTCGAACTGTGTCACGACCTCGTTTTTGGCTTGTGATTTGGATTTGATGGAGAAAACGGCGTCTTTTAAATGCTGCTCCAAATGTGGCAGGAAGATAGCAACCTCATACCGCCATGACCAATGTGTCTTGTGCCTTGGTGAGGCTCATAACCCCAAGGCCTGCGCATTATGTAAGGGCATGACTACTTGTCTTAGGCCCTTAAGAACAGGGTGCTAAAATTGAAGGCAGCCCTTTGGGAACAAACCCTTGGCCCTGCTTCTGCACCCACTGGTACTTCCCCCGGTGAAGTAACCTTGTCCTCTCCGTTGGAAAGAGACCAGGAGAGAGGTAGGACCAAGGAGAGGTCCCGGGAAAAGTCCTCAAAGGAGAAAAAGGCTTCCAAGGGAGAAAAGGATCGCGGAGATGGCAGAGGAAAAAAGACCTCAAAGAGAAAGCATCTTGAGGCAACTGAGGAGGGATCTCCACACTGTTCCGCCTCTAAAAGAGCTCGGTCTGCCTCCCCTAAGAGGCAATCAAGATTGAAGCCATTGGGGGCAGCCAAGACCCCACCGGTTTCCTTTGCCTCCGATCCGATTCCCTACACTCTGGTACTGAAACCGTTGACTCCGTCTATTCATGTCAACTCTGAGTCTGAAGGCGAGATCAGGGAGCAAGAACCACCTTCTCTGACTCCCCAACCTATCCATTCGGAACCAAGCTCATCTCTTGTCCAGGAGAGTTTGTCGGCTAACGGTCATCGTAATAACATCTCCCTTGGCCTTGAGGCAGATCAAGCTGGGAGGGAACACAGGCAAGAACAGGTGGAACCTTTCCTGCAGCAGTACTCTGATCTGATTTACAACCCTCAGACTGGGCGCTGTTACCTAGCTGTGCATCCTGACCAGCTGGCGCAGCAATGGCACTGTGAGACCCTTCCGTCTCGAGAGCTCTCACCACCACCTCCACTGGTCCCTCCTCAACATGCTTCTCTGCTGCCTGGCAGACCACTACAGAGATCCCCTGAGGACTCCCCAGTTTCAAGTTTTCTGCGTCTCGATCCTGGCCACCGACACCTGCGTCCAGGGCAGAAAGGTCATCCAGCCCGACACCAATGGTGACCCTAGTGCCGTCTTCTCCCACCGACGATGTCAGATCATTCTCTGACCAAGTGGTGAGGATGGCGAACGCCCTTGAACTCTATGTGGCTCTCGACCCTATTGAGAGATGGGTACACGGAAAGGTGCCAACCCCACCGACCATCCCCTGTCTGCCTTCCCTCAAGAAGATCGCGAGGAGATCATGGGCAGCACCAGCCACAGTGCCATCGACTTCCAGGAGGATCGAAAACCTTTACAGGATTTCATCTTCTGGGTCCTGGTTGTTTGAGCATCCACACTAGAACTCTGCAATTGTTGAAGGGGCTCAGTTAGCATTTACACCCTGACCACAGACAGGGAAAGTAAGAAACTGGATGCCGTAGCTAAGAAAATCTATGCTGCGGCCATCTTAGATCTCAAGGTGGCGAACTACGGTGCTTGCATGGGCGCGTACATTCAACACCTAATGGAGAAGCTGGAGACCCTCCTGGCTGGAGTATCGAATGAGGACAAAGCCTTGGCGATGGCCATCCAGGCCGAAACACACGTCCTGGGTGGCCAACAAATAATATTGGTGCAAAACTCCACCAATTGCGCGGCCAAGATTTTGTCAGGGTCGGTGGCCCTTTGTCGTCACTCTTGGCTCAGAGCATCAGGTTTGACTCCCCAAGCCAAAACTGCCATGGAGGACATGCCCTTCGATGATTCTGGCCTCTTTAATAAAGAGATGGATGAGAAGCTGAATTTTTGCTACCTAAGGAAGACAGCAGTGAGGAAGCACGGCATGTCCTCTAACTTCCAGTCACCAAGGCGGCAGTATGGGGGGCAGCAACGCTCCTGGTACCAACCATACCAGCATCAGTACCAGCAGCAAAAGCACCAACCACAGAGCCAAGGTCAGTTGAGGCAACGCCAACCTTCTCAATCCCCCTCTTCTTCCTTGGGCTGACACCAGCAACTGCAGCAACAGTACTGACAAGAATTCCGGAAGAAGCCCTCCGACTCGGGCAAGAGGAGGTTATGAGATAGGGTCGCACACTTTGGCGAACCTCCCTTTGGTGAAAGACTAGAGGCCTTTTTCAACACCTGGGTCTCAATCACCTCCAATTCCTGGGTGTTATACATTGTTTATAGGGGCTATGCCCTCGAGTTCGAGGAGCTCCCTCCCACCGGAGCTGTTCTGTCTACCAGCCCCTCAGACACCCTACTCGACAAAGTGCATGCCTTGTTGGAGAAAGGTGCCATCGAACCTGTAGATCCCTCTCGGGCCCAGCACTGTTTTTTATCCCATTATTTCACTGTTCCCAAAAAGGACTCGGGCATTAGGCCTATCTTGGACTTAAGAGGTTTGAACTCTTATGTTTGATACCGACTGTTTCCAATGGTAACACTTTCTTCTACTTTGCCCCTCCTGCAGAAGGGTCACTGGTTCACGACCATCTATCTCAAGGATGCCTACTTCCATGTGAGCATCCAAAGAGATCACAGGAGGTTCCTTGCCTTCGTGGTCGGGACCAGCATCTATCAGTACAAGGTCCTTCCATTTGGACTCTCCACAGCTCCCAGAGTTTTTTACGAAGTGCATGGCACCTGTAGAGGTGTACCTCCATCAAAAAGGAATCACAGTCTTCCCCTACCTAGACGACTGGCTTCTCTCGGCACCATCCCAAGAAAAGCTTCAGGAAGACATCCAATTTACTCTCTCTCTCTATTGGACTCCCTCGGGCTGATGGTCAACAGGAACAAATCGAACCTGACTCCATCCTGACGAGTCAAGTTCATTGCCGCTGTCCTGGACTCAGAACAAACCAAGGCCATGAAGAAGCAGGACAGGTTGCTTACCTGTAACGGTATTTCTTTGAGTGGTCATCTGCAAATTCACACAAATCCCACCCATCCTCCCCTCAGTCATGTCCTGCTTATTCTGATGTCGCTGCTGGGCGGCGTACGTTTTGGAACTGAAGGAAGAGCGGGAATGCCAAGGGCTTTATAGGGATGGGTGGAGCTACCATCAAAAAGTTGCAATTGAAGATTTGCCCAGTGATACTAGAACTTTCTGAGCTAGCTGCGCAGGCGCAGACATTACCCATTTGTGTGAATTCGCAGATGACCACTAAAAGAAATATCGTTACAGGTAAGCAACCTGTCCATCTTTGCATTTAAGAATATTTCTCGTTCTTTCATAGCCACCCTCCCCATACTTAGTCTTCTTCTGATTTCCTGACTGCAGTCCCCATTTCTATCAATCTTTGATCCCAGGTATGGGAATTCTTTTACTATTTCTACTTCTTCATTGTCTAGGTTAAACTTGTGAAGGTCCTCGGTGGTCATTATTTTTGTTTTCTTTATGTTCAACAGTAAGCCTGCCTTTGCACTTTCTTCTTTGATCTTCCTTAGTAGGTATTCCAGGTCTGTGAACTTTTCTGCTAGTACTATGGTGTCATCTGCATATCTTAGATTGTTGATATTCCTTCCTCCTATTTTACTCCTCCTTCTTCTGTGTCCAAGCCTACTTTTCTTATAATATGTTCCCCATACAAGTTGAACAGATAGAGTGATAGGATGCAGCCTTGTTTGACTCCTTTGCCAATTGGGAACCATTCTGTTTCTCCGTGTTCTGTTCTGACAGTAGCCTCTTGTCCTGAGTGCAGATTTCTCATTAGGACTATCAGATGTTTTGGCACTCCCATGTACCCGGATCAGTACATGAGGGAATTGGGGTGTTGATGGATGTTTGGGTAGGGGCATGGTCTGCTACTACTTTTGCTCTATTTGTACGTACTTTGGCCCCACTCAGAATGCTGCTTCTGATGTATTTCCAGTTACAGAGCATGGCCTTCAGAGGTAAAAAGGTTGTCTGCTCCTAAATTAGTCTCTATAGCAACTTATCACCTTAATTTACCTAACTAAAGAATGTGCCAAGCCAGATGAAGTGCTTAAGCAAAACCTGCCAGGCAGGTTTCAGGACCACCCTTTCTATCAGAATAAAGAGCTACCAAGTTGGAATCAATCCGAGGAGATCATCCATCTCAACCCCCAATCCCATAACAATATGCACATTCATCTTCTTAATACCATGTTTTATCCCTCTGGAGAAAAATGTGTTGGCATGGATCAAAAGTAGAATAAAGAAGGGCCATCATTCAGTCGTAAAGCTTGCCTTGCTTTTATAATGTACCAGATGCCAGTCACAGGTGCCAGGACAAAGAAGGAGACCTTCTGTGAAGCTCCCAAACATATATAAGTGTGAGCTACATAGTGCACTGGTTTAATTTCACCACAGGTGTACACTGAGTCAGTTTTGGGAAGAACAGAAATCCATTTCACTCAGTCAGTGCTATGAGGCTAAATATGGGAGTCATTGTTAAATATCCCACTATGTATATCCACTGTGGGAAGTTAAAATGGCAGCTTCTAGAGTCAGGCAACAGAGGCTGATTGGGGCATTGCTGCTACTTGCAATTGTCACCAGGCAAGCCCACAAGGACTCTCCAAACTTGAAGCTGGTCCTGAAAAGCAGGATAAAAATACAGTGGACCCTTGGTATATATTAGTGTGTGTGTGTGTGATCTTGCAGTCTGTTGACTGCAAGATCAGCAGGTTGGCAGTTCGAAGCCGGTTGCTGCATGATGGGGTGAGCTCCTGTCACTAGTCCTAGCTTCTGCCAACCTAGCAGTTCAAAAGCATGCAAATGCAAGTAGATAAATAGGTATCACTTTGGTGGGAAGGTAAACAGTGTTCTGTGCAGTCATGCTGGCCACAGGATCACAGAGTAGTCTCTGACAGTGCTGTCTCTTCAGCTTAGTAACAGAGATGAATACCACCCCCTATGGTCAGACACGACTTGAAAACCTTGTCAATGTGGAATACCTTTACCTTGGTATCCTGTGGGGTTTTGTTCCAGGACCCCTTGTGGATACCAAAATACGTTGATGCTCAAGACCCATTAAACACAGTGTGGTAGTAAAATGGTGCCTCTTATATTAAATGGCAAAATCAAGCTTTGATATCTGGAAGTTATACTTTTTTAAAAAATATCATCAAGCTGTGAATGCTTGAATTCTTGGATAAAGAATCCGTGGATACAGGGGGTGGACTGTACCTGCAAATATTTTATAAGGGTGAAAGGAGATTTTGATTTGAATTGATGTTATTTTAATTGTTGGTTTTAAATTGTACTTAGTTTAATGCTTTTTTAAGGGGAGGTGGAAGAGGGTGGGGGTTGCTGGGGTTCGGGGGCCTTATTCTGTAGTCTGTATTTTATCTGTTGTAAGCCGCCCCAATTGTTTTTAACAGAGGGGCGAGGTAAAAATTATTATTATTATTATTATTATTATTATTATTATTATTATTATTATTAGATGGCTGCCATGCATGTTTAGGTCTCATGGAGATCTTCTTATGATGGCTAGTCATCACATTCTAGTAAAGAAAGTACTTGGGGAGAGGCTGGTAATAAATAACAACAATTGAACTTCAGTCTGGGAGATCTAGATTCAAATGATGGGTTTTCTGTGAATTTGTTTGTTATTGTTTTTAACTGCTCTCAAGTCAACCCCAGCTAATGGTGACCCTATAAATGAGACATCTCCAACACCTCCTGACCTCCACCTCACAGCTTACGTCCTGTAAATTCAGGCCTGTGACCTTGATTGAGTCTATCCATCTGGCATGTGCTACGCCTGTTTTTCTATAACACCCCTCTATCTATCTGTTCACCTATTTATTCAGCAGCTTGTGGAAAAATCCCAAGTCTTGCATTAGTGATGCTCATACAATCATGTCTGTTATGCAGAATATTCTCACAATAAGAGAATTTAGAAAGAACAGAAACCTACACCCTTAACTGTGTGCATGTTAGAACAGAAGCTGTTAGTCTTGGTATTTGAAACAGCTGCCAGTATCTGCTATGACTACAGAAATGCCTGTGTTTGCACTTGGACAAGAACAATAAAACTAAGCAGGTGAAGAAGAAGGCAAGATGTTTTTATTTTTAAAGGGAGATAAACATATCTGCTGTATTTGCTTAATAATTCCAACTAGTTAAATGTCTTATTTAGGGCAGAATACAATAACTTCCAAAATCCACAAAACCGTGATACTTTTATTGGGACAATCAAAATGCATAAAATACATGTTGCAAGCTTTCGAAGCTCCACTAGCTGCTTCTTCAGGCAAAGATGTTACAAATCATACAGGAGAAAAAATTTTTGACCATGTTAGTCACAAGCTTGCATTTTGTCAAGATGTTGTTGGTATTGTTCTGAGTTAAGATGGCATGGAGGGATATCTATGTAGGCAGCCCACTCCTCCTTCTGGCCATGTGGTGCTGAGAGACAAAGCAGTTTAAAGTCCAGGAAATAAAAGTTAAATTCCATTAGCAACACAAAATGTTTCCATCCTTTGTGAGGCTACAAACTCCTTTGTTAGTCAGAGAACAGTGAAGGAGTTTGTAGCCTCACAAAGAACATCTGTATTTAATAGATATAGGCTGGTATTCACTATCACAGTTACAGATGCACTGGGTTCTGCATCTGTAACTGTACTCATGATCCCTATATAGTCACAATTGTGGCCTTATCCCCACATTTGTAACTGCCCTCTCAAACCTGGGCAGCAGCTACTCCAAGAAAAGGAGGTCTATAGTTTTTTTGTGGGTTTTTCGGGCTGTGTGGCCATGTTCTAGAAGAGTTTCTTTCTGACGTTTCGCCAGCATCTGTGGCTGGGGGGTAGAGAGCATGGGTGGATGATGTTTCTACCCCTCTCTTGCTGTGAAACCCAGGCAGGAGCCCTGTTGCAATTCGTCATCACAGCCTGATCACTAGCAGAACGGACTTCTGTTGGTGTGACCACTGCCCCATAACTTAGGTTTTGGGGGATTGGGCTAAAGTTATGAGCGTCATCTTTGGCAATAGTTTAGGTTTTTAGGTGTTTTTTTCCTATTTAGCACATTTCCACCACTGGGTGATAAAGCAAAGAAGACCATGATAATGCACAGGATGATGGTGTGTCATCTGGACCATCCATAAAATGCTGGTGAGCCACTCATGCTGATTGCACACAAATCTGCATTTGGAAATACCCACAAACTCTTCTTTTCCAGCACCTTTCTGCGGATGTCCCAACCAAGCCCCACTTGCTCTGAGAGAGAGAAGGCTCCATGCAGTGGAACTCTGGGCACTCTGCTGCCTGTTTCATCATCAGACAGTGATTCTGGCTGCGCCCTTGAAGATTACCTGGGACCAACCTCAGAGATTGTCCCAGCAGAGGTGGGTAGCAAGCCCCTTCCTTTCAGACCTCCATTTCTTTCTAATATAATCATTGAAAGACTAATGATGTAGGCAGGGGCTACTCCTTGAAGGGCTGTGGGGTCTTTATTTTACAGGAATTGGCCCTTTTCCTTATTATCACTTGCCTGTTGTCCATGTTTTTTATACCTTTGGGTCTAGAAATAAAGCAGCCCAGGTTTTTGGCATTGCTCTCTGCGCAGACACTGCAGTGAGGTGCCTCTACCTTTTCCAATCATTCAAGTTCTGATTCTAGGGAAGAGGAGAGTTGGAAGAGAGGAAAGTCAGAATCAGTAGAGCAAACTGAAGTGATGGATGCATCACTGCTTGACCGAATGTCTTTTGATCAGTCAGAGCTAACTTCTGAGAAACAGAGTTAAGGTTTATATGCCATAAACTAGGGGTGGGCAATTGGAGCCCCTCCAGATGTTGTCAAACTGTCACTCCTATCGACCCTTGCTACATAACTGTTGGGGGCAGTGGGAATTGCAGTCCAGCAACATCTGGTACATGTTTGCCACTCCCATTAATGCAACTGAACTCCCTTTTTCTTGCTTTGCTAGTTAGTTTTCATCCGCTCCTGAGCATGACTTTTTCCCATTATGCAGGACTTTTTTTTCTTCCTATGGGAAAAGCTTAAGAACCTCAGCTGGGTCTGTCAGTGTAGGGAAGATTATAGAAAAGGTCATAATGTGAGCACCCATTGTCCTCCCAAACTCAGGAAAATTTTCACAGCTTCAGCTCTGCTTCTGTCTCATTTTATTTTGCAGGTGTCATCAGACTTTGGCAATCACTCATCAGATGCATTCCCTACTATCATTCAAAACCAGCTCCGCATCAAAACTCTCCTCCAGCAGCTGCCCCCACAAGACTGTGATGTAAGATTTTTAAACCTTACACCCACACTGTATTAGACTATCTTGCCTTGTGTAACCCTTGACTGGAAAAGCCTGATAAAACTTACTTTTTCAGAGCCACATAAAGTTAGAGACTTCATTTTATGCACTAATAAACCTGTAAACATTGTCTGTGTCTTTGCAGCAGTGTGGCCAAGTGTGTGTTGTTAATTGTAATCTTTCAGAGACCTCTAATCAGAGTCTAGCTACTCAATTCCATGGTTATTCTACTGTCGGAGCTACTGTGAAGTATGATACAGATATATGGAGATTATCTACAGTAACACTGGAAAATGGTTCTATCCAGTGGATTTGTCTATCTCCATATCCTTCCACTAGAGCAGAGTGGCAAATGGAATGCTTTTTTGAGAAAGAACAGGAAGCAAAGCAAAACAAGTAATTGCTCCCTTCTGCTTTCTTCCATCCCACCATTGAACTTTCAGGAACATAGAGACTCTGTGTGCTTCTGTTTCCACCTCCTAATCTCTAAGGGAATAAAAAGAATCTAACACAGGCTGTTTGTCACCTGATAGGGTCATGGATCTGGTGACTTACACAAGGGCCACCAAGCTAACACTAGCTATAAACATTGTCTTGAAAGAAATTCAGGACACTACCAGTGAGGAAGCTAGACAAGTACTTTATTGTCTCTCCCCTGTAGGAACACAACAATGACAACTAGGTACTGTGCCTCCTAGTGGCTAAACTATATGATGTCACTATTCACTCAGAAGCATGCAGCCTCTATAGAGTGTTGTGTTGCAGCATTTCCTTCATGTTCTCTATGCAGAAGGATGGCTTGATTGATAATGGTGCAGTGCTCTAGCCTTGGAAAATCCACCAAAGCATTCCAAAGCATGGAACAAGTGCAACTTGAATGGAATCCTGTACACTCTTAACTCTAAATCCCATTGAACACAACAGAGCTTTCTTCTGAGTAGACATGCATAGGATTTGCTGTTAAGGAAGAAAGAGTTTTCATTCAGCAGCAGCAGCAGCAGCAGTATTTTTTCCTGTTATCATTAACATGTCATGAGATATTTGGATAATTAGTATCTTTTTACTGTCCAGTTCTTATTTATATTTGATTATTTAAAACTGTTTTTCTGAACCATGTCCACCCAATGGTAACAAACAAAATACAAAAATAAAAGCACAATTATAGTACAGCTCCAACCATTATTTAAAAGTTCTCTAACCACAAAAGTTTTGGCCTCTAGTCTATGTTAGTGAGTATATTTATCTGAATGTTGTTTGAGGTTTTCATACCATCTGCTGCCTTTATTCAAGGAGCGATATTGTTCATCCATTGGGGAAGAGGAAAGGGAGCAGCTACGGACATTTGCTGCACAACGGCGGCAGGAATCCCTGGGGCAAGGAGTCCGATGCCTGGTGCCCCCCACAACTAATGAGTGTTCATGTAAAAAGGTGAGCTTTCTTAACCTTGATATTGGTCACTTGTTGTTGTTGTGTGTCTTTACTAGTCATTTCCATTTTATAGCAAATCTTGTTTGTTGTTGTGTGTCTTCAGATCCTTTCCGACTTATGATGACCCTAAAGTGAACTTATCATGGGGTTTTCTTGGGAAGTTTCATCAAAAGGGGTTTGCCATTGCCATTCTCTGAGATTTGCTCAAGGTCACCCAGTGGGTTTATATGGCTGAGCATGGCAATCTATCATGAGGTTTTCTTGGCAAGAATTTTTTAGAAGAGGTTTGCCATTGCCTTTCCTACATGACAGAGGGTTGGACTGGATGGCCCTTGTGGTCTCTTCCAGCTCCAAGATTCTATGTCTCCCCTGAGGCCGAGAACATGTGACTTGCCCAAAGTCTCTCAGTGGGTTTCATGGCCGAGCGGGGAATTGAACCCCTGGTCTCCAGAGTCATAGTCCAACACTCCAACCACTGCTCCTTGCTGACTCTCACTAGCGATTGTTGAGCACTAGTGTCTCATAATTGCTTCAGCAAGATAATCAGGTGCTAAATTCTGGCATGGCTTGGCTGGAGTTGCCTTAATTTGTTTTGGCTTACTTTATTATAGCCCACTTTTCTCCCAGGATGTTACCTTTTCACAATATGAGTTAAAAGAACATGGTTTTCTGTGGGTTTTCTGGACTATGTGGCCATGTTCTGGAAGAGTTTATTCCTGATGTTTTGCATGCATCTGTGGCTGGCATCTTGAGAGGGTGGTGGCATGGAAGTGCGTAAAGTATATGTAAGTGTGTGTGTGTGTGTACACACACATGTACACACACACACACATATACACACACACACACACGTGTGTGACCCTTGGAGTCCAATAGTTCCTTGCTGTTTCTCTTCTGATCTCTTCCGCTTCCTCCTCTGGGAGTTAGTGGAGGGCAGATTCAGCCTGGGCAATGGTGTCTTCAACTGGGATTCTGGTGACGGTCACAACTAAATTGCCTCCCTTGAGTAGGATGGATATTTCTTCTTCCGAAAGTTGCTGCGCTGTCAGATTGATGATGGTTCATAATGTGTCTAGCATACCCATCTTGCATATCCTCCCACCCTGAGCCCTTGCCATTCAACAACAGATCAACACACAGATTAACATGTAAATCACTTCCTCCCAACCAAGGGTGGGTAGGGAGAGATTTTAGTTGTTGCATGGTCACTGCAGAATTCTGTCCTCCACAACAAATCAAAAAAGTGAGTTGTGATGATATAAGTTGGATTTGTGCTATCATAACGCACATACTATCATAACTCACTAACAGGGGACCTGCAAGCATCTTATGCTGACAAAAATTGCAACCAAGAGTGTGGATATCCTCAGGAGAGGAATGTTAATACAGTAGCATACACAGAATTCACTTTTGTAAGACACTTAATTTTCAGTTCAAAAGGTTCCTAGCCTGTATATCTAGGGAGAACTATTTTGAATGAATGAGAGCCATTCTGACATCTGAGAAATCAGAAATAATATTTTTAGTAGTTGGAAGAAGATTAGTTGCTGTGAGTAGCAAAACTCACAAAAAAGAATACGTTACGACAAAGAAGCATTGCAGTCTTATCACAATAAGAGAAAGGATTTGAATTTATAGAGGTTGTGTAATTTTGCAGATTGTGTAATCTGCAAATATTGTTTGCAGAATCATTCTATTTTTATGTAGAATTTTAAGCTATTACAGCTTCTAATATTTCTCTGTAGAAAGAGCAGATAACTGTGCACCTTAGATAATGAGATCCTGTCTGCTTGATTTTCAGTGTGGTAAGATGATGTTCAGAGGTGAGCAAGTTGTATTTGCACCTAAGCTGGGACACAAGTTCTGCTGGCATCCTTCCTGTTTTGTCTGTCACACCTGCCACGAACCCTTGGTAGATCTGATCTACTTTCATCACCATGAAAATATTTACTGTGGTCGGCATCATGCAGAATTCTTCCGTCCACGCTGTGCTTCATGTGATCAGGTGAGTAAATACGTCTGAAAGATCTTGTGTTAGAATGATGCTTCTGTTTTTGCAAGCAAATGAGCACCTAACTTGATTATCTCCAAAGTCACTGATGGCCTTAATCTGTCATCTTCAGTCTGACCAAGACCACTTGTAGGAAAAGGTAGAAATCCTCCCTGAGACTGCAAGATTTCCTTGCAAAGCAGTTTATAAAATCTACATATCTACAGTGAGGTGTTATTTACTACCAACAAAGATGAAGGCTCTTAGATTCACACACTGTAGTGAGAGAGGCCTACTCAATGGTATTATTGCATTGCAAGTATGGAGATCAGGTTTTAATAATAATAATAATAATAATAATAATAATAATAATAACCCCCGCCCCTCTGTCGAACAATCAGGGCGGCTTACAACAATTAAAATCCATTCAAATCCAAAATAAACATCCTCCACCCCTCCACCCGTTAAAACAGTATTAAACTACACATCCATTAAAAGCCTTAACATAAAATATCAAAAAATACAATAAAACAAAAATATAATAAAACAGTTGAAAAGACTACAAGGTTTTCTAAGAGGTGAGAACAAATGAAGTAGACAGTTCAGCCTCCTATCTGTTCTTCAGCAGTCCTTTGCAAATGTCCAAATAGTGAGGAACAATGAAGCCAAGTTTAATATAGTTTTATGATGCCTTGCAGACTTAATGGTCACTGTGTCCCGATATGCTAAAGGCAAATTTTCGTTCAACAGCTGTATTTGTAATTCTGCATTTCCGCAATAGTAATAATAATATTATTAATATTAGTAATATTAGTAATAATAATAACATCTGATAGTCCTAATGAGGAATCTGTACTCAGGACAAGAGGCTACTGTCAGAACAGAACATGGAGAAACAGAATGGTTCCCAATTGGCAAAGGAGTCAGACAAGGCTGCATCCTATCACCCTACCTATTCAACTTATATGCAGAACATATTGTAAAGAAAGCAGGCTTGGATATGGAAGAGGGAGGAGTGAAAAAAGGAGGAAGAAATATTAACAATCTGAGATATGCTGATGACACCATAATACTAGCAGAAAACCTCACAGACCTGGAACAGCTACTAAGGAAGATCAAAGAAGAAACTGCAAAGGCAGGCTTACCATTGAACATAAAAGAAAACTAAAATAATGACCACAGAGAACTTACAGACATTCAAACTAGACAATGAGGAAATAGAAATAGTAAAAGAGTTCTCATATCTGGGATCAAACATTGATTGGAACAGGGGCTGCAGCCAGGAAATCAGGAGAAGATTAAGAATGGGGAGGGTGGCTATGAAAGAACTAGAAAAGATCCTAAAATGGAAAGACATACAACTCAGCACAAAAGTCAGACTCATACACCATCGTATTCCCTATTACCATGTATGAATTTGAGAGCTGGACAGTCATAGGGAGAAAATCAACACATTTGAGATGTGGTGCTGGAGAAGAGTGCTGAGGATCCCATGGACAGCCAAAAGGACAAACAAATAGGTCCTAGAGCAGATCAAGCCAGAGATATCCCTAGAAGCCAAGATGACAAGACTTAGGCTGTTGTACTTTGGACACATCATGAGAAAGCATGAATCATTGGAAAAGTCAGTAATGTTAGGAAAGGTGGAGGGAAGTAGAAAGAGCCACATGCTAGATGGATGGACTTTATTAAAGAGACCATGAATAAGAATTTGCAGGAGCTGGGCAGAGCAGTAGAGGACAGGGGGGCCTGGAGATGTCTTATCCATAGGGTCGCCATGGGTCAAGATCGACACAAAGACAGTTAACAAAAAATAATAATATGCAAATCTGAGAGTCTGTTTCATTTATTTGAATCCCACTTGCCATGTTTGTAGCTGGAAAGACAATTGGGAAAGTGTTATGTAGGAACTGATGGAAACTGAAATGATTTACAGGGGCTCAGTAAGGCAGTAACAGTTCAGTGTTGTTCCTTGGTCTATATCATGAGCAAGAGCCTCAAAATAAAATAATGGTCATAAAATGAAATATACAAATTTTACAGAATCTGTTTACAGTCAGATAAATTTAGATTATTGTTTTCGGACAGAGTATTTGAAAGGCTTATGAGATACAGTGGAAGAACATTATTGATGTGGTTTAATGTAGCACCACTTTGAAGAAGAAAGCTTTATAATCATCATGATCATCATGATCATGATCATCATCATCATCATCATCTTTTGGTCGGGGCAAGTATGGCCAGCTCAAGTCCTCAATTGCTCACATTGTGGACTGTAGTGTGGTCCAGTTGATGTACTGGCTGCAGGAGTGGATATGGTGGAGGATAGGAAAGATCAAAGTTTCTCCTAGCCCCCAACCCTGATCCCATTGTTTCCCCATTGCTAGTAGGAGCTGAGAAACAGCAGTCTCCATGGAAATCCCTAGGGATGGGATAAGTGTTTGCCTTTCCAAAGTCCTAATAATCCCACTACCAAGATTGCTGTTTCCCCTTTCCAAAGTCCTAGTAATCCCACCACCAAGATTGATGTTTCTCCGCTGCTAACAGTGCCAGGGAAAATAATGATTTCTCTTGCTCTGGTGAACAAGAAAGGATTTCACTCTACACATCCTAGTGACTTCTAGATCTCAGTAAGTAGACAACGTAGGTTTAAACTAAGAATAGGATAGAATCTTTATTATGGTCATAGACCAGCAGATAAAAAAGGGGATACAGAATAAAAGAAGATAAAAACACAGTTTAAAACTGTATTTAAAGAATCCTTTCAAATTCCAGTATAGCAAGACAAAATTGGTACTAGTCTACTGTGCAGGTCATTGCCTGGCAAATTTTGACTATATCTGAACAAAATCTGGCAACATTATATAGTGTATCAGGGTTGATATCTGAAAACAACAGAGAAGTATAAAATTGACTGGTGTGTCCTTGTATTTGTGCAATAAAGGTGAAATAAGGCTGAGACAGATGTCTCTGTGGGTAACTAAACTATCCTTGTCTGCTGGGAGGTGGCAGGCAAGTGGAGAGGAAAGAATTCATGTTTTTGTATATGTGTGCTCTTTCATGAACTTGTTTTTACATATTTGACCTGGTCCTGGCTGCACAGCTAGCACCAAATGTGGTTGCTGGAACCAAGAAAGGTTCCTGTCTCATGCTACAGTCACACCAGTGCAATGAAGGATTGTATAAACTGTACTACTGGATTAAGAGCTAGGTAGCATCTCTCACTGCAGCACAGCATGCTTCCACTTTAATAATCTGGAATGTGGCAATATGGATTTCAATCCTCTCCCTTCTCTCTCTCTTTCTCTCTCTTTCCAGCTGATCTTCACCTCAGAGTGCATGGAAGCAGAAGGCATGCGTTGGCATGAAGAACACTTCTGCTGCCTGGAGTGTGACTTACCCCTGGGGGCAAGACGATATGTCATGAAGGGTGGTCAGCCCTGCTGCTGCGCTTGCTTTGAGAGTCTATATGCAGACATCTGTCAAGCCTGTGGAGAGATCATTGGTAGGTCCTGGACTTCCAGTAACATAAGAATCTGCCTTGTACTGACAGAACAGAACATGGAAAGAAAGAAATAGAGGACCTGACAAGAACTAACAGCAGAAAAACAAGAGTCAGGAAATGTATAAATGAAGCTAGTATGTATAAATATTTTAAATGAATACATAAAAAAAGATAAATTGTCGACAAATACATGTAAATATAACCAACCACATAGTCAATAATGTATGAACTGTTCTCATGCTATTTATGGTGTGTTATAAATGCCATAAATTCATTAATTATTGATTTTGTGGTTGATCATATTTATATGTATTTGTTGATCATTTAACTTTCTAATTTATTCATTTAAAATATTTATAATTATTCATTTCATGTACTAATTTCCTGAGTCTGTGGTTTTTTTGGTTGCACTGAGACAGGACGTGAATCTATTTGTGTCAGTATGATCTATGCACACTGGCAGGGCTCTTCCCCACCTAGGGATGGAAAGCAAATTCATATTATTGATTTTTAAAACAAATTTATCCAATTAGTGGTATGCAAGATTATGCACACATATTTGTGCATGTATCTTCCAGTTGCTTTTATTTGGGAGGAAACTGCAAATGCCAGATTCTCCTCCTCTCTGTAGAACTATATGGAAATAAACATATGCAAATAAAAATGTCTGGAAAATGTGCAGAAACATCACTTAGGGCCTATACAGACTGCCAGAAATAATCCAGGATCATTTCTGGCACTCTGTATAAGCCCTTAGTCAATTAAAAATATGTACATAAAGAAAAATGCCTCAAAAGTTAAGAAAAGTCCAAACTGGAATATGCACAAAATTCAAAGAAGGAAATAAAGTCTTGCAACTGGATATGAAACAATGGGTGTATCTACACTGCACTGTTATACCAGTGCGATACCACTTTAATTGCTATGGCTCTACCCTATGAAATCCTGGGATTTCTAGTTTGGCAGAATACATGGGATTTCCTGCTATAGAGGTCTCTAGTACATACCTTCCTGAACTCTAGCGCAGAGTTCTGAGGACCTCCTCAAACTACCAATTCCAGGAATCCCTAGGATAGAGCCACAGCAGTTAAAGTGGTATCACACTACTATAACTCTGTAGCAGAGAAACCCCCAAGAGTGTTGAGCGAATAAAGGTGAGATTCAAAACCAAGACTGAGATTTTCACATCATTACTGAGGTTTTCCCAAACTTGAGATGTGAAGATACAACCA
The DNA here is from genome assembly GCA_026167975.1 of Phrynosoma blainvillii. Classification (NCBI taxonomy): domain Eukaryota; kingdom Metazoa; phylum Chordata; class Lepidosauria; order Squamata; family Phrynosomatidae; genus Phrynosoma; species Phrynosoma blainvillii. The sequence continues at coordinate 246,437,002 of JANUYF010000004.1, forward strand.
GAGGTCTTTTGGCTTCAAAAAAATGTGCTCTGAGTTAAGTTATTAACACTTGCCAAAGTGTGATGAAAACAACATGCCTGTGAGCTACTTCAGCTGAGGATATCTCTTTATAGGGGGTACTGACAGATGACCATCCAGCCTCTGCTTAAAGACCGAGGGAGTGTGTTCCACTGTCGTATAGCCGTTACTATCAGGAAGTTCCTCCTAATGTTGAGGTGTAATCTCTTTCCTGGAGCTTGCAGCCATTGTTCCGAGTCCTAGTCTCTGGAGCAGCAGAAAACAAGCTTGCTCTCTCCTCAATAGGACATCCCTTCAAATATTTAAACAAGGCTATCATATCACCTCTTAACCTTCTCTTCTCCAGGCTAAACATCCCCAGCTCCCTAAGTCATTCCTCATAGGGCTTGGTTTCCAGACCCTTCACCATTTTAGTTGCCCTTCTTTGGACACGCTCCAGTTTCTCCACATCCTTTTTGAGTTGTGGTGTAGTATTGCCCTGGCCAGTCTGTGGAGCAGTTTAAACAAAGTGTATTTACTGACCACAAGTAAAATGTTTTTTACCTCCTCGCTGAAAGTCTAAGACATACCTGAGCAGATTCATTCTTAACTTCAAGTGCCAGGACCCACCACCTTTCAGATGGCATATAAGGTAAAACTCTTGTATGGTTTTATTCTTTTCTCATAGGAGTTGACAGTGAACAGGCCACCCTCCAGGGTCAGCACTGGCATGCCAAAACCACCTGTTTCTGCTGCAGCCTGTGCCAAAAAGCACTGGTAGACCAGCCAGTCATCACTCAGAATGGTCTCCTCTTCTGCTCTGAAGCCTGCAGCTTAGAGAAGGAATCTGCTTTGTCGTTCAGTGGCTCAGATTCCTCTGACTCTGCTTTCATCTCTGCACCATCTCCTGACTCCACACCTCTCTCCAGAGCTAGAAACAGTAACACCGGCTGCTCCTCTGAAGTTGCAGGAACCAGCTGTGAAACCTGCAAGGAAATTGCAGGTGCAGACGGTAATGTCTTTGGCCATCAGTCCCTAGTCTTAGGTTACTTTATTCCTAGTGCACTGTCTGCTCCTAATTTTGGGGGTGGAAGTGGGAAAGAGTGTAAGATAACCTCATCAGCTTTCCTGCTCAGAGTGAGTCCACCTCCTTGCTACCACACTTTCCCTTGCTGTTCTTCCTGTGGAACAATCCCTGCCACTAAAAAGAGGGCCAGGCAAGTGGAGACTGTAGCTTCTTATTGTTTGTTACGCTTTTCCTCCAGTTATATCAAGGCATAATCCATGACTTACTCTGCTCTCAAAACTACCTTTGAGGTTGGTCAGGCTGAGAGGGAATGATTAGCCCAAGGTCATCCAGTGAGTTTCATAGCTCAGTGTGGATTTGGAGCTGGATCTCCCAAATCCCTATCCGACAGTCCAGCTACTAGATCCCACTGACAGACTGGACCAGCCAGATGAACAAGCAGTAATAGCAAGGAGAAGCGATGATGCCCCAGGAACTGGCTTGGGAAGAGGGAGAAAAAGTGAGCCTTCTGCTTGGGGTGTACCACGGGGTTTTTGCAAATAGCTAATGATGCCAACACATGATGCTAGCTCTGTCCTACTGGCAGAAAATGTGACCTTTAGGCTTCTGAGTATCAGGTGGGGATCAACAGGAAGAGAACTGTACAGCCTATCACAGCAAGAGAAGCTAGGGAAAGAAGTGACTGCCACATTGTTTGACGTGGGTAGTGAAGTCTGTACATAACACTCAATTTTTCATAAGAGAATAATTAAATCATTGCATGTGTGAAAATCTCAAGAGAATACACCAGAAACGTTGCTTGAAAGCTCACTTAAGAAATAAGATGGTACAATAAATGGCATGGATCACAAAACAAATGGAGAGCCAGGGGGGCGTAGTGGTTTGAGCGCTGGACTGTGACGAGACGAGGGTTCAAATCCCTGCTCAGCCATGGAAACCCACTGAATGACCTTGGGCAAGTCACACTCCCTCATCTTGAGTGGATGGCAATGACAAACCCCCTCTGAACAACTCTTGCCAGGAAAACACTATGAAAGTTTCGCCTTAGGGTCACCATAAGTTGGAAATAACTTGAAGGCACACAACAACCTCAAAACAAGATCTTGCAAACTTGATCAGGATGCAGTTGGTAAGACTCTGTAGAAACACCTGACTTATGCAGTGTAGTTGATAATTAGCCAAAAACTCCCACTATAAGAATACCTTATAGATTTCATTCAGCAATGGTCGTCACTGTGCTCTTATATGATCTATCTTTTACTTATTTTTCTAGCAATGGAAAGTCTTTACCCAAGTGGGAATTCTTCAGTAGGTCCTGAATGTGGCAGCCAGGAAGAAGCAGGTATTGTTTTCAGGAGAAGAACGCTCTCTCCACAACTTGATGAATGTGAGTCATTGACTGATTCTTCACGAAAAGCAGTGGAGATCTCCACATCTCCTCCCCTAGAAGCAGCTTGGAGCTCCACAAGTTTGGGAGCCACTCTCCTGCAAGCACCTCAGCAACAAATTGAAGACCGTCATTTCAGAAGTAGCCTCTCTGTAGCACCCCATGCATCAGTGTTAATCATGGACTTCCCAGAGAGCCCACTAAAAGGTAGCACTGCTGAGCAGGAAGCAGCAGAGGAACAAGGCGACACGTGGTGCCCAACTTCCTCATCCTCTTCTGATTCTGACTCTGAGCCAGAAGGCTTCTTCTTTGGGAAGCCAATCCCAAAGCCTGGGGGCAGGCACATTTCTATGCCCAGTATGGAGCAGGCAACATTTGGCAAAGGAACACGATGGGCAACCAAAGCAAGGGCAAACAGCAAACAATGTAGCATAGCCTAACAGGGTAGTGCCCAGACATCTGAAGAGTAGGTCAGAAGACAGAGAGCAGTGTAGTGCCATGAGCAGACACTTTATGTAGCAAGACAGGATGGAGAGGGGAAGGGGAAGAATGGAAGACCGTCACCCTTTGGGGGCTAAGCAAAAGACACAGTAACTGAAGGCTAACTCAGGAACAAGTGGGTACAGGTGACCCAGGATTGCCATGGATGCAGAGAAGAGGAAGGAATCATGTAGCTGTCTAGATGTTGGTGAACTACAGTTCCCATCATTTGTCACCACTGGCAATACTAATGCTGCTAGTAGTTGGAGTCCAAAAAAAATCTAGAAAGCGATGATTTCTGCCCTGATGTGGAGTATGTGTTTCTCCAGTTTGATTAGGCTTTGTATTGCAGAGGTTTGGGAAACAGGTTTGCCTGTTTTCTGTGGCCTACAATTTAAAAGAAGGGTAGCTAGGTTTTTAGATAATGAAGCAAACTTTCTGCAGTGCCCTTATCAGGAATGGAATTTTTTAAAAGAGTGAAACAAGTTGGGGACAAAAAGGCTGACCATGGGGAAAGGATAGTGCACATGTTCACCCTCATCTTCTTCTGGATCCAGTCTTTCTATTAAGTGTGGAAAGCAGAGATACAGGCAGTAGCTTTAAAACTATTCTGGAATCCACCCTAAAAAGATTTCTGCACAGTCAGGGCTTTCAGGTGGCCTTTCAGCTTTGCAGTTGCTCCATAATTAGTTGTTTTCTGCTGCTCCCTGCTGGCAGCTCTGGGCATATTTTAGTGGTCAGGTAACCCTGAAATCTATCTGGAGATACTGAAGACATACAGTTCTGACAATGCCATGCATAATACTTAACACCTTGTGTCTAGATCAGAGATCAGGAGACGTTACTTGTTGGGACTGTGCCTCCCAGAACCTCCCCAGTTAGCAGGGCCGTGTTGGCTGGTGGATTCTGGGAAGTATAGCTCCAAAGTACCTTTTATCTTGAGCTCTGCTCTAGATATAGAGTTCATTTATAATGCTGGTAGACTGCTTCAGGAAACATAAGTCTGGCTTGTAGTTCCATCTCCTGGTACTACCTCTCCCACAGCAATTTCTGAGTCATTCAGCAAGAGGAATTGGCAGAGATGTATCCAGCTATTTTCCTGCAGCTAGACTTGCTACATCCAATAAGCATCCACTGGGACCCCAGGAAATCCCTGCAGATGACATCCTTGCAGCACATCCAGGGACAGGAAAATAGCTGGTACTTTTATGCTGTCAGTTCACACAGCACCTGACAAACCAGTAATGTTATTTCTACTTCCATTTTTTGCTGTTTTGGGGGGGGGGGGAATTGGAGAAGGTGATGAAGTACTGTATAATATATACTCGAGTATAAGTCAACCTCATGTAAAGTCAAGGACAGGTTTGGGGGGCAAAATTGTGGATTTTGATATGTCCTGTGCATAAGTCGAGGGTACTCTCTCTTCCTGCCTCAGCAGCTGTTTCAAAGGTCACTGGCTACAAAGGAAGGGTGAGGTGTCCGCAGCAACCCCCAATCAAGCAAGACACACAAACATACACACACACGGCAAGGAGGAAGGCAAGGCAAACGGCGGCAAGGAAGCAGTCTCCTTCTCTCTCTGTGTCCCAGCAGCTGTTTTGAAGTTCACTGACTACAAAGGAAAGGTGGGCACTTCTTTTAGGAGATTTCAAAGTAGTATTACCATATTGCCCCATATATATGTCAACCTAGGATTTTGGAGTCAATTTTGAGGCGTAAATTTCTTGACTTATGGTCGAGTATATACGGTACATTTTGTAACAATCTGAACTGCCGTTTCATGTTTCTGAGGCCAAAAAGTGGCCTGAGGAAAAAATAAAGAGCAGGGATGGATGTGTGCAGGTTCTGCACATAGCCCCCACTTTTCCTATGCCTGCAGAAGTTAGCTGTTGCAGAAACAAGAAATAAGATACCAATACAGATTGAGTCTCCCTTATCTGGAATTCCAAAATCCAAAATGGTCCATGTGGGTGGCTGAGATAGTGACACCTTTTGCTTTCTGATGGTTCAGCGTACACAAATTGTGTTTTATGCACAGAATTATTAGAAATATGTATAAAAGTACCTACAGACTATGTGTATAAGATATATCTGAAACAAATGAATTTCATGTTTAGACCTCTCCAAGATATCTCATTATGTATATGCAAATATTCCAGAACACTTCTGGTCCCAAGCATTTTGGATAAGAGAGACTCAGTGTATAAAAGCTCTATGCAAGTGATCTTGTTCAGGTGAAGGAAAAATGCAGAAATTGGGAGTCCATGTTGTGTAACCTTCTGTCCACCCCACTTGCAATCCATGTATCCAGGTGCATATTTTTATAGGGTGACCCCACTTGTCTATCAACACAGTTCATGGAAGAGTGCATTCTGGCATAGTACATACACATTATTTCTGTGTGTAAAAACACTAATCTACCAATTCCAATGAATGAAAGAGTGCAATGAAAAATCAATGAAATATTTTTATACAGGAAAAGTGGACCAGTAAGCATGTTGCCTAGTGTTTATTGCAGTAAGTGCAAATGTTTGATGGGAGAAACTGATGTGTATAGATGCACTACATGTAGAGGAAACATGAAATGGAGGATAAGCCCTGCAAGCAAGACACTCACTTATAAAACATTCTGCACCACCAGTACTGAAAAAATAATGCGGAGCAAGCATTTTAGTACAAAGCAGGGCTGAACAACTTGGTGCCCTGCAGTTTGACTGCAAACAGTCCTTGCTATGTTTGCCAGTGATCAGGAAATCTAGGGGTCATACCTCCAAAATCTTTGATATAACCTGGATGCAAGGAATGTAAAACAGAGTCATTATTCATGTTACAGCCTTTCTTCAAAGTTCTGGATAAACTGACAAAAGCTTTTAGGAACTTTGCTTGCTACCACCTCAACCTCCTAACTAATGTGTATACAAAAGGTGCTAAGAGTATATAGATTAACCCTGCCTTTCATTGCCTCATTTAAATGTGTGTGACTTGGCAACCTTAAAACAGGATGCTAAAAGAACTTAAAAACAATTTTATCTAGAGTTGACTACAGAGAAGGCATGCTAACAAATAAAGGCAGATCCAAGATTGTGTTGTTTCCAACAATCATTTTATTATTTGCAAAAACACTTTTTAACAGTTCAAAAAACAAATTATGAAGATTTTACAAGGAACTGGGGGAGGGGTCCTCCATTTTCTCCCTGCCTATAGTAAGAGAGTATGAATTTAAGAGCTCAAAATACAGAATCGGATGGTATGCTCTTGATGATCAAAAGAGAAAAACTGTCCAACAATTCATTGTAACACACCAGTGTCACTCGTTTACTGCCATCTCCCAATTACTCATCGGCTTGAATTCCTGACCCTTTCAGAACCTTCTCTGCCAACATTGCTCAGAATAGTCCTGTTATCAAGAGAGCTTTCCTACCCCAAGCCCTTTCTCTACCCCTTTATTCAGAAATAGAGCAACAACACTTGCAGGTCTTTCAGTTATTGCCTCAGTTTCCTACAGCTGTCACACCTTAAACTCATATTCCTTGGGGGTGGGTGGGGTGTGTGCCAATGGAAAGTTTTTTCCCCCAGTATCGCCCAACGGGGAGAAAAACCCCACACAGCTTCCAAGCCCCCTGAGTCTATCTTGAAAGAGGATTTGGTTGCATTAGGTAGATTGTTCCTGTTAAGTCTCCTCTCAGCTGGCTTCAGCTAAGCTGTCAATGTAGGTCTTCAGCATGTGTTCATAGTAGTCCCCAATCCTGCTCAAGTTGGCCCGCAGTGCTAAATCTATAGCTCCCTCCATGCTTGGTTCCTTTTCCACCAACATGGCAGCCACCCCTGCAAAGTTGAGGAGCACCCGCAGATAAGCCTGTCGGAAATGAAAGATGGTTTTGTCATGCAAGTGAGCCATTGTATGAACAATAGGAGGGGCTTGTCCAGCTCTACATATTAGTTATAGACATTAACCATGATAATTGGGAGAACAGAAACAATACAGTTAAGTGTAAGGAAGCAAGGAAACAGGTAAGAGAGACATACCAACATCACCAAAGACTGGAGATTAATTCATTTTCAAGGAACTACTTTAAAGCTGAAAGGGGGGTATGTTTCTGCTGAAGGCATTTGCATTACATGGGCCTGAGCTGAGCTGTCAACAATCTAAGTCACATCCATAATCAGGGCAATTAAAAAATGGTTAATGGTACATTTGTCCCATCATGCCAACATTCTTTTTATAGGTGAAATGGGGACTCCATCTGTTTGAGTGCTTATGAACAGGAAGTCAGGACAGTTATTTGGGGTCAACAAAGAATTAATTGCTCTTCAAAATCCCATATTCAAATCAGCTCCTAGTATTTCTTCTTCCAATTTTTTTCTCTCTGCTTTTTGCTCACTCTCATCACTGAACTCCCAGCCTCCCAACTCCAGAGTCACAAAACAATGCTTCCTAAACTCACAGGGACTCGCAAGGAGAAAGCCAAATGATTATCTTGCAGCCCACAGATTTGAGAATCTGTCATGACTGTTTCTTACTCCTAATCAATGCACACTTTAGGTCTTGTCTCCCCTAGCCTAGGGGTGGACAAGGTGTAAGCCATGGATAGCATGTGGCCCGTAGGGGTCAAAAAAGTTTTTATTGCAAAAGTGTTGCTGCTTTTTCTTTTTCTTTTTTGCTTCAAAATGCACCCCCCCCCCACCCAATAACCTGATAGGGACATGGAAGACACTGATGACACATTGGGGTGGGGGTGCAGCTGGAACAATTTAGGCTCCAGAAAGGCCTTCTTTGAAACTAAGGGCCTATACAGACTGCCAGAAATAATCCAGCTTGAGAGAGAGTTCTGGTGCCACAATAAACTACAGTCCCCATGATTCCCTAGCACTGAGCCAGGGCAGTTAAAGTGGTCTCAAGCTGGATTATTTCTGACAGTCTGTATAGGCCCTGAGTGACGTCTTTTCTCTTCCTGTTAAGAAAAAAAAATTAAATGCCTCTCCTAGGCCTAAAATGGCCCAGGAAACCCCCAATACATGGTGAAAATGCCCACTAGAAGGCATTTAGGGGCAAAAATCTTTCTTTCTTTTTTTCTTTTTGGTGGAGGTGTTGGGGATGCAGCTCTCCAAGGTCTCCTGAAAGACCAATGCAGCCCCCTGCCCTTCTACAGTTGCCCATCCCTGCCTTAGCCCATTGGTGGGCAAAGTTTATAAGGGAACCTTGTTTTTTAAAGGGCCAAACTGTACAGTACATGAGAGAGCTGTTTTAGTTCTGACATATTTTCCCTTCTTAAAAGCAGCACACATGTACATGTTTTCCTTACCTTCTCAATCTCTTCTGTCCTTGCCAGCACAGCTGCAGAATGGTCCTTCAGAGTCCATGATGTGGCTGAAGAGCTGGTTTCCTTCTCTATGTTGGGTAGGCAAGGGGAGCTTGTCTCCTCTGTGTTAGTCTGCATCTACAGAGATTTCCAATAGGATGCAGAATTAAAATGACCTAGAGTAGGAGTGAAAATCACAAGGACCTCCAGATGCTGCTGCACTGCAAACCTGTGAAGGTCCTAGCCAGCAAAACAAGTGGTGAGGAATGGTGGTAGGTACAGTCTAACAACATCTGGAGGGCACACTTGATTCACACCGCTGGCCTAGAACACAAAGGTTAGGTTCTATTTTTGTGCAGCAAGCCAAGGAATTTATCCAGAAAAGGAGCCAATCTAAAGTAAACTGGATTTAAATGTTGTATTGAGACCACAGCCTACAAATGGTGAAAATATATAAACACAGCAATAAAATGTTCTAATACAATAAGATCAGTATATGACTGGGGTATAAAAGAGCAGTGGACTAGTAAAATGCATACATTATTATCATAGAAAATTATTAAACCACAAGATAACACAAAATTCTAACAAGTACTGATTTTAGTAAGAATTGCAAAAGACAAAAGAAAAAGGAGGAGGAGGAAGAAGAAGTGGAATTATCAACTGGGGAATAAGCTGATAGATAAAAGATGGGACACTCCTCTCTCATAACCTCTTACAAAAGTTGGGGGAAAATTTAACAGTAAAAATAATAATAATACTAATTCTAGATGCTCAGGAGGAAGTATAAATGACAAAAGGCATTTCTATCTGAGAAATAGGAATAATTGTAAAAGAAAATGTAAAAGTGAGATAAAGGTGCCTTAACCAAAAAGAACATGAATAGAAATCAATCTGAATCATGCTTGTTGAAAGAACCTGTAAAACAAATTCCTGAAAGATTCAGAAGAGGAGATGGTTAAGATATTATCAAAGTTTCTGTCAAACTAACCAAGTGTAGAAGCCAAAGGGAAATGTGGGGTGAGGGGGAAGAGAAGCCTTAAAAGTTGCAAGTGTCATCCCCAATCCAGCAGAGGTGGGATGGTGGGTCAAGAAAATAAGGTATCAGGGAAGAAATGGACAGGTTGCTCACCTGTAACTGTATTTCTTTGGTCATCTGCGAATTCACACAAATGGGTTATCTTTGCGCCAGGGGCTTTATAAGGGTGGGCAGAGCTACCGCCAAAAAGTTGCAACTGAAGTTTTGTCCAGTGATTCCAGAACTTTCTGAGCTAGCTGCGCAGGCACAGAGATAACCCATTTGTGTGATTCACAGAGACCACGAAGAAGAAATGTAGATCTGACTGTTCTTGACAACATCCTGGCTTTCTCTGTATTCTAAAAATTATCACCTTTAAAAATTTTTGACATAAAGTTTGTTTTGATTTGTAGTTGTTAACCTAACTCTACGTAGTCACCATTCAGATTTACACATTTTCCCAGCATTTCTTGACCCTCCAAATACCTGATATTGTAGAAGTCTGTAGATTGCGCCTTACGAGGAGGTATGATCCAGTATCACCCTGACGTTATTATGGTACATTGATGAAATTTTGTCAGTGTCATCATTGGTTCCTAAGTGCATGATGTTGAGAAAATCAGTTCTTTGTGTTCTTTATTTTTGTGACAGGTTGTGCCAGAAGTGACTAAAGTGTAAAATCCTCATAAGGCGCAATCTGCAGACTTCTACAATAATGGTATTTGGAGGGTTAAGAAACACTGCGAAAAGTGTGTAAATCTGGATGGTGACTACGTAGAGATAAGATAACAACTACAAATCAAAACAAACTTTCTGTCAAAAAACTGTAAAGGTGATAATTAAAACTTTACAATACGCCCTCGTACTCTCTTTCTATCTATCATATTGGGTATCTCAATCCTGACTGATTAATGGCCATGCCAGAATAGTTGGTTAACATCAAACCCTCACTGCCAGAGATTCATGTGTTGTTTCATCTTAATCAAGGGAACATGATAGGTTCCATATGATTTACTGGGCAAGGCCCTGTACTCATAAAAATTACATAGGTGCCATTTGCTGAGAGCAGGATCCAGCATTATTTCTTCTTTGCCACTAAAATACTGACCACAATAGATTTACATAAATTTAATGTGGACAATGAAGAAACTGAAATAAAGATTTCACATACCTTCTTAAAACAATCATTGATCAGAATGGAAATTGAAGTCAAAAAATCAGTAAAAGATTATGACTGGGAAGGGCAGCTATGAAAGAACTAGACAAGATCCTGAAATGCAAAAATATACAACGGAACCCTCAAGTTATCCATCTTATTTCCCATTAGTATGTATGGGTGTGACAACTGGATGGTGAAGTAAGCTGATAGAAAGAACATTTACTCATTTGAGATGTGATGCTGGAATAGATACCACTGATGGCTAAAAAGACAAACAAATGGGTCCTACAACAAATCAAGCCTGAACTCTCCCTAGAAGTCAAGATGACTAAATTGAGGCTGTCATCCTTTGGCTACATGAAAAGGCATGACTCACTGGAAAAGATGATAATGCTTGGAAATGTAGAAAGCAGTAGGAAAAGTAGGCTATTACCAAATTAATATTTATAATATACAGTTGGCCCTTTGTTTTTGCGGGGATCCGATCTGGAACCCACCCACCCCACAAAAACAGAGACTTGCAGATATTCAAGCCCCATAGGCTTGAATGGGTGCACCCCTGTGGGGGCGTGCCCCATTAATTTTAACAGAGGTCACCCTTCTGTGAATATTCAAAACCTCAGACTCAAGTCCGCAAGAATGGAGGGGCAACTGTATTGTTATAGCCCAACATCGACAATGGCAGCTGAACCCTTTTTGCAGTCTACTGTTGCCACCTTTAGAAATTTGCAGATCTTTCAGGCGGCTCCTACAAAGGTGGCAAGCTTGAACTTTTAATGGATGAGAATGGCCTGCCAACAAGTCACAATACTATCAGTCTGTTCCCAACAGTCTCTCTGTTTCAAAGGCTCTCCCAAGAAATGAGTCCTGCGATCACTGTATAAGGGACAGTGTAGCAAATAATAAACTATATTCACCAGCTCCCCAGAGCCACATAGGCGAAGCTAAAAGGCCTATCTACTCCAGCAACCTGTATCAGAGTGTTTAGCCAGATATGTACAGGAGCCCCCCGCCAACATTTCCCCCTCTATGCACATGTGGGTGTCCATGCACATGCACGTGCGCACACACATGAAGTCTCATCACCTAAAGACATGGCTGACTTAAGTGAAACCTCTAGAAATCCACACACAGCATCAGCTACCTTGACAGACTCTGTTTCTTTCTCCGAAGATGTTCTTTTCTTTGCTGTTTCTTCAGGCTGCTTTACTTTTTTTACCTTTTTCTTCTTTGTCCTCTATGAATGGATTTTCATTTTACAGGGCGGAAGGAATTGGGGCAGGGCGGGGAGGGGGGGAGAGGGAGAGGACAGAAAACAGAGTTAGGATCCAAAGGAAAGTTCTGAAATAATCCATTGCCAGAGTCATCTATGGAAAGTGGCCTGCTCATCATGGGAAAGCATCATCCCATGAGCAGTTACTGCCATGGTTCTTTTTTGCTGATTGATTTATTGATTTTCTGTGTATGGTTGAGGAGATGGAACAAATCAAATGCATGCAGTGACAAATGAGAACAGACTTTGGGCCACATTTATTAGGAACTGTTATTGACACTGAATTTTGCATATTCAGAGGCCTATTTCATTAACAAAGACAAGAAGAACAGGAATGCCATCTGACTACCACCATCCTTTGGAATTTAACTAGCTGACATATCAACAATTTAACTATGCCAGTCTAAGAAGGTAGGGTTTAACCATCTTCTTACCAGAGTGTTACTCGCAGTAGAATAGGGATGGAGCACTTTACAAGTTTTGCTTCTTTCTGAAAAAAGAATGAAACGAATTAGACCAAAAGGGCAAAACTCCTTTCTGATTTGTGGATGCTTAGCCTTCTAATCTAGGACACAAAAACACAAATGGAGATTTTATGTCGTGTTCCATATACTGCAAGATAAGATAAGATCAGACAGGTGACACATCCATGAAGACCTCCCAAATCTTCTACCCAGTTTCTTACTCATTACTGAATTTGTGACTGTGAATTGTTTCCAAGTTTTGAAGGTGGACAGATTTAAAAGTAGATCATATGAATTCATAGAGGCTAAGGCTATGAATGGGTGCTACACCACTGTATTTAACAGGACTTGAGCATCCATGGATTTTGATATCCATGGGGGATTCTGGAACCAATCCTCAGCGGATATCAAGGGCCCACTCTATATTCTTACAGAATTCAGTGCATTTCAGCAAATAATCCTGCTGGTAAACTCTCTGGAGAGAGTCTAGAGCAGGAGTGGACAATCTCTGGGGGTCTGGGTGCCTATTTTCTATCCCCAGGATGCATCAAAAGCTGCAGTAAGACCCCAAAAACAAAAGCCCCAGAAAGAATAAAACTGGAAGTGGGTGGGAGTCAATTCTGGTATGTTACCAAAAAAAAAGGGATGGATATCAATAAAAGGAATTGGCGGCTGGAACTTGTTTAAAAGGCAAATCACCGCTCCTGGATGTTATTCATTTTTTTTAGCTGACCATTTCCCCCTTCTGGTTCTCATGGAAGTGCACACCTCTGAAAATATGGCCTCAGGGCTCATGGGACAGGCAATTCCCACCCCAGTCTAAGAGATGTTTAGCAGAAAATACCATATGGAGAACGTTTTATCCTCATGTAGACAAATCTAAAGACATCAAACTCAGTCTTTTTAGTAAGAACATAAAAGCTCACTTTCAAAACTGTTTCAGACACACAGTATAAAGCCTAAGAAAAACAAACCTTTGGGGGAAGAGCTGTGGATTGTTTTACAGGGCAAGTAATGGGGAGCCAAATCTTCTTCCCAAAACTTATCTTTGAGCAGACTACAGCTATGTTTACAGTCACAATAAGGGTAGTAACGTCTTACAAAGTCAACTCTCCTCCTGTGGAAAGAAGCACAAGGATTACAGGTGAGGAATGGCAATCATATGTTTCTAGATGCAATGCCTAGAACCTGACTGTTCAAAACTCTTAATAGCTTCCCTTCAATCTCCTTTTCCTAAACTCAGGGCAAGAGGCCACTGTTAGAATAAAATATAGGGAAACAGAATGGTTTCCATTTGGCAAGCTGTAGGGAAGGCTGCATTTATCACCCTGCATTAAAACATCATACAAAGGGCAGGCTTAGACTTTAGAACAGCGACAGGCAACCTTTTTCTTACCTGGGCCGGTCTGCCGTCGCCCAGGTCGCAGCTGGGCCAAGGGGGGAGAAAATGGCGGCGCGCGTGCGAACCCGCCGCCACCGCGCGCGACCCCCCCGGACACACAGCCGCCGCGATCGCTACTGCGGCCGCCGCCGTAGCGCGCGCGGCTCCAGCCGCCACGGTGCATGTCACGGCCGCCATTTTGGGAGTCAAAATGGCGGACGCAACACATTTGCGCATGCGCAAGAGTACCGCGCATGCACAAACGTGTCGCAATCGCCATTTTGACTTTCAAAATGGCGATCGCCGCGAGCGCACCCGGAAACGCGCTCTGGCAGCGGCGGCGGCAACCTCCAGCCAGGGCTGGTAAGTCCGGGGCCCGGGGCCTAAACCGGCCCCCGGGCCGTAGGTTGCCGGTCCCTGCTTTAGAAGGAGGAAGAGTGAAGATAGGAGGAAGGAAGACAGGGGTAGGCAACCTTTTTGAGCCGGGGGCCAGGTTGCTGTCCCTCAGACAATTGGTTTGCCTACCCCTGTCTAAGA